>CM046374.1:25347373-25399035 GCA_025413025.1 Ficus hispida | reverse complement strand
GGAAGCTCTGGACTTCGAGGTGAAGGAATTCGAGAAAATGGCGGTGGAGGTTCTTCAATGGAGGATGTGGGAGCTGTGGGATTGAGGAAATGAGCAGGTCTGAGGTCTTGCTCTGTTGGGGAATCTATGAGCTCTTGTCTGGTTTCGACTATGGAGTCTGTGTCTGTTGGGTCCTCCATTTTTGGAGTTTTTGGTGGAGCGGAAATGGAGGCTTTTTGAAGAAAAGGTGGTGGAGGTTTTTGCTTAGCTATTAAGAATACGAAAAGTTCATGAAAAGCAGATGGAGAGGGAGAGTCGGAGAGAGAGACTACTGGTGGTAAGTTGAAAGGAAAGCATCGGGAAACGTGAAGTTTGAAAGTGGACAAGCATGAATATTTATTTATTTATTATTATTAATTTGTTTTTTTGCTAATCGAATATTTACTATTTCCTAGTCTCTTCTAAGGGTGGTTAGTTATGGAGCGAAATCTAAGCTAATAAAATTGTAAAATTTGCAATACAGCAAAAAAATAACCAAAATGCTTATTGGAAAAAAAAAACTAAAATGATAAAAGTATATAGAAAAAGAGTATGATAAATAATAATTATATATTTGAATAGAACGTATGAACTACCCAAATAACTATAAATAATAACTATATGTTTGAATAATAACTATATAATAACTGTGTATTATCTTGCATTAAGATATAACGTAAGATGAGATGTGTTTCCAAACATGACATTGTAGTATAAAATTTAAATATTGTTATAATTATAAATATTTAATTTTGTTATCTACTAAGAAAGTCACTATATTTCAATTCTATATAATTATAAATATATTATTTTAATTTTATCTTCTTTTATAATTTTTTAGGGGGTTTTTTAATGAGTTTTTTTTAGTAGATGGATTCAAATTCTTTATTTTTAGAAAGATCAATTGTAATATTACTGTTAGATTATATGTACAATAACTTTCTATTTTGAGTTATTTGCAATTGATTATGTGAATAAAAAATATCCATACAGTTTTTTTTCATTAGATTTTTTTAATTATAAAACGTATAGTTGTTTTTATGCTTTTATTTTATGCAATTTTGATTAGATTTAAGGATTAAGGATGTGCTTTATCAAATGAGATTCCATCACAAAAGTCCCTTCTTCCTTTTTGTTTAGAAAATTTTATGATAAAAACTGTATTTTAATTTTATAGATAATTTATTTCTCAAAGTAGACTTTTAAAAAATTAGTACAACATACGAAATAAAAGTGCTCAAATTCGGCTGTAAACATTTAATCCACTGATTAAAAAAAAAACCACTACTAATTGAATTTCTACCATTACTTTTTTTTTTTCAACATTTTATCACTAAATAAACAGAGAAAAATGTTATTCACAGCGTACTTAAATAACAACTTAAAAAATAATATCTACTAATAAAAATATAATAACCCATCATCATGTTTATTGTTTTCTTCTTCTTTTTTTTTATTCTCCAATTAATTATAATAATTACCAATATTTATGATAGCATGCTGTATAGATACTTGTAATTATTGCAATAATAATTTATATAGTTACTGATTTCACAGTGAAAAAAAAAAAAAAAAAACTAGCGTTGTTTTTTAAATGCTCAAATTACGTAAAAACCATATGTATACACACATATATCACACCCAAACAACAAGCAAAATTGATGAAATCTAATCAATTCAACCGTTTTGAGATTGCTATACGTTTTTAGATTATTTTTCTATTTCTAATTTTTAACTCTTACTAATGAAATTTTTTTTTGGGGTCAAATATATTGCTTTGGTTACAAAGAGGTTACAAGAGAGTATGGAAATGAGGACAATCTCCACTTCCATTTTGCATAACTCACTATTTTTCAAACACGAAAGGAAAAATTATTTCTTTTTAGATCATAAAAGGAAAACATTATCATAAAAGGAAAACATTAAAGTGAACCACAGCCTAGCCTATGTAATAACTGATAGTTTATTGAGGGGAGGTTAATTATATATAATTCCACAATTGCCTCTTGAATTATACTTTTGTCTAAAGTTAATCCCTAATTTTGAGTTTTACACGTCGCATTGTCTCAAACTTTTGTATTGTTACGAAAATGACTCTTATATATGTATTTTGTCAAAAATGAATGGAAATTAAACACTTTTAGATCATGTAAGTTTTATTTTAGATCAAAATCATGATGAAATATTTTTTGTAGGACAATTATACCACAAAATGTCTTTGATTCATGTATAATTTCATTTCATAATATATTTAATTATGACTTTACCTATAAATAAACTCATATGATTAGAATATGTTCAATTTTTTTTAAATTTTGCACGGAATATTTATAGAGGCGACAATTTTTATAAATTTTGCACGGAATATTTATAGAGACGCCATTTGCTAACAATAGAAAGTTTAGGAGTATGATGTATAAAATTAAAAGTTAGAGACATGTGTAATTTAGAGACTATTTATGAAATTAGCCCTTATATAGATAGACAATATTTCATGTAGACAGTTATAATAATTTGATAATATAACATAAAATTAATAACGTATAATACTGAGATGATTACCTCATGTTATTTGTAAAATCAGTAATATATAACATATTATTAATTAAGGAGAAAACACTGAATGACACAAATATAAGATCATTGATCATTGCACTAATATGACACAAAAATTAATATTAGACTAATATGAAACATAATTAAAATAATTAAGGTAACCTAAATTTGTGTCATGCTAATCAAGGATGGAGAATTTGTGTCTTGTTGGTCAATAAAAAAAAATATAATTAGTTAGGTAATTTTCTCATTAAATTAATAATTACTATTGAATTTATATAGCTGCAGGATAGGAGTCTAGTGATCAATATGAGGTGATTTTTTTTTTTTTTGGTGAATAAAGGATTTGGGGTGGTCCCATTATTTTTAGGTTTTCAGTCCCACAGGCAGGAATTCCTTTCCCTAATATGTAGAGACATATTTTTAATACTAGTTTCTCTCAGTCGCAATCCAGGGCCTATCATGCCATCATCAAATCATGTTTTAACAGACGAAGCTTGAACGAGACCTAAGAAGAGCAATGAGAATCGAACCCGGGTGGACGAAGAATAGAAGCCTATAAAGGCACCATCCCTTTGCCAACCCATCTATCCCTGTGGGTGTGAGGTGAATTTCTTATTGCACTATAGTAAATAATTATTTTGATTAAAAAGTAATAATGAACAGAAGTTAGCAAATAAATTATTTATTTCAATATCAAATTTGGACATGTCCAGCATCGTAGTAGATGTGTGTTTTCATAGGACGCACTGATTAGAGAGAGATAGGCTCCTTACAAATTGTGGCAGAAGCATGATTTTAATTCCAAAAATATACCCTGTGGAAAACAGTGCTGACACTTTTTTTTTTTTGGGGGTTAAATTATTTTGAAAAAAATTGGTGGAAATTTGTTTGGAAATTGAGACAAAATGGAGGACTTGAGGCACAAGGAATGTTAACTCAAGTGTTATTTACCTCCATTATAAAAATTTGTTTACAAATTTCTATGGTATATTAAATCAAAGATATATTAAATCTACGAATTCAATAAGTTACAATTTTATTAAACAATACATACCAATTTTAGGGGGAAAAAAAACTATCAATATGCATACCAAATTGCTTTATTAGATAAAAAAATGTATACTTGTTTTAGTCATTATGCATATTCACTGCGATTTTCTGCATAATTTATCAAACTCTTAGATCCTGTTTTTGGTATTCACAAAAATTTTTGAAAAATATTTTCCAAATGCGTGTCTATATGTGGTGTCTATATATATATATATATATATTTTTAACTCTAATAACTTTGAATTGACAATAAATATTTGGCCTTTGTTTGGTGTATTTTTCATCATAATTTTTATCTGTTTTCTGAAAAATGAACAAAATTTATAACTAATTTTTTAAAAGTCAATTAATTACAATTTAAAATTTCATCTTTAACTGGTGAACCAAACGCACACTTTAACAGCAGCGCAATCCAAACTGGCCTTTTGTATCAATCCTAGAATTACGTTAAAAATTGGAGTTTAATTACTATTGTTTTGGAAATTTATGAATTTAGTTAAAAAAAAATTTCAGGAAGAAGAGTGTCAAACCGGAGAAGTTCAAGAGATAGAATAAAAATCTCTCCATTTTCTGAGTATATGTTTTTTAATTGTAAAATTTTAATATAATCATATTGAAATAAATTCTTGAGACAATGAAGATATTTGCACATTTTTTGGACCCTAATCTTTTTTTAATTTTTATTTTATTTTTATGCCCAAGATATTTTTTAGCGTTGAGAGGTATTAAAAGAAAATGTCAAAAAGCAATGTTGCATTTTTCATTTATTGGGATTTTTTTTCCTTTTTCTTTTGTGAAGGGCTAGAGACCTCTTACATCTATTTTCCTTGAATCTTATTTAAATTATTAATTTATTATTAGAACTGATTATCAAAGGGATCATAGTTTTTTTTTTTTTTGGATAAATAATTGCCTTATTATTTTTCCCCATCTTCTGCATAATTACCGTCTCGTGATTGGCCAACATTGATTTCATGTAGGTTTCGTACTCCCCTATATGACGGTCAATATAATGCATCAATTACTCTAAAGTCATAGATGCGGCTGTGGGCATCGTGCCGTGCCCTGGGGGCAAAGGGGTCGAGAATGTAGGCCTCGGCCATGCGTTTTCGTAAAGGATAAGGCGTGGTAGAGGTGGCGGCGGAGCTTGTGGTGGTCGGAGGGGAAGAAGAGGAAGAAGAAGGCTGGTCGGAGCTGGTGGCGTGGTCTTTGGATCTTCGACGGCGTCGTTTAGGGTGGCGGCGCGCCGGTGGTGGAGGCGGCGGATTTGGGGAGACTCTTTTGGGGGAGGGAATGAGGAAGAAGAAGAAGAAGCAGAGGAAGGAAGGAAGGGAAGAGGCAAGTTCGAGGTGGCGGCGGAGCTTGTGTGGTCGGGGGGGAAGAAGAAGAAGAAGAAGATTTGGGGGGCGGATTTGGAGAGACTCTTTTGGGGGAGGGAACGAGGAAGAAGAAGAAGAAGAAGAAGAGAAGAAGAAGAGGGAAGAGCTCGAGAGCCAAGTTCGAGGAAGAGGAGAGGAGAGAACTCAATTTTTTGGGGCCCAGGTGGTGTGAAGTTGAAGTTCCAGAAGTGAAGTTCGATGCCCAATCCCCAGATTTCTTCTTTTATTCTTTGATTTTAATTAATTTTATTAATTAAAAAAATTTATTTACACAATCACATTTTTTGGAATAAAAAAAAAAAAAAAAAGGGAAAGTCATTTCCCTAATATAACTTTGTTGTTAGGTCATTTTGGTAAATTCCTCGACCTCACCTCCTTAACAGATCCGACGCCGACATTAGAGCTGGAGCCCATCTTCCTTCCTTCTTCCCGTCTCCCACGCCGGCATTGCGATCTGGGTTCACTCTCCCCCCTCCGCAAGTTCTACCCCCTGCGCGATCTGAGTTTTGCCCCCCCTCCCCACCAGAGCTCGCCGATCTTGGTCCACCCCCTCCTCTACGTCTTCGCCGCCATCCACCCCCCTCCCCCAAAGTGTTAGCCAATCTAGTCACCCCCTCCCCTACCTCTTCGCCGCCATCTGCCCACCACGCCACCCCCTCTCTCCCTCGCGCGATCTGACTTTTGCCCTGCCCCCTACAAATTCTGTTTCGCCCCCCTCAGAGTTCACTGATCTGGGTCCCCCCCCTCCTCTGCGTCTGAGCCGCCCTCCACCCATCCCCCTCAGAGTTCGCCAATCTAGTCCCCCTCCCCTACGTCTTCGCCGCCGTCCACCTACCACGCGCCCCCCCCCCCCCCTGAGTTCGCCGATCTAGGTCCTCTTCCCCGTGGTGTATTTGGTAATTTTGTTTTTTTTGTTTTATTATTTTTTAATATTTATTAAATAAATTATTATTAATTATTAAATATTTTTTTAATTAGATCATATACATTGCACATAACACATTCTGTAAAAATTTAACGGATTTGAACAGAAAGGACCATAATGATGAATATATTAAAAGTTGAGGCTCTTCTCGGCTAAAAAATAATAATAATAATAAAACATAAACTAAACCGTCACCTTCTAAAATGCTTATGGACTATTTGGGTCAATTATTCTTTATTAAATAGAAAACATAATGGACTGCGACCATTTGATCTAGAGGCATTGAGTTTGGAACGTTGATAGGGCTTTAGAGAGAGGTTATGAATTCAATCTCGAATATATATTGAGTAATTATGGAATGAAATGGGATATATATGTTAAAGAAAAAGTTAAGGTTAATACTTATTAGTCTTTTTGAGTTTAAGATTAATGTTTTAAGCAAAAAACTCAAAGATCCTAAATTTAACGTCAAGTATTTTCATTTTGGAGTGGTAATACAATCAAAATTTATTAGGTCCCGTTTAGAGGAATGCTTTACCTCGATTTGACCTATCTATGTGAATGGATCGTTTAAATACACATTTGGCATCAAAAATTTTGGATAGACCATCTAAATGCTATGCTGAAAATAGCTATTTGGGTAAACTAAAGAAAAGTACCCCTCCTAAATTGGGGTTATTTCTTGCTTCAAATATGATTGGGCAAATTTTTTTTTTTTTTTTTTTTATAACTTTTCTGTTTAGAGGGAAAGGGAAAAGAAAAACAAAATGAGCCCATGAAAATATGCCATCAAAAACTTCTAGGACATTAAGGTTCGTGAGATTTATTAGAATTTTTTAAACACACGTCCAAACACATATTCAAATTGTGAATATATCCAAATACTAATGTTTTTATTCTAATGTTTTGTTAAACGGACATTTAATAATGGAATAAAATAATGAATTGTTGAGTTATTAATTTTTTGTTAGTTTTGTTGTAGGTATTATTGTCATGGCTTGTATTTATTACAAAAGCCTAAAACTCGAACAATCACACAAGAAATCTATGACTTAACAACTTTGTGGAAGACTAGGGAGAGAGGAGAATGTTTCAATGATTCATGTTATGTGACATCAATTCTTATATTTGTCTTACCTATATAGATATATATAGTCATTTTTGGGGGACATATCTAGAAAAGTACAATATATAAAAATATCACCCTCAGTAGTTGGCAAAAAGTAAATACCCTAATTTACTTAATCAGCCATAATAAATTTTTTTTAAGAGAAGCCATATTATTAGAAATATGTTAGAATATAGAAAATAAAATTTAAGAGGATGTCTAGAATCGCACGTGTGTATATATATGTATATTATTTTTAAAAGACGAGAGAATAATTAACATCAAGAAAAATTAGTACATCCCGATTAGGTTGGCAACTACTAACAATCTATCTCATACTAAGTTCTCAACTCAATTTTATTAATGGAAAAACAAAAAACAACCATAATGGAAGCATTCAAATGATAAAGATAATAACACCTAATAGCAAAGAGCTACTCAAATGAATAGCTGGTAGCAACCCCACAGGGAAAAGCCTAGACCACCTCAGAGAATACCATCGGTTTAAAACATCTTTAGATAAAACGCAAAGGAAAAAACTCTTAGAGGGAAAAGAGTACATAAAACCTTGGCACTACTTGTAAAATCACTTGGTTGGACATTTGCTAGTTGTATCATTGCAACTCATCTCAGAACAGATTGTCAAGAAAAGATTAATACATTTAACGAACCAAACATCCTTGTACTTGTATTGGTTGACAAACATGCGAACATAGAGCATCCTTGAATCCATCTCTTTCAGCAACCAGTTTCCAAATAAATCAGTCTCCTTCAATTGTTCAAAATCTGACACCAAACATATCAAAGACCAAATATTAAGAACAATTGTTAAGTAAAATAGAAAGGAAAAGAAATAAAAATAAATAAATGAAAACTTTAGCACTCTGCCTTCTCATAAAATTCAATTCCGAGTTACAACATTACATATCAGATTTCACAAATATTAAACGAATTTGTTCTCAGAAAATATATGAAAAACAATGCATTTATAAACAAAGAATGTTAAGATAATATTAAGAATATTGGTAAGGGATGTTCTTACTATGATGTATATATTTTGGAAAAGGACAAGTACACGTGTGAAATGGTGGCTATGTACTAGCTTACTCCGAAGAAGAAGAAGAAAAAGAAGATGTATTTTCTTTATTATTCTGAATCTTCTGGTTATGACCAGCCGTATCTTCTTCAGAATTATGATCATCCTTAAATTATAAATGAGAGACAGATACAAGTAGCTTGAATTTCTTGTTTGCTTTTTATAAGTTTTTCAATATTTATTATTTTCTAGGTAAGCTATATAAATAAATGTTGCATAAATTTACACTAATTAAATAAATTTCCGAAGGAATTTGAGCAAACTCAGTGGTATAGGCATCCCATTATAATTCTGATTTACCAAAGTCCCACTAAACAATTGTCACAAATATTCTGATATCAGACTTCAAATATATATATATATATATATATTATATTAATATCAAAGTTTTATGAATGCGGGATAATGCATACCACAGTTTCTGAGAATATCCATTGTAATGCTATATATGAGTCGTCCCAAAGCTTTCTTATGCTCCCATTGAGATCACCCTCCCATAGCTCTTCGATTGGTTCGGCTTCTTCCAGAGTTTAAAATTCTCATCAAATCATAGAGTCGAAGCCGGGGGCCTACAATAATTAATTTGTTCAAGTTCGGTGTGGTTGTGGTTCCATGAGAGAAGCTCCTCATCTCAGGGGATTCGCTCAAAATTATTTTCTTCAAATTCGGAAATTGTAACTTATTATTTCCACTATGAAAGCATTTGAGATTGGGTAAACAGTGAAGAACTAAGATTTTCAATTGGCTGAAAACAATCTCGTTTTCTGCAGCTGATTCATCCTCCATCTGATCATTGACATGAATTACTTGTGTCATCTGACTGCATTACTAATGAGAACACTTGTGAGTCGGGCCAGACTTGTAGCTGTTGAGGAATTTAATAAACTTATTAACCCATGACATTTCCTCATTTGAAGATTTGTTAAGTTTGTAGCCACAACCTGTGAAAAGATTATCAAATTTATTAGTATAAAGAAAAAACATTGTAAAGAGGACTGGTAATCTTTTATTCCCAAAGAATTTTAGTTATCACAGTGTCAATATAAATGTAGCATTATATATTTATAGATTTGTACCTTTTCTACAATACATTCCAAATACAAATCCCAGAACAAAACTTTCATGAACTCTTATAGCAAATAGCAACAAAACTTGTGTTTCTCTCTATACTATGCGACTTTGGACCAAATCCTAATGAACGGCATACCAGAAGAAGCAAAATAAAATTGAATTACTTTCAAATTTCAATGAATGTAAAATAGTAAAGAAAGGATACCTTTTCATTGAACAGAGGTTGTTGGGCCTCCAACTCTCTTTCTTCATCAACAGCTTGCAGCGTTGGTATTGTTGATTTATGAGAATTAGGAATAAATGTCCTCAATTCATAACAATCCCTTATTATGAGCTTCAATAGGAATGGAATTCAATGCAATCTCCTTCACAAAACCTTTTGAGTTTTGGAAGACGATAAAGGTCAAGAGATTCAAGTTTAGGGAATGAGATGATGTTCATCAACCTCCCATCTTCTCCTACTGCTTTTGTGACTATTTGTTCCATGGCCTCACACGTTGATACTTTAGCTCCTTAAGCTTAATAAGGCTTTAACCATTGCAAAAGAAAACAGACACTGTACGTTGTAGCATTCAGAGATTGTCAGTTCTTGTAAATTTCTGAAACTCATTCTTGTAGCTACCTGTAAAAATGAAATAGAGACAAATTGTTATATCAAGTTCGAGAATTTTGTTATATTTGACTACTACTTTTGTTAATTTTAATTATCATCATGCACTTAAAAATAATAAATAGTAAATAAAAGAACGGGATATGGTACTGCTTCTTAATTGCAAATACTTTAAATTCTGAAAAAAAAATATAAATATAAATTATCTACCAATGTTTTATTTTATTTTATGTTATTTTTTTGGAATTTAAATTCGTTGATATAAGGTGCGTGTAGCATATATAATTTGGTATTTAGACTTTTCTTGGACTATCTTTTGCTACATACGATGAATTCATATCATAATTTGTTCTCTGTTTAATTTTTTGTTGAAAAACTTCTATTATTGTATGTTACTGCTTTTCTTAACTAGGTGTATTTCTAATTATAGAAATTAATGCTTTAAATTTTGAATTTAATCTTTTATAACATAACAAGAGAGAAATTTGTACTAATTATCTCTTGTGAAGATTTGGAGGAAAGTCAAATTTCGTGAAAAGATGATATGTTGAAGGCTTTCAAACGTAACTAAACAAGCTGTAAAGATTCACTTGGCAAAAAAAAAAAAAATGTAAAGATGACCTAAAATTTAGAAATGATTGATTGAAACACAACACTATAATTGGTCCGCTAAACAAATCATTTTTTCGTAAAAATTCAAACGGAAACAAAACAATTGATAAATTGTTCAAACTTTCGTGAACGAAAATTTTTATTTTTATATTTATTTTTATTTTCTAAAAATACATTTTTAGGAAAACTATTAGCTAGGTGGTAAAATCCAATTAATTTGTATTTCTCAAAGAATAAATGCATATTCGAGTTTAAATTATGATTTTTCATTTATATATGTTAGTAACAGACAGTTTAACATGATAGTACTAATCTCTAAGTTTTTTAAGGAAAATAAATTATTTCGTTTAAATAATTGTAATATTTATATAAAAAAATCAGTTTAGAAGTTTTTAGATTTGATACATAATTTTTTTTTTTTTTTTTTTGCTAAAAGAAATTGGGTTATAAGGGTAGAGGTTAGAATACCCAAATAACCCCGAAGAGCTATGAATACCCCACATGATATATATCCCTCACGAAATGGATTGTCCATATTCCCCCGACCAATGTGTTGATGACGGCTCGAACCAAGTATTTAGCAAGGAGAACGAGCACCCTACCAACCCATTTAAGGACGTTAACTGATACATAATTAATTTGGACAAAGAACAATGATGATATTTAATAAAATATAGATACTAAGTAGTATTAACAATTTGGCATGTGTTTGCTTACATTGGGTTCTTATTCAGAAATAGAGAAATAATGACGAGATAATAGCAGAAATTATAATAGGAATAATTAAATAATTTATTTCAATTAATGTTAAATAGTAAAACAATGTTACCTTTTCATTGAACAGAGGTTGTTGGGCCTCCAACTCTCTTTCTTCATCACAGCTTGCAGCGTTGGTATTGTTGATTTATGAGAATTAGGAATAAATGTCCCAATTCGTAACAATAATTATTCTGAGCTTCAATAAGGAATGGAATTCAATACAATCTCCTTCACAAAACCTTTTGAGATTGGAAGAACAAAGTCAAGAGATTCAAGTTTAGGGAATGAGATGATGTTCATCAATCTCCCATCTTCTCCTACTGCTTTTGTGACTATTTGTTCCATGGCCTCACACGTTGATACTGTAGCTCCTTAAGCTTAATAAGGCTTTCAACCATTGCAAAAGAAAACAGACACTGTACGTTGTTGCATACAGAGATTGTCAGTTTTGTAAATTTCTGAAACTCATTCTTGTAGCTACCTGTAAAAATGAAATAGAGACAAATTGTTGTATCAAGTTCTGAGAATTTTGTTATATTTGACTGCTACTTTTGTTAATTTTAATTACATCATGCACTTAAAAATAATAAATAGTAAATAAAAGAACGGGATATGGTACTGTTTCTAATTGCAAATACTTCAAATTCTGAAAAAAAAAAATAGAAATATAAATTATCTGCCAATGTTTTATTTTATTTTATGTTATTTTTTTGGAATTTAAATTCGTTGATATAAGGTGCATGTACATATATATTTGGTATTTAGACTTTTCTTGGACTATCTTTTGCTACATACGATGAATTCATATCATAATTTGTTCTCTGTTTATTTCTTTGTTGAAAAACTTCTATTATTGTATGTTACTGCTCTTTCTTAACCAGGGTGTATTTCTAATTATAGAAAATTAATGCTTTAAATTTTGAATTTATCTTTTATAACATAACAAGAGAGAAATTTGTACAATTATCTCTTGTGAAGATTTGGAGGAAAGTCAAATTTCGTGAAAAGTGACATGTTGAAGGCTTTCAAACGTAACTAACAAGTGTAAAGATTCACTTGCAAAAAAAAAAAAAAAAAAAAATGTAAAGATGACCTAAATTTAGAATGACTTGATTGAAACACAACACTATAATTGGTTCGCTAAACAAACATTTTTTCTAAAATACAAGGGAAACAAAACAATGATAAATTGTCAAAATTTGTGAACGAATATTTTATATATTTTATTTTCTAAAATACATTTTAGGAAACCTTTAGCTAGGTAGTAAAGCCAATTAATTTGTATTTCTCGAAAGAATAAATGCATATTCAAGTTTGAATTATGTTTTTCATTTATATATGTTAGTAACAGCCAGTTAACATGATAGTACTAATCTCTAAGTTTTTTACGGAAAATAATTATTTCGTTTAAATAATTGTAATATTTATATAAAAAAAAATCAGCTTTAGAAGTTTTTGATTTGATACATAATTTTTTTTTTTTTTGTTAAAAGAAATTGGTTATAAGGAAATGTTAGAATACCCAAATAACCCGAAGAGCTATGAATGCCATGATATATATATATATATATATATGATCCCTCATGAAATGGATAGCCATATTCCCCGGTCAATGTGGTGATGACTGCTCGAACCCAAGCATTTAGGAATGAGTACCCTACCAACCCATTAAGGGACGTTAACGGATACATAATTAATTTGAACAAAGAACAATGATATATTAATAAAATATAGATACAAGTAGTATTAACAATTTGGGCATGTTTTGCTTACAGATTTGGGTTCTTATTCAGAAATAGAGAAATAATGACGAGATAATAGCAGAAATTATAATAGGAAAATAATTTACTTTCAATTAATGTTAAATACTAAATAATGTTACCTTTTCATTGAATAGAGGTTGTTGGGCCTCCAACTCTCTTTCTTCATCAACAGCTTGCAATGTTGGTATTGTTGATTCATGAGAATTAGGAATAAATGTCCTCAATTCGTAACAATACCTTATTTGAGCTTAATAAGGAAGGGAATTCATGCAATCTCCTTCACAAAACCTTTTGAGTTTTGGAAGATGTCAAGCTCAAGAGATTCAAGTTTAGGGAATGAGATGATGTTCTTAACCTCCCATCTTCTCCTACTGCTTTTGTGACTATCTGTTCCATGGCCTTACACTTGATACTTTTAGCTCCTTAAGCTGAATAAGGCTTTCAACCATTGAAAAGAGAACATACACTGTACGTTGTTGCATTAGAGATTGTCAGTTCTTGTAAATTTCTGAAACTCATTATTGTAGCTACCTGTAAAAATGAAATAGAGACAAATTGTTGTATCAAGTTAGAGAATTTTGTTATATTTGACTACTACTTTTGTTAATTTTAATTATCATCATGTACTTAAAAACAATTGTAAATAAAAGAACGGGATATGATACTGCTTTGTAATTGCAAATTCTTCAAATTCTAAAAAAAAAAAACAATAATAGTTAAATAAAATAAAAGATACAAACATAATTTTATGCCAATGTTTTTTATTTTTTTATTTTTTTGTAATTTAAATTCGTTATATAAGGTGCGTGTAGCATATATAATTTGGTATTTAGACTTTTCTTGGACTATCTTTTGCTACATACGATGAATTCCATATCATAATTTGTTCTCTGTTTTATTTCTTTGTTGAAAAACTTTATTATTGTATGTTACTGCATTTTTTAACCAAGGTGTATTTCTAATTATACAAAATAATACCTTAAATTTTGAATTTACCATCTTTTATAACATAACAAGAGGGAAATTTGTACTAATTATCTCTTGTGAAGATTTGGAGGAAAGTCAAACTAATGTAAACAAATATTTTTATTTTTATTTTTAAAAATAAATTTTTAGAGAAACGTTTAGGTAGTAAAAGCCAATTAATTTGCATTTGTCGAAAGATTTAATGCAGATTCAAGTTTAATTTACGAATTTTCATTTATATATATGGGTTAATATGGTAGTACTAAGCTCTAAGTTTTTCAAGGAAAATAAATGATTTCTTTTAAATAATTGTATTATTTATTAAAAAAAATAGCTTTAGAAGTTTAAATATTAGATACATATTAATTTGAATATAGAAAAATGATGATATTCAATAACAATTTGGGGGTGCATGCGTTTGCTTACAAGTCTAGGGAATGGTATCTTTCGATTTTGTCTCTTTTTTGTGACTACAATTAGGCTGCATGACAACCGTCAATCCGCCCAAACTAATCGCCCTAGTCATTACATGCCCTTTTTTGGGTGAATTGAAAACCCACCCGCCTTCTTTGTGGGTGGGGACGATTTTAGGATTTTGATTAGCGGGCTGAACCCATCTACCCGTCAATTGTCTTTAATATAAATTATATTATACAATATTTACATTTAACATTTTGACTTATGAGCCCTATTATTTATTATTACTATTATTTTTGCTGAAATTAAAATGTTAATGACTTACATACTAATAATACTATAATAGTAATAGTAAACTATTCAAAAATATTCAACGTTTATTCACTGTCTCTCTTGTTTCTCCTCGTCTCTCTTTATTTCTCTCATTCTCAAACTCTTAAGCGTCAAGCGTCTGTACATGCAGATGGGTTTATATACATACATAGGATTACAAAATCTCCATGCCTTATTGTGTTATCTTTTATCTTTGCATCTTTTCAAGCTATTACCTGCGGACGGTAATCAATTTTAAGTCTTAAGATTATTACATATTTGAACATTTTTTTTCAAATTTTTTTTTTTTTTATGTTTTAATTCAATTCCTTTCTCTCTATTAAAAAATTTCTCTCAACATTTTCTACCTACCCGCCAAACCATCCATCCCTATCTATCCTCACCCACCCGTCACCAGCCGAACCCTCCCATGCACACCCCAAAGATGACTTCATCAATTTTATGAATGGCTTAATTGAAACACGGTATTGTCATTGGCTCTCTAGATAAATTATTTCATGAATATAAAATTCTTACAAATTAAAAAAAAAAAGTGCAAAAATTGTTCAACATTTGCAAATGAAATATTTTATTCTTATTTTTATTTTAGGAAAAAAAGTTTAGAGAAACCTTTTGGTAGTAAAAACCAAGTTTATTTGTATTTTTCAAAGGATTAAACACAGATTCAAGTATTAATTATGATTTTCCATATGTACATGTTAGTCCTGGGTGAACATGATAGTGGCATATATAGTGCTAATCTCCACGTTTAAAAAAAAAAAAAAAGAATTCTTTCGTTGATTTATACTTTTCTATTTTTTATTTAAAAAAAAAAAAAAAAACAAAACAAAACAGCTTCAGAAGTTCATATGTGGGATACATAATTAATTTCAATAAAGAATAATCATGATATTGAATATAATATGCATAGATATGTTAGTATAGTAAGTAATGCTGGTAATTTGGGCATGTGTTTTGGTTCATTATGGAAGCTTAATAAGGAGCATTATGTTTGCACTTGCCTGATATTATACTCCGAAAAATAGAGAAATATTAATGAAGATGATGGAAGAAATTAAAATAGGATCAGGCAAATAAGTTCGGTACTTATAGTAATGATAATTTAATGAATCATATATATAGAAACATGTCTGATATAATAAGTTCAGTACCTCTTGTCGTTGACTGATGATCTTGTTGGTGAGTGTAGTTAAGCTTTAAGGTTTTATTTGGCGTGCGCGCGTGTATATATATATGTATACACACACACAATTAATTTCAATAAAGAGTCAATAATGATATTCAATAAATATGCATACATAAGTAGTAAGTAGTGTTAGTAATTTGGGCGGGCATGTGTTTGGGTTCTTATTCGGAAATAGAGAAATAATGACAATAATATAAAGAAGAAATTAGAATAGGAATAAATTAATGAAATTTAATAATGAAATAAAGATGCTAAAAGAGCAACAAGGGCTACCTTGTCGTTGAAGAGAGTCCGTCGTTCAATTGATCTTGTTGGTGTGACGTCGGCATAAAGCTTTTTAGGTTTTCCAGTTTTTTAAGCACCAGACACTCCAAGTCCTGAAAACTGCTTACATCTAATTCATTAACAATATGGCCAACACCTGGGATAGACTTCAAGCGCAACTCATCAGACTTTTTCATGAACCTTTGAAAGCCATCCTCATATAATAGACTTGTATCCTCGAGCTGTTTGACCCACAACACTCTTGTTGATCTTGATCTGGAGACACGCCGATAATAGTGCCCAATTAGAAAGTCGTACCTTTCCAATTTCAGATGATCAAACATGTCTTCTGGCACTAATAAGACTGGCATCCATATATGCAAAACTCTAAGCTTTCGCAGATCTTTTATTTTACTCGTAAGACTGGCATTAATTTCACCTTCAGTTTCCCACTTCAAGTTCCAGACACCCTCCATATACAACTCTTCTAGCTGTACCAATCTTGAGATGACATTTGGTTCAATCACCTCAAGCTGTTCACAATCATTCAGATTTAACAACTGTAGACGGCTCAAGTTTCCTATTTCTTTCGGCAATACCACCAGACCCTGAGAATCTGAAAGATCAAGAATCAACAAATTCGTCAGCTCTCCAATTATAGCTATGTCGACAGCTTCTTCTCTGCAAAATTTTACTTTCCAAATTCTCAAATGTAGTGCTTTGAGATTTTGAAGTGAACGAAAGGGTGAAGCTAGCTTTTTTCCACCTAGAAAATCCAAACGCAATGCTTTCAGCTCTTTGGTTTCTTCAAAGAATCTATCGGTAATTTCTAGGCCGCCGATGGTCCTCAACATTAGTAACTTGAGCCTTGGACATGCGAGCCTTTCAGGAAGCTGATCATTTATACCACCACCATCTCCAGGTACTGAAATTGCATACAACTCTTTGAAATTCTCCCTGTTCAAGAAATCTTCCAACCTTACACTCTCTCTGAGGCAATACATGGGATTCTTCTCTAGTTCAGAGGCAATCGATATGGCAACATCACGGATAACATCATGCACTTTAATCGTTCTACGATAATTGCCATCCGACAGCAAACTATAAGCTTTGAGGTTATTTACCAATGATTCCACCCTGTTGCTTGCCTCTTTCAATGTATACACACATTCAAACAAGTCCAAAACCATAACATAACCCGTCAGTTCCTCAAGAGACACATTTTCATCTTCATCATGTGCACTACAAATCAACAATAACGACTTTGCTTCATTTCCTAACGCATCGAAACTTGTCTTGAAACACTTATATATCCCTCTATGAATTTCACTTTCTGTGTGTAATCGCTTCAGTCGTACCAAGGCATCACTCCAAAAAGAAAAGCTCTGATTAATCTTTAATGCACTTGCAGTTATCACAATGGCAAGAGGTAAGCCTCCACATTCTCGAATCACTTCAGTTGCTAAAGATTCGAGCTCAGGTTTTATGTCACCCACAATTTTGTTAAACAAATTTGCTGCTTCTACATCAGTTAAACTTTCGATCTCGAAAGTATTGTTCTCATCAGCACCCATGGCCTTGCATACTTCTCGGGATCTAGAGGTCAGTATTATCTTGCGTTCCTTGCTATCATCCTTAGAACAGATTCCAACTTTAGACAGGTCAAGCTCCGTCCAAACATCATCAAGAACTATAAGAATCTTTTCCCGTTTTAATCTTACTGCGAGTCGCTCTGCTCTGGTGATTTCGGCATCTTCCTTGAACTCCAGACCTAACTGATCGGCGATCACTTGTTGAATCTGCTTAAAGTCAGGATTTTGTGATACGACAGCCAATATTTGCTTGTTAAATAGATTCTCTTCCTTAGCTAGACGTGCAACTTCTTTGACGAGCATGGTTTTACCCATGCCACCAAGGCCACACAACCCAATCATTCTAACCTCGGGATTCCGCAAGGCCTTCATCATTTCCCTCAGATTTTCCTTTCTCGTCTCAAACTTCTCGAAGTCTTCTTGCTCGAAAGAAAGTTGAACAGCAGGACGGAAGGAAATATTGTTGCCAAAATCGTCCGCCTTTCTGATCAGACGTTCAATTTCTTCAGCCATCTCCTTTGCTTTCTTGCTTAACCGCCACCGCAATGCCAAGTTTGGGAGGGGCCGACGACATGAACACCTCGCTCTCGTGTGGTCCGGATCAAGTTTTAGGAAACGCTCTGCCTCCTCTGATTTAGTTGTCGCATCCTTTTGCCAATCTTGAACATGCCCCATAATGGCATTTCCCTTGTTTTGGCTTGTTCGGCGACACTCTGAATCATGCAGATCTTATCATCTAGATTTTGAACTTGGTTTTCGAGATTTTTATTTTGTCCTTGTAGGAACATAAATATTCGCCCACTGGTGCAAACATACAGCTACAAACAGGTCCCAATTGCACCACCAATATTCGTTGCGTTGGTTGCTCTCTGAAAAAGGTTAAAGATAGAAAACTGTTAAAAGGATGGACATCCCTCAACTTTTCCATAGTAAAAATTTTGTAATAAGAAAAGTCAGGACTTCTGTGTAACAAATAATAACCACATTTGTATATAAAAGAAAAGGAAAAGGTTAGAATCAGATTAATAACCACAAGAAGGGAATGACACCGACATCGAAACATGAATTAAGGGGACGGGGTTGAAACTTCTCAGGCCCATTTTATTTAATTAAGATAGTTGTAGGAAAAATTTGTTTAAATAGGGACAATTTGAGAAACATAATTTAACCCTTGGAAAAAAAATATTTATCAGGACTAAACTTAAAGAATTATATTAATTTAGAGTATTATCCCAAAAAAATATTCAAGTAGTTGCACATTTGAGAGGAGCTGACAAATTAGATAGAAAATTAGTTTTTAGATACTATGAGAAATAGTAGTTGAGAAAAAATATTTCATTACAGGGGCTAGAAAATAAAAATAAAAAAAGGGGTGAAACAAAACAAAAAGGAAAAAAGGACCGAAACATGGACAAAAAATGAAAGTTAAGAGATAATATTATTTTAGATGAATACAAGAAAAAAATTTAAGTAACCGCAAATTAGAGATAAGTTGGCAAATTATATAGAAAACTAACTAGAAAGTAGTCATCAAAATAGTAGTAGTTGAGAAAAACTTTTCCAATACAGAAAAATAAATAAAAAAATAAATAAAAATGTGGAAGAACACACAAAAAAAAGACCTACATATGAAAATTACGGGAGGTGCAAAACAATTTTAATTGAGAAGATTACAAGAAAAATATTTAAGTACAGCCCGTTTGGCTCTTCAGCTTGAACTCAAATATTTGAGTTCAACCTCAACTAACACCGTTTGGTTCATTAGCCTAGTTCAAGCTGAGCGTTGAACCGTTACACAGTAAACCCAACTAGGTTTACTGTGCAAGAATTCAATGGCAAACTGTCCTCGCCCATCTGCTCCCCATCGTCCCCTGTCTCCCTCCTCCCTCGCCCATCTGCAGCTGAAAGTTGCTTCTTCATCTGGCATTCCTCTTTCCCATGTCACGATCGGTCTTTCATCTCTGTCGAAGCTAGTCCTCTGTTTCTGCTAGAGGTGGGAATTTGGGCCGGGTCAAATGGGCCGGCCCGCGGCCCGTAATTTAGGCCCAGCCCGGCTCGGCCTATATCGGCCCGATAAAAGCCCGGCCCGATAATAAGAGGCGGGCCGGGCTCTCCTTTTAGGCCCGGCGGGCCGGCCCGGCCCGGTCCGAATATTTAAGCCCAATGGGCCGGCCCGGCCCGCCCGTTATTTTAAATTTTATATATATTAATTTTATTAAAATTTTAATTAATTTTATTAAACTACGAACTACTAAGCAAACACTGATAAATAATTATAATCTTAAACAACTAAAATTAAAAGTTTAATTACAATGTTAAGTTAACTAACTAACTAATATTATAATTATTAAGTGTAAACTAAGCAATTATAATATAAATATAAATAAAAAAATTAATAGAAATAGTATAATAAAATTTTTTAACAAAGTATAAAATTTTTATTTTAGGAAAAAAAAGTTTAGAGAAACCTTTTGGTAGTAAAAACCAAGTTTATTTGTATTTTTCAAAGGATTAAACACAGATTCAAGTTTTAATTATGATTTTCCATATGTACAAGTTCGTGCTGGGTGAACATGATAGTGGCATATATAGTGCTAATCTCCACGTTTAAAAAAAAAAAAAAAAGATTTCTTTTGCTGATTTATACTTTTCTATTTTTTATTTAAAAAAAAAACAAAAAACAAAACAAAACAGCTTAAGAAGTTCATATGTGGGATACATAATTAATTTCAATAAAGAATAATCATGATATTGAATATAATATGCATAGATATGTTAGTATAGTAAGTAATGCTAGTAATTTGGGCATGTGTTTTGGTTCATTATGGAAGCTTAATAAGGAGCATTATGTTTGCACTTGCCTGATATTATACTCCGAAAAATAGAGAAATATTAATGAAGATGAAAGAAGAAATTAAAATAGGATCAGGCAAATAAGTTCGGTACTTATAGTAATGATAATTTAATGAATCATATATATAGAAACATGTCTGATATAATAAGTTCAGTACCTCGTCATTGACTGATGATCTTGTTGGCGAGTGTAGTTAAGCTTTAAGGTTTTATTTGGCGTGCGCGCGTGTATATATATATGTATACACACACAATTAATTTCAATAAAGAGTCAATAATGATATTCAATAAATATGCATACATAAGTAGTAAGTAGTGTTAGCAATTTGGGCGGGCATGTGTTTGGGTTCTTATTCGGAAATAGAGAAATAATGACAATAATATAAAGAAGAAATTAGAATAGGAATAAATTAATGAAATTTAATAATGAAATAAAGATGTTAAAAGAGCAACGGGGGTTACCTTGTCGTTGAAGAGAGTCGGTCGTTCAATTGATCTTGTTGGTGATGACGTCGGCATAAAGCTTTTCAGGTTTTCCAGGTTTTCAAGCACCAGACACTCCAAGTCCTGAAAATTGCTTGCATCTAATTCATTAACAATATGGCCAACACCTGGGATATACTTCAAGCGCAACTCATCAGACTTTTTCATGAACCTTTGAAAGCCATCCTCATATAATAGACTTGTATCCTCGAGCTGTTCGACCCACAACACTCTTGTTGATCTTGATCTGGAGACACGCCGATAATAGTGCCCAATTAGAAAGTCGTACCTTTCCAAATGCAGATGATCAAACATGCCTTCTGGCACTAATAAGACTGGCATCTCTATATGCAAAACTCTAAGCTTTCGCAGATCTTTTATTTCACTCGTAAGACTGGCATTAATTTCACCTTCAGTTTCCCACTTCAAGTTCCGGACACCCTCCATATACAACTCTTCTAGCTGTACCAATCTTGAGATGACATTTGGTTCAATCACCTCAAGCTCTTTACAACCATTCAGATTTAACAACTGTAGACGGCTCAAGTCTCCTATTTCTTTCGGCAATATCACCAGACCCTGAGAATCTGAAAGATCAAGAATCAACAAATTCGTCAGCTCTCCAATTATAGCTATGTCGACAGCTTCTTCTCTGCAAAATTTTACTTTCCAAATTCTCAAATGTAGTGCTTTGAGATTTTGAAGTGAACGAAAGGATGAAGCTAGCTTTTTTCCACCTAGAAAATCCAAACGCAATGCTTTCAGCTCTTTGGTTTCTTCAAAGAATCTATCGGTAATTTTTAGGCCGCCGATGGTCCTCAACATTAGTAACTTGAGCCTTGGACATGCCAGCCTTTCAGGAAGCTGATCATTTATACCACCACCACCTCCAGGTACTGAAATTGCATACAACTGTTTGAAATTCTCCCTGTTCAAGAAATCTTCCAACCTTACACTCTCTCTGAGGCAATACATGGGATTCTTCTCTAGTTCAGAGGCAATCGATATGGCAACATCACGGATAACATCATGCACTTTAATCGTTCTACGATAATTGCCATCCGACAGCAAACTATAAGCTTTGAGGTTATTTACCAATGATTCCACCCTGTTGCTTGCCTCTTTCAATGTATACACACATCCAAACAAGTCCAAAACCATAACATAACCCGTCAGTTCCTCAAGAGACACATTTTCATCTTCATCATGTGCACTACAAATCAACAATAACGACTTTGCTTCATTTCCTAACGCATCGAAACTTGTCTTGAAACACTCATATATCCTTCTATGAATTTCACTTTCTGTGGGTAATCGCCTCAGTCGTACCAAGGCATCACTCCAAAAAGAACAGCTCTGATTAATCTTTAATGCACTTGCAGTTATCACAATGGCAAGAGGTAAGCCTCCACATTCTCCAATCACTTCAGTCGCTAAAGATTCGAGCTCAGGTTTTATGTCACCCACAATTTTGTTAAACAAATTTGCTGCTTCTACATCGGTTAAATTTTCGATCTTGAAAGTAGTCTTCTCATCAGCACCCATGGCCTTGCATACTTCTCGGGATCTAGAGGTCAGTATTATCTTGCGTTCCTCGCTATCATCCTTAGAACAGATTCCAACTTTAGACAGGTCAAGCTCCGTCCAAACATCATCAAGAACTATAAGAATCTTTTCCTGTTTTAATCTTACTGCGAGTCGCTCTGCTCTGGTGATTTCGGCATCTTCCTTGAACTCCAGACCTAACTGATCGGCGATCACTTGTTGAATCTGCTTAAAGTCAGGATTTTGTGATACGACAGCCAATATTTGCTTGTTAAATAGATTCTCTTCCTTAGCTAGACGTGCAACTTCTTTGACGAGCATGGTTTTACCCATGCCACCAAGGCCCCACAACCCAATCATTCTAACCTCGGGATTCCGCAAGGCCTTCATCATTTCCCTCAGAGTTTCCTCTCTCGTCTCAAACTTCTCGAAGTCTTTTTGCTCGAAAGAAAGTTGAACAGCAGGACGGAAGGAAATATTGTTGCCAAAATCGTCCGCCTTTCTTATCAGACGTTCAATTTCTTCAGCCATCTCCTTTGCTTTCTTGCTTAACCGCCACCGCAATGCCAAGTTTGGGAGGGGCCGACGACATGAACACCTCGCTCTTGTGTGGTCCGGATCAGGTTTTAGGAAATGCTCTGCCTCCTTTGA
This sequence comes from Ficus hispida, assembly GCA_025413025.1. Lineage (NCBI taxonomy): Eukaryota > Viridiplantae > Streptophyta > Magnoliopsida > Rosales > Moraceae > Ficus > Ficus hispida. Next base: position 25,375,795 of record CM046374.1, on the reverse strand, counting down.
TTTAGTTGTCGCATCCTTTTGCCAATCTTGAACATGCCCCATAATGGCATTTCCCACGTTTTTGGCTTGTTCGGTGACACTCTGAATCATGCAGATCTTATCATCTAGCTTTTGAACTTGGTTTTCGAGATTTTTTATTTTGTCCTTGTAGGAAAATAAATATTCGCCCACTGGTGCAAACATATAGCTAAAAACAGGTCTCAGAATTGCACCACCAATATTAGCAAGACAATCCATCACTAATTTTATTATCTCGATTTTGTTCGTTGGTTGCTCTCTGAAAAAGGTTAGAGATAGAAAACTGTTAATTGTAAAAATTTTGTAATAAGAAAAGTCAGGAATTCTGTGTAACAAATAATAACCACATTTGTATATAAAAGAAAAGGAAAAGGTTAGAATCAGATTAATAACCACAAGAAGGGAATGACACCGACATCGAAACATGAATTAAGGGGACGGGGTTGAAACTTCTCAGGCCCATTTTATTTAATTAAGATAGTTGTAGGAAAAATTTGTTTAAATAGGGACAATTTGAGAAACATAATTTTAACCCTTGGAAAAAAAATTAATAATCAGGACTAAACCTAAAGAATTATATTAATTTAGAGTATTATCCCAAAAAAATATTCAAGTAGTTGCACATTTGAGAGGAGCTGACAAATTAGATAGAAAATTAGTTTTTAGATACTATGAGAAATAGTAGTTGAGAAAAAATATTTCATTACAGGGGCTAGAAAATAAAAATAAAAAAGGGGTGAAACAAAACAAAAAGGAAAAAAGGACCGAAACATGGACAAAAAATGAAAGTTAAGAGATAATATTATTTTAGATGAATACAAGAAAAAAATTTTAGTAACCGCAAATTAGAGATAAGTTGGCAAATTATATAGAAAACTAACTAGAAAGTAGTCATCAAAATAGTAGTAGTTGAGAAAAACTTTTCCAATACAGAAAAATAAATAAAATAAATAAATAAAAATGTGGAAGAACACACAAAAAAAAGACCTACATATGAAAATTACGGGAGGTGCAAAACAATTTTAATTGAGAAGATTACAAGAAAAATATTTAAAAATAATTAGGAGGAATTATGAGATAATAGGAGTTCAGAGAAGTGTATCAAAAAATGTCTCAGAAGGAGACATTGAAGAAAATTTATTTTAGTTGGGAAATAAAAGTTCAAAGAAAAAGGATTAAAGAATATAAAGTAAAAAAAAATGGAAGAAATAAAAATAAAATATAACTTTCATTTCCAACGGTTTCCCTTTTTTCTCTCACTTTTTTTTATATTTCTCATACTCTAGGGATTTCTTTTGAGTCGAACTTCCACCGCCACTGCCACCACCACCATGGCTGACGAAAGTGACCGTCGGTTCAGTGGTATTGATTGGGATGGAGTCAAATGGTCCTAATTGGGAGTTTCTTATTGACTAGATCTAACCTAATGAGTTTCCGATGGTTTGAGATCTAGTGATGCCTTGGGGATCCGATAGTTGGTGCCCAATCTCTCTCTCCCTCTCTCTCTCGTGCTCTCTCTTTCTCTCTCGACCAAGCTCTCTCTCTCTGCTCTCTTTTTCTTTTCTCATTGTAGGCAACGATATCAATGAGGGTATCATGCTTTCTCTAACCCCACACTCTCTCTTCGCTCCTCTGTGATCTCTACCATCTTTGTCACACTGTGTCTCTACCTCGCGAACTCCGCCGCTGAATCTTCTTTCTCCGGCTACCTTCAGGTGGTGTGGGGAGGAGATAAAAATTAGGGTTTGCTCAAAATGGGGATTTTTCATACTTGGGGGTTAAGGAGTTTTTTAAAAAATAATAAAAATTTGTTTTATTTGTTTTAGTTATTTCAATTTATTTTTCTATTTAATACAACTTTATTTATGATTTTAGTAATGAAATAAATTTATTAAAGGAAGTGATATTGTTATGCTAATTATTTTTATTTTTGTTTGTTTTTTTGTTGATAAATTTAAAAAAAAATTTAAATAATGAAGAATCCCAACGAGTATTCTACTAAAATACAAAGAGTATTTCATAAGAATATTAAAAGTATTCTACTAAAATATTTTCCGATAACAGGAGACTAATACAGACTATAGATGATCACGTAGAATATAAAAAGTACTCTAGTGGAATACCAAAAGGAATTATGATAGAATACCAGTAGACTATGATAATCTAATGTAAAAAATTTGGTGGATTAAAAAAAAAACAAAACAAAACAAAAGATAACCAAAATATAATGTGATCATTTGATTAGACTACGAAAAGTATTTAAGTAGATTACCAAAAAAGTATTCTACAGGTGGCGCCGGAGACAAAATTCTCGAAACCTACTGGCCATCTATTTTGTTTCTTTTTTCTTTGAGTGTTCGAAAATAAAAAGGAGTTGGTCCCCTTTTGGCTAGTTATTTTTAATCTTTCGTTGTGCTATTGTGTGTGTTTGTGAGTTGTTTTGAGTAGGTCCCTAGCAGATATTATCCTAAATAACTGGACTTTGTAAATTTAATGAAAACACACAAACATTTTTATTTAAAAGAGTGCTAAGTCAGTCTGATAATTGAACAAAAAAAAAAAAAAGTTTAAAAGGTGTAATAATAGTAATAGTACATTCTTGAATATGTATATTCATGCACATTAAAGAATCGTTTATATGTTAAAAAAATTTAAAATAAGCGAACAAAATATGTTTTTGTTGTTATCTAATTGCTCAATTTGAAGGCATTTTTAATATTGAAATAATTCTCATTAAATCAAATTATGTTGTCTAATTTTAACTGATAGAGATGTAGAGAGAAACTCTTCGATATTCGTGATAAGACTAAGGTATTAGACGATTAAAAAATTGATTGACTGACATTCTTACCAAAACAGTCCCAAATCAAGTGTTCTCAAAGTGTTTTTGGTAAATTGAGCATGTGTTATCTCATCTATGCATAAACTTGAGTGAGAGTGTTGAGATTGTGGAAAATGGGTCTTTTCTAAATTAGGAAATGGAGTAATAGCTGTAAGCCTGTAAACATTTGTGGCCTTAGATAGCAATTTTGTGAGAATCAATCGCCAATTTCATATAAACAGACTTATGCTAGTTTCCTTTTCTTTTTAGGCTATTTTCTTCCTTCTTCCTTAACAGAGTTGTGCATAGGAGCTTTATGTTTCTTCAGTGGGCGCCCCACTGGCGACGTACCATAAACACATCGTTAATATATATATATATATATATACACGCTTAGGCTAAAGTCCATCAGGAGAATCAAAACGCCAGCAACGTGGCGGATGGAGAAAAAAAAAAAAAAAAAAAAAAAAAAAGGAGAAAACCGGGTATAGGAGGTGGAAAGGAATTTGACCGGTGGCATTTAGTAAATAGGTCTATTTTGTAAGGACAACAACATAGCCCCCTGGGCTTATTAAAACAATAAACAAAAAACAAAAAACAAAAAAACAAAACAAAGGGAAGAAAAGTAAGCAAAAATTGTTCTCGAAACCACATAGTAAGTGCAATGATGTTGGTAGTAACACATAGATGGTTGGAGGGTAAAGTGTGCATATTTAGCAATGGATGAAGTTGAGAATCATTCCATATTGAGAATGAGAAAGTGTTTGCAAGTGTGTAAAAAAAATAAATAAATACATATATATATAGAATTTGAAATGATGTATAATTGCATTTGAAAAATGAAAGGGTTTCATTTTTGAAGTGGAGGGAAGAATAGGGAAACACTTTTAGGGAAATCTTCGCTTGTTTGTGAAATGTGTATCGCAAACAAACAGTATCATATTTCTCTATATTGAAAATAAATATGCGATCAAAACAGGCACATAATTTTCAGTTAAATAATCATAAGTAATCATATTTAAACTTTAGTATATTGTAATATTTAATATAAATTAAATTGTTGTATTCTTTTAATGGCTATTCGAATTCGAAACTTGAAAATGAAAATAAACTATGTCACAACCATAGTTCATGGGTGGGGAGAATAACACCAACGATATAGATAGAGAAAAAACGAGAAAAGATTTTAGCTTTTTAATTTAGCTTGAATGATGTTGTACAATTCACATCCTTCATGACAAATTTTATCAGCCTCTGCCAATAGATGTGAGAATTTATATTCGTTCAAAAACAAAATAAGTAGGAAAATATATGAATTTCTAAAAGGAACAGAGGATCCACCAAATAAAAAATAAAAATAAAAAGAACAAAAGGAAACTAAAGAAATAAAGCATGTTCGATAACATACTAATGGATTTTTTCTTTTTGTCAGAGGTAATTTTCTATGCTTTAATTTAGGACACCAAATGTTACAAATTAAATAAGCAGATAAGTTAAAATATGTAGTTAAAATATGTAGATGAAAATGAAAAGGAAAAGGAAAAAAGAAAAAGAAAGTAAAAAAGAGAAGATCACCTTGATGAAGAGAGCAGTTGTTCTCTTTTCGTAATGAAGTTCTAGACGCTGATGAAAGCACAAGTATCTCACACTTCTTCTTCAAAAAAAAAAAAAAAAAAAAAAGTTACATGTAAATTTGGTGAATTTGTAAATGGGGGAGTTTGCGGTAGAACCCCTTTGGTAAAAAAATGAAGGAGAATGAAGAAACATGCTTCTTTATTTTTCTTACTAAATTATCTGTAATAAAACAAAGCCAACATTTTTTTTTTTTAAAAGAAAAATTCAATCTCACAGAAATCCAAAAAATAAACACAAGAGAAGAGCATTTCTGAGAGAGAGGGTCGGGAGGTAATGGGGCTTCAAGAGAGTGCTCCTCTACGGCCATGTGCATGTGGTCTTTTGTGCAACTCCGCAATCATTCTCACACACTTTGATCGGAATGATCCTAAAATTGGATTCTACGGTAGTGCCCCTCAAATGGACTCTACCGCAGACTCCCCTTTGTAAATAATAATTGCCAGGTAAGAAAAAAGGATTTTCACTTTTATTTTATTTTATTTTTTTAAAATATGTAGAGGAAGTAATAAACTAATAAAGGAAGAAGGAAAAAGAAGAAGAAAAGGGGGGATTGTACCTTGAGATTTGTGGAATCGCAGGAGCGTGCTTTTTTTCTTGAGCTTGTACAATATCACTGTTTTGTTTCTTAAAGATACAAGCTGGTGATTTTGGGAATCAGATAAACAGGCCAAAAAAAAAAAGAGTAAAAGTAAACAAAGTAGTACAAATAAAAAATAGATAAAACACATCGAACTTCACAAGCAAGCACTCACAAATTCTTCACAAATCCAGGCAAAAGATATATATATATATATATTTGTTTTAATGTCCGCTCATTCTACCGTCAAGATGACAGGTTACAAAACAAAGAAAACATTTTTTTTTTTTTTGAGTTTGTTATTTCAAACAAGTAAAAATAAAGCAAAGTAAAACATAAATACTACAAGAGGCTGAAAATAAAAAGGATAAATTACATATTTTCTCTCTGAATTTTAAATCTTATCACAAAATGCCACCCGAATTTTAATTTGTGACATTCATTTCCTTTAAATTTTGAAAAAAGTTCATAAATTTTCTCCCTCAATTAAATTTTTGATTAAAAAAATACATATGACACTAATTGGAAGTATAGTATTAAGTATAGAATTATGAAATGACAAACATTGACAGCACTCCTGATCCCCGTTATCCTTATTAATTGTAAAATAACGAAGTTACTACAACATATGAGTATGAGAAAAAAAAGATAATCAACCCCAAAGATTTACTTTTTTAATTTAATTATAAGTATTTCACATGTTATATTCGCAACTCATGCTTCAAACGAGTGTTATTTGTATTTTTCGTCAAAAAATTAATTGAGCGGGAAAATTCGCAAAGTTTTTCAAACTTCAGAGGGAAAAATGTTAAAAAGTTAGATGGGTATTTTGTGACAATGTCTAAAGTTCGAGGGGGTAAATGTAACTTGTCCAAATAAAAAAAAAAAAAAAAAGGAAGATGCAGAAAGCTGGGGATGGAGAAACTTTTCAAAGTGTTTTTGATCTTTCGAAAAATAAACACAGAAGATTTTAATTGAAGTTTCAGTTTGTAGGGCATAGAATCGTGGTAACGCCTCCATTATGTTATTGTTGTTTTAATTTTTAAACAGACAGCCACAATTATCCTTTCAATTTTGGTGTTTGTGGAGTAGTTTGAGTTGGATTTTTAAGTTCAAATAGTAAATTTTTTGAATTTTAGAAAGACAAAAACTTTTGGGAAAAAAAAAAAAAAATTGAATTAGGAGTTTGGATGTTATGCAAACTATGTTTATAGGTGTGCATGGCTTGAGTAAAAAAAAATTAAAAAAAAAAACTAATATCAAAAGCTATTGCAAAATAAGATTCAACAACATTCAAAAACTGAAAGCAATAATTCAATAGAGAACAAGTAGAGTGTGACATTTACAAACGGAGGACTTGAAAAGCAACTTGACGAAGATCAGAGAATTCTGCTTAAAAGAAAATAATAATCTTGATTTACTAAAATGCCCACACAATTATTTTCATGTGATGTAAGAAAGATAAATTAAACCTCAGTTAATAAAAATTATCATTTTGCACCTTTTTAACACATTTGGGGATCGATCATTCAAGAAAAAAAATTTAGAGGACCAAATGGAACCTCATAAAGAGTTTTTATTGATCCATCAATAAAGCATGTATGAACTAAAGGATTTTTTTTCTTTTTGTCTGAATTTATTTATTTATTTACTTTAATAAATAACACCAATCAAAAGGTACAAACTTAACATGCGGATAAGTTAAAATAAACAAAAACTTCTAAAAAAAAGTTAAAATATAAAAATATAGTCAGATCAAAAATAAAATGAACGGAAATGAAAAAAGAAAAGAAAGAGAAGATTACATTGTTGAAGAGCACATCTCCTCGTTTCGTAATGGTGCAAGATGAGCTTGTACAGCAGATGGTTTATTTTGGCTTTTTTTTTTTGTTTTTTGTTTTTTTTTTTTTTTTTTATTATTAAACGCCAGGTGCTAAGAAAAAGCGAAAGATTTCACAAATTCTGAAGAAAAACATGTAAAAATAAAACAAAGTAGTGCAAATCAAAAATGGAGAAAGAAGAGAGGGAGCTTCACCAAACAAGCATATTTTACAAATTCTTCACAAATCAAACATTTTTTTTTTAATGATTGATCATTCTACCAACGATCGTTCTACCAACAAAACAAAACAACAACAAGAAAAAAAAAATTTTGGGTTTTTTTTTTTTCGTAAAACAAAATTATTACAAGAGATATTCAAAACAAAAGAAATAAGAACAAAGCTGGGGATCGAAAAACTTTTCAATAGTGTTTATGATGTTTTTGGAAAAATAAACACAGAAGGATTTAATTAAATCGCAGGCAGGCAAAGCGATACATTGGATTAATGGAAGAGCAAAAAGAAGAAGGGTGGAGTATTGTTTAGAGGAGACTTGAGATCAGGAGGAATCATTGAGAGGAGGAGTTGAGCAATTACTTATTGACGTTTACCAAGACCCAATAAAGCGGAAAAAGTACGCACGTGTGGACCCTTTTACGAGGAAGGAGATGGATGACAGCTATGCAATAAGACAAGGAATGGGGTCCACTTCCATATATTAAAAGTACGCAAGTGGAGACTCTTTTACAATAAAGAAGATGGATGACAGCCATGCAATAAGACAAGGTTGGCAGGTGTAGTATGACGTGCCACCCACTGGCATTGTGAGTACTTTATAAATATTCAGGAAATATTTAAATAATTTCAAGCGTACATGTTTAAGAAAAATGTGATTTTTATAATGTCAAAATGTCAAAAATAATTGGAAATGACGTCCTTTTTAATATTTTTATTTTTTCATTTATCAAGGTTTCAATTTCATAAAATTCTCATCAGTTCCTGTTTCAGTTTACCATAATAATATTAGGACGGTAATATTTTAAGTGAGGTCTTGATTGATGATATAAAAAAATTGGGTTAAAGACTTTTTTTTTTTTTTTTATCATACTAAAAAAAAAATAGATCCTATTTATGAGATTAAAATTAGGATGATTATGAGATCACTGTCAAAGTTTTTTTACTTAGAGGGTGTTTGGTGTAGTGATTTGAGTTGAGATTTTTAAGTTTAAAATATGAGTATTTGGTAAAAAGTTTGAATTGAAAAGTTTAAGTTGAGTTGAGTGTTTGATAAAAAAGTTTGAGTTGAAATGTTTAAAAAAAAAACAATGACCCTGTTTGGATGTTAAAAAAATGTGTTTTATTTTCATTTTATTTAACATTCTATTGTAGTTTTAAGTGAAAGAAAATGAGAAAACTCCAAATACGCTCAATTAATACCACAAATCAGACTTAAGATTTTGTAAATTTTCTGACATATCCATAAAATATAGCAAGAAAAATTACATAGTTGGTCAGTAATAGTTGTTAAAAACAAATTAATGGTTAAAACTATTTATTGGAGCAACTAGATACAACTGAGCTGCAGTTCACGTAGATTTATACCATGGAGATGATTGATATCTTTCCCACATTTCATCAGCTATCATATCTCTCATATGATTCATTGCACCCCTACTTGAGTCATGTTGCTGCGTTCCTGTACCTGGGCCAGTACCATCGATACCATCGTCAAATACTTAATCTACGTTAACATTGACATTTCCCCCAACAGGCACACAATCTGCCACATACTCGTCAATAAAGGGATCCCCAACCTGCACCATCCTTATGAAATTATGCACAACCGCACAAGCCACGGGGATCATGACTTGTTTCTTTATTGGATAGCTGTTGATGCCTTTTAAGTATTTTAAACCTTACATTCCATACACCAGAAGCTATAATTCTGGTCTCCAGAGACAGAAGAGAGAGAAGAAGAAGAAGAAGAAGATGAAGATGAAGAAAAACTTCCTTATGGTTTGTTTGTTTTGCTTGAACCTCCTCCAAACTCCATTGAATTAGGATAGGCAAGAAAGACTGAGTCAAAATTTACTATATTTATAACAAACAGCCAGGCACCCATTATTTCTTTAACTACCTTCTTCAATATATACGTGTGTGTATATATATATGTATGTATATATGTAGGAAAAATGAGAAAATTGTCGAGACACATAATGGGATTTGTTATGTGATTTTCTACATTCAAATGACTTCCATCAACGTCTCGAGAACTACGCAATTCTGTGAGTGTCAACTTGTCCTCCGGATCAGAGCCGCGAACTTCAACTTTCCTAGAACTCCAAAAACGAACGGGACGACAAGTTGCTTCATTCTCTTCCGTTACTCTTTCCCTTTTGTTCTTCACAGCATCCTTTTCGTCAGCCGACTCCGTCATGCGCTTCTTCTTTACAACACCCGAACTCGATCCTTCACACATTGGCCTTTTCCTATTACAAAAATTTGGAGGGAAACCAGGACAATCCGAAGTACTACTCTCTTCTCCATGTCTCTTTAGCACGCCGACACTCTCGGGTTCTACACGATCTTGGCCACTCGGTTTCGAATCATTCCACCACTCAAAGTATCTAATGCTAACACCCGAAATGAAGAACCTTGACGGGATATATAGCTTCTCGCTGTTTACGGGTTTATCATAACTTCTCCAAGCAACAATGTGAGATTGATTACACCTAATCACACTGCCCGGTACATCTTGATCCAGGCCAAATTGCCTCGCCACTCTATGTGGCAGATACGGCTCAACAAAATGGCCCGACGGATCGATTCCAACCAACTCCGACGGCCTCAAACACCGCGCAAACGACTCCAACTCTTCGTCCAAACCTTCACTAACCAACAACCATTCATCTTTCTCTCTGTAGAACTTGGGAAGAACACAATCCCCCGTCGCAACGGCATAAGGCCGCCATGTGAAGAACTCTCCCGAAGAGTCGAAAACCGACTTTTTTATGTCCTTGGATTCTAGCTTCTTGACTTTGTGCCATTGAGCCAGCCTTGTTGAAGTTGTCTCACCAACTTCAACCAAATTCCTCTCTGGCTGAAGCAACATAAATCTCTCCCAAATCCAAACTAAGACCAACTGAAAAGGTGCCCAAACTACAATTTCTTCTACTTCTTCGCCGTCTTCGGAATCATTCGAACAAAACAATTTTCTTTTCAAATAACTCAAGTCTCTATATATACTGGCAAGAACAGCAGGTGCTAAGGCAATTCTAGTCCCCCGGGCGAGCCTAATAGCAAGGCGAAAGAGATGTTTCGATACGACATCTTTAGAAGGACCAGGGAAAACAAACCTCGAGAGCCAGAGTATGAGAAACGCTTCGTGTTCAACCTCACTCTCTCGCTCCATGAAACGTTTCATCCAGGCGTACTGAGTTGCTTTCTTGCCTTTAGACCTCACAAAAATTAATCTTTCCTGGTTCAGTTTCTCCTCCTTTTCCCTCGTTTCTTCGGCCTCGAAACGGCTCAGAAACGCCTCCGGTGGGTCGAAAACGGGACAGCCCAGAACAGAGTATCCCCCACAGAACATTGTATCTTCCAGAGTGATCGTCGTTTCGGCGAAACGAAACGCGAAACTGCTGGTTTCTGGGCACCATTTCTTCGCCAGCTCCAAAACAAGTTCTGGGTATTTGTTGATTTTGTTTGTGGACCCCATTATGGCTTCGTAAATCGCAGCTTTTTCCCATGTTTGTCTGTGCTTCTGAGCCATATTTTCAACCCAGTTTTTCCAGTTCTCCGGAGGGAAGAGCCAGCCATGGAAGGAGACCTCTGGTGGGGAGTTTCTGGGTTTGGAAGCTCTGGACTTTGAGGTGAAGGAATTCAAAAATGGCGGTGGAGGTTCTTCAATGGAGGCTGTGGGAGCTGTGGGTTTGAGGAAATGGGCAGGTCTGAGGTCTTGCTCTGTTGGGGAAACTATGAGCTCTTGTCTGGTTTCGACTATGGAGTCTGTGTCCGTTGGGTCCTCCATTTTTGGAGGTTTTGATGGAGCGGAAATGGAGGTTTTTTATGAGTAAAAACGGAGGCTTTTTGAAGAAAAGGTGGCGGAGGTTTTTGCTTAGCTAGTAAGAATACGAAAAGTTCATGAAAAGCAGATGGAGAGGGAGAGGAGAGAGAGAGAGAGAGAGAGAGACTACTGTGGTAAGTTGAAAGGATATCATCGGGAAACGTGAAGTTTGAAAGTGGACAAGCATGAATATTTATTTATTTTTTTTTTTATTATTATTAATTTGTTTTTTTGCTGATCGAATATTTACTATTTCCTAGTCTCTTTTAAGGGTGGTTAGTTATGGAGCGAAATCTAAGACAATAAAATTGTAAAATTTGCAATACAGCAAAAAATAACCAAAATGCTTATTTAAAAAAAAAAATTAAAATGAAGAATATATAAAAAAAAACAAAAATTATCATTAAAACAATTATGTAGTTTAAAATAAAAAAATATTAATAAAACAATTATGCAAAACCAAAATGAAGAATATATTAAAAATAACAAATATTATTAGTAAAACAATTATGTAATTTTATGATTTATTAAAAAAAAATCATTCATTTTATATTATATTCAGATGTAATAAAATAAAATACAATATCTATTTAGATATTTTTTTATATTATATTCAAATAAAATATGTATTTGAGTTATTCGTGATAGATAATATGTGACGTGACTGGTAAAAGTAGATAGAAAAAGAATAAGAAAATGTGATATAATTGATAAAATATATAGAAAAAGAGTATGATAAATAATAATTATATATTTGAATAGAATGTATAAACTACCCAAATAACTATAAATAATAACTATATAATAACTGTGTATTATATTGCATTAAGATATAATGTAAGATGAGATGTGTTTCCAAACATGAAATTGTAGTATAAAATCTAAAAATTGTTATAATTATAAATATTTGATTTTGTTATCTACTAAGAAAGTCTTTAGATTTCAATTCTATATGCATAAATAGGGGAAATGATATTATTTTAATTTCATCTTCTTTTATAATTTTTTTAGGGGGTTTTTTATGAGTTTTTTCTAATAGATGGATTCGAATTCTCTATTTTTGGAAAGATCAATTATGATATTATTATTAGATTATGTGTGCAATAACTTGCTATTTTGAGTTTTTTGCAATTGATTATGTGAATAAAAAATATCCATACAGTTTTTTTTGGCATTAGATTTTTTTAATTATAAAACGTATAGTCGTTTTTATGCTTTTATTTTATGCAATTTTGATTAGATTTAAGGATTAAGAATGTGCTTTATCAAATGAGATTCCATCACAAAAGTCCCTTCTTCCTTTTTGTCTAGAAAATTTTATGATAAAAACTGTATTTTATTTTTATAAATTATTTATTTCTCAAAGTAGACTTTTAAAAAATTTGTACAACATACGAAATAAAAGTGCTCAAATTCGGCTGTAAACATTTAATCCACTGATTAAAAAAAATCCCACTACTAATTGAATTTCTACCATTACTTTTTATTTTTCAACATTTTATCACTACATAAACAGAGAAAAATGTCAGTAACACCCTACTTAAATAACAACTTAAAAAATAATATCTACTAATAAAAATATAACAACCCATCATCATGTTTATTGTTTTCTTCTTTTTAGATTCTCCAATTAATTATAATAATTACCAATATTTATGATAGCATGCTGTATAGATACTTGTAATTATTGCAATAATAATTTATATAATTACTGATTTCACAGTGTAAAAAAAAAAACAAAACAAAACTAGCGTTGTTTTTTAAATGCTCAAATTACGTAAAAACCGTATGTATACACACACATATCACAACCAGACAACATGCAAAATTGATGAAATCTAATCAATTCAACCGTTTTGAGATTGCTATACGTTTTTAGATTATTTTTCCTATTTATAATTTTTAACTCTTACTAATGAAAATTTTTTTTTGGGGTCAAATATATTGCTTTGGTTACAAAGAGGTTACAAGAGAGTATGGAAATGAGGACAATCTCCACGTCCATTTTACATAACTCACTATTTTTCAAATATGAAAGGAAAAATTATTTCTTTTTAGATCATAAAAGGAAAACATTATCATAAAAGGAAAACATTAAAGTGAACCACAGCCTAGCCTATAACCAAATGTAATAACCGATAGTTTATTGAGGGGAGGTTAATTATATATAATTCCACAATTGCCTCTTGAATTATACTTTTGTCTAAAGTTAATTCCTAATTTTGAGTTTTACACGTCGTATTGTCTCAAACTATTGTATTGTTATGAAAATGACTCTTATATATGTATTTTGTCAAAAACTGAATGGAAATTAAATACTTTTAGATCATGTAAGTTTTAATTTAGATCAAAATCATGATGAAATATTTTTTGTAGAACAATTATACCACCAAAATGTCTTTGATTCATGTATAATTTCATTTCATAATATATTTAATTATGACTTTACTTATAAATGAAACTCATATGATTAGAATATGTTCAAATTTTTTTTTAATTTTGCACGGAATATTTATAGAGGCGACAATTTTTATAAATTTTGCACGGAATATTTATAGAGACGGCCATTTGCGTAACAATTGAAAAGTTTAGGAGTGTAATGTATAAAATTAAAAGTTAAAGACATGTGTAATTTAGAGACTATTTGTGAAATTAGCCCTTATATAGATAGACAATATTTCATGTACGACAGTTATAATAATCTGATAATATAACATAAAATTAATAACGTATAATACTGAGATGATTACCTCATGTTATTTGTAAAATCAGTAATATATAACATATTATTAATTAAGGAGAAAACACCTGAATGACACAAATATGAAGATCATTGATCATTGCACTAATATGACATAAAAATTAATATTAGACTAATATGAAACATAATTAAAATAATTAAGGTAACCTAAATTTGTGTCATGCTAATCAAGGATGGAGAATTTGTGTTTTGTTGGTCAATAAATAAAAAAATATATAATTAGTTAGGTAATTTTCTCATTAAATTAATAATTACTATTGAATTTATATAGCTGTAGGATAGGAGTCTAGTGATCAATATGAGGTGAATTTTTTTTTTTTTGGTGAATAAAGGATTTGGGGTGGTCCATCATTTTTAGGTTTTCAGTCTTATAGATAGGAATTCTTTTCCTTAGGTATGGTAGAAACATATTTTTTATACTAGTTTCTCTCAGTCGGTCATCCAGGGCCTATCATGCCATCATCAAACTATGTTTTAACAGACGAAGCTTGAATGAGACCTAAGAAGAGACAATGAGAATCGAACCCGGGTGGATGAAGAATAGAAGCCTAATAAAGGCACCCATCCCTTTGCCAACCCATTTATCCCTGTGGGTGTGAGGTGAATTTCTTATTGCACTATAGTAAATAATTATTTTGATTAAAAAGTAATAATGAACAGAAGTTAGCAAATAAATTATTTATTTCAATATCAAATTTGGACATGTCCAGCATCGTAGTAGACGTGTGTTTTCATAGGACGCACTGACTAGAGAGAGATAGGCTCCTTACAAATTGTGGCAGAAGCAAATTTCTGACACTTTTTTTTAATTGACTTTTAAAAAATATGAGGTTGAAAGTTTATTAATTAATTCACTTTCCGTAAAACTAATGGATTATTAATTTACTAGATGTTTTTACGTACCTCAATAAGTGCGACTTTAAAAATATATAAAATAAAATGAGGATTATAAATTAGATCGAATCCACAACTCTCCACTCAATCCCCTTCCTCATGCCATTAGACCTAAACATAGTATCACTAGTGAATTTGCTTAGGAAAATTCATGTAATGGGGGTAGTATTGCATAATTATATTGAGTTTGGTATTTATATATAAGAATAGAGATTTGAACTTTACTTTGCTGGTATCAAGTTCAGAATTAATGTTAATACTCTAGAATATGCCCTTTCTTTCATATGCATGCAAGTAACTTTCTTTTTCCCTCTTCTTCCATTTTTTTTTTAATTTCCAAAAAAATGTACCCTGTGGAAAACAGTGCTGACACTTTTTTTTTTTTAGGGTTAAATTATTTTGAAAAAAAATGGTGGAAATTTGTTTGGAAATTGAGACAAAATGAAGGACTTGAGGCACAAGTAATGTTAACTGCAAATGTTATTTACCTCCCTTATAAAAATTTGTTTACAAATTTCTATGGTATATTAAATCAAAGATATATTAAATCTACGAATTCAATAAGTAACAATTTTATTAAACAATACATACCAAATTTTAGGGAAAAAAAAAACTATCAATATGCATACCAAATTGCTTTATTAGATAAAAAAATGTATACTTGTTTTAGTCATTATGCATATTCACTGCGATTTTCTGCATAATTTATCAAACTCTTAGATCCTGTTTTTGGTATTCACAAAAATTTTTGAAAAATATTTTCCAAATGCGTGTCTATTTGTGTGTGTCTATATATATATATATATATATTTTAACTCTAATAACTTTGAATTGACAACAAATATTTGGCCTTTGTTTGGCTGTATTTTTTCATCATAATTTTTATCTGTTTTCTGAAAAATGAACAAAATTTATAATTAATTTTTTAAAAGTCAATTAATTACAATTTAAAAATTTCATCTTTAACTGGTGAATCAAACGCACACTTTAACAACGCGCAATCCAAACTGGCCTTTTGTATCAATCCTAGAATTACGTTAAAAATTGGAGTTTAATCACTATTGTTTTTGAAATTTATGAATTTAGTTAAAAAAAAAATTTCAGGAAGAAGAGTGTCAAACCGGAGAAGTTCAAGAGATAGAATAAAAATCTCTCCATTTTCTGAGTTTATGTTTTTTAATTGTAAAATTTTAATATAGAATCATATTGAAATAAATTCTTGAGACAATGAAGATATTTGCACATTTTTTGGACCCTAATCTTTTTTTAATTTTTATTTTATTTTTATGCCCAAGATATTTTTTAGCGTTGAGAGGTATTAAAAGAAAATGTCAAAAAGCAATGTTGCATTTTTCATTTATTGGGATTTTTTTCCTTTTTCTTTTGTGAAGGGCTAGAGACCTCTTACATCTATTTTCCTTGAATCTTATTTAAATTTATTATTAGAACTGATTATCAAAGGGATCATAGTTTTTTTTTTTTTTTTGGGATAAATAATTGCCTTATTATTTTTTCCCATCTTCTGCATAATTGTCGGCTCGTGATTGGCCAACATTGATTTCATGTAGGTTTCGTACTCCCCTATATGACGGTCAATATAATGCATCAATTACTCTAAAGTCATAGATGCGGCTGTGGGCTTCGTGCCGTGCGCCTGGGGGCAAAAGGGGTCGAGAATGTAGGCCTCGGCCATGCGTTTTCGATAAAGGATAAGGCGTGGTAGAGGTGGCGGCGGAGCTTGTGGTGGTCGGAGGGGAAGAAGAGGAAGAAGAAGGCGTGGTCGGAGCTAGTGGCGTGGTCTTTGGATCTTCGACGGCGTCGTTTAGGGTGGCGACGGCGCCGATGGTGGAGGCGGCGGGTTTGGGGAGACTCTTTTGGGGGGAGGGAATGAGGAAGAAGAAGAAGAAGCAGAGAAAGGAAGGAAGGGAAGAGGCAAGTTCGAGGTGGCGGCGGAGCTTGTGGTGGTCGGGGGGGAAGAAGAGGAAGAAGAAGAAGAAGAAGATTTGGGGGGCGGATTTGGAGAGACTCTTTTGGGGGGAGGGAACGAGGAAGAAGAAGAAGAAGAAGAAGAAGAAGAAGAAGAAGTAGAGGAACGAAGGGAAGGGAAGAGCTCGAGAGCCAAGTTCGAGGAAGAGGAGAGGAGAGAACTCAATTTTTTGGGCGCCCAGGTGAGACTCAGTTGAAGTTGAAGTTCCAGAAGTGAAGTTCGATGCCCAATCCCCAGATTTCTTCTTTTATTCTTTGATTTTAATTAATTTTATTAATTAAAAAAAATTTTATTTACACAATCAGCATTTTTTGGAATAAAAAAAAAATAAAAAAAAAGGGAAAGTCATTTCCCTAATATAACTTTGTTGTTAGGTCATTTTGGTAAATTCTTCGACCTCACCTCCTTAACAGATCCGACGCCGACACTAGAGCTGGAGCCCATCTTCCTCCCTTCTTCCCGTCTCCCTCGCCGGCATTGCGATCTGGGTTCACTCTCCCCCCCTCCCGCAAGTTCTACCCCCTGCGCGATCTGAGTTTTGGCCCCCCTCCCCACCAGGAGTTCGCCGATCTTGGTCCACCCCCTCCCCTACCTCTTCGCCGCCATCTGCCCATCACGCCACCCACTCTCTCCCTCGCGCGATCTGACTTTTGCCCCGCCCCCTACAAATTCTGTTTCGCCCCCCTCAGAGTTCACTGATCTGGGTCCCCCCCTCCTCTGCGTCTGAGCCGCCCTCCACCCCTCCCCCTTAGAGTTCGCCAATCTAGTCCCCCTCCCCTACGTCTTCGCCGCCGTCCACCCACCACGAGCCCCCCCCCCACCCCCCGAGTTTGCCGATCTAGGTCCTCTTGCCCCCGTGGTGTCGTCGATCTTGAAGAGAGAGAGATAAAGGGAATTTTGTTTTTTTTTGTTTTATTATTTTTTAATATTTATTAAATAAATTATTATTAAATTATTAAAATATTCTTTTTAATTAGATCATATACATTGCACATAACACATTCTGTTAAAAATTTAACGGATTTGAACGGAAAGGACCATAATGATGAATATATTAAAAGTTGAGGCTCTTCTCGGCTAAAAAAATAATAATAATAAAATAAAAACTAAACCGTCACCTTCTAAAATGTTTATGGATTATTTGGATCAATTATTCTTTATTAAATAGAAAACATAATGGACTGCGACCATTTGATCTAGAGGCATTGAGTTTGGAACCTTGATAGGGCTTTAGAGAGAGGTTATGAATTCAATCTCGAATATATATTGAGTAATTATGGAATGAAATGGGATATATATGTTAAAGAAAAAGTTAAGGTTAATACTTATTAGTCTTTTTGAGTTTAAGATTAATGTTTTAAGCAAAAAACTCAAAGATCCTAAATTTAACGTCAAGTATTCTCTTTTTGGAGTGGTAATACAATCAAAATTTATTAGGTCCCTGTTTAGAGGAATGCTTTACCTCGATTTGACCTATCTATGTGAATCGATCATTTAAATACACATTTGGCATCAAAAATTTTGGATAGACCATCTAAATGTTATGCTGAAAATAGCTATTTGGGTAAACTAAAGAAAAGTACCCCTCCTAAATTGGGGTTATTTCTTGCTTCAAATATGATTGGGACAAATTTTTTTTTTTTTTTTTTTAACTTTTCTGTTTAGAGGGAAAGGGAAAAGAAAAACAAAATGAGCCCATGAAAATATGCCATCAAAAACTTCTAGGACATTAAGATTTGTGAGATTTATTAGAATTTTTTAAACACACATCCAAACACATATTCAAATGTTTCTATTCAAATTGTGAATATATCCAAATACTAATGTTTTTATTCTAATGTTTTGTTAAACGGACATTTAATAATGGAATAAAATAATGAATTGTTGAGTTATTAATTTTTTTGTTAGTTTTGTTGTAGGTGTTATTGTCATGGCTTGTATTTATTACAAAAGCCTAAAACTCGAACAATCACACAAGAAATCTATGACTTAACAACTTTGTGGAAGACTAGGGAGAGAGGAGAATGTTTCAATGATTCATGTTATGTGATATCAATTCTTATATTTGTCTGACCTATACAGATATATATAGTCACTTTTGGGGGACATATCTAGAAAAGTACAATATATAAAAATATCACCCTCAGTAGTTGGCAAAAAGTATATACCCTAATTTACTTAATCAGCCATAATAAATTTTTTTTAAGAGAAGCCATATTATTAGAAATATGTTAGAATATAGAAAATAAAATTTCAAGAGGATGCCTAGAATCGCACGTGTGTATATATTTGTATATTATTTTTAAAAGATGAGAGAATAATTAACATCAAGAAAAATTAGTACATCCCGATTAGATTGGCAACTACTAACAATCTATCTCATACTAAGTTCTCAACTCAATTTTATTAATGGAAAAACGAAAAAACAACCATAATGGAAGCATTCAAATGATAAAGATAATAACACCTAATAGCAAAGAGCTACTCAAATGAATAGCTGGTAGCAACCCCACAGGGAAAAGCCTAGACCACCTCAGAGAATACCATCGGTTTAAAACATCTTTAGATAAAACGCAAAGGAAAAAACTCTTAGAGCGGAAAAAGAGTACATAAAACCTTGGCACTACTTGTAAAATCATTTGGTTGGACAATTTGCTAGTTGTATCATTGCAACTCATCTCAGAACAGATTGTCAAGAAAAGATTAATCATCATTTAACGAACCAAACATCCTTGTACTTGTATTGGTTGACAGAACATGCGAACATAGAGCATCATTGAATCCATCTCTTTCAGCAACCAGTTTCCAAATAAATCAGTCTCCTTCAATTGTTCAAAATCTGACACCAAACATATCAAAGACCAAATATTAAGAACAATTGTCAAGTAAAATAGAAAGGAAAAGAAAGAGAAATAAATAAATGAAAACTTTAGCACTCTGCCTTCTCATAAAATTCAATTCCGAGTTACAACATTACATATCAGATTTCACAAATATTAAACGAATTTGTTCTCAGAAAATATATGAAAAACAATGCATTTATAAACAAAGAATGTTAAGATAATATTAAGAATATTGGTAAGGGATGTTCTTACTATGATGTATATATTTTGGAAAAGGACAAGTACACGTGTGAAATGGTGGCTATGTTCTAGCTTACTCCGAAGAAGAAGAAGAAGAAAAAGATGATGTATTTTCTTTATTATTCTGAATCTTCTGGTTATGACCAGCCGTATCTTCTTCAGAATTATGATCATCCTGAAATTATAAATGAGAGACAGATACAAGTAGCTTGAATTTCTCTGTTTGCTTTTTATAAGTTTTTCAATATTTATTATTTTCTAGGTAAGCTATATAAATAAATGTTGCATAAATTTACACTAATTAAATAAATTTCCGAAGGAATTTGAGCAAACTCAGTGGTATAGGCATCCCATTATAATTCTGATTTACCAAAGTCCCACTAAACAATTGTCACAAATATTCTGATATCAGACTTCAAAATATATATATATATATATATATTATATTAATATCAAAGTTTTATGAATGCGGGATAATGCATACCACAGTTTCTGAGAATATCCATTGTAATGCTATATATGAGTCGTCCCAAAGCTTTCTTATGCTCCCATTGAGATCACCCTCCCATAGCTCTTCGATTGGTTCGGCTTCGTTCAGAGATTCAAAATTCTCATCCAACTCATAGAATCGAAGCCGGGGGCCTGCAATAGTTAATTTGTTCAAGTTCGGTGTGTTTGTGGTTCCATGAAAGAAGCTCCTCATCTCAGGGGATTCAATCAAAATTATTTTCTTCAAATTTGGAAATTGTAACTTATTATTTCCACTATGAAAGCATTTGAGATTGGGTAAACAGTGAAGAGCTAAGATTTTCAATTGGCGGAAAACAATCTCGTTTTCTGCAGCTGATTCATCCTCCATCTGATCATTGACATGAATTACTTGTGTCATCTGACTGCATTTGCTAATGAGAACTCTTGTGAGTCGGGCCAGACTTGTAGCTGTTGAGGAATTAAATAAACTTATTAACCCATGACATTTCCACATTTGAAGATTTGTTAAGTTTGTAGCCACAACCTGTGAAAAGATTATCAAATTTATTAGTATAAAGAAAAAACATTGTAAAGAGGACTGGTAATCTTTTATTCCCAAAGAATTTTAGTTATCACAGTGTCAATATAAATGTAGCATTATATATTTATAGATTTGTACGTTTTCTACAATACATTCCAAATACAAATCCCAGCAACAAAACTTTCATGAACTCTTATAGCAAATAGCAACAAAACTTGTGTTTTCTCTCTATACTATGCGACTTTGGACAACGGCATACCAGAAGAAGCAAAATAAAATTGAATTACTTTCAAATTTCAATGAATGTAAAATAGTAAAGGAAGGATACCTTTTCATTGAACAGAGGTTGTTGGGCCTCCAACTCTCTTTCTTCATCAACAGCTTGCAGCGTTGGTATTGTTGATTTATGAGAATTAGGAATAAATGTCCTCAATTCGTAACAATCCCTTATTATGAGCTTCAATAAGGAATGGAATTCAATGCAATCTCCTTCACAAAACCTTTTGAGTTTTGGAAGATCGTCAAGCTCAAGAGATTCAAGTTTAGGGAATGAGATAATGTTCATCAACCTCCCATCTTCTCCTACTGCTTTTGTGACTATTTGTTCCATGGCCTCACACGTTGATACTTCTAGCTCCTTAAGCTTAATAAGGCTTTCAACCATTGCAAAAGAAAACAGACACTGTACGTTGTTGCATTTAGAGATTGTCAGTTCTTGTAATTTTCAGAAACTCATTCTTGTAGCTACCTGTAAAAATGAAATAGAGACAAATTGTTGTATCAAGTTCGAGAATTTTGTTATATTTGACTGCTACTTTTGTTAATTTTAATTATCATCATGCCCTTAAAAATAATAAATAGTAAATAAAAGAACGGGATATGGTACTGCTTCTTAACTGCAAATACTTCAAATTCTGAAAAAAAAAAATAGAAATATAAATTATCTGTCAATGTTTTATTTTATTTTATGTTATTTTTTTTGGAATTTAAATTCGTTGATATAAGGTGCGTGTAGCATATATAATTTGGTATTTAGACTTTTCTTGGACTATCTTTTGCTACATACGATGAATTCAATATCATAATTTGTTCTCTGTTTAATTTCTTTGTTGAAAAACTTCTATTATTGTATGTTACTGCTTTTTCTTAACCAGGGTGTATTTCTAATTATACAAAATTAATGCTTTAAATTTTGAATTTAATCTCTTATAACATAACAAGAGAGAAATTTGTACTAATTATCTCTTGTGAAGATTTGGAGGAAAGTCAAATTTTTGTGAAAAGATGACATGTTGAAGGCTTTCAAACGTAACTTAACAAGTTGTAAAGATTCACTTCGCCAAAAAAAAAAAATGTAAAGATGACCTAAAATTTAGAAATGACTTGATTGAAACACAACACTATAATTGGTTCGCTAAACAAATCATTTTTTCCTAAAAATTCAAGGGAAACAAAACAATGGATAAGTTGTTCAAATTTTTGTGAACGAATATTTTTATTTTTATTTTTATTTTTATTTTCTAAAAATACTTTTTTTGGAAAACCTTTAGCTAGGTAGTAAGAGCCAATTAATTTGTATTTCTCGAAAGAATAAAGGCATATTCAAGTTTGAATTATGATTTTTCATTTATATATGTTAGTAACAGCCAGTTAACATGATAGTACTAATCTCTAAGTTTTTTGAGGAAAATAAATTATTTCGTTTAAATAATTGTAATATTTATATAAAAAAAATCAGCTTTAGAAGTTTTTAGATTTGATACATAATTTTTTTTTTTGTTAAAAGAAATTGATTATAAGGGAAAATGTTAGAATACCCAAATAACCCCGAAGAGCTATGAATGTCACCGCATGATATATATATATATCCCTCACGAAATGGATAGTCCATATTCCCCGGCCAATGTGGTGATGACTGCTCGAACCCAAGCATTTAGGAACGAGCACCCTACCAACCCATTTAAGGGACGTTAACGGATACATAATTAATTTGAACAAAGAACAATGATGATATTTAATAAAATATAGATAATAAGTAGTATTAACAATTTGGGCATGTGTTTGCTTATAGGTTTGGGTTCTTATTCAGAAATAGAGAAATATGACGAGATAATAACAGAAATTATAATAGGAATAATTAAATAATTTACTTTCAATTAATGTTAAATACTAAAACAATGTTACCTTTTCATTGAACAGAGGTTGTTGGGCCTCCAACTCTCTTTCTTCATCAACAGCTTGCAACGTTGGTATTGTTGATTCATGAGAATTAGGAATAAATGTCCTCAATTCGTTATAATCCCCTATTCCGAGCTTTAATAAGGACGTGAATTCAATGCAATCTCCTTCACAAAACCTTTTCAGTTTTGGAAGACTACGAAGATCAAGAGATTCAAGTTCAGGGAATGAGATGATGTTCATCAACCTCCCATCTTCTCCTACTGCTTTTGTGACTATTTGTTCCATGGCCTCACACCTTGATACTTCTAGCTCCTTAAGCTTAAAAAGGCTTTCAACCATTGCAAAAGAAAACAGACACTGTACGTTGTTGCATTCAGAGATTGTCAGTTCTTGTAAATTTCTGAAACTCATTCTTGTAGCTACCTGTAAAAATGAAATAGAGACAAATTGTTGTATCAAGTTCGAGAATTTTGTTATATTTGACTGCTACTTTTGTTAATTTTAATTATCATCATGCACTTAAAAATAATAAATGGTAAATAAAAGAACGGGATATGGTACTGCTTCTTAATTGCAAATACTTCAAATTCTGAAAAAATGGATGGCCCATATTCCCCGGCCAATGTGGTGGTGACGGCTCGAACCCAAGCATTCAGCGAGGAGAACGAGCACCCTACCAACCCACTTAAGGGACGTTAATGGATACATAATTAATTTGAACAAAGAACAGTGATGATATTCAATAAAATATAGATACTAAGTAGTATTAACAATTTGGGCATGTGTTTGCTTACAGATTTGGGTTCTTATTCAGAAATAGAGAAATAATGACGAGATAAAAGCAGAAATTATAATAGGAATAATTAAATAATTTACTTTCAATTAATGCTAAATACTAAAACAATGTTACCTTTTCATTGAACAGAGGTTGTTGGGCCTCCAACACTCTTTCTTCATCAACAGCTTGCAGCGTTGGTATTGTTGATTCATGAGAATTAGGAATAAATGTCCTCAATTCGTAACAATCCTTTATTATGAGCTTCAATAAGGAATGGAATTCAATGCGATCTCCTTCACAAAACCTTTGGAGTTTTGGAAGACTACGAAGATAAAGAGATTCAAGTTCAGGGAATGAGATGATGTTCATCAACCTCCCATCTTCTCCTACTGCTTTTGTGACTATTTGTTCCATGGCCTCACACCTTGATACCCTTAGCTCCTTAAGCTGAATAAGGCTTTCAACCATTGCAAAAGAGAACATACCCTGTACGTTGTTGCATTTAGAGATTGTCAGTTCTTGTAAATTTCTGAAACTCATTCTTGTAGCTACCTGTAAAAATGAAATAGAGACAAATTGTTGTATCAAGTTCGAGAATTTTGTTATATTTGACTGCTACTTTTGTTAATTTTAATTATCATCATGCACTTAAAAATAATAAATGGTAAATAAAAGAACGGGATATGGTACTGCATCTTAATTGCAAATACTTCAAATTCTGAAAAAATGGATGGCCCATATTCCCCGGCCAATGTGGTGGTGACGGCTCGAACCCAAGCATTCAGCGAGGAGAACGAGCACCCTACCAACCCACTTAAGGGACGTTAATGGATACATAATTAATTTGAACAAAGAACAGTGATGATATTCAATAAAATATAGATACAAAGTAGTATTAACAATTTGGGCATGTGTTTGCTTACAGATTTGGGTTCTTATTCAGAAATAGAGAAATAATGACGAGATAATAGCAGAAATTATAATAGGAATAATTAAATAATTTACTTTCAATTAATGCTAAATACTAAAACAATGTTACCTTTTCATTGAACAGAGGTTGTTGGGCCTCCAACTCTCTTTCTTCATCAACAGCTTGCAACGTTGGTATTGTTGATTCATGAGAATTAGGAATAAATGTCCTCAATTCGTTACAATCCCCTATTCCGAGCTTTAATAAGGATGGGAATTCAATGCAATCTCCTTCACAAAACCTTTTGAGTTTTGGAAGACTACGAAGATAAAGATATTCAAGTTCAGGGAATGAGATGATGTTCATCAACCTCCCATCTTCTCCTACTGCTTTTGTGACTATCTGTTCCATGGCCTCACACCTTGATACCCTTAGCTCCTTAAGCTGAATAAGGCTTTCAACCATTGCAAAAGAGAACATACACTGTACGTTGTTGCATTCAGAGATTGTCAGTTCTTGTAAATTTCTGAAACTCATTCTTGTAGCTACCTGTAAAAATGAAATAGAGACAAATTGTTGTATCAAGTTCGAGAATTTTGTTATATTTGACTGCTACTTTTGTTAATTTTAATTATCATCATGCACTTAAAAATAATAAATGGTAAATAAAAGAACATGATATGGTACTGCTTCTTAATTGCAAATACTTCAAATTCTGAAAAAATGGATGGCCCATATTCCCCGGCCAATGTGGTGGTGACGGCTCGAACCCAAGCATTCAACGAGGAGAACGAGCACCCTACCAACCCACTTAAGGGACGTTAATGGATACATAATTAATTTGAACAAAGAACAGTGATGATATTCAATAAAATATAGATACTAAGTAGTATTAACAATTTGGGCATGTGTTTGCTTACAGATTTGGGTTCTTATTCAGAAATAGAGAAATAATGATGAGATAATAGCAGAAATTATAATAGGAATAATTAAATAATTTACTTTCAATTAATGCTAAATACTAAAACAATGTTACCTTTTCATTGAACAGAGGTTGTTGGGCCTCCAACTCCCTTTCTTCATCAACAGCTTGCAGCGTTGGTATTGTTGATTCATGAGAATTAGGAATAAATGTCCTCAATTCGTAACAATCCTTTATTATAAGCCTCAATAAGGAATGGAATTCAATGCGATCTCCTTCACAAAACCTTTGGAGTTTTGGAAGACTACGAAGATAAAGAGATTGAAGTTCAGGGAATGAGATGATGTTCATCAACCTCCCATCTTCTCTTACTGCTTTTGTGACTATTTGTTCCATGGCCTCACACCTTGATACTTCTAGCTCCTTAAGCTTAATAAGGCTTTCAACCATTGCAAAAGAAAACAGACACTGTACGTTGTTGCATTCAGAGATTGTCAGTTCTTGTAAATTTCTAAAACTCATTCTTGTAGCTACCTGTAAAAATGAAATAGAGACAAATTGTTGTATCAAGTTCGAGAATTTTGTTATATTTGACTGCTACTTTTGTTAATTTTAATTATCATCATGCACTTAAAAATAATAAATGGTAAATAAAAGAACGGGATATGGTACTGCTTCTTAATTGCAAATGCTTTAAATTCTGAAAAAATGGATGGCCCATATTCCCCGGCCAATGTGGTGGTGACGGCTCGAACCCAAGCATTCAGCGAGGAGAACGAGCACCCTACCAACCCACTTAAGGGACGTTAATGGATACATAATTAATTTGAACAAAGAACAGTGATGATATTCAATAAAATATAGATACTAAGTAGTATTAACAATTTGGGCATGTGTTTGCTTACAGATTTGGGTTCTTATTCAGAAATAGAGAAATAATGATGAGATAATAGCAGAAATTATAATAGGAATAATTAAATAATTTACTTTCAATTAACGCTAAATACTAAAACAATGTTACCTTTTCATTGAACAGAGGTTGTTGGGCCTCCAACTCTCTTTCTTCATCAACAGCTTGCAACGTTGGTATTGTTGATTCATGAGAATTAGGAATAAATGTCCTCAATTCGTTATAATCCCCTATTCCGAGCTTTAATAAGGACGTGAATGCAATGCAATCTCCTTCACAAATCCTTTTCAGTTTTGGAAGACTACGAAGATCAAGATATTCAAGTTCAGGGAATGAGATGATGTTCATCAACCTCCCATCTTCTCCTACTGCTTTTGTGACTATTTGTTCCATGGCCTCACACCTTGATACTTCTAGCTCCTTAAGCTTAATAAGGCTTTCAACCATTGCAAAAGAAAACAGACACTGTACGTTGTTGCATTCAGAGATTGTCAGTTCTTGTAAATTTCTGAAACTCATTCTTGTAGCTACCTGTAAAAATGAAATAGAGACAAATTGTTGTATCAAGTTCGAGAATTTTGTTATATTTGACTGCTACTTTTGTTAATTTTAATTAACATCATGCACTTAAAAATAATAAATGGTAAATAAAAGAACGGGATATGGTACTGCTTCTTAATTGCAAATACTTCAAATTCTGAAAAAATGGATGGCCCATATTCCCCGGCCAATGTGGTGGTGACGGCTCGAACCCAAGCATTCAGCGAGGAGAACGAGCACCCTACCAACCCACTTAAGGGACGTTAATGGATACATAATTAATTTGAACAAAGAACAGTGATGATATTCAATAAAATATAGATACTAAGTAGTATTAACAATTTGGGCATGTGTTTGCTTACAGATTTGGGTTCTTATTCAGAAATAGAGAAATAATGACGAGATAATAGCAGAAATTATAATAGGAATAATTAAATAATTTACTTTCAATTAATGCTAAATATTAAAACAATGTTACCTTTTCATTGAATAGAGGTTGTTGGCCTCCAACTCTCTTTCTTCATCAACAGCTTGCAGCGTTGGTATTGTTGATTCATGAGAATTAGGAATAAATGTCCTCAATTCGTAACAATCCTTTATTATGAGCTTCAATAAGGAATGGAATTCAATGCATCTCCTTCACAAAACCTTTGGAGATTTGGAAGACTACGAAGATAAAGAGATTCAAGTTCAGGGAATGAGATGATGTTCATCAACCTCCCATCTTCTCTTACTGCTTTTGTGACTATTTGTTCCATGGCCTCAGACCTTGATACTTCTAGCTCCTTAAGCTTAATAAGGCTTTCAACCATTGCAAAAGATAACAGACACTGTACGTTGTTGCATTCAGAGATTGTCAGTTCTTGTAAATTTCTGAAACTCATTCTTGTAGCTACCTGTAAAAATGAAATAGAGACAAATTGTGTTGGGATCTATATGTGCCCTAAGGATAGAAAATCAATGTTAGGATTTTCTGTAAATATGACATTTTGATATTAATAAGAGGAGGTTATTCATGTTTAATAAGTTGTGTCCTATTTACTTTCATTTGTTGATTGTATGGTTGAGCAAACATAAAATACTCCTTGACTGTTGGTAATATATCGGATTACCATATGTATACGGGTATACATAGAAGACATGGTAATTTGATAACAGTCAAAATAAATAGTCCGTAATCGATGGAATAAGATTTGGGGATCTTATTCATGATAAGATTGTACATGTTGTCTACTTCCTTGGAGGGATGGTTTGTCTTGACCATCGGATTGGTTCCGAGTGGAAACTTTAATGTATACCAGTATTGAGGTATGACATTGGACTGGACCTAAAGTGTTAATTGATTCGGTTTAATAATTCCGTTTATAAGAATCAATGAAGCTTTGATTATCATCCTGTGTTAATCTTAATCCTGAAATGATTACTTGAGTTCGTATCCATGACTTATGTACTTTAATGCACTACAGGTGAGACACTGTTAATTTATGGTCAATATACTTGTGTTTTG
>CM046374.1:25277546-25347273 GCA_025413025.1 Ficus hispida | reverse complement strand
GTTCAGGGAATGAGATGATGTTCATCAACCTCCCATCTTCTCCTACTGCTTTTGTGACTATTGTTCCATGGCCTCACACCTTGATACCTTAGCTCCTTAAGCTGAATAAGGCTTTCAACCATTGCAAAAGAGAACATACACTGTACGTTGTTGCATTCAAGATTGTCAGTTCTTGTAAATTTCTGAAACTCATTCTTGTAGCTACCTGTAAAAATGAAATAGAGACAAATTGTTGTATCAAGTTCGAGAATTTTGTTATATTTGACTGCTACTTTTGTTAATTTTAATTATCATCATGCACTTAAAAATAATAAATGGTAAATAAAAGAACATGATATGGTACTGCTTCTTAATTGCAAATACTTCAAATTCTGAAAAAATGGATGGCCCATATTCCCCGGCCAATGTGGTGGTGACGGCTCGAACCCAAGCATTCAACGAGGAGAACGAGCACCCTACCAACCCACTTAAGGGACGTTAATGGATACATAATTAATTTGAACAAAGAACAGTGATGATATTCAATAAAATATAGATACTAAGTAGTATTAACAATTTGGGCATGTGTTTGCTTACAGATTTGGGTTCTTATTCAGAAATAGAGAAATAATGACGAGATAATAGCAGAAATTATAATAGGAATAATTAAATAATTTACTTTCAATTAATGCTAAATACTAAAACAATGTTACCTTTTCATTGAACAGAGGTTGTTGGGCCTCCAACTCCCTTTCTTCATCAACAGCTTGCAGCGTTGGTATTGTTGATTCATGAGAATTAGGAATAAATGTCCTCAATTCGTAACAATCCTTTATTATAGCTCAATAAGGAATGGAATTCAATGCGATCTCCTTCACAAAACCTTTGGAGTTTTGGAAGACTACGAAGATAAAGAGATTGAAGTTCAGGGAATGAGATGATGTTCATCAACCTCCCATCTTCTCTTACTGCTTTTGTGACTATTTGTTCCATGGCCTCACACCTTGATACTTCTAGCTCCTTAAGCTTAATAAGGCTTTCAACCATTGCAAAAGAAAACAGACACTGTACGTTGTTGCATTCAGAGATTGTCAGTTCTTGTAAATTTCTAAAACTCATTCTTGTAGCTACCTGTAAAAATGAAATAGAGACAAATTGTTGTATCAAGTTCGAGAATTTTGTTATATTTGACTGCTACTTTTGTTAATTTTAATTATCATCATGCACTTAAAAATAATAAATGGTAAATAAAAGAACGGGATATGGTACTGCTTCTTAATTGCAAATGCTTTAAATTCTGAAAAAATGGATGGCCCATATTCCCCGGCCAATGTGGTGGTGACGGCTCGAACCCAAGCATTCAGCGAGGAGAACGAGCACCCTACCAACCCACTTAAGGGACGTTAATGGATACATAATTAATTTGAACAAAGAACAGTGATGATATTCAATAAAATATAGATACTAAGTAGTATTAACAATTTGGGCATGTGTTTGCTTACAGATTTGGGTTCTTATTCAGAAATAGAGAAATAATGATGAGATAATAGCAGAAATTATAATAGGAATAATTAAATAATTTACTTTCAATTAACGCTAAATACTAAAACAATGTTACCTTTTCATTGAACAGAGGTTGTTGGGCCTCCAACTCTCTTTCTTCATCAACAGCTTGCAACGTTGGTATTGTTGATTCATGAGAATTAGGAATAAATGTCCTCAATTCGTTATAATCCCCTATTCCGAGCTTTAATAAGGACGTGAATGCAATGCAATCTCCTTCACAAATCCTTTTCAGTTTTGGAAGACTACGAAGATCAAGATATTCAAGTTCAGGGAATGAGATGATGTTCATCAACCTCCCATCTTCTCCTACTGCTTTTGTGACTATTTGTTCCATGGCCTCACACCTTGATACTTCTAGCTCCTTAAGCTTAATAAGGCTTTCAACCATTGCAAAAGAAAACAGACACTGTACGTTGTTGCATTCAGAGATTGTCAGTTCTTGTAAATTTCTGAAACTCATTCTTGTAGCTACCTGTAAAAATGAAATAGAGACAAATTGTTGTATCAAGTTCGAGAATTTTGTTATATTTGACTGCTACTTTTGTTAATTTTAATTAACATCATGCACTTAAAAATAATAAATGGTAAATAAAAGAACGGGATATGGTACTGCTTCTTAATTGCAAATACTTCAAATTCTGAAAAAATGGATGGCCCATATTCCCCGGCCAATGTGGTGGTGACGGCTCGAACCCAAGCATTCAGCGAGGAGAACGAGCACCCTACCAACCCACTTAAGGGACGTTAATGGATACATAATTAATTTGAACAAAGAACAGTGATGATATTCAATAAAATATAGATACTAAGTAGTATTAACAATTTGGGCATGTGTTTGCTTACAGATTTGGGTTCTTATTCAGAAATAGAGAAATAATGACGAGATAATAGCAGAAATTATAATAGGAATAATTAAATAATTTACTTTCAATTAATGCTAAATATTAAAACAATGTTACCTTTTCATTGAACAGAGGTTGTTGGGCCTCCAACTCTCTTTCTTCATCAACAGCTTGCAGCGTTGGTATTGTTGATTCATGAGAATTAGGAATAAATGTCCTCAATTCGTAACAATCCTTTATTATGAGCTTCAATAAGGAATGGAATTCAATGCGATCTCCTTCACAAAACCTTTGGAGATTTGGAAGACTACGAAGATAAAGAGATTCAAGTTCAGGGAATGAGATGATGTTCATCAACCTCCCATCTTCTCTTACTGCTTTTGTGACTATTTGTTCCATGGCCTCAGACCTTGATACTTCTAGCTCCTTAAGCTTAATAAGGCTTTCAACCATTGCAAAAGATAACAGACACTGTACGTTGTTGCATTCAGAGATTGTCAGTTCTTGTAAATTTCTGAAACTCATTCTTGTAGCTACCTGTAAAAATGAAATAGAGACAAATTGTGTTGGGATCTATATGTGCCCTAAGGATAGAAAATCAATGTTAGGGATTTTCTGTAAATATGACATTTTGATATTAATAAGAGGAGGTTATTCATGTTTAATAAGTTGTGTCCTATTTACTTTCATTTGTTGATTGTATGGTTGAGCAAACATAAAATACTCCTTGACTGTTGGTAATATATCGGATTACCATATGTATACGGGGTATACATAGAAGACATGGTAATTTGATAACAGTCAAAATAAATAGTCCGCAATCGATGGAATAAGATTTGGGGATCTTATTCATGATAAGATTGTACATGTTGTCTACTTCCTTGGAGGGATGGTTTGTCTTGACCATCGGATTGGTTCCGAGTGGAAACTTTAATGTATACCAGTATTGAGGTATGACATTGGACTGGACCTAAAGTGTTAATTGATTCGGTTTAATAATTCCGTTTATAAGAATCAATGAAGCTTTGATTATCATCCTGTGTTAATCTTAATCCTGAAATGATTACTTGAGTTCGTATCCATGACTTATGTACTTTAATGCACTACAGGTGAGACACTGTTAATTTATGGTCAATATACTTGTGTTTTGGGTGCATAACTTATGGATAGAGAAATCAAGATTCATAGATATGGAATCCATAGCTATCTTAACGATAGTACATGTTATCTACTTAAAGGCATTATTCGGGGATTGAAAGATAGTATAACAAGATCTTGGCCATCGGTTTACTTTGTGTTCTCTGATGGTTTACCAATTGTATGATTTTACAATTGGTGGTTCTTTCAATGGAGAATAATGGAACTTTAAGTTAAAATGATTGAAAAGGTAAAACGGAAAAAGTCCTTAATTCAATCATGGATAACATATGGGGATTAAACAAGCGATGAATAAATCATGGAAGAAGCACTGCGTGAGAGAGCTTTCGTAATACGGTATGTAAACAGGAGTTCAGCTTCAAACTTTTAGTGGAATAGTTTTGAAGTTGATAATTGATGAATAATTAGTCTGGGATTAATTTTTCACAATTATAGGAGCCTCTTTACATATTTCCATCGGGTCCCTCTATTAGCTCATATAGTTTCATATAGCGTCTCGGGATTTGTTCCTAAAGAGATCGGTAAATTTAGATGGAATTTTGTTATGTCTATTAAGACATGGTACTCTCTAATATGCAATCCGGAAAAGGATTGGACATGTAGGATTTGTGTAGACAAATAATATGATTTGTCAACATGTGATTGGTTAATTTGAATTTTGAAAATAAGATTGTGTTTGAATTATTTAATTTTGGAAAACAAAATTTTTCTCTCCTAATCTAAAAGAGGTGCACGGATTTAGATAGGTGGAGAGAAGAAAATTTTGTTTCAAAATTGTTCAAATATATTCCTAACATTAAATTATTAATTGATTTAAATAATGGAGATTATTTGATGAATTTTTTATCCTTTAAATATGGTGCACGGATTTTTGAGGAAGAAAAAATTCAAATATTCCATTTATTTAAATTAATAAATATGGTTAATGTTTGAGGAAAAATATTTAATTCAAACAAGTGAATCTTATTTAAATTCAAAAAGGGTTTAAAACAAATTTGAATCTAGATAGGACTAGGATCTTTTCACTAGTCTAGATTCTTGATTTAAAATTTGAACCACCAATCTAGATTTATCCTAAAGTGGCCGAATTTTTTAGAGGAGATTCTCTCCTTGGAAAAACGTTTCTAGGTTCAATGAATCTAGCCCTAAAGTTGTATGATCAAGAAGGAATTAAATTTTGAAAAGGATTAGACTTCTATATAAAGGCTAGGAATTCTTGAAAAACTAATTTTGAGTATTTTACAAGAGAAAAACGTTTTTTAGGAGAGAAGAAAAAATAATTTGGGTTTCTTCTACTTCACAAAAATTCGGCTATCTTGTGAGAAAGAAAAAAAGAGAAAATTCCATTGATTCAAAACTGTGAGGAAGGTTAAACCGAGTGATAATTTTCATAGGAGGTTAACCGGTTCCTGTTTTGTAGTTTTGAAGATAGAAGTTGGATCATATTATCAACGAGGAACATCGGAATTGAGAAGGAGGGATCTAGACTTCGGAAAGCATTACCGGTCACTTGGATTCATAGAACGTGTGCCCACACACACTCTGAGACGTGGAACTCGAGAATAGTAGAGAAGACACGTTGGTCAAACGCTCTAGTGATTCCGGAATCCGAGAAATAAGGTACGCTTGATCATGAAATTAATTTATTGTTATATGCATCATGAGATTCTTTTCGAAACGGCATAAAAAAATTTTAAAACTTCCGCTGCGCCGTAACTCCGATATCGGATCCGTTTTTTCCAACAATTGGTATCAGAGCTAACTCATGATTATGCATATAACATAAATTATTTGATCAAATAAATTTCTCTCTATGCATTAATGAAATATTTTAGAGAGTTGGCACTCTAGGTTTTATTTTGTGTATGTTAAATATATTATGAATGGATGTATGATTGAATGCTTTATATTATATTTATAATATATGATGCTTGTTCAATTTTGCCGGTCATGATTCCATAGAGGTTAGAATTTGTATCTAAGTTTTTCAAGTGTAATAGATGCGGTCTATTATCACCGCTAGGTCGTTCTTTTAATTCCTAGAATTTTTGTAAGCCGGAAACGGCATAGGAATTTTTTTGTAAAATTCGGGATACAATGGATTCAAGGAGATTGAAGATGAATGAAGGTATGTAAATTTTCAAATGATGTGATTTTGTGTTTTTTGTTATTTTCAATTAAAAAAAAACGTTTTTTAAAAAAAAAATTAAAAAAAAATCACAAATTCTTTTTGAAAATTTAATTTTCCAATGATATGTGATCTTGATAATTTGAAAATCAAAATTAAAAATTTAAATTTAAATTTAATGGATATTATTATGAATTTTAAAATTTTGAGATTTAAATTTGAAATTTAAATTTCAAATTTTTTGAATTTTAAAATTTAATAAACCGGATTTTTATTTAAATTTTGATATTTTGTAATTTTGATTAAAATTAAAAATCACATATAATCTTTTTGAAATTTGAATTTTAAATTTAATTGAAAAAGATGTGACATTGGAGAAGGAAGACACATTGAAGAAGGATACAAGGCATGGATCTACAAATGAAGGCCGATATATGTTTCGGTTAATTTTTGTAAATTTTGTAATTTTCTTTTCTCTAGGATGAAATCATGATCCACGGCTATTTACATATTTTGCAAACCATGGATGATGTGCTGCTAGATTAATATGTTATACTATTTCGTGATGTATTGATAACATGCCATATAGACTAGGGAGTGCCACTCAATAAATATTGTTTATGCATGAAAAACAAAAACCCTAATTTAAAAGATTGAGTGGGAGAAGGTTTTATACACTAAGACCTACGGTCTCCATCGTTGGTCCAATAGTTACGCATGGTAGTGCCTACTACTCGGTTTTGACCCGGGAATTCCCTTCGAATAGGTATCTTACCTAGAGCGCACACTGATTTGGATTTCCGAAAGGATAACAATTTTGGGCATATTCTATGTTTAGATCACCCCTCGGTGGCGGATGTAAAATATGGATTCAAAATTGGAAACGATGGTTATACACTCATGCTATTTTATTTATTAATCCTCCCTCGAGGCTCTGATATGTAAAGTAGTAGCCAAATAAACGATAGTTAATATATATTTAATGGAGTTTGCTCCATGGATGAATATGTATTAATCGGATGGGATCCGTGTTCTTGGCTAGTTATTCTATGACTACCCCTCGGTAGCTTAGAAAGCAGAAGTTAGGAATTATCGTTGTAAGGTATGTGTTTTAAGGGTTTTACACATGAACATTTAGATTGCATTTAGATCTTTATGTTTCATTACAAAATCATATTTTATAAATTGATAGGATGTTTGCTCGTACTTATTACATGTTTTCTTATTATAGATCAAAATGTCGAGCCCTTTATCTGTGATACTTACGCAAAACAAATTAACTGGCGAAAACTTTAATGACTGGAAAAGGAACTTGCTTATCGTCCTAAACTTTGAGAAAACAGTTTTGTCCTATCCCAACCCAGACCACCTACGCCTGCGATCGATGCTCCTGATAGGGAATTTGTAGCGCTTGAGCGCTGGGACAATTCCAACCTAAGTGCCATGTGCTATATTCGGGCGAGCATGTCTAACGTGCTCCAGAAACGGCATGAGGAACATCAAACTGCTAGGCAGATCATGGATAACCTGGAAGACATGTTTGGTGAACAAACTATCCAGGCTAAGACCGATGTTATCAAAGGTCTCATGAACTGCAGGCAGAAGGTTGGAACTCCCATCAAGGAGCACATGATGAAAGTCATGGCTTATTTGTCTGAGGCTCAGACAAATGGAGCTGAGATCGATGCTGCAACTCAATTGGTGATGGTTTTCCAAACCTTATCCAAGGATTTCGATTTGTTTCAGGCATCCTACAACCTTAACCGGAAGGAGATGTCTTTAACGGAATTGATGAAAGAGTTGCAAGCCTTTGAGAACATTTTTAAGGGTTCTGGATCTAAGGCTGAGGCAAATGTGGCTGAACCTAGTTCGCCTGCTCCTAATCCCAAAAGGAAGAAGGAAAAGGGGAAGAACAAGGGAAACAAGCCTGTGGTGGATGCACCAGTTTCTAAGAAGTCTACCAAGACTAAGAAGCGAAAGGTGGATCCTAAAAAGGCTAAGTGTTTTCACTGTGGGAAGAAAGGACATTTCAAGAAGGATTGCCGAGAATACCTGGCTTTGAAAAAGCAGAAAGGTAATTTCAATGTCCTGTATCTTGAGGGTTGTTTAGTGGAAGAATCTAAGGACAATTAGGTTATAGATTCTGGAGCCACTAACCATGTTTGTATTTCTCTGCAGGGGTTCAAGATAACTAGAAGTTTGCATGAGGAGAACTTCACATTAAGAACCGGTGATGGGACGTTGGTGCAAGCTGAAGCAGTGGGAGAAGTGCATCTTTATTTTGATGAATTTAGGTTTATTGTTTTGAGACATTATTTTTATGTTCCTAGTTTTAAAAGGAACCTAATTTCGGTAGCTTGTTTGATTAAAGATTCTTATTCAATTTCTTTTAATAATAAAGTTATTATTAGGAAAAACAATTCTCTTATCTGTAATGGATGGATGCATGGAAATCTTTATTTTATCAAACCTAAGATGCACTCACTGCTTGATACAGAATTGGAAAAGAACTCTAAAAGACTTAAGTCTTCTCACTCTAACAAATCATATCTTTGGCATTTACGACTTGATCACATAAGCCTTAACAGAATTCAAAAGATGGTAAAGGAGGAAAGCCTTGACTTGAATGAGGTTGAACCTTGGCCACAATGTGAATCCTGTTTGGAGGGCAAGATGACTAAACGGCACTTTGCTGCTAAGGATAGTCGTGTCGAGGAACTTTTAGAACTTGTGCATACGGATGTTTGTGGTCCCATGAACATAGAAGCAAGTGGTGGGTATGAGTATTATATCACTTTTATTGATGATTACTCAAGGTATGGATATGTCTATTTGATGACCCGCAAAAGCGAAGCCTTTGACAAGTTCAAAGAATTTCGGGCTGAAGCGGAGAAACAATTAGGTAAGTCCATTAAGACACTTCGATCGGATCGAGGTGGGGAATACCTATCGGATGAGTTCTTAGGATATTTGATAGAGAATGAGATACAATCCCAGTTGACTGCACCTGGTACTCCTCAACAAAATGGTGTAGCTGAGAGAAGAAATAGGACCCTATTAGATATGGTCCGGTCTATGATGAGTTATTCCACATTACCTTTGTCATTTTGGGGGCACGCCATACAAACTGCATGCTATCTTCTGAATAACGTTCCCTCCAAATCGGTTCCTAAAACTCCTTACGAGTTATGGACGAGTAGGAAACCTAATTTGAATCATATTCGAATTTGGGGTTGTCCGGCACACGTCCTGGATAAAGAAGCGAAGAAATTAGAGTCACGAACAGAAGTGTGCCTATTTGTTGGCTATCCAAAAGGGACAAAAGGTGGTCTGTTCTATAATCCGAAGGAAAATAAAGTCTTTGTTTCTACACATGCAACATTCCTGGAGGAAAGTTATGTGGAAGACTTTAAACCTCGTAGCAAAGTAGTGCTTGAGGAGATGACTTCGGATTTGGAAATTCCTAAAGTCACAGAAAACCCTGTGGAAAAACCACTAGAGAATCAACAACCACGGGAGCTTCGTCGTAGTGGGAGGATTATCAGGGAACCTGAAAGGTACATGTTCAATGGTGAAGTTTTTGAAGCAGAATCTATAGAACATGTTGATGATCCGGCTACGTACAAAGAAGCTATAGAGGATGTTGATTCTAGTCTTTGGCAAAAGGCTATGAACACCGAGGATTCCAATGGGGTCTGGAAACTTGTAGACTTACCCCAAGGCATAAAACCGATTGGGTGTAAGTGGGTATACAAGAGGAAAAGAGGTGTGGATGGGAAGTGGAAACTTTCAAGACAAGACTTGTAGCAAAGGGCTATACGCAAAAGGAAGGAATCGACTATGAAGAAACCTTCTCACCTGTAGCAATGCTCAAGTCAATCCGCATTCTTTTATCCATTGCGGCTGCTCTCGATTATGAGATCTGGCAAATGGATGTCAAGACAGCTTTCTTGAATGGCTCTCTTGAGGAAGATATCTATATGATACAACCAGACGGGTTCAAGGCAAATGGCCAAGAAGACAAAGTATGCAAGTTGCTTAAATCCATTTATGGATTAAAGCAAGCATCTCGTTCTTGGAATATTAGGTTTGAGCAAGCAATCAAAACCTATGGATTCGAACAAAACATTGATGAACCATGTTTATAAATGTATCAAGAACGAGAAAGTGGTTTTCCTAGTACTTTATGTGGATGATATATTACTTATTGGAAATGATGTGGCAATGTTATCATCTGTCAAAGTTTGGTTAGCCAAACAGTTTGACATGAAGGACTTAGGAGAAGCTAGTTATGTTCTTGGAATTCAACTCTTTAGAGATAGAAAGAACAAAATGATAGCACTCTCCCAAGCTTCATATATTGATAAAGTACTTGAAAAGTTTTCTATGAAAGATTCCAAGAAAGGTGCCCAACCTTTCAGGATTGGAATCAATCTTTCTAGAGATGACTGTCCCAAGACATCGGAAAAAAGAGAGCGTATGAAAAATGTACCTTATGCATCTGCGGTAGGTAGTCTTATGTACGCTATGTTATGCACAAGGCCTGACATTTGTTTTGCGGTTGGTATGGTAAGTCGATATCAGTCGAATCCAGGACCGAACCATTGGACTGCGGTCAAGCATATACTCAAGTATCTACGGAGAACGAGAGATTATATGCTAGTGTATTCCGGTCAGGACCTTGTTCCTATAGGATACACAGATTCTGATTTTCAATCAAATCAGGATTCAAGGAAATCGACTTCAGGTTCTGTCTTTACCCTTGGAGGTGGTGCCGTTGTGTGGAGGAGTATTAAGCAATCTTGCATTGCTGACTCAACCATGGAAGCCGAGTATGTGGTAGCCAGTGAGGCATCAAAGGAAGCGGTATGGCTCCGCAGGTTCCTTAGTGACCTTGAGGTCGTTCCTGGTATGGATAAAGCTATGGTGCTTTACTGTGATAACAGTGTAGCAGTAGCTAATACCAAGGATCCTAGGCATCATAAGAGGAGTAAGCACATAGACAGAAAATATCACATCATCAGAGGCTTTGTTGAGAGTGGAAATGTGACGGTTTGCAAAATCGCATCAGAGGACAATCTTGCCAACCCGTTCACGAAGACTTTGGTGGCCAGAAGATTCGAAGAACACGTTGAAGGCATGGGGATGCGTAATATGTCACATTTACTCGCTTAGGGCAAGTGGGAGATTGTTAGGATCTATATGTGCCCTAAGGATAGAAAATCAATGTTAGGGATTTTCTGTAAATATGACATTTTGATATTAATAAGAGGAGGTTATTCATGTTTAATAAGTTGTGTCCTATTTACTTTCATTTGTTGATTGTATGGTTGAGCAAACATAAAATACTCCTTGACTGTTGGTAATATATCGGATTACCATATGTATACGGGGTATACATAGAAGACATGGTAATTTGATAACAGTCAAAATAAATAGTCCGCAATCGATGGAATAAGATTTGGGGATCTTATTCATGATAAGATTGTACATGTTGTCTACTTCCTTGGAGGGATGGTTTGTCTTGACCATCGGATTGGTTCCGAGTGGAAACTTTAATGTATACCAGTATTGAGGTATGACATTGGACTGGACCTAAAGTGTTAATTGATTCGGTTTAATAATTCCGTTTATAAGAATCAATGAAGCTTTGATTATCATCCTGTATTAATCTTAATCCTGAAATGATTACTTGAGTTCGTATCCATGACTTATGTACTTTAATGCACTACAGGTGAGACACTGTTAATTTATAGTCAATATACTTGTGTTTTGGGTGCATGACTTATGGATAGAGAAATCAAGATTCATAGATATGGAATCCATAGCTATCTTAACGATAGTACATGTTATCTACTTAAAGGCATTATTCGGGGATTGAAAGATAGTATAACAAGATCTTGGCCATCGGTTTACTTTGTGTTCTCTGATGGTTTATGTAACGCCCCGAACCGCCTACCACACGCACGCCGTCCTCGCAGGGGCGTACTGCGTAGACGTGGGCCGTTACATTACTTGCTTAACTTACTTCTTAATTTAAAAAGCTTAAACTGACTGAAAATTCCGGAGTAAATTTTTTTCTTTTTTTTTTTCTTCTTTTCTTTTTCTTTAAACTTCATTTTTAAAAATCACATCTTAAAAATATTACATATGTAACATGGTACATATTTCTTAAAACATATACATACAACTTGATCATTTAAATAGTTTGCGGAAAAACTTGCGTAGTGGTATCCCATACCGCCCTTCACATGCTGTATCGTTTCCATGGCCCACCAAGTAGAGCTGCAGGCATTTACCTACAGTATGGAATATACTGATGAGCTTTCGCCCAGCAAGTACAAACATAATCACACAAAAACATAACAACATCGTGTAACTTATGCATGAACCAATTATGTATCTTTTATGCACTTGAACTTATTATCTTGCTTAACATGTGGGCCCTTAGTGTACGTACTAAAAGCGCGCAAGCCTCAGAACGTCAGGGTTTGCAAGGCCCTTAACCATTCTGGAAAACATGAACATAACCCTTCACGCATCAACGGAAGGTTGATTATCACTTTACCCTCACGCATCAACGAGAGGTTGATAATCATAAACTTGAACTTGTAACATACATGATCCTCCTGCATCAACAGGAGGTTGGTACGACACCTTACTTATCTTGGTTTAGTCTTAGTCTTGTTACATTTCCAAGACTAAGAATCTTTACGTGTGATCTTATTAATCATGATGCACATGAGACATAAACATGGCATAATTTGACATATCATAGCTTAACATGACTTAACATAGCATGACATAACATAACATGTAATCATGTCATATACTTGAAAATAGTTTACTATTTCCCATACTGTAGGTGAGGTTTGTACTTACCTCGCGTCTACTATGTCCGGGGTTATGCTGCTCCACGTCCGGATACAGCTGCAGGTTACCTCCTGCTTGGATAAAGGACATAGGTAAGGGTCTATGGTCATTACCGAAAAATGTTGGTGACCTAACTAACATGCGCTCATAGTCTTAGTTATATGTCCCCTCCTATACGACATCTTAATCCTTACTTGGTTACAATAAGTAACCTCATTGCTAAGCCCACATCCATATAGGTAGGGTTAGGTTACTATCCTAACCTTGGGCCTATGTCTTAACATTCTTGATTCATAATCCATTGGGTTATTACAAATAACCCGAGATCCTAGTTCATCTCAATCTCGGTACCTTATTGGGTTATGTTGGGTAACCCTTGAGGTGATGAACCTTGGTCAAACTTAGTCAACCAAAGTCAACCTTCTATGGTCAAACTTGGACTTTTGGGGGTCAAGCCCAATAACTCGGGTATCCTTCCCGGTTACCATCCGTTACTATCTTGCTACATGTCTTTGGCTTTAAAAATCCAATTTTTCCTTTGTCTTGGAAAACTTGGTGAATTCGATTTAAAACCCTTGTTTTACTTATAAAAATTCATGGTTCTTAATATCAGTCAAAGTGGGGTTCTAAAAATTGTTAAGGGCTGAAAACTACCATTGGAACAGTTTTCACAGTCAAAACATTGGGGTTG
This sequence comes from Ficus hispida, assembly GCA_025413025.1. NCBI lineage: Eukaryota > Viridiplantae > Streptophyta > Magnoliopsida > Rosales > Moraceae > Ficus > Ficus hispida. The sequence continues at coordinate 25,334,036 of CM046374.1, read as the reverse complement.
GTGAAAAATACAGTTTTTCTGCCTTGTTTTTAGAAAATCCTGTGCTGGAATTTCTGTTTCCTGCACAGTTTTGAGAATCAAATTTTTACTTTAAAATCTGTTCATAATTTGATAAAATGTTCTTCATAAAAGTTGTAGATCTCAGATAATGCTACAACTTTCGTGTTTTAAAGAAAACCCAGTTCGGACCTTAACATGCCCTTATTCTTCGTTGAACTCACCTGGCCGTGCATAAATCCTGGGCACGGTCAGGCTCGGATTTTCATAAAAACCGAGGCCTTTGGAGCCTTATTTTGAAAAACGGTTCGCATTACCCTCTAGGAAAAATCATTATCTACAACTTTGTAGTTTTGAGTTTCTTCAAATTCGGCCTCTAAGAGCCTCAAATTACCATTTCTAGAACGCTGCCCAGTCTTGACCCGAGACTGGCAGTTTTGGTTCGTAAATCCGTTTCTCGTCCTAAAACGCGCACACTACCTCAACCGACCACAGCGGGAGCCTAAAGTCACACATGCAATCATTTCTAACGTTCCATTCATCATGCACATAATCATACATTCATATTCAACCTATGGGGACTTATAACAAACACTTAGTAAGCATATTTGCAAACATGCATCAAATCATAAACTAGAGACCACCAACCCTAATCAAGCATAATCAAGCACTAAAAGGTGAGCTTATGCTCTTACATCCAATGCTGGAAATACACTTAAACTTGAACCAAACTTAATTGGAAGGTTAGAAGGTGGAGAGGATTACCTCAAGATTCAAGAAATTGAATCTACCCATGGTTGCAAGTTTTCCTCTCACTAGCCAACACCAAAACCGAACTCTATCTCTCTCACTTTTCTTTCTTTTCTTTCTCTTTACAACCGGCCATTCAAGCCTAAAAAAATGGGTTTTCCAATTTTTTTCCACTATTTCTTTTTTCCTCACAAAATCCGGCCATTCCATTTTTTTCTCTTGGGTTTCGGTTTCTAGGGAGGTTTTGGAGAAAATTGGGCAGAGTTTTGGGATGATTTTGGCTGCCAAAAACCGCCCCCTTCATGCCCTATTTATAGGTGAAAATTACAAATTTTCTGTAACGCCCCGACCGTCCACGTAGGGCCGACTACGTAAATGTGGGCCGTTACCATGCTTGCTTAACTTAAATCTTATTCTTAATCTTACAGAAAATTTCAGAATAAATTTTTTTCTTTTCTTCTTTAAACTTTATTTTAAAATCACAACTTAAAAACATCACATATGTAACATGGTACATATTCCTTAAAACATACATATACAACTTGATAATTTAAATAGTTTGCGGAAAAACTTGCGTAGTGATATCCCATACCGCCCTTCACTTGCTGCATCGTTTCCATGGCCCACCAAGTAAAGCTGCAGGCATCTTACCTACAGTATGGAATATACTGATGAGCTTTCACCCAGCAAGTACAAACATAATCCTCACAAAACTTAACAAATATCGTGCAACTTATGCATGAATCATTTATGAATCTTTTATGACCAGTTATTGACTTGAACTTATCATCTTGCTTTAACATGTGGGCCCTTAGTGTACGTACCAAAAGCTTGCCAGCCTCAGAACGTCAGGGTTTGCAAGGCCCTTAACAATTCTGGAAAACATGAACATATCCCTTCACGCATCAACGGAAGGTTGATTATCACTTTACCCTCACGCATCAACGAGAGGTTGATAATCACATACTTGAACTTATAACATACATGATCCTCCTGCATTAACAGGAGGTTGGTACGACACCTTACTTATCTTGGTTTAGTCTTAGTCTGGTTACATTCCCAAGACTAAGAATCTTTACGTGTGATCTTATTAGTGAACATGCCTCATGATGTCACTATCTCATACAGTATATCAACCATAGTATATACATACACATTGCATATCTTATCATAACCTATCATAGCTTGACGTAACATAACATACATGACTTGACATAACATGGCATAACATGACAAAACATGGCTTAACATGGCAACATATAAATCATAGTATACATGAAAACATGTCATACTTGAAAATAGTATTTACTATTTTCCATACCGTAGGTGAGGTTTGTACTTACCAATCGTCCTATGCTCTTGGTTTATTGTCCATACATGGCATGACTACAGTTCATACTCCTGTTTCCGAACAGGGTGTAAGATAAGAGTTATTCCTATTCTATCTTACCATAAATCATAATCATTAAATGTTGGTGTCCTTACCAACATTGATGAATAACTCTAGTTATTAACTTATCTTAGTACAAGGGTATCAAAAACATAACATAAACTTTAAAACTTACTATCTTTTAAAACCCTTGAATTCTGAAAACTGTACTTGAAATCAGTCCTTAAATTTGATCCTTTTCTAACAGATCTGTTTCGAATTTGAAAACATTTCCTTCATGAAAGTTGTAGACCTTGAAGGTTCCTACAACTTCTCTTTTTAACTCAAAACTCAAATCTGACTTAAACATGCTTGTTTCTGCCTTTGAAAATTCTTCGACCATTTTCATTACCCTAAAATTTGGTCTCGGGTTTTTGTAAAAACAAAGGTCTTAGAGACCTTATTTTCAAAAACTGCTCACGTAGGCCCCTAGGATTTTCCCTTCTCTACAACTTTTTAGTTTTGACCTTTCCAAGATTCGGCCTCTAAGGGCCTCAAAATTCACTTTTGAAAATACTGTCCAGTTTCACCCGAAACTGACAGTTTTCGGTTCGTTTGAGTTTTAGGTAAACTAACGTGCATACTACCTCAAACGGATACCCCGTGAGCCTATTTCACGTATGCAGGCGTTACCTAACCATATCATGAAATCATATTGAACTCAAACTATAACCATACATACAGTTATAAATTTATAACTAAAAAAACAAATCCTAAACTTGCATATCAAACCGAAAACTATCAACTACGTATAGAACATGGTTTATAAATCTGAAACCATGACTCATGCTTATACAGAACATCATACTCTTAATCCTCTTAACAAAACGTGAATGAAAACTAGAGGTTAAAAGGGTTTACCTCAAGCTTCACAAGACAATTCTAGCTTAGGGTTTTGGAGGTTTTCTTTTTCACTAGACCAATACCAACCGAAAACCAAATCTGTCTTCACCTTTCTCTCTCACTTTTGTTCGGTTTCTATAAGGGAGAGAACTGAAATGTTGGCTGCAAGGTTCACTAAACAATCAGCATGAATCATCCCTTCACCTATTTATAGGTAAATTCTTGTTCTTGCTTTGCCAATTAGTCCTCTAGAAAAATCTGTTTGCACAAAAATCCCTTGTGCTGGCCGGCCGTGATTGGCTCTAGAAAATGAGTAAGCAAGGCTAAGGTGACTCACCAAGGCTACTAGGTGATGTGTCATGCCCTTAAGGTGGCTGATCCTTAGAGTGATGACATGTCAAACCCTTAAGGTGGTTAGTCATTGGAGTGATGATGTGTCAACACCATAGCTAACCATGGAAACAAGGCTAGGTATGCTTAGTCACCTAAGCTAGGCCACAAGGTGTCTTGCTCACAAGGTGGCCGGTTTTAGGGCTGACTTGGCAAGGTCTTGGCTGTCCAAAGAGGCAAGCTAGAAGGTTGACTCATCAAGGCTAGACCATGAGGTGTCTTGCCCACAAAGTGGCCGGCCTTGATGTTGGTTTGGCAAAGCCTTGGCTTGCCAAATGAGCAAGCTAGAAGGGTGATTCACCAAGGCTATATTGTGAGGTGTCTTGCTCACAAAGTGGCCGGCCTTAGGGTAGGTGAAGTGTCAATCTCTAATGAACTTCAAATTTTTCATATCTTACCTAATGGTCCTTAAGAGCAAAATATTTGCTCATTAACCCTTGAAGTGGCCGGTCCCATTGTGCACAAATGTAAGCCAATGATTGGTCAATTTTTTTTTTGAACCAATCTAACTTAGCTTGATTCCTTGGTTTCCAACTAGGTTAACCAAACTTAAAAATCATCATAAGCTAAATTGAACTAGGAAATCTAACTAGAAAATCCATAAATTTACAAATTTATCTATCAAACCATAATTTTCACAAAATTGCACTTTGGCCCCTAAAGAATAAACTATTTGCACTTTGGCCCCTAAAGGCAAAAACATTTGCACTTTAGTCCTTATAGGTGGCCGGCTTTGATAGTGACACTTGGCTTCCAATTCTTGCTTAGTCATCCATTTAAGGACGAGGTATCAACCCATAAAGCCCCATAGGCTATCCTCTTAAATACAGTCCATTTCAAATACTGTTTTCAACTAACAACAGTATAATTGTACTGGACCACTGTCCAGAATTTATCTATACTTAACTGGACTGTGTATAAGATTTTCTTAAGACTTGAAACTACTTACTCCTTAATATCCTAAATAATGTGCTTGAACCTTAATCTTACTTATTTGTTCGAAATGACGGTTTGTCGCAGTAAAATTTTCATACTGATAAATATACTGCAGTCCCGTCTCAGTCAAACATAAAGTCAACTTGATCAAACATTGACCGGCATAAAATCATAAATTCCTATTTTGCCCTTTTTCTCAAAAGGCTTCATGCTTGACTAAAGCAAATTACTATTAAGTCTCGTAACTGATTAAACGAGAACTTAAATATATTTTGATATTCAACTCAGATCATGAGTTTCATATCGACATACAAGATTGAAACTTAGATTTTTTTAAAAGGAAATAATAGGTTCATCAAAATTCCGGGTATTACATTTTCACCATTTATTTTTATTCCCAAAATTGCACTTTAGGACCTAAAAATAAAATATTTGCTTAGATACCCCTAAGAGGTGGCCGGCCATTAAGGAGTCCTTGGAGGCCAAGTAATTGGCTTACCTCATGCTTACATCATCTTGCTTACATCACCTTGCTTGCATCACATTTTCTTAAATTTGCACTTTAGTCCCTAAAGGACAAAATATTTGCTCATTAATCCCTATAGGTGGCCGGCCCTAATGGATTTGCTTACAGTCATCATCATGCTTACATCATCATGCTTACATCATCAACGTAATTTCTTAAAATTACATTTTGGCCCCAAATGACAAAATATTTGCATTTTAGCCCCTACATGTGGCCGGCCATGCATGTTCTAGAACATTCCACATTCTTCCAAATTTTACTTAATTAATTATGATGTCATAAATCCAAAATAAGGTGACATCATCATAAGGCCTCGTTTGGCTTTTCCTTTAAAATGCAGTCCACTTTTATGCTACACAGATATTTCTAATACTGTTATTAACTAATAACAGTATTTTACACTGTACTACAGTCCAAAATTTATCTGTGTAAAAATGAACTGAATAAAATTTTTTTTTTATTTCTTGGAACCTTTCTTGCCCTTAATACCATACTTGGTGTGCTTGATTTTTCTAGAGTGGTCTCATAGCTTATGCTTACTTATTTGACCGAAATGAAGGTTTTCGCAGTATATTATCCATACTGCATTGCCGTATCTCAGCACCTTCATCTATTTGACCTTCCTGGTCAACCTTTGACTTTTTGGTCAACTTTGACTTTTTCGGTCAAATTTTAACCAACATGAAATCATGAAATTTCGTTATGCCTTTTTCCTCAAAAGGCTTCGTGCTTGACTAATGCAACTTTTATTGAGTCTCGTAACCGTTTAATCGAGAACTCAAACTTATACTGATATTTAACTCAGATTGTGAGTTTCATATCGACTTACAAGATTCAAACTTGAGATTTTCCTTGTCTAAAAGGAAATCATAGGTTCATAAAAATCCGGGTATTACAGTTTACCAATTGTATGGTTTTACAATTGGTGGTTCTTTCAATGGAGAATAATGGAACTTTAAGTTAAAATGATTGAAAAGGTAAAACGGAAAAAGTCCTTAATTCAATCATGGATAACATATGGGGATTAAACAAGCGATGAATAAATCATGGAAGAAGCACTGCGTGAGAGAGCTTTCGTAATATGGTATGTAAACAGGAGTTCAGCTTCAAACTTTTAGTGGAATAGTTTTGAAGTTGATAATTGATGAATAATTAGTCTGGGATTAATTTTTCACAATTATAGGAGCCTCTTTACATATTTCCATCGGGTCCCTCTATTAGCTCATATAGTTTCATATAGCGTCTCGGGATTTGTTCCTAAAGAGATCGGTAAATTTAGATGGAATTTTGTTATGTCTATTAAGACATGGTACTCTCTAATATGGAATCCGGAAAAGGATTGGACATGTAGGATTTGTGTAGACAAATAATATGATTTGTCAACATGTGATTGGTTAATTTGAATTTTGAAAATAAGATTGTGTTTGAATTATTTAATTTTGGAAAACAAAATTTTTCTCTCCTAATCTAAAAGAGGTGCACGGATTTAGATAGGTGGAGAGAAGAAAATTTTGTTTCAAAATTGTTCAAATATATTCCTAACATTAAATTATTAATTGATTTAAATAATGGAGATTATTTGATGAATTTTTTATCCTTTAAATATGGTGCACGGATTTTTGAGGAAGAAAAAATTCAAATATTCCATTTATTTAAATTAATAAATATGGTTAATGTTTGAGGAAAAATATTTAATTCAAACAAGTGAATCTTATTTAAATTCAAAAAGGGTTTAAAACAAATTTGAATCTAGATAGGACTAGGATCTTTTCACTAGTCTAGATTCTTGATTTAAAATTTGAACCACCAATCTAGATTTATCCTAAAGTGGCCGAATTTTTTAGAGGAGATTCTCTACTTGGAAAAACGTTTCTAGGTTCAATGAATCTAGCCCTAAAGTTGTATGATCTTTTGGTTCAAAATTTATCCAGAAAAATAATTATTAATTATTTTTCAAGAAGGAATTAAATTTTGAAAAGGATTAGACTTCTATATAAAGGCTAGGAATTCTTGAAAAACTAATTTTGAGTATTTTACAAGAGAAAAACGTTTTTTAGGAGAGAAGAAAAAATAATTTGGGTTTCTTCTACTTCACAAAAATTCGACTATCTTGTGAGAAAGAAAAAAAGAGAAAATTCCATTGATTCAAAACTGTGAGGAAGGTTAAACCGAGTGATAATTTTCATAGGAGGTTAACCGGTTCCTGTTTTGTAGTTTTGAAGATAGAAGTTGGATCATATTCTCAACGAGGAACATCGGAATTGAGAAGGAGGGATCTAGACTTCGGAAAGCATTACCGGTCACTTGGATTCATAGAACGTGTGTAATACCCGGATTTTTATGAACCTATGATTTCCTTTTAGACAAGGAAAATCTCAAGTTTGAATCTTGTAAGTCGATATGAAACTCACAATCTGAGTTAAATATCAGTATAAGTTTGAGTTCTCGATTAAACGGTTACGAGACTCAATAAAAGTTGCATTAGTCTAGCACGAAGCCTTTTAAGGAAAAAGGCATAACGAAATTTCATGATTTCATGTTGGTTAAAATTTGACCGAAAAAGTCAAAGTTGACCAAAAAGTCAAAGGTTGACCAGGAAGGTCAAATAGATGAAGGTGCTGAGATACGGCAATGCAGTATGGATAATATACTGCGAAAACCTTCATTACGGTCAAATAAGTAAGCATAAGCTATGAGACCACTCTAGAAAAATCAAACACACCAAGTATGGTATTAAGGGCAAGAAAGGTTTCAAGGATTAAGAAAAATTTTATTCAGTTCATTTTTACACAGATGAATTTTGGACTGTAGTACAGTGTAAAATACTGTTATTAGTTAATAACAGTATTAGAAATATCTGTGTAGCATAAAAGTGGACTGCATTTTAAAGGAAAAGCCAAACGAGGCCTTATGATGATGTCACCTTATTTTGGATTTATGACATCATAATTAATTAAGTAAAATTTGGAAGAATGTGGAATGTTCTAGAACATGCATGGCCGGCCACATGTAGGGGTTAAAATGCAAATATTTTGTCATTTGGGGCCAAAATATAATTTTAAGAAATTACGTTGATGATGTAAGCATGATGATGTAAGCAAACTTGGTCTCCAAGCAAATCCATTAGGGCCGGCCACCTATAGGGATTAATGAGCAAATATTTTGTCCTTTAGGGACTAAAGTGTAAATTTAAGAAAATGTGATGCAAGCAAGGTGATGTAAGCAAGGTGATGTAAGCAAGATGATGTAAGCATGAGGTAAGCCAATTACTTGGCCTCCAAGGACTCCTTAATGGCCGGCCACCTCTTAGGGGTATCTAAGCAAATATTTTATTTTTAGGTCCTAAAGTGCAATTTTGGGAATAAAAATAAATGGTGAAAATTTGTAATTTTTACCTATAAATAGGGCTCAAGGGGGGCGGTTTTTGGCAGCCAAAATCATCCCAAAACTCTGCCCAATTTTCTCCAAAACCTCCCTAGAAACCGAAACCCAAGAGAAAAAAAAATGAGTGCCGGATTTTTGGTGAGAAAGAAAAAGTGTTGAAAAAAAATTGGAAACCCATTTTTTTAGGCTTGAATGGCCGGTTGTAAAGAGAAAGAAAAGAAAGAAAAGTGAGAGAAATAGAGTTCGGTTTTGGTGTTGGCTAGTGAGAGGAAAACTTGCAACCATGGGTAGATTCAATTTCTTGAATCTTGAGGTAATCCTCTCCACCCTCTAACCTTCCAATTAAGTTTGGTTCAAGTTTAAGTGTATTTCCAGCATTAGATGTAAGAGCATAAGCTCACCTTTTATCTTTCTAGCAAGGCTTAAAGTGTTTGATTATGCTTGATTAGGGTTGGTGGTCTCTAGTTTATGATTTGATGCATGTTTGCAAATATGCTTACTAAGTGTTTGTTATAAGTCCCCATAGGTTTGAATATGAATGTATGATTATGTGCATGATGAATGGAACGTTAGAAACGATTGCATGTGTGATCTTAGGCTCCCGCTGTGGTCGGTTGAGGTAGTGTGCACGTTTTAGGACGAGAAACGGATTTACGAACCGAAACTGCCAGTCTCGGGTCAAGACTGGGCAGCGTTCTGGAAATGGTAATTTGAGGCCCTTAGAGGCCGAATTTGAAGAAACTCAAAACTACAAAGTTGTAGATAATGATGTTTCCTAGAGGGAAGTGAGGACAGTTTTTAAAAATAAGGCTCCAAAGGCCTCGGTTTTTATGAAAATCCGAGCCTGACCGTACCCAGGATTTATGCACGGCCAGGTGAGTTCAACGAAGAATAAGGGCATGTTAAGGTCCGAACTGGGTTTTCTTTAAAACACGAAAGTTGTAGCATTATCTGAGATCTACAACTTTTATGAAGAAAGTTTTATCAAATTATGAACATATTTTAAAGTAAAAATTTGATTCTCAAAACTGTGCAGGAAACAGAAATTCCAGCACAGGATTTTCTAAAAACAAGGCAGAAAAACTGTATTTTCACCAACCCCAATGTTTTGACTGTGAAAACTGTTCCAATGGTAGTTTTCAACCCTTAACAATTTTTAGAACCCCACTTTGACTGATATTAAGAACCATGAATTTTTATAAGTAAAATAAGGGTTTTTAAACCAAATTCACCAAGTTTTCCAAGACAAAAGAAAATTGGATTTTTAAAGCCAAAGACAAGTAACAAGATAGTAACGGATGGTAACCGGGAAGGATACCCGAGTTATTGGGCTTGACCCCCAAAAGTCTAAGTTTGACCATAGAAGGTTGACTTTGGTTGATCAAGTTTGACCAAAGTTTGTCATCTCAAGGGTTACCCAACATAACCCAATGAGATACCGAAAATATGATAAGCTAAGATCTAGGGTTATTTGAAATAACCCAATAATTTATGGACCAAGAATGTTAAGACATAGGCCCAAGGTTAGGATGGTAACCTAACCCTACCTATATGGATGTGGGCTTAGCAATGAGGTTACTTATTGTAACCAAGAAAGGATTAAGATGTCGTATAGGAGGGGACATATAACTAAGACTATGAGCGCATGTTAGTTAGGTCACCAACATTTTTTGGTAATGACCATAGACCCTTATCTATGTCCTTTATCCAAGCAGGAGGTAACCTGCAGCTGTATCCGGACGTGGAGCAGCATAACCCCGGACATAGTAGACGCGAGGTAAGTACAAACCTCACCTGCAGTATGGAAAATAGTAAATACTATTTTCAAGTATGACGTGTTTTCATGTATGCTATGTTATGCCATGTTATGTCAAGTTATGCTATGTTATGTTATGCCATGTTATGCCATGTTATGTCAAGTTATGCTATGATATGCCATGTTATGATATGATAAGTCATGTTAAGTTATGATACATCAAGTTATGCCATGTCTAGTTTCATGTGCATCATGATTATTAAGATCACATGTAAAGATTCTTAGTCTTGGAAATATAACAAGACTAAGACTAAACCAAGATAAGTAAGGTGTCGTACCAACCTCCTGTTGATGCAGGAGGATCGTGTATGTTACAAGTTCAAGTTTATGATTATCAACCTCTCGTTGATGCGTGAGGGTAAAGTGATAATCAACCTTCCGTTGATGCGTGAAGGGTTATGTTCATGTTTTCCAGAATGGTTAAGGGCCTTGCAAACCCTGACGTTCTGAGGCTTGCGCGCTTTGGTACGTACACTAAGGGCCCACATGTTAAGCAAGATAATAAGTTCAAGTGTATAAAAGATACATAAATGATCATAATTGGTTCATGCATAAGTTACACGATGTTGTTATATTTTGTGAGATTATGTTTGTACTTGCTGGGCGAAAGCTCATCAGTATATTCCATACTGTAGGTAAATGCCTGCAGCTCTACTTGGTGGGCCATGGAAACGATACAGCAAGTGAAGGGCGGTATGGGATACCACTACGCAAATTTTTCCGCAAACTATTTAAATAATCAAGTTGTATGTATATGTTTTAAGGAATATGTACCATGTTACATATGTAATGTTTTTAAGTGGTGATTTTAAAATGAAGTTTAAAGAAAAGAAAAAAAAAATTTTACTCCGGAATTTTCAGTCAGTTTAAGCTTTTTAAATTAAGAAGTAAGTTAAGCAAGTAATGTAACGGCCCACGTCTGCGTAGTACGCCCCTGCGTGACGGTTCAGGGCATTACAACGTGTGCCCACACACACTCTGAGACGTGGAACTCGAGAATAGTAGAGAAGACACGTTGGTCAAACGCTCTAGTGATTCCGGAATCCGAGAAATAAGGTACGCTTGATCATGAAATTAATTTATTGTTATATGCATCATGAGATTCTTTTCGAAACGGCATAAAAAAATTTTCAAACTTCCGCTGCGCCGTAACTCCGATATCGGATCAGTTTTTTCCAACAAATTGTTGTATCAAGTTCGAGAATTTTGTTATATTTGACTGCTACTTTTGTTAATTTTAATTATTATCATGCACTTAAAAATAATAAATGGTAAATAAAAGAACGGGATATGGTACTGCTTCTTAATTGCAAATACTTCAAATTCTGAAAAAATGGATTGCCCATATTCCCCGACCAATGTGGTGGTGACGGCTCGAACCCAAGCATTCAGCGAGGAGAACGAGCACCCTACCAACCCACTTAAGGGACGTTAATGGATACATAATTAATTTGAACAAAGAACAGTGATGATATTCAATAAAATATAGATACTAAGTAGTATTAACAATTTGGGCATGTGTTTGCTAACAGATTTGAGTGCTTATTCAGAAATAAAGAAATAATGATGAGATAATAACAGAAATTATAATAGGAATAATTAAATCATTTACTTTCAATTAATGCTAAATACTAAAACAATGTTACCTTTTCATTGAACAGAGGTTGTTGGGCCTCCAACTCTCTTTCTTCATCAACAGCTTGCAACGTTGGTATTGTTGATTCATGAGAATTAGGAATAAATGTCCTCAATTCGTTACAATCCCCTATTTCGAGCTTTAATGAGGACGGGAATTCAATGCAATCTCCTTCACAAAACCTTTTGAGTTTTGGAAGACTACGAAGATAAAGATATTCAAGTTCAGGGAATGAGATGATGTTCATCAACCTCCCATCTTCTCCTACTGCTTTTGTGACTATCAGTTCCATGGCCTCACAATATGATACTTCTAGCTTCTTAAGCAGAATAAGGCTTTCAACCATTGCAAAAGAGAACATACACTGTACGTTGTTGCATTCAGACAGTGTCAGCTCTTGTAATTTTCTGAAACTCATTCTTGTAGCTACCTATAAAAATGAAATAAGACAAATTGTTGTATCAAGTTAGAAAATTTTGTTATATTTGACAGCTACTTTTGTTAATTTTAATTATCATCATGTACTTAAAAATAATAGTAAATAAAAGAACGGGATATGTTTACTACTTTGTAATTGCAAATACTTCAAATTCTTAAAAAACAAATACTTCAAATTCTGAAAAAATGGATTGCCCATATTCCCTGGCCAATGTGGTGGTGACGGCTCGAACCCAAGCATTCAGCGAGGAGAACGAGCACCCTACCAACCCACTTAAGGGACGTTAATGGATACATAATTAATTTGAACAAAGAACAGTGATGATATTCAATAAAATATAGATACTAAGTAGTATTAACAATTTGGGCATGTGTTTGCTTACAGATTTCGGTTCTTATTCAGAAATAGAGAAATAATGATGATATAATAGCAGAAATTATAATAGGAATAATTAAATAATTTACTTTCAATTAACGCTAAATACTAAAACAATGTTACCTTTTCATTGAACAGAGGTTGTTGGGCCTCCAACTCTCTTTCTTCATCAACAGCTTGCAACGTTGGTATTGTTGATTCATGAGAATTAGGAATAAATGTCCTCAATTCGTTACAATCCCTTATTCCGAGCTTTAATAAGGACGTGAATTCAATGCAATCTCCTTCACAAAACCTTTTCAGTTTTGGAAGACTACGAAGATCAAGAGATTCAAGTTCAGGGAATGAGATGATGTTCATCAACCTACCATCTTCTCCTACTGCTTTTGTGACTATCTGTTCCATGGACTCACACCTTGATACCCTTAGCTCCTTAAGCTGAATAAGGCTTTCAACCATTGCAAAAGAGAACATACACTGTACGTTGTTGCATTCAGAGATTGTCAGTTCTTGTAATTTTCTGAAACTCATTCTTGTAGCTACCTGTAAAAATGAAATAGAGACAAATTGTTGTATCAAGTTCGAGAATTTTGTTATATTTGACAGCTACTTTTGTTAATTTTAATTATTATCATGCACTTAAAAATAATAAATGGTAAATAAAAGAACGGGATATGGTACTTCTTCTTAATTGCAAATACTTCAAATTCTGAAAAAATGGATTGCCCATATTCCCCGGCTAATGTGGTGGTGACGGCTCGAACCCAAGCATTCAGCGAGGAGAACGAGCACCCTACCAACCCACTTAAGGGACGTTAATGGATACATAATTAATTTGAACAAAGAACAGTGATGATATTCAATAAAATATAGATACAAGTAGTATTAACAATTTGGGCATGTGTTTGCTTACAGATTTGGGTTCTTATTCAGAAATAGAGAAATAATGACGAGATAATAGCAGAAATTATAATAGGAATAATTAAATAATTTACTTTCAATTAATGCTAAATACTAAAACAATGTTACCTTTTCATTGAACAGAGGTTGTTGGGCCTCCAACTCTCTTTCTTCATCAACAGCTTGCAACGTTGGTATTGTTGATTCATGAGAATTAGGAATAAATGTCCTCAATTCGTTACAATACCCTATTTCGAGCTTTAATAAGGACGGGAATTCAATGCAATCTCCTTCACAAAACCTTTTGAGTATTGGAAGACAATGAAGGTCAAGATATTCAAGTTCAGGGAATGAGATGATGTTCATCAACCTCCCATCTTCTCCAACTGCTTTTGTGACTATCTGTTCCATGGCCGCACAATATGATACTTCTAGCTTCTTAAGCAGAATAAAGCTTTCAACCCTTGCAAAAGAGAACATACACTGTACGTTGTTGCATTCAGAGATTGTCAGTACTTGTAATTTTCTGAAACTCATTCTTGTAGCTACCTGCAAAAATGAAATAGAGACAAATTGTTGTATCAAGTTAGAGAATTTTGTTATATTTGACAGCTACTTTTGTTAATTTTAATTATCATCATGCACTTAAAAATAATAAATGGTAAATAAAAGAACGGGATATGGTACTGCTTCTTAATTGCAAATACTTCAAATTCTGAAAAAATGGATTGCCCATATTCCCCGGCCAATGTGGTGGTGATGGCTCGAACCCAAGCATTCAGCGAGGAGAACGAGCACCCTACCAACCCACTTAAAGGACGTTAATGGATACATAATTAATTTGAACAAAGAACAGTGATGATATTCAATAAAATATAGATACTAAGTAGTATTAACAATTTGGGCATGTGTTTCCTTACAGATTTGGGTTCTTATTCATAAATAGAGAAATAATGACGAGATAATAGCAGAAATTATAATAGGAATAATTAAATAATTTACTTTCAATTAATGCTAAATACTAAAATAATGTTACCTTTTCATTGAACAGAGGTTGTTGGGCCTCCAACTCTCTTTCTTCATCAACAGCTTGCAACGTTGGTATTGTTGATTCATGAGAATTAGGAATAAATGTCCTCAATTCGTTACAATACCCTATTCGGAGCTTTAATAAGGATGGGAATTCAATGCAATCTCCTTCACAAAACCTTTTGAGTTTTGGAAGATTACGAAGATCAAGAGATTCAAGTTCAGGGAATGAGATGATGTTCATCAACCTACCATCTTCTCCTACTGCTTTTGTGACTATCTGTTCCATGGACTCACACCTTGATACCCTTAGCTCCTTAAGCTGAATAAGGCTTTCAACCATTGCAAAAGAGAACATACACTGTACGTTGTTGCATTCAGAGATTGTCAGTTCTTGTAATTTTCTGAAACTCATTCTTGTAGCTACCTGTAAAAATGAAATAGAGACAAATTGTTGTATCAAGTTCGAGAATTTTGTTATATTTGACAGCTACTTTTGTTAATTTTAATTATTATCATGCACTTAAAAATAATAAATGGTAAATAAAAGAACGGGATATGGTACTTCTTCTTAATTGCAAATACTTCAAATTCTGAAAAAATGGATTGCCCATATTCCCCGGCCAATGTGGTGGTGACGGCTCGAACCCAAGCATTCAGCGAGGAGAACGAGCACCCTACCAACCCACTTAAGGGACGTTAATGGATACATAATTAATTTGAACAAAGAACAGTGATGATATTCAATAAAATATAGATACTAAGTAGTATTAACAATTTGGGCATGTGTTTGCTTCCAGGTTTGGGTTCTTATTAAGAAATAGAGAAATAATGACGAGATAATAGCAGAAATTATAATAGGAATAATTAAATAATTTACTTTCAATTAATGCTAAATACTAAAACAATGTTACCTTTTCATTGAACAGAGGTTGTTGGGCCTCCAACTCTCTTTCTTCATCAACAGCTTGCAACGTTGGTATTGTTGATTCATGAGAATCAGGAATAAATGTCCTCAATTCGTTACAATCCCCTATTTCAAGCTTTAATAAGGACGGGAATTCAATGCAATCTCCTTCACAAAACCTTTTGAGTATTGGAAGACAATGAAGGTCAAGATATTCAAGTTCAGGGAATGAGATGATGTTCATCAACCTCCCATCTTCTCCTACTGCTTTTGTGACTATCTGTTCCATGGCCGCACAATATGATACTTCTAGCTTCTTAAGCAGAATAAAGCTTTCAACCCATGCAAAAGAGAACATACACTGTACGTTGTTGCATTCAGAGATTGTCAGTACTTGTAATTTTCTGAAACTCATTCTTGTAGCTACCTGCAAAAATGAAATAGAGACAAATTGTTGTATCAAGTTAGAGAATTTTGTTATATTTGACAGCTACTTTTGTTAATTTTAATTATCATCATGCACTTAAAAATAATAAATGGTAAATAAAAGAACGGGATATGGTACTGCTTCTTAATTGCAAATACTTCAAATTCTGAAAAAATGGATTGCCCATATTCCCCGGCCAATGTGGTGGTGATGGCTCGAATCCAAGCATTCAGCGAGGAGAACGAGCACCCTACCAACCCACTTAAAGGACGTTAATGGATACATAATTAATTTGAACAAAGAACAGTGATGATATTCAATAAAATATAGATACTAAGTAGTATTAACAATTTGGGCATGTGTTTCCTTACAGATTTGGGTTCTTATTCATAAATAGAGAAATAATGACGAGATAATAGCAGAAATTATAATAGGAATAATTAAATAATTTACTTTCAATTAATGCTAAATACTAAAATAATGTTACCTTTTCATTGAACAGAGGTTGTTGGGCCTCCAACTCTCTTTCTTCATCAACAGCTTGCAACGTTGGTATTGTTGATTCATGAGAATTAGGAATAAATGTCCTCAATTCGTTACAATACCCTATTCGGAGCTTTAATAAGGATGGGAATTCAATGCAATCTCCTTCACAAAACCTTTTGAGTTTTGGAAGATTACGAAGATCAAGAGATTCAAGTTTAGGAAATGAGATGATGTTCATCAACCTCCCATCATCTCCTACTGCTTTTGTGACTATCTGCTCCATGGCCTCACACCTTGATACCCTTAGCTCCTTAAGCTGAATAAGGCTTTCAACCATTGCAAAAGAGAACATACACTGTACGTTGTTGCATTCAGAGATTGTCAGTTTTTGTAGATTTCTGAAACTCATTCTTGTAGCTACCTGTAAAAATGAAATAGAGACAAATTGTTGTATCAAGTTAGAGAATTTTGTTATATTTGACTGCTACTTTTGTTAATTTTAATTATCATCATGCACTTAAAAATAATAAACGGTAAATAAAAGAACGGGATATGGTACTGCTTCTTAATTGCAAATACATCAAATTCTGAAAAATTGGATTGCCCATATTCCCCGGCCAATGTGGTGGTGACGGCTCGAACTCAAGCATTCAGCGAGGAGAACGAGCACCCTACCAACCCACTTAAGGGACGTTAATGGATACATAATTAATTTGAACAAAGAACAGTGATGATATTCAATAAAATATAGATACTAAGTAGTATTAACAATTTGGACATGTGTTTGCTTACAGATTTGGGTTCTTATTCAGAAATAGAGAAATAATGACGAGATAATAGCAGAAATTATAATAGGAATAATTAAATAATTTACTTTCAATTAATGCTAAATACTAAAACAATGTTACCTTTTCATTGAACAGAGGTTGTTGGGCCTCCAACTCTCTTTCTTCATCAACAGCTTGCAACGTTGGTATTGTTGATTCATGAGAATTAGGAATAAATGTCCTCAATTCGTTACAATCCCCTATTTCGAGCTTTAATAAGGACGGGAATTCAATGCAATCTCCTTCACAAAACCTTTTGAGTTTTGGAAGACCACGAAGATAAAGATATGCAAGTTCAGGGAATGAGATGATGTTCATCAACCTCCCATCTTCTCCTACTGTTTTTGTGACTATCTGCTCCATGGCCTCACACCTTGATACCCTTAGCTCCTTAAGCTGAATAAGGCTTTCAACCATTGCAAAAGAGAACATACACTGTACGTTGTTGCATTCAGAGATTGTCAGTTTTTGTAGATTTCTGAAACTCATTCTTGTAGCTACCTGTAAAAATGAAATAGAGACAAATTGTTGTATCAAGTTAGAGAATTTTGTTATATTTGACTGCTACTTTTGTTAATTTTAATTATCATCATGCACTTAAAACTAATAAATGGTAAATAAAAGAACGGGATATGGTACTGCTTCTTAATTGCAAATACTTCAAATTCTGAAAAAATGGATTGCCCATATTCCCCGGCCAATGTGGTGGCGACGGCTCGAACTCAAGAATTCAGCGAGGAGAACGAGCACCCTACCAACCCACTTAAGGGACGTTAATGGATACATAATTAATTTAAACAAAGAACAGTGATGATATTCAATAAAATATAGATACTAAGTAGTATTAACAATTTGGGCATGTGTTTGCTTATAGGTTTGGGTTCTTATTCAGAAATAGAGAAATAATGACGAGATAATAGCAGAAATTATAATAGGAATAATTAAATAATTTACTTTCAATTAATGCTAAATACTAAAACAATGTTACCTTTTCATTGAACAGAGGTTGTTGGACCTCCAACTCTCTTTCTTCATCAACAGCTTGCAACGTTGGTATTGTTGATTCATGAGAATTAGGAATAAATGTCCTCAATTCGTTACAATCCCCTATTTCGAGCTTTAATAAGGACGGGAATTCAATGCAATCTCCTTCACAAAACCTTTTGAGTTTTGGAAGACTACGAAGATCAAGAGATTCAAGTTTAGGAAATGAGATGATGTTCATCAACCTCCCAACTTCTCCTACTGCTTTTGTGACTATCTGTTCCATGGCCTCACACCTTGATACCCTTAGCTCCTTAAGCTGAATAAGGCTTTCAACCATTGCAAAAGAGAACATACACTGTACGTTGTTGCATTCAGAGATTCTCAGTTTTTGTAAATTTCTGAAACTCATTCTTGTAGCTACCTGTAAAAATGAAATAGAGACAAATTGTTGTATCAAGTTAGAGAATTTTGTTATATTTGACTGCTACTTTTGTTAATTTTAATTATCATCATGCACTTAAAAATAATAAATGGTAAATAAAAGAACGGGATATGGTACTGCTTCTTAATTGCAAATACTTCAAATTCTGAAAAAATGGATTGCCCATATTCCCCGGCCAATGTGGTGGTGACGGCTCGAACCCAAGCATTCAGCGAGGAGAACGAGCACCCTACCAACCCACTTAAGGGACGTTAATGGATACATAATTAATTCGAACAAAGAACAGTGATGATATTCAATAAAATATAGATACTAAGTAGTATTAACAATTTGGGCATGTGTTTGCTTATAGGTTTGGGTTCTTATTCAGAAATAGAGAAATAATGATGAGATAATAGCAGAAATTATAATAGGAATAATTAAATCATTTACTTTCAATTAATGCTAAATACTAAAACAATGTTACCTTTTCATTGAACAGAGGTTGTTGGGCCTCCAACTCTCTTTCTTCATCAACAGCTTGCAACGTTGGTATTGTTGATTCATGAGAATTAGGAATAAATGTCCTCAATTCGTTACAATCCCCTATTTCAAGCTTTAATAAGGACGGGAATTCAATGCAATCTCCTTCACAAAACCTTTTGAGTTTTGGAAGATTACGAAGATCAAGAGATTCAAGTTCAGGGAATGAGATGATGTTCATCAACCTACCATCTTCTCCTACTGCTTTTGTGACTATCTGTTCCATGGACTCACACCTTGATACCCTTAGCTCCTTAAGCTGAATAAGGCTTTCAACCATTGCAAAAGAGAACATACACTGTACGTTGTTGCATCCAGAGATTGTCAGTTCTTGTAATTTTCTGAAACTCATTCTTGTAGCTACCTGTAAAAATGAAATAGAGACAAATTGTTGTATCAAGTTCGAGAATTTTGTTATATTTGACAGCTACTTTTGTTAATTTTAATTATCATCATGCACTTAAAAATAATAAATGGTAAATAAAAGAACGGGATATGGTACTGCTTCTTAATTGCAAATACTTCACATTCTGAAAAAATGGATTGCCCATATTCCCCGGCCAATGTGGTGGTGACGGCTCGAACCCAAGCATTCAACGAGGAGAACGAGCACCCTACCAACCCACTTAAGGGACGTTAATGGATACATAATTAATTTGAACAAAGAACAGTGATGATATTCAATAAAATATAGATACTAAGTAGTATTAACAATTTGGGCATGTGTTTGCTTACAGATTTGGGTTCTTATTCAGAAATAGAGAAATAATGACGAGATAATAGCAGAAATTATAATAGGAATAATTAAATAATTTACTTTCAATTAATGCTAAATACTAAAACAATGTTACCTTTTCATTGAACAGAGGTTGTTGGGCCTCCAACTCTCTTTCTTCATCAACAGCTTGCAACGTTGGTATTGTTGATTCATGAGAATTAGGAATAAATGTCCTCAATTCGTTACAATACCCTATTCCGAGCTTTAATAAGGACGGGAATTCAATGCAATCTCCTTCACAAAACCTTTTGAGTTTTGGAAGACTACGAAGATCAAGAGATTCAAGTTTAGGAAATGAGATGATGTTCATCAACCGCCCATCTTCTCCTACTGCTTTTGTGACAATCTGTTCCATGGCCTCACACCTTGATACCCTTAGCTCCTTAAGCTGAATAAGGCTTTCAACCATTGCAAAGGAGAACATACACTGTACGTTGTTGCAATCAGAGATTGTCAGTTCTTGTAAATTTCTGAAACTCATTCTTGTAGCTACCTGTAAAAATGAAATAGAGACAAATTGTTGTATCAAGTTAGAGAATTTTGTTATATTTGACTGCTACTTTTGTTAATTTTAATTATCATCATGTACTTAAAAATAATAGTAAATAAAAGAACGGGATATGTTTACTACTTTGTAATTGCAAATACTTCAAATTCTTAAAAAAAAATACTTCAAATTCTTAAAAAATGGATTGCCCATATTCCCCGGCCAATGTGGTGGTGACGGCTCGAACCCAAGCATTCAACGAGGAGAACGAGCACCCTACCAACCCACTTAAGGGACGTTAATGGATACATAATTAATTTGAACAAAGAACAGTGATGATATTCAATAAAATATAGATACTAAGTAGTATTAACAATTTGGGCATGTGTTTGCTTATAGGTTTGGGTTCTTATTCAGAAATAGAGAAATAATGACGAGATAATAGCAGAAATTATAATAGGAATAATTAAATAATTTACTTTCAATTAATGCTAAATACTAAAACAATGTTACCTTTTCATTGAACAGAGGTTGTTGGGCCTCCAACTCTCTTTCTTCATCAACAGCTTGCAACGTTGGTATTGTTGATTCATGAGAATTAGGAATAAATGTCCTCAATTTGGGACAATCCCCTATTGTGAGCTTTAATAAGGACGGGAATTCAATGCAATCTCCTTCACAAAACCTTTTGAGTTTTGGAAGACTACGAAGATCAAGAGATTCAAGTTTAGGAAATGAGATGATGTTCATCAACCTCCCATCTTCTCCTACTGCTTTTGTGACAATCTGTTCCATGGACTCGCAATATGATACTTCTAGCTCCTTAAGCTGAATAAGGCTTTCAACCATTGCAAAAGAGAACATACACTGTACGTTGTTGCATTCAGAGATTTTCAGTTTTTGTAAATTTCTGAAACTCATTCTTGTAGCTACCTGTAAAAATGAGATAGAGACAAATTGTTGTATCAAGTTCGAGAATTTTGTTATATTTGACTGCTACTTTTGTTAATTTTAATTATCATCATGCACTTAAAAATAATAAATGGTAAATAAAAGAACGGGATATGGTACTGCTTCTTAATTGCAAATACTTCAAATTCTTAAAAAATGGATTGCCCATATTCCCCGGCCAATGTGGTGGTGACGGCTCGAACCCAAGCATTCAGCGAGGAGAACGAGCACCCTACCAACCCACTTAAGGGACGTTAATGGATACATAATTAATTTGAACAAAGAACAGTGATGATATTCAATAAAATATAGATACTAAGTAGTATTAACAATTTGGGCATGTGTTTGCTTATAGGTTTGGGTTCTTATTCAGAAATAGAGAAATAATGACGAGATAATAGCAGAAATTATAATAGGAATAATTAAATAATTTACTTTCAATTAATGCTAAATACTAAAACAATGTTACCTTTTCATTGAACAGAGGTTGTTGGGCCTCCAACTCTCTTTCTTCATCAACAGCTTGCAACGTTGGTATTGTTGATTCATGAGAATTAGGAATAAATGTCCTCAATTCGTTACAATCCCTTATTTCGAGCTTTAATAAGGACTGGAATTCAATGCAATCTCCTTCACAAAACCTTTTGAGTTTTGGAAGACGACAAAGGTCAAGAGATTCAAGTTTAGGGAATGAGATGATGTTCATCAACCTCCCATCTTCTCCTACTGCTTTTGTGACTATCTGTTCCATGGCCTCACACCTTGATACCCTTAGCTCCTTAAGCTGAATAAGGCTTTCAACCATTGCAAAAGAGAACATACACTGTACGTTGTTGCATTCAGAGATTATCAGTTCTTGTAAGTTTCTGAAACTCATTCTTGTAGCTACCTGTAAAAATGAAATAGAGACAAATTGTTGTATCAAGTTAGAGAATTTTGTTATATTTGACAGCTACTTTTGTTAATTTTAATTATCATCATGTACTTAAAAATTATAGTAAATAAAAGAACGGTATATGTTTACTACTTTGTAATTGCAAATACTTCAAATTCTTAAAAAAAAATACCTCAAATTCTGAAAAAATGGATTGCCCATATTCCCCAGCCAATGTGGTGGTGACGGCTCGAACCCAAGCATTTAGCGAGGAGAACGAGCACCCTACCAACCCACTTAAGGGACGTTAATGGATACATAATTAATTTGAACAAAGAACAGTGATGATATTCAATAAAATATAGATACTAAGTAGTATTAACAATTTGGGCATGTGTTTGCTTACAGATTTGGGTTCTTATTCAGAAATAGAGAAATAATGACGAGATAATAGCAGAAATTATAATAGGAATAATTAAATAATTTACTTTCAATTAATGCTAAATACTAAAACAATGTTACCTTTTCATTGAACAGAGGTTGTTGGGCCTCCAACTCTCTTTCTTCATCAACAGCTTGCAACGTTGGTATTGTTGATTCATGAGAATTAGGAATAAATGTCCTCAATTCGTTACAATCCCCTATTTCGAGCTTTAATAAGGACGGGAATTCAATGCAATCTCCTTCACAAAACCTTTTGAGTTTTGGAAGACTACGAAGATCAAGAGATTCAAGTTTAGGAAATGAGATGATGTTCATCAACCGCCCATCTTCTCCTACTGCTTTTGTGACAATCTGTTCCATGGCCTCACACCTTGATACCCTTAGCTCCTTAAGCTGAATAAGGCTTTCAACCATTGCAAAAGAGAACATACACTGTACGTTGTTGCATTTAGAGATTGTCAGTTCTTGTAAATTTCTGAAACTCATTCTTGTAGCTACCTGTAAAAATGAAATAGAGACAAATTGTTGTATCAAGTTAGAGAATTTTGTTATATTTGACAGCTACTTTTGTTAATTTTAATTATCATCATGTACTTAAAAATAATAGTAAATAAAAGAACGGGATATGTTTACTACTTTGTAATTGCAAATACTTCAAATTCTAAAAAAAAATAATAGTTAAAATAAAATAAAAGATACAAACATAAATTTTATGCCAATGTTTTTTTTTATTTTTTTCTTTTTCTGTAATTTAAATTCGTTGATATAAGGTGCGTGTAGCATATATAATTTGGTATTTAGACTTTTCTTGGACTATCTTTTGCTACAGATGATGAATTCCATATCATAATTTGTTCTCTGTTTTATTTCTTTGTTGAAAAACTTCTATTATTGTATGTTACTGCATTTTCTTAACCAAGGTGTATGTCTAATTATACAAAATTAATACCTTAAATTTTGAATTTACCGTCTTTTATAACATAACAAGAGGGAAATTTGTACTAATTATCTCTTGTGAAGATTTGGAGGAAAGTCAAACTAATGTAAACAAATATTTTTATTTTTATTTTTAAAAATAAATTTTTAGAGAAACGTTTAGGTAGTAAAAGCCAATTAATTTGCATTTGTCGAAAGATTTAATGCAGATTCAAGTTTAATTTACGAATTTTCATTTATATATATGGGTTAATATGGTAGTACTAAGCTCTAAGTTTTTCAAGGAAAATAAATGATTTCTTTTAAATAATTGTATTATTTATTAAAAAAAAATAGCTTTAGAAGTTTATATATTAGATACATAATTAATTTGAATACAAAACAATGATGATATTCAATAACAATTTGGGGGCGCATGCGTTTGCTTACAAGTCTAGGGAATGGTATCTTTCGATTTTGTCACTTTTTTTGTGACTACAATTAGGGCAGTGCATGACAACCGTCAATCCGCCCAAACTAATCGCCCCCGCCCCGCCCTAGTCATTACATGCCCTTTTTTGGGTGAATTGAAAACCCACCCGCCTTCTTTGTGGGTGGGCTGAACCCATCTACCCGTCAATTGTCTTTAGTATAAATTATATTATATAATATTTATATTTAACATTTTGACTTATGAGCCCTATTATTTATTATTACTATTATTTTTGCTGAAATTAAAATGTTAATGACTTACATACTAATAATACTATAATAGAAATAGTAAACTATTCAAAAATATTCAACGTTTATTCACTATCTCTCTTGTTTCTCCTCGTCTCTTTATTTCTCTCATTCTCAAACTCTTAAGCGTCAAGCTTCTGTATTGCAGATGGGTTTATACCTTTTATCTTTGCATCTTTTCAAGCTATTACCTGCGGACGGTAATCAATTTTAAGTCTTAAGATTATTACATATTTGAACATTTTTTTCATTTTTTTTTTTTCATGTTTTAATTCAATTCCTTTCTCTCTATTAAAAAATTTCTCTCGACATTTTCTACCCACTCGCCAAACCATCCATCCCTATCTATTCTCATCCACCTCCAACCTGCCCAAACCATCTATTAGTTGGGCAGGTATGGGTTGAGATTTTGACAATTTTATTGCCTTTTAACCTGCCAATCACCCACCCGTCACCAGCCGAACCCTCCCATGCACACCCCACTTCTATAGGATCACCGTTTTCTATGCTTAGTTGCTTAAGTTGTTGAGGGCTTTAATCAAATGTAGCTATAGACGGAAAACCATTATACCTTTCAATTCTCAATTCTTGAAGATTCTCAAACAAAACCTCCAAAGATGACTTCATCAATTTTATGAATGGCTTAATTGAAACACGGTATTGTCATTGGCTCTCTAGATAAATTATTTCATGAATATAAAATTCTTACAAATTAAAAAAAAAAGTGCAAAAATTGGTCAACATTTGCAAATGAAATATTTTATTCTTATTTTTATTTTAGGAAAAAAAAGTTTTGAGAAACCTTTTGGTAGTAAAAACCAAGTTTATTTGTATTTTTCAAAGGATTAAACACAGATTCAAGTTTTAATTATGATTTTCCATATGTACATGTTAGTGCTGGGTGAACATGATAGTGGCATATATAGTGCTAATCTCCACGTTTAAAAAAAAAAAAAAAAGATTTCTTTTGTTGATTTATACTTTTCTATTTTTTATTTAAAAAACAAAACAAAACAAAACAAAACAAAACAGCTTAAGAAGTTCATATGTGGGATACATAATTAATTTCAATAAAGAATAATCATGATATTGAATATAATATGCATAGATATGTTAGTATAGTAAGTAATGCTAGTAATTTGGGCATGTGTTTTGGTTCATTATGGAAGCTTAATAAGGAGCATTATGTTTGCACTTGCCTGATATTATACTCCGAAAAATAGAGAAATATTAATGAAGATGATGGAAGAAATTAAAATAGGATCAGGCAAATAAGTTCGGTACTTATAGTAATGATAATTTAATGAATCATATATATAGAAACATGTCTGATATAATAAGTTCAGTACCTCTTGTCGTTGACTGATGATCTTGTTGGTGAGTGTAGTTAAGCTTTAAGGTTTTATTTGGCGTGCGCGCGTGTATATATATATGTATACACACACAATTAATTTCAATAAAGAGTCAATAATGATATTCAATAAATATGCATACATAAGTAGTATAAGTAGTAAGTAGTGTTAGTAATTTGGGCGGGCATGTGTTTGGGTTCTTATTCGGAAATAGAAAAATAATGACAATAATATAAAGAAGAAATTAGAATAGGAATAAATTAATGAAATTTAATAATGAAATAAAGATGTTAAAAGAGCAATAGGGACTACCTTGTCGTTGAAGAGAGTCGGTCGTTCAATTGATCTTGTTGGTGGTGACGTCGGCATAAAGCTTTCCAGGTTTTCCAGTTCTTCAAGCACCAGATACTCCAAGTCCTGAAAACTACTTGCATCTAATTCATTAACAATATGGCTAACACCTGGGATATACTTCAAGCACATCTCATCAGACTTTTTCATGAACCTTTGAAAGCCATCCTCATATAATAGACTTGTATCCTCGAGCTGTTCGACCCACAACACTCTTGTTGATCTTGATCTGGGGACACGCTGATAATAATACTGCCCAATTAGAAAGTTGTACCTTTCCAAATTCAGATGATCAAACATGTCTTCTGACACTAATAAGGCTGGCATCTCCATATGCAAAACTCTAAGCTTTCGCAGATATTTTATTTCACTCGTAAGACCGGCATTAATTTCACCTTCAGTTTCCCACTTCAAGTTCCAGACATGCTCCATATACAACTCTTCTAGCTGTACCAATCTTGAGATGACATTTGGTTCAATCACCTCAAGGTCTTCACAATCATTCAGATTTAACAACCGTAGACGGCTCAAGTATCCTATTTCTTTCGGCAATATCACCAGACCCTGAGAATCTGAAAGATCAAGAATCAACAAATTCGTCAGCTCTCCAATTATAGCTATGTCGACAGCTTCTTCTCTGCAAAGTTCTACTTTCCAAATTCTCAAATGTAGTGCTTTAAGATTTTGAAGTGAACGAAATGGTGAAGCTAGCTTTTTTCCACCTAGAAAATCCAAACGCAATGCTTTCAGCTCTTTGGTTTCTTCAAAGAATCTATCGGTAATTTCTAGGCCGCCGATGGTCCTCAACATTAGTAACTTGAGCCTTGGACATGCCAGCCTTTCAGGAAGCTGATCATTTATACCACCACCATCTCCAGGTACTGAAAGTGCATACAACTCTTTGAAATTCTCCCTGTTCAAGAAATCTTCCAACCTTACACTCTCTCTGAGGCAATACATGGGATTCTTCTCTAGTTCAGAGGCAATCGATATGGCAACATCACGGATAACATCATGCACTTTAATCGTTCTACGATAATTGCCATCCGACAGCAAACTATAAGCTTTGAGGTTATTTACCAATGATTCCACCCTGTTGCTTGCCTCTTTCAATGTATACACACATCCAAACAAGTCCAAAACCATAACATAACCAGTCAGTTCCTCAAGAGATACATTTTCATCTTCATCATGTGCACTACAAATCAACAATAACGACTTTGCTTCATTTCCTAACGCATCGAAACTTGTCTTGAAACACTCATATATCCTTCTATGAATTTCACTTTCTGTGGGTAATCGCCTCAGTCGTACCAAGGCATCACTCCAAAAAGAACAGCTCTGATTAATCTTTAATGCACTTGCAGTTATCACAATGGCAAGAGGTAAGCCTCCACATTCTCCAATCACTTCAGTTGCTAAAGATTCGAGCTCAGGTTTTATGTCACCCACAATTTTGTTAAACAAATTTGCTGCTTCTACATCGGTTAAACTTTCGATCTTGAAAGTAGTCTTCTCATCAGCACCCATGGCCTTGCATACTTCTCGGGATCTAGAGGTCAGTATTATCTTGCGTTCCTCGCTATCATCCTTAGAACAGATTCCAACTTTAGACAGGTCAAGCTCCGTCCAAACATCATCAAGAACTATAAGAATCTTTTCCTGTTTTAATCTTACTGCGAGTCGCTCTGCTCTGGTGATTTCGGCATCTTCCTTGAACTCCAGACCTAACTGATCGGCGATCACTTGTTGAATCTGCTTAAAGTCAGGATTTTGTGATACGACAGCCAATATTTGCTTGTTAAATAGATTCTCTTCCTTAGCTAGACGTGCAACTTCTTTGACGAGCATGGTTTTACCCATGCCACCAAGGCCCCACAACCCAATCATTCGAACCTCGGGATTCCGCAAGGCCTTCATCATTTCCCTCAGAGTTTCCTCTCTCGTCTCAAACTTCTCGAAGTCTTTTTGCTCGAAAGAAAGTTGAACAGCAGGACGGAAGGAAATATTGTTGCCAAAATCGTCCGCCTTTCTTATCAGACGTTCAATTTCTTCAGCCATCTCCTTTGCTTTCTTGCTTAACCGCCACCGCAATGCCAAGTTTGGGAGGGGCCGACGACATGAACACCTCGCTCTCGTGTGGTCCGGATCAGGTTTTAGGAAATGCTCTGCCTCCTTTGATTTAGTTGTCGCATCCTTTTGCCAATCTTGAACATGCCCCATAATGGCATTTCCCACGTTTTTGGCTTGTTCGGTGACACTCTGAATCATGCAGATCTTATCATCTAGCTTTTGAACTTGGTTTTCGAGATTTTTTATTTTGTCGTTGTAGGAAAATAAATATTCGCCCACTGGTGCAAACATATAGCTAAAAACAGGTCTCAGAATTGCACCACCAATATTAGTAAGACAATCCATCACTAATTTTATTATCTCGATTTTGTTCGTTGGTTGCTCTCTGAAAAAGGTTAAAGATAGAAAACTGTAAAAAGGATGGACATCCCTCAACTTTTCCATAGTAAAAATTTTGTAATAAGAAAAGTCAGGAATTCTGTGTAACAAATAATAACCACATTTGTATATAAAAGAAAAGGAAAATGTTAGAATCAGATTAATAACCACAAGAAGGGAATGACACCGACATCGAAACATGAATTAAGGGGACGGGGTTGAAACTTCTTAGGCCCATTTTATTTAATTAAGATAGTTGTAGGAAAAAGTAAATAGGGACAATTTGAGAAACATAATTTTAACCCTTGGAAAAAAAATATTTATCAGGACTAAACTTAAAGAATTATATTAATTTTGAGTACTATCCCAAAAAAATATTCAAGTAGTTGCACATTTGAGAGGAGCTGACAAATTAGATAGAAAATTAGTTTTTAGATACTATGAGAAATAGTAGTTGAGAAAAAATATTTCATTACAGGGGCTAGAAACTAAAAATAAAAAAAGGGGTGAAACAAAACAAAAAGGAAAAAAGGACCGAAACATGGACAAAAAATGAAAGTTAAGAGATAATATTATTTTAGATGAATACAAGAAAAAAATTTAAGTAACCGCAAATTAGAGATAAGTTGGCAAATTATATAGAACTAGAAAGTAGTCATCAAAATAGTAGTAGTTGAGAAAAACTTTTCCAATACAGAAAAAGAAATAAATAAATAAATAAAAATGTGGAAGAACACATAAAAAAAGACCTACATATGAAAATTACGGGAGGTGCGAAACAATTTTAATTGAGAAGATTACAAGAAAAATATTTAAGTAGTCACAAATTAAAGAAAGGTTGATAAATTATATTTAAAAATAATTAGGAGGAATTATGAGATAATAGGAGTTCAGAGAACTGTATCAAAAAATGTCTGAGAAGGAAACATTTAAGAAAAATTATTTTAGTTGGGAAATAAAAGTTCAAAGAAAAAGGATTAAAGAATATAAAGTAAAAAAAAATTGGAAGAAATAAAAACAAAAAATAACTTTCATTTCCAACGGTTTCCCTTTTTCTCCCACTTTTTTTTATATTTCTCATACACTGGGGATTTCTTTTGAGTGGAACTTCCACCGCCACTGCCACCACCACCATGGCTGATGAGAGTGATCGTCGGTTCAGTGGTATTGATTGGGATGGAGTCAAATGGTCCTAACTGGGAGTTTCTTCTTGACTAGATCTAACCTAATGAGTTTCCGACGGTTTGAGATCTAGTGATGTCTTGGGGATCCGATAGTTGGTGCCCGATCTCTCTCTCCCTCTCTCTCTCGTGCTCTCTCTTTCTCTCTCGACCAAGCTCTCTCTCTCTGCTATCTTTTTCTTTCCTCATGGTAGGCAGCGATATCAATGAGGGCATCATGCTTTCTCTAACCCCACACTCTCTCTTCGCTCCTCTGTGATCTCTACCATCTTTGTCACACCGTGTCTCTACCTCGCGAACTCCGCCGCCGAATCTTCTTTCTCCGGCTACCTTGAGGTGGTGTGGGGAGGAGATAAAAATTAGGGTTTGCTCAAAATGGGGATTTTTCATACTTGGGGTTAAGGAGTTTTTTAAAAAATAATAAAAACTTGTTTTATTTGTTTTAGTTAATTCAATTTATTTTTCTATTTAATAAAACTTTATTTATGATTTTAGTAATGAAATAAATTTATTAAAGAAGTGATATTATTATGCTAATTATTTTTATTTTTGTTTGTTTTTTTGTTGATAAATTTTAAAAAAATTTAAATAATGAAGAATGCCAACGAGTATTCTACTAAAATACAAAGAGTATTCCATAAGAATACTAAAAGTATTCTACTAAAATATTTTCCGATGACAGGAGACTAATACAGACTATAGATGACCACGTAGAATATAAAAAGTATTCTAGTAGAATACCAAAAGGAATTATGATAGAATATCAGTAGACTATGATAATCTAATGTAAAAAATTTGGTGGATTAAAAACAAACAAAACAAAACAAAAGATAACCAAAATATAATGTGATAATTTGATTAGACTACGAAAAGTATTTAAGTAGATTACCAAAAAAGTATTCTACAGGTGGCGCCGGAGACAAAATTCTCGAAACCTACCGGCCATCTATTTTGTTTCTTTTTTCTTTGAGTGTTCGAAAATAAAAAGGAGTTGGTCCCCTTTTGGCTAGTTATTTTTAATCTTTCGTTGTGCTATTGTGTGTGTTTGTGAGTTGTTTTGAGTAGGTCCCTAGCAGATATTATCCAAAATAACTGGACTTTGTAAATTTAATGAAAACAAACAAATATTTTTATTTAAAAGAGTGATAAGTCAGTCTGATAATTGAACCCAAAAAAAAAAAAGTTTAAAAAGAGTAATAATAGTAATAGTACATTCTTGAATATGTATATTCATGCACATAAAAGACTCGTTTATATGTTAAAAAAATTTAAAATAAGCGAACAAAATATGTTTTTGTTGTTATCTAATTGCTCAATCTGAAGGCATTTTTAATATTGAAATAATTCTCATTAAATCAAATTATGATGTCTAATTCTAACTGATAGAGATTTAGAGAGAAACTCTTCGATATTCGTGATAAGACTAAGGTATTCAACGATTAAAAAATTGATTGACTGACATTCTTACCAAAACAGTCCCAAATCAAGTGTTCTCAAAGTGTTTTTGGTAAATTGAGCATGTGTTATCTCATCTATGCATAAACTTGAGTGAGAGTTATGAGATTGTGGAAAATGTGTAAGCCTGTAAACATTTGTGGCCTTAGATAGCAATTTTGTGAGAATCAATCGCCAATTTCATATAAACAGACTTATGCTAGTTTCCTTTTCTTTTTAGGCTATTTTCTTCCTTCTTCCTCAACAGAGTTGTGCATAGGAGCTTTATGTTTCTTCAGTGGGGGCCCCACTGGCGACGTACCATAAACACATCGTTAATATATATATATATATACACGCTTAGGCTAAAGTCCATCAGGAGAATCAAAACGCCAGCAACGTGGCGGATGGAGGACAACTCATGGCAGTCAATGGTCTGGCGGTTGCTGGAAAAGGCTGTGAAGTAAAGAATTTTGGAGGAGAAAAAAATGTAGAGAAAAAAAAAAAAAAAAAAAAAAAAGGAGAAAACCGGGTATAGGAGGTGGAAAGGAATTTGACCGGTGGCATTTGAGACCATAAGGAAGGCCAAGGCTTTAGTGGAGAACAAATGCCCTGGTGTTGTCTCTTGTGCTGACATTCTTGCAATTGCAGCCAGAGATTATGTCCATTTGGTAAGAGAGAAAAAGTTACCCTCTTTTACACTTTTTCTTCTTGGCTTCAATCTCTATAATTTATTGAAATTCTCCACTTTTCTTTTTCATATTGTCTTAGTTCATTTGGCAAGGGTGGGGGTGAGCCCAAGTTCGAGTCAATCCCATTGCGATAACTAGTTTATGTGTGTTAGATTCTGAATTTGTCTCATATCGTTAAGTTATTAGGCTGTTGATTGTTCATAGACCGGACATCCTCCCTGTTTGAGTTAGTTTTTAGGAATGAGTTCTAACCAGACTCATTTAATATGGTATTGAAGTAGGTTTGAACCCGACTCATTTGCATAACATGCTAGGCTACACTATCTTCCTGGGATTATCTGCATACGCTACCCTCCATCCTTAGAACAACGGAAAAAAAAAAAAAAAAAAAAAAGGAAAACTTAAACATGGGTGTGTAATCGGATAAAATCGAAGGGATAAAATCGATCTCTGCGGAGCAATGGCTGCTCTTGTTTCTAGTGGGAATCACTTGGCCAAGGTCTCCCCGACAAGATGTGTCGTGAACTAAAAGGAATTGGCCATTCTCAGGCGTGTGTGAGCTCTGAAAACCCGCATGCTCATTACTCAACCGAGAAAGATCAATAACTATTTTCGAGTTGCTGTCAGCAGAGAGAGTTGAGACAATAAAAACCAAAAAACGTCTCACATATTGCAAAAAATAGTTGGTTGAACTTGAATTCTAGTCTGTCTTTAGCTTTTTAATTTAGCTTGAATGATGTTGTACAATTCATATCCTTCATGACAAAATTTTATCAGCCTCTGCCAATAGATGTGAGAATTTATATTCGTTCAAAAACAAAATAAGTAGGAAAATATATGAACTTCTAAAAGGAACAGAGGATCCACCAAATAAAAAATAAAAATAAAAAGAACAAAAGGAAACTAAAGAAATAAAGCATGTTCGATAACGTACTAATGGATTTTTTCTTTTTGTCAGAGGTAATTTTCTATGCTTTAATTTAGGACACCAAATGTTACAAATTAAATAAGCAGATAAGTTAAAATATGTAGTTAAAATATGTAGATGAAAATGAAAATGAAAAGGAAAAAAGAAAAAGAAAGTAAAAAAGGGAAGATCACCTTGATGAAGAGAGCAGTTGTTCTCTTTTCGTAATGAAGTTCTAGACGCTGATGAAAGCACAAGTATCTCACACTTCTTCTTCAAAAAAAAATTAAAAAAAAAAAGTTACATGTAAATTTGGTGAATTTGTAAATGGGGGAGTTTGCGGTAGAACCCCTTTGGTGAAAAAAATGAAGGAGAATGAAGAAACATGCTTCTTTATTTTTCTTACTAAATTATCTGTAATAAAACAAAGCCAACAAATTTTTTTTTTTTAAAGAAAAATCAATCTCACAGAAATCCAAAAAATAAACACAAGAGAGAGAGGGTCGGGAGGTAATGGGGCTTCAAGAGAGTGTTCCTCTACGGCCATGTGCATGTGGCCTTTTGTGTAACTCCGCAATCATTCTCACACACTTTGATCGGAATGATCCTAAAATTGGATTCTACGGTAGTGCCCCTCAAATGGAGCACTGCAGACTCCCCTTTGTAAATAATAATTGCAGGTAAGAAAAAAGGATTTTCATTTTATTTTATTTTATTTTTTTAAAATATGTAGAGGAAGTAATTGAACCTTGAGATTGTGGAATCGCAGGAGCGTGCTTTTTTTCTTGAGCTTGAACAATATCACTGTTTTGTTTCTTAAAGATACAAGCTGGTGATTTTGGGAATCAGATAAACAGGCCAAAAAAAAAAAGTAAAAGTAAACAAAGTAGTACAAATAAAAAATAGATAAAACACATCGAACTTCACAAGCAAGCACTCACAAATTCTTCACAAATCCAGGCAAAAGATATATATATATATATATATTTGTTTTAATGACCGCTCATTCTACCGTCAAGATGACAGGTTACAAAACAAAGCAAAACAAATTTTTTTTTTTTTGGGTTTGTTATTTCAAACAGGTAAAAATAAAGCAAAGTAAAACATAATTATTACAAGAGGCTGAAAATAAAAAGGATAAATTACATATTTTCTCCCTGAATTTTAAATCTTATCACAAAATGCCACCCGAACTTTAATTTGTAACATTCATTTCCTTTAAATTTTGAAAAAATTCACAAATTTTTCTCCTCAATTAAATTTTTGATAAAAAAAATACATATAACACTAGTTGGAAGTATGTATTAAGTATAGAATTATGAAATGACAAACATTGACAGCACTCCTATCCCGTTACCTTATTAATTGTAAAATAAGAAGTTACTACAACAGATGATATGAGAAAAAAAAGATAATCAACCCCAAAGATTTACTTTTTTAATTTAATTATAAGTATTTCACATGTAATATTCAACTCATACTTCAAACGAGTGTTATATGTATTTTTCGTCAAAAAATTAATTGAGCGGGAAAATTCGCAAAGTTTTTCAAAATTCAGAGGGAAAAATGTTAAAAAGTTCGATGGGTATTTTGTGACAATGTCTAAAGTTCTAGGGGGTAAATGTAACTTGTCCAAAAAAAAAAAAAAAGATGCAGAAAGCTGGGGATGGAGAAACTTTCAAAGTGTTTTGATCTTTCGAAAAATAAACACAGAAGATTTTAATTGAAGTTTCAGTTTGTAGGGCATAGAATCGGGGTAACGCCTCCATTATGTTATTGTTGTTTTAATTTTTAAACAACAGCCACAATTA
This sequence comes from Ficus hispida, assembly GCA_025413025.1. Classification (NCBI taxonomy): domain Eukaryota; kingdom Viridiplantae; phylum Streptophyta; class Magnoliopsida; order Rosales; family Moraceae; genus Ficus; species Ficus hispida. The sequence goes on along the minus strand of CM046374.1, from coordinate 25,299,619 downwards.
TCCTTTCAATTTTATGTTTTATAGGTGTGCATGGCTGTGAGTAAAAAAAAAAAAAAAAAAAACTAATATCAAAAGCTATTGCAAAATGAGATTCAACAACATTCAAAAACTGAAAGCAATAATTCATAGAGAAGAACAAGTAGAGTGTGATATTTACAAAGGAGGACTTGAAAAGCAACTTGACAAAATCAGAGAATTCTCCTTAAAAGAAAATAATAATCTTGATTTATTAAAATGCCCACACAATTATTTTCATGTGATGTAAGAATGATAAATTAAACCTCAGTTAATAAAAATTATCATTTTACACTTTTTAACACATTTGGGGATCGATCATTCAAGAAAAAAAATTTAGAGGACCAAATGGAACCTCATAAAGAGTTTTATTGATCGATCAATAAAGCATGTATGAACTAAAGGATTTTTTTCTTTTTGTCTGAATTTATTTATTTATTTACTTTAATAAATAACACCCATCAAGAGGTACAAACTTAACATGCGGATAAGTTAAAATAAATAAATACTTCTAAAAAAAAGTTAAAATATAAAAATATAGTCAGATCAAAAATAAAATGAACGTAAATGAAAAAAGAAAAGAAAGAGAAGATTACATTGATGAAGAGCACTTCTCCTCGTTTCGTAATGGCGCAAGATGAGCTTGTACAGCAGATGGTTTTATTTTGGCTTTTTGTTTTTGTTTTTGTTTTGTTTTTTTTTTTTTTATTATTAAACGCAGGTGCTAAGAAAAAGCGAAAGATTTCACAAATTCTTAAGAAAAACATGTAAAAATAAAACAAAGTAGTGCAAACAAAAATGGAGAAAGAAGAGAGGGAACTTCACCAAACAAGCATATTTTACAAATTCTTCACAAATCAAACATTTTTTTTTTTGTTTTTTTTTTTTTGTTTTTTTTTTTCTAATGATGATCATTCTACCAACAAGATAGAGAGTTACAAAACAAAACAACAACAACAAGAAAAAAAAAATTTGGGTTTTTTTGTTTTTCAAACTCGTGAAATAAAACAAGGTAAAACAAAATTATTACAAGAGATATTCAAAACAAAAGAAAGAAGAACAAAGCTGGGGATCGAAAAACTTTTCAATAGTGTTTATGATCTTTTTGGAAAAATAAACACAGAAGGATTTAATTAAATCGCAGGCAGGCAAAGCGATACATTGGATTAATGGAAGAGCAAAAAGAAGAAGGGTGGAGTATTGTTTAGAGGAGACTTGAGATCAGGAGGAATCATTGAGAGGAGTGAGCAATTACTTATTGACGTTTACCAAGACCGAATAAATCGGCAAAAGTACGCACGTGTGGATCCTTTTACGAGGAAGGAGATGGATGACAGCTATGCAATAAGACAAGGAATGGGGTCCACTTCCACATATTGATTATACTGTAGTATGATGTGCCACCAGGTGAGTACTTGATAAATATTCAGCAGTTTGAGGAAGTATTCGAATTTACAGTTATAATTTCAAGTGTACATATTTAAGAAAAATGTGATTTAAAATAATTGGTGATGACATCTTTTTTTTTTTTATTGAGTGCGCAATTAATTATTGGCGTTTACTAAGACCCAATAAAGCATAAAAGTACGCAAGTGGAGACTCTTTTACAATAAAGAAGATGGATGACAGCCATGCAATAAGACAAGGTTGGGAAGTGTAGTATGACGTGCCACCAACTGGCATTGTGAGTACTTTATAAATATTCAGGAAATATTTAAATAATTCCAAGTGTACATATTTAAGAAAAATGTGATTTTCATCGTAATGTCAAAATGTCAAAAATAATTGGAGATGACGTCCTTTTTAATATTTTTATTTTTTCATTTATCAAGGTTTCAATTTCATAAAATTCTCATCAGTTCCCGTTTCAGTTTTGACCACAATAATATTAAGACGGTAATATTTTAAGTGAGGTCTTGATTGATGATATAAAAAAATTGGGTTAAAGACTATCTTTTTTTTTATCATACTCAAAAAAATAGATCATATTTATGAGATTGAAATTAGGATGATTATGAGATCACTGTCAGAGTTTTTTTACTTAGAAGGTGTTTGGTGTAGTAATTTGAGTTGAGATTTTTAAGTTTAAAAGTTGAGTGTTTGGTAAAAAGTTTGAGTTGAAAAATTTAAGTTAAGTTGAGTGTTTGGTAAAAAAGTTTGAGTTGAAATATTTAAAAAAAAAAACAATGATCCTGTTTGGATGTTAAAAAAATGTGTTTCGCAGATCGTTAGCCGTTCATTTCGCGCAAGAGCCTCGATCAGTAACATTATTTTCATTTTATTTAACATTCTATTATAGTTTTAAGTGAAGGAAAATGGGAAAACTCGAAATACGCTCAATTAATACCACAAATCAGACTTGAGACATCAAAAGATTTTGTAAAATTTCTGACATATCCATAAAATACAGCAAGAAAAATTACATAGTTGGTCAGTAAAAGTTGTTAAAAACAAATTAATGATTAAAACCATTTATTGGAGCAACTAGATACAACTGAGCTGCAGTTCACGTGGATTTATACCATGGAGATGATTGATATCTTTACTTAATTATGATATAAGTAAATTAAGTTCACTATAGTTTATAAAATGAATAAAGTAATATTACTATAATTCTATCTAATAATAAGATATTGTTATATCATGACAATTTCTCAAATCGGCATAGTAGGAGATACAACTCCGGAAGTTTAAGTACATAAGACAAGTAAGTACAAACCTCACCTACAGCATGAAACAAAATGTTTTTCTTGTTGATGCTCTACGTTTGCTATGACTTGACTTGATGATGTGATGAGTGTATGAGTTATATGTATTGATTTGATTAAGTATTTGATGTGCATAATCTCTCTTGCACTGACATGATCGACATGCCTCACATATAATTATGTCAAAATGATAGATGCATAGTGACATGTAAATCTTTACATTATCACAATTAATAAGAATGAGGCAAATAAAAGATGGGATTAAGTGTCGTACCAACCTCCAATTAGTGAGAGCATATGAAAAGAACGAAAGTTATAAGATATGACCTTGGAGGTTGTTGGAGGCTCGCTCCCCTAACTCCCCAATTGTTGCGCGCTTATGGGTACGACATAGGAGCCCTTAAGTAGACAAGATATGTAAATAATAAAACATAATTGAACATACATATTTCATATGTATTTTTAATCATTCATAATGTTACAAGCAATGATATGATTTTATAAAAAATGATTTGTGAGATATTGTTTGTACTTGCTGAGCGAAAGCTCATCATTGTGTGTTCGTGCTGTAGGTAACGCGGGTAAGCAACCTGTTACTTAGATGTTTATGGACTGGCAAAGTTGTTCGGAGGCGATGAAGGACGGGAGTGGGATACATCCATGAATTAAATTTCCGCATTTAGATTTCGTAAATTATTTTGTATCGATTATGTTTATAATTATGTTCCAACGTTTTAGTACTACTAAACTAGTATGAGTATTTTACAAGAAGAGGCTTTAGACTCTCTTCTTATAATTTATATGAAGTTATAACTTTTTAAAGTATCATCTAGGTACGATTTTAAATTGAATAATTAGTTGCTAGAGGTTTTCAATTTCCACGGTTAAAAGTTTTAGTGATTCTAACTTTTGTAGTACAAGTATGATTTTTAAAAAAAAATTATGTATTTTCGGAACCAAACATAAAATGAGTGTAAAGATTAAATTAAATAAGAATAAGTAAGCTAGTTAATGGTCCGAAAAGTCGGGTCGTTATACCCCCGGCTCCCTCTTTCTCTTCCCCTTTCTCTCTCTTTTCCTCTCTTCTCTACTCTCTTTCTCTTCCAGGCCCTCGGCCCCCCACCCCCGGCTGCCCGGGGCCCCCCATCCCACCCCACCCGCGACTCCCCCACCCTACCCCCGACGTGAGAAGAGAGAGAGAAAAAGAGGGGTGTCACGGGTGGGGTGGGATGGGGGGTCGCCGGGGGTGGGGGGCCGAGGGCCGGGAAGAAAGAGAGAGAAGAGAGGAAAAGAGAGAGAAAGAGGGGGCCGGGGGGTGTCAAGGGGGTGGAGGGTGGGGGGAGGCCGGGGAGGGGGGCCTAGGGTGGGGGTGCACCGGGCAAGCTAGGGGGCCGGGAGTGGGGGGCTGCAGGAGAGAGGAGAAGATAGAGAAAGGGAAGAGAGAGAGAAGAGAAGAGAGAGAAAGGGGAATAGAGAGAGAGGAGGGTCACCGGCGGCCGGCCGGTCGGGGCTGGGGCCTGTGGAAGGGGGGTTGGAGGTGGGTTGCCGCGGGAGAGAGGAGAAGAGAGAGAAAGGGGAAGAGAAAGAGAAGAGAAGAGAAGAGAAAGAATGGGAGGTCACCTGTGGCCGTTCGGCCAGGGCTAAGGCCTGTGGTGGGGGGGCCGACGGTGGGTCACCGGCGGAGGGAAGATCACCGGCGACGGAGAAGACTTTGGGTGGGAAGGATAATCTGAGGTAAGGTGTATGATAAGTATGGTACACCAACAACATTTCAGCTATTCGATTAAATCTCAACGGCCTAAAAAAATGTTTTACTGGTAAAGACCCTCTCTACCACAGACTCTCCCGTATTAAATATTAAAAACATTGGGGTATATTTCTTTATCTTAAAATAGATAATGACAGATAATGACTCCTTAAAAAATATCACTACAACATAAAATAACTTAACTTAAAATTTAAATAGTAAATTTTGAGAGAATAAATGGTAAATAAACTCTTGTAGTTATTGTTATACTATATAGTCTTTATCTTTATTATATTATACCATATATATATATATATATACTATATTAAAAGAGCAAAAATACTTTTTTTTTTTTACAAATATATTCTTCACTTTTTTTTCTCCTTTTCTTTTTCAAAAATGCTTTTAAAGCCCGAGTGGGCAAATTTTTCAACCCACATGGCCTGGTGGGTCCCATATAATATCTTTATTAATTTTGAGAAAACAAAGGCGTCTTTTACCGAGGAGAGTTTAAACTGAGCAGATAGAGAGAGAAACAAGCCATGGTCACAAAGAGAGAAAACAACTCTATAGAATTGAGAGTTGAAGAAGGAGAAAGAGACAAGAACACAAAAACAAGTTCAAGGGATAAAGAAAGGATGACCCTGCAATTGGTATTGCTTTGAATCAGATCTTGAGTATACGCCCATGCTTGAGATCTAAAGCGCATGTAGTTTTCCAATGATGTTTAAGATCTCAGTATTCAATGGATCTCATGTAACTCTATCAAGAATAGAAGAAGTTCAACAATTGTTTTTTTTTTTTAATATAGGGGGAGTTTGGTTGGATGGTTCAAACCATCCAACTCAAACTTTTTTTTGTCTTTTTCTCAAAATTTTTTTTTCTTTTTCCCAAAAAATGTTTTGTCTTTTCTGAAAATTAAAAAAATTTACTATTGAAACTTAAAAATCTCAACTCAAACTATTCCACCAAATACCCCCATAGAAAATGGGTCTCCTTTAGCTTCTTGCTGTCATCGTGAAGCTCTCGTTCTCCATAAAGAGAAAGAAGGCATAGTATGTTAAAAATGGAAATGGCTATGGTAGGGGTTTTTGAGAGGCACTATCAATAGAGCCTAATTTTTTGGCCATCAAAACTAAATCAAATGGTGAAACATCATGGAATTACTCAAAAGTTCACCTACACACAACCGTAGGCGACTTAAACTTTTTTCTCTTTCTTTTTTTTTTTTTTTTTATGGGTAATGCAATTTGTAAAACTTACTTTTATTTTTTGTGCTCAAAATCATCTTAAACATTTTTGCTTTTACATATTCAAAATTTGTTGACACACATAAAAAATTCTAAGCTTCTCTTTCTTTGAATAAAACTTTTATCTGAAGATGTTCGTTACAAATTTAAATTAAAGAATCTCAAAACAAAATTCCAAAAAAAAAAAAAACTTTTGACAGAAAATTTCATCTCTCTCCTCTATCTCTCTCTCTCTCTCTCTATCTTCTTCACAGCCGCTTCCCACCCCTAAGGCAGATCAACGGCTTCATGGGCGAGATCGACAGTTCAGTGGGTGAGATCACAGTTCGATGGATTCGATGATTTCTCGTTCCGAATTCCGTCCTCGTCTGACGACCTTCAAATGTCAATTATATATTTACATATTAAACAATTCGTCTTTCTCTAAGTAGATTTATATGTCTTCTTTTCCACTTACATTATTGTGATCTCACTCAACAATTATACAGCCATATAGAATTCATGATCAAAAGGTATCTTTCTAAAGGATCTCAAACAAACAATGGGAATTTGAGGAAAATCTTTCTGCATTTGAAAATTAACTCAGAAATGCGCTGTATAATCTATAGACAGATAGTCGAGAAGAATATAGAGAAAAAGCTGATGTCCCAAAATTAATGATGATCACAAGATTAACAAATAATGCTACTTATAATATAGTAATGATAACAATTTTTATAAAAAAAATTACATTAATGATTAAAAAAGTACAAAATCATTCTAGTACAAAACATTTCTCTAAACACGTTTACGTTACATAATAGAAAAAATAAAATATGTGTACTCATTTCCTTTCTTACTTAATCATATATTTATTTATAAAATTGATAATGAAAATTTAGTAATGATCAATATAAAGAATGTGGAAAGGGAATATCTTTATAATAGTATGTCTTGATATTAATTCGTTATCAAATCAATGTGAGTATTATATATTAATATCTGGGGATCGAAAAACTTTTCAAGAGTGTTTATGATCTTTTTTGGAAAAATTAACCCAGAAGGATTGAGTTGAATCGCAGGCAGGCAAAGTGATATATTTGATTAATGGGAGAGCAAAAAGAAGAAGGGGGAAGTATTGTTTAGATGAGACTTGAGATCAGGAGGAATTATTGAGAGGAGTGAGCAATTAATCATTGACGTTTACCAAGACCCAATTGCGAAAAAAAAAAAAGTAATATGAAAAAAAGACAAAACCCAAAAGCAACAAAGTTCGAAAAATGTAAAAAAGAAAAAGAAAAAAATAGAAGCCCACAAAACAAATCGGCTTAAAAAAAAAAGGCCAAAGGCAACCAAGATTGAAAAAGTAAAAAGAAAAAAAAGAAAAAACAAAAGCCGACAAAAACGAGTCGGTGGAAATTTTGAATGATGCAGAAGATTGAAACTCTTCATTTTATAACTAATTGAAAATATGTGCTTTGTATGTGTAGATGCTTTATTATAACTTTTTAGTTTTTTAAGTTTATAATAATTATTTTGAACTAAATGAGATATTAGATTTTAATTTAAAAAAAAGAACGGGCTTGGCTGCATTTTTCGTTTTGTTTTGTTTTGTTTTTGTTTTTTTTTATATTATGAGGGTATCAAATTTTAAAAACATTGGGGTATATTTCCTTTCTTAAAATACACTACAACACAAAATAACTTAATTTAAAATTTAAATTGTAAATTGTGAGAGAGTAAATGGTAAACAAACTCTCGAAGTTATTGTTATACTATATAATATAATATTTTTTATATTTATGTTAATCTTTATCTTTATTTTAATTTTTATCTTTATTATATTAAAATAGAAAAAAATGCTCTTCTTTAATAATGCCATCTCCACAACGTAGCGTCTTCTTTTTTCTTTTCTTTTCTTTTTTTCTTTTTCCTTTTCTTTTTCAGAAATGCTTTATGGCTCGAGTGGGCATATTTGACTACCCATGTGGCCTGGTGGGTCCCACATATTTATTTATTAATTTTAAGAAAACGAAGACGTCTTCAACCCTAGACTTTAAACCCAGCAGAGAGAGAGAGAAACAAGTCATGATCAAACCCTCGCACCACGGTCCACAAAGAGAGAAAACAAATCACTCTCCCTCTCTCTCTCTCTCTCTCTCTCTCTATCTTCTTCACAGCCGCTTCCCACCCCTAAGGCAGATCGACGGTATCATGGGCGAGGTCGGCAGTTCAATGGGTGAGATCACAGTTTGATGGATTCGATGATTTCTTATCCCGAATTTCATCTTTGTCATGTGACCTTCAAACGTGAATTATATATTTACATATTAAATATTTCGTCTTTCTCTGAGTAGATTTATATGTCTTCGTTCCCAATTATATTATTGTGATCTCACTCAACAATTATACAGCCATATAGAACTTATAATCAAAAGGTATCTTTCTCAAGGATCTCAAACAAACAATAGGAATTTGAGGAAAATCTTTTTGCATTTGAAAATTATACTCAGAAATGCACTGTATAATCTATAGGCGGGAGTCATGAAGAATCTGGTGAAAAGACAGATGTCTCAAAATTATTGGTGATCATAGGATTAACAAATAATGCTAGCTGTAATATAATAATATAACAATTTAAAAAAAAAAAGCATTAATGATTACAAAAGTACAAAATCATTCGCACATAAAACATTACTCTAAACATGTTTACTTTCCATAAAAAGAAAAAAGGAAAAAAGAAAATATAAAAAGTCATTTTCTTTCCTACTAAATCATATGTTTATTTATAAAATTGATAATGAAAATTTAGTAACGGACAATATAAAAAATGTGGAAAGAGAATGTCTTTACAACCTTTCTTGATATTGATTCATTGTCAACAGAAATGAATAAATGTCAAATCACCATGAGTATTATATATTAATGACATCCTAATCACTAGGAGTGATGAACAGGTAATACAAATTATAGCATTTGCAAACTCTATAATCTTTAATGTTTGTTAGAATTACTTTTACTTAGGGAGAATTTGGAGCATACACTCCAATTAAACTCGTGGAAATATTTTAATTGGAAATGAGTGAAGGTTGGAATTGTGTGTTTGATTGAAAATAAATGAATATTTTGAGTGAATGTTTGCATCATCTTATTCTCCTTAAATAGGAATAAAGCAAAGTGTCTTCACCTTAAATTGCAATTTAGATGGTAATTGAAGTTAAATCAAACTAAAAGAGTGGCACCAAGCAACCATTATAAAGATGGACCTACACAGTACGAATTTGTTTTTCTTCTTTTTTCTTCCCTCTAGAAAAATTAACTGTACAACTACGAAGTAATATTTAATAATTTTTAATTTCAATATGTTTTAATAATCTTTGTATTAGGATGTGTTTTTTCCTTAATGTTTTAATTTCAATATGTTTATGGATAAGTTACTAAATTCGCTTAAGGTTTTTAAACTTACTGCGATTTTATGTCTAAAGTTTAAAGCCCTTTTGGAAGAGGATCAAAGTACACCCTTTTTAGGAGTTGAGGAGCTTTTAATTATATAAAAAAAAAATCAGAGATAAAAAACAACTTGGTATAGAGTTCTAGACCAATGGATAATTTATTCTTTTTTAATCATTATTTTAGTTTATCCACACAATGTTTAAGTTATAGTGGAAAACATGCTAACGGTGGTTTGCTGAGTATTCTGTAGCCACATAATTTTTTTATCTGTTCATGAGTGGGTCTTAGAAAAAGAAATACAAATACAGTCAAAAGTCGGGTTAAATTTACATCCAATTGAGAATGATAATCTAACATGAGCCGTAAATTATGAAAACAAAAACAACCATTGAAATAAAATCTAGAAACAACTGTTCTGAATTAAGCTCTAAAGGATCTATTCATCTTGTAAAGAAATAAAGAGAATGCCGTGTTCAAAAACCTTGTCAGCAAAAAAAAAAAAAAAAAAAAAAAAAAAAAAAAAAAAAACCCAGTGGGAAAAGAATCTAGGAGAGAATCCGACGTCTCACATACTTCCAAACGACTCTCTTTATTCTTTGAAAGCCGAGATGAAAACAAAGCCCGGCGAGGAGGACCACCAAGTAGTAGTGCCAAGTAGTTAATGTTGTCAAAGTTATACTATCCTTATTATAAGCGGAATACAAATTGCAGTAGATCATCAATATATATTAAGCAAAAAAAAAAAAAAAAAAAAAATCTCTGATACATCCTTTAATATGTCAGACACCAAATGCGAGAATTGACTGAGAATGTAGGATGGAGCAGTAAAGTAAGTAAAAAGAATCTTCACCGAAAAGCTAACATTTTGGCTGAGAATAACACAAAGTCCTCAATTTGGAGAGAGGGCCTGAGGGAGCAACATATGTCGAAGCATTCCAAGATGACGATGCTTCAGACATGCTTGGATTTTGACGTTCTTCTGTAGTCTTTTAGAATGGCTTCCACGAGTATTATTAAGCACTAAAAGTTCTTCTAGGCATGAGAACAGAGGCATGGAAGTCAGATTGGGGCGATCCTCGTTCATTTTATCTCTTCAATTTTCAAAACCGTTTAAACCACTACCCCTCCCTCATGTATAGAAAACCGTTCAAAATGCCCCCTCCATCTAGTTTCGTTATATGCTTAATGGATTTGCTGACATATAATAGATTTGCTAACATGTAAATAATTTTGATTTCTAAAATGCCCTCCAACTATTATTCTGATGTCAACTTGCCCCCGATTTTTTTTCAAAGTGGTTAAATATTTGCCCCTAATTAAATAAAAGTGTTCAAAAACACTCATTTCAATAAATCTACCTATAAATTAAAGAAATAACTGACATAGCTGAAAGAAAAATAAAATGGCTGACATAACATATTCAAAATGGGTGAATGAAAGATGATTGGTAAAATTGATATGAGTAGGTTTAAAATTTATCTTATAAATTCTAATTAAAACTATGAAAAAGATTAAAAAAAAATCAAAATAAGGAAATAAGTTCTTTTTAGCAAAATATAAAAAATTAAAAAATAAAGGCTTTAAAATATGTTTTTTTAATTAAATCTTCTTGTGTAGGTTAAGAAAATGTCCTATATGTTTTAAGATTAAATCTCATGTATTCTTTTTTGCTGACAAAAAAAAAAAAAAAACTTATAACATATATATATATATTAAAAAAAGTAACTTTTTCTGATTGGTTTTATAAATCTATATAGATCAACTTAACTATATATATATATATATATATAATTTGTAAAAATTATATTTAGCAGAAAATTTCAAATTAAATATTACTTAAAAACTTGAAAAATAGTAGCAATAGTTAAGTTGTTTATACATTAAATTTATAGCTTTAGTTAGGATTTTTAAGATAAATTTGAATTCACTCGAAACTATTTGACTAAATCATTCTTTATTAATCTATTTTAAACATATTATGTAGTTACTCAGTTAGTTTATTGGTAAATTTAAATAAAACGACTGTTTTGAAACACTTTTATTTAGTTGAGGGGGTACAATAATCACTTTTAAAAATTCACTACCAAATTACTTCTATCAATTGATGCACAATTTTAATCCATTGTCATTTTAAGTTAACAACAATAGTTATTTAATTAATGAATTTAATTAATTAATAACTGGTTATTGGAGTTTCGAGTACATAGGTTTATTTGATCCCCATACTATCTTTACGTATTTCTGGTTAGAACTAAAATATTCAAGACTTATTAATATTCAAGACTTATTAATTAGTCATAACGTTTTGAAGACTACTACTGTAAAATTGATTATCGACAATATAATTTTTTATTGTTGAAAATCACCTGTTGATGTCTAAGATATCAGAATGACAGTGTCTATATAACACTAATATTTATATGTTGTACATATTTTATGTGTTGGAATAAATATTAATTGTGTGGGAGTTATTTGTTTTACTTGATAAAATAATTATTGCACAGTAATTTAATTTTTTTTTATTGATTGATGAAAATTTATTATGTGAATTATATAAAATTGTTTATGTATGGAATAAATAAATAACAGTTTTAATAAATAACACTATACATAAAATGTTCCCTTGAACTATAAGCATTATCCTGAACTTTATTTTGTAACGTTGTTTCGTCTTTTAAATTTTGGAAAATTTTACGAATTTTTTCTATAATTAAATTTTTGATAAACAAAAATGCACATAATAATAGTTGGAAGTATGACTTGTGAAATTAAATCACATCGGTTAGAATTACATTAAATAGTAAATATTTATAGATAATTTGTAAGTTGACATTAATAATAATAATAAGTATTAGGAATGCTGTCAATATAACCATTCATAATTCTATATTTAGTATCCTAACTTCCAACGAATATTTTTTTTTTGTCAAAAATTTAATTGAGGGAGAAATTTACAAACTTTTCCAATGTTCAAGGGAAAGAATTTTAAATTGAAGTTCATGGAGTATTTTGTGATAAGACCTAAAGTTTAGGAGAAAAAGTGTATTTTGTCCTTTTATTGGCTTAAAAAAGAAATTATTTTTAAGAGAACAGTAAAAATAAGAGTATTTTCGTAATTATCCATTTCCATTGTAAAATGCTTTCTCCATTAAAAAGAACCCAAAAAAAAAAAAAAAAAAAAAAAAAAAAAGGTGGAAGCTTTTTTCTTCTCCAGGTGAGAACATGGTGAAAACAAGAATCACCACCAAACCCACGAGCGATTTCTTCCTCTACAAGTAAGTTTCCTTCAAGAAAAATCAAAGATTTTGAAAGAAACCACCAGACACCATCTTCGAGGAGAGAGAGGAGGAGCTCCTAATCCCAGCTACTAGTTCAGGTACTGAAAACCCAACTCTTAGAAGAACTGCCCATTTTATCAAACCTTGTGTTACACAACTTAGCGGCCATGAAAACGAGCTTCTCAAACCTCACACATGTAGAACACCATTTTTTCTGAGCACAAGAAGTTACCCTTTAAGATCTATTTCAGAGGGTGGAGATTTCCACTGAAAGAATGGGGAAACTGGATTGAAAGCTTGCTTCCCAAGTACCAATCCACATGGAAGAAAGCTGGCATTTACGAAGCGATAATGGGTTCTGTTTATAAGATCCCAAGGGACAAAAGACTTGTTTTTGGGCTTGCAGAAAATGGAGTGCTATTACAAACAGTTTTGTCTTTCCTTGGGGTGAAGCCACTGTTACTCTGGAGATGTCATGGTTTTGGGCGGTTTTTCGGTTTGGGAGAGTCGGTTTTAGCCCAAATTGATGACCAAGAATCTGTTGACATTCATCTGGAATTGATCGAAAAGTTAAAAGAAGCCGCGACACCGGGTAGCTCTAACCGAGCATCAGGGCGTGCTTGGCTGAGGTTTTTTATGGGGAATGGGAGAAACTTGAGCATGAGGCCTTCCTTTCATTTTGGTTATCTCAGCATGTTTTTCCCTCGGTGAACTACTTTGTCGGGCAGTTTGTTTTTCCCATCGCGATCCGTCTCGCCAGAGGGATAAGGATTGCTCTCGCGCCGGCGGTCTTGGCGAGCATTTATCACGACTTGCGTTCGTTGAATGAGAAGCTCATTGCTTCAGCAGTGCTTAAGAAGGATCTCTTATGGACTTGACCCTCCATGCCCGTTTTCAGTTGGTGCAGCTATGGGCTTGGGAGAGGTTTCCGATGCTTGGACCGAAACCTACGGCTTTCCAAACGGTCCTAAACCGAGACCAGCTCGATGGAAAAGTGCGAGAATTGTTTGTAATGTCGACATTAGGATGGCCTTGGACTCTGCTGGTGAAACCTTTCGGTGGCATCCCTATGCTTCATCTGCGGACTACTGGTTGTTACCCAAGTTTGACTTGGATAAAGAACTGCGGGTTTCGGTTGATCAGGATCTCGATGAGGTTAGAGACACTAGCTAGATGCTTGAGGGTAAGTGAGCTTGTTGGAATCAACTGCATAGAGCAGTACCTTCCACACCGAGTTTCGAAGCAATTCAGAATGGATCAAGATATTCCGAGCCCTGTGGGTCGATACAATGAGAGTCAGAGTGTTACTTGGAGCAATTACAGCAGGCCAATTAGAGATGTAAAGCTATACATACCGTCCAAGCACTTTATGGCTGGTGTTACTGTTCGATACGCGAAATGGTGGGAGAACTCGGTGTTGAGCCAGAGTGATACTAGATTGCTAGAAATACGGCAGTTAGGTCTCCTAGGAGTTTTAATGTCGAAAACAAGGAATTGTCACTTGCTGATTCTACTCTGAAGGATGGTTTTTTGAATCGTCATCCGGTGGAAGTGGCGAGTTCTGCTTCTATAGGTCAAGAAGAATTCGTAACATCTCGTGGCAATCATAATGTTACTGGGAAAGTACTTGAACCCTTGGCTGATCAGATGACGATGGCCTCAAAGAGTGGCTAGTTCGTCGGAGAGATTACTGAAAACGAAGATTATTCACCCGCAGATGCTACTAGCGGAGGTCGTTTCAATGCAATGGAAGGGAGGAGTCTGCTATTAGAGGTCAAGAAGGACTCCAACAATCTATTGGCAATGCTGTTGACATCGAAAAGGAACTCGAACTGGCTGTTGCTGCCGAACCTCCCTCAGGTGCTCAGCATCAAAATATGTCGGTTTCAGCTGCAGATGACGGAGTTGCTGAAGGTATTGAGAGTGCAAGGCCTGTGGTTGATCCAATGAGAACCGTCTCAAAAACTGCATTGTGTACCAAGGATGTTAATATCAAAGCGAAGAGCCTAGCAAGTTCGAGTTCGAATGGAAGAGTTGTCGAAAATATGGTGTCTGCAACACATGTTATTATTGATCTTACTAATGAAGAAAGTGAAGCAGAAATTCAGGTTTCCAGGGACATTCTGGGATTGAAGCTTGAAGCTCGAGTTCGGAGGCTTGAGAGAATAATTATGATCTAAAGAAAACAAGATATTCTCGTTTAATTAAGGATTAATAGCCCATCCGATTCGCTTCGACAGGAGGATGAAGTACTTCCACGGAGATTGAAAAAGCTTTTGTCAACAGATTTCTTACTCACTTTAGCTTTTGTTTATCAGTAGGAAAAAAAGATATTGTATTGCAGGATGTGTTTTTGAACTTCTATGTGACTGACTGATATTTTGTAATCTTGTTTGTTCAACATCAACCATTCAATCAAACTTTTTTTTTCTTTTTCCAAAAGTTTGTCTTTTCCAAAAAGTTTTTGTCTTTCTGAAAATTCAAAAAATTTACTATTCAACTTAAAAATTCACTCAAACATACACAACACATATATATGTCTAAATCTAAGTTTTTATCTCTTATAAAAAGTCGATTTATAATTATTTGAAAGTCATTCAATTCCAGTTTCAAATTTCATTTCTGCATGATGATATTCCTTCTCTCTCTATTTTTCATATTTGTAAGAATGCAAGGTAAAAGTTTACAGTGTTTTTTGTTTCCTCACATGCATGGATGATATTCCCTAAGCCTGTTTGGATGGCATGTCCCATTTTGAAATGAGACTAAAATAATATTTTGTAATCTCATTTGCATCAAAAGTTTCATCTTAAAAAAGGAAAGAACCCTCATTTTAAAAAGCACAATCACCCGCTTTTAAGGCATTATCGAATATGGTTTTACAGTGTCTTTTAGATTCTTTTTGTGATTTAAAATGTGGATCCACAGTGCCTCATTAATTATGTTCAAGGTAGGATTTTTTTTTTTTTGTTTTTTGGTTTTTTGGTTTTTTTTTTTCTTTAATCACCATTTCCCTTCATTTTAAAATGATATTGACTTTTTCAACTTGCTGTATCCAAACACCATTTCAGAATCTTTGTTTTTGTTTTGTTGTACTCACTGCCAATCTTTAACTTTACATGACTAACAAAAATTTCTTGAAAAAACATGCTCACTTACACATAAGATTAGGAATAAATATGTTGCAAAGGAATGGACAAAATGACGTGTCGTTCAAATGAGTTTTTGTTTTCCGTTGATTCATTCTTGGCCGCTGAAAATGGAGGACCTGTAATAATCAAAATTTTCACGAACTCACAATTTTCTTGTAAATAAGAAATTTATAGTTCGTATTATGTGTTTATGTGCAATTTTATGAAAATTATGAATATTAATACAAAATTCATGATTTTATCAGTATATGATTGAGTCTCGGTAAATTAATTACGAGACTTCATGATAGGCCTTTTAAGTAAAAAGGTATGACGAAATTTCATGAATTCATGATAGTCAAAATTTGATCGGAACAAGTCAGAGGTTGACCAGAATGGTCAAACCTAAGACGGTAATGTTATATGATAATCAGTGTGAGAAATGCGAAAAACCGTCCTTACAGACAAGATAGCATAATTAAAGTTTAAAACCACCATAGAAAAATCAAGCACCTAAAATAGGATATTAAAGGCCAAATGGCTTTAAATAAAAAGAAAAAGTTATATACAGTCCAACTATACATAGATAAATTTTGGACTGCAATTCGGTATAACAGTATTAAATTGTACTGTGTATTAGTGAACACAGTATTAGAAATATCTGTGTTGGATTTAAAGTGGACTACATTAAAGAACAAGCCAAACAAGGCTTTAAGATGACATCACCTCACCTTAGATTTATGACATCATCCCATTTTTGATTTATGATATCATAAATGGTGGAAACAATCACACCATGACACCTAGCACAAGGATGGCCGGCCACTTGGAGGGTTCTTTGGCAAAATTTTGTGCAATTATTTTTATTCCAAGGATTTTTGAGCAAAGTTGAACCAAGAATAATTGCAAAGAAACCCATTTTTTCACCTATAAATAGGCCAAGGGGGTGGGCGGATTTTGAGCCAAAAATTGGTGAAAACTAGCCAAACTCTTGCCATTTTCTCTCTCAAGAAATCCGGACTTCCAAGGGTGAGAAAAAGCAAAGAAAAATTCGGAAAACTTAGGGGTTTTAGTGCTAGGGTAGTCGGTTTTTCTCTAGTGGCTTCAAGATAGGTTTTCGAAATTTTTGGTGCCCATTTTTGGGCCAACAGCCAGCTGCCAAGGGGGAGTGAGTGAGTGATAAAATTTGGATTTAAGAGTGTTTAGTTTAGGTGCAAGCAGCCACCAAGAATCAGCCAACTTTGGTGCCAATTGGTGCAACAAAACCGCCTTGGGTGGAAGCTAGGTAAATCCCCTCAAAACCCAACACTTTTCATTTAAATTTCAATTGAGAAATTTAAATGTATTTCAAGCAAAGTTTGTAAGAGCATAAGCTCACTTTAATTCCCTGCCTTAGTTAAGAAATTTAGGTTATGTGCTTGGTTAATTAGGATTTTATGGTTGGTGGTTTTATATGCATGCTTTGTGTTTGATTAAATGCTTAGGATTTTGCATGGTTATGAATGTTGTTCAAATTGGCTTGCATGTTGAATATTGAACGTTAGAAACCGCTGCATGATTGATATTAGGGCTCCCGCGGTGGCTGGTTGAGCTAGATTTCACGTCTAGGACGTAAAACAAAAATCGAAACCGAAAACTGCCATTTCGGGTAGAAACTGGTCAGTTTTCGGGAAAAGCGATTTTTAGCCCTTAGAGGCCGAATTTGGCAAAACTTAAAACACAAAAGTTGTTCAGAACAGTTTTTCCTAGAGGCAGCGCGGACGGATTTGCAAATGAGGCTCCAATGGCCTCCGTTTTTACGAAAATCCGAGACTAAACTGCCAGACCTAGTTTACACGACCAGTGGGTTTCAAATTAAAACTGGTACGAATCCAAGCAGAACTGGGTTTTTCTTAAAACATGAAAGTTTTAGAATTTCTCAAGAGCAAGAACTTTCGTGAAGACAAGTTTTTCAAATTCCATTTGGATTTTTAAATACAACCTGAATTATAAAAACTGTGCAGAGAACAAGAATTCCTGTACAGGATTTTCTACAACATACAGAAAAACTGTATTTCTACATCAACATTTCCTGTTTTGACTATGAAAACTATTTCAAAGCAGTTTTCAGCCTTAAATGAGTTTTATAAAGTTTTACTTTGAAAACCTCGAATTGGGAAGTAAAACAAAAGATTTTCTAGCCAATTTCCAAATTGGATTTAAAAGCTAAAGTGTAGTAACAAGTTGTTAACGGATGATAACCGGGAAAGATACCCGAGTTACTAAAGATTAGGCCCAATAATAGGAATAGTAACTTGATACTATACATACATGAGTTTAATACCCGAGGTTACCTCAAGTAACCTAACAAGTAATGGATCAAGTTTGGTTAACCACAACTCTAGGGTTACGATTAGTAACCTAGTAATGATCAAGACCGTGTGGGGGGGGGGACATATAATTAGAATATTGAACAGGTTACCAATATCTTATAGGATCCTTATCCTATGTTCTTTTTAATAGCAGGAGGTAACCTGCAGTTGCAATCTGAGTTAAGGCAACGAAACCCAGACATAGTATCTCAGGCAAGTATCGAACCTCACCTGCAGTATGGAAATAGTAAATACTATTTTCAAATGTGCTATGTTATGCTATGCTATTTACACTATATTTTCAAGTGTACATACTATGATATGTGATGCCATGCGATGATATATCTATGACATGTTATGCCATGTTGATAAGAATGCCATGTTTTTAAAAGTGTCATGGTTACAAAAATACATAAATGCCATGTTTTCAAAAGTGTCATGGTTTACAAAAATGCCATAAATGACATGTTTTTCAAGATGCTATGTTATGGCAAGTGTTAAGTATGATATAACATAGTGACATCATGAAGCATGTTCACTAATGTTAAACCATATGGTAAGATAAATCGAGAAAGGTGTCGTACCAACCTCCCGTGATCGAGGAGGCTAGAGGTTTCAGTTGTGACATTTACCTTCCGTGATCGAGAAGGGTCAAGTTATAATTCCCAGAACTGTTAGGGCCTTGCAAACCCTAGCTTATCTGGAGGCTGCGCGCTTTCGGTACGTACACTATGGGCCACATGTTGAGACAAGATAATAAGTTAAAGGATTGAGTCTATAATAAAGCATAAGACATTCAATCAATCATAAATGGTTCATGCATATGTTATATGATGAATGACATGTTTTTGAGATGTTCTAAATGTTTTGTGAGATTATGTTTGTACTTGCTGGGCGAAAGCTCACTCTTGTATTCCATACTGTAGGTAAGAAGCCTGCAGCTTAAATGGTGGGCTATGCGGACGATGCGGCGGGTGAAGGGCGGTGTGGGATACCACTACGCAAAATTTTCCGCAACCGCTTTTGAATCTCAAAAGTAAATTATGTTATGCAATATGTATAAGTTTAAAGACTTAAGAAGATATCTTCAGTATAGTATGTATACATGATAAGTTTTTCTCTACAAGATAACTTATGTAAATATGTTTTAAAGAAAAAAAAAATTATTCTCAATTTACAAGTAAGTATGGTGTCGACCTGGCTTGGGAAGTCGGGCGTCACAGTTTGGTATCAGAGCGGTATCCTGCCAGCCTACTTCACTTCGCCTCACATCGCTTCTGCAACGGCCCAAGTAAGTTATGTTATTTTCTTACGATTAGGATTAGTTAAGATTTATGTGCGTAGTAAGTATTTCTTCAACGGCCATGCTGGAGAATGTTGGATACAGGGATGACGTTGGGTGGTGTCTTAGCTTGGTGGCGATAACTAGGTGACGTACGGAAATGATGGGAAAGTTTTATATCTTCCCCAAATGTTATGGTTAGGTACTCCTGTTGTGAAAGAGATACGAACGAGAACATGATGAATTCAGATATGTTCATGTTATGCTTTTATATGGAATGAAGATTATGGTTCTATATAAAAGGCATGATTTCAAGAAACTGAATTTATTTCCTTATTTCCGTACAGAACCATGCCACCAAAGCGTAGAAGAGTACCGACCCAGGACATCGATCTTGCAGCTCAGCTGAATGAGCTAAGGCAGATGATGTTAGCACAACAGCAGGAGATAGGAGGACTTAGAGCTCAGATAGCTCAGCAGAATCAGGGACCTCCAAATGCTGAGGTACCACCAGCACCTATGAATCAGCCTGCTGCACCGGAAATTCCTGATGATGTCCCGGTGATTCCAGAGAACCCATAGCCCCTGAAGTACCTGTTGCGCCTGCAGCTGTGCCACCAGCACCTCTGGTTCGAACTCCAGAAGAACTTTATGACAGATTTCGGCGAATGAAGGCACCGGAATTCGAGGGGTCCACGAACCCAATCGAGGCTGACAACTGGTTGATTGACCTCCAGGTCGCCCTAAATTTCCTCAGACTCAACGATCAGGAGAAAGTCCTTTGTGCATCATATATGTTACGAAAAGATGCTCGCCTCTGGTGGGAAACAGTTCAGATCCAGCGAGATGTGACTCAGATGACTTGGGAGGACTTTGTGGAGGAATTTAAGGAAAAGTACTTCAATACTGAGGTCATGGAGGCTCAACAAGACGAGTTCGATAAGTTCCGCCAAGGAAATCTGTCAGTAGCCGAAGCTGTCAAAAAGTTTGAGCAGCTAGCACGTCTCTGCCCTCACCTCATCAGTTCCGAAAGGGACAAAGTAAGAAGAATGATGAGAATGTTCCGCTCAGATTTAGCAGTGGTAATCAGCAGTGGCCCCCATCCACCACTCACTGTTGCTGAATGTGTCAGCAGGGCAATTCGAGCTGAATATTGGGTGGGTCAGAACAAGGAGCAAAGGGCTAAATTTTTCCAGGAGAAGAGGGAAGAGAAGGCCCAAGCTAAACAGATTCAGGCAAGACCAAGCCAAACTCCGCAACAGAAAGGTCAAGGAGGACCTTCGGGCCAGAACAACACAACAACAGACCGTACGGCAACAACCAGCAGAAGAGAAGGTGGAATTCAGGAGGACAGGGGAATCAACAGAATTTTCCCCAAAAGAGAAATACTCCTGATAACAACAATAATCCCACTTGTCAGAAATGTGGGAGAAAGCACCCGGGAGAGTGCCGTGTTGGAAACGGTCGCTGTTTTCTTTGTGGCAAGGAAGGCCACTATGCTAGAAGCTGCAATCTTAACCCCCAGAGTCCGCAGAACCAACAGAGAGGACAGGGACCTCAACTTCATGCGGCACAGATGAAGCTCGAGGGACCCGAAATCTCCCAAGGCAGGTTGGAAGCTCCAGAACCGCAAGGACGTATTTACGCCTATACAAAGGAGGATGCTCAAGCTGGACCTTCCACAGTGGTGACAGGTCAGCTTCCTTTTGCTCAACAAGATGCCTATGTGTTAATTGATTCTGGAGCTACGCATTCATTCACATCACCTAGATTCGCTAAGAAACTAGGTAGAGCAAGTGATAGGATCGGAAAAACATTTAGGACTGCATTACCCTCCGGGGAGATTCTGTAGTCTGATTATTGGATACGTCATGTTCCAATAATTATATGTGGTAGGGAAATGTATGTCAATTTGATCATCATTGACCTATTCGACTACGAGTCATCTTGGAATGGATTTCTTGGGGAAATACAACGCGGTGATCGACTGTCCACGACGAACGGTCACGTTCAAGCCAGTTGGAGACAAGGAGTTTATGTTTAGAGGATCGACTCCAAAACAGCCGAAAATGTTCATTTCTGCGCTGAAGGCTAGGAAATTGTTGGCAGAAGGATGTATGGGATTTCTAGCCAACATAGTGGATAAGACGCTTGAAACCGAGAGCAGACCGGAGGAAGTACCGATAGTCAGAGAATTTATAGAGGTTTTTCCTGAAGAGTTGCAGGACTGCCACCAGAACGAGAGATTTCCTTTGAGATTGAGTTACTTCCTGGATCAGCACCAGTATCCAAGGCTCCGTATAGGATGGCGCCTGCCGAACTTAAGGAACTGCAGATTCAGTTACAAGAGCTTCTGGATCGAGGATTCATTCGTCAGAGCTACTCGCCATGGGGAGCTCCAGTTCTGTTTGTTAAAAAGAAGGACGGCACTCTTAGGATGTGCATTGACTATCGGGAATTGAACAAGATAACTATCAAGAACAAGTATCCTTGCCTCGGATCGACGATCTGTTTGATCAGCTGAGAGGAGCTTCAATTTTCTCGAAGATTGACCTGCGATCCGGATATCACCAGCTTCGAATTAGGGAAGGAGACGTTCCCAAGACAGCTTTTCGAACACGATATGGACATTACGAGTTCCTCGTTATGCCATTCGGACTGACAAATGCTCCAGCAGCCTTTATGGACCTGATGAATCGAGTATTCAAGGATTACTTGGATAAATTTGTTATTGTCTTTATAGATGATATCTTGATTTATTCAAGATCAAAGGAGGAGCATGAGGAGCATTTAAGGATTGCTTTACGAATTTTAAAGCAAAACCAGCTCTACGCTAAATTCACAAAGTGTGAATTTTGGTTGAAAAAGGTCCATTTCTT
>CM046374.1:25221475-25277446 GCA_025413025.1 Ficus hispida | reverse complement strand
AAAAAAAAAAAAAAAAAGCCAAAGGCAACAAAGATTGAAAAAGTAAAAAAGAAAAAAAAGAAAAACAAAAGCCGACAAAAACGAGTGGGTGGAATTTTGAATGATGCATAAGATTGAAACTCTTCATTTTATAACTAATTGAAAATATGTGCTTTAGATGTTTTATTATAACCTTTTTAGTTTTTTAAGTGTATAATAATTATTTTGAACTAAATGAGATATTAGATTTTAATTTTTTTTTTTTTAAAAAGAACGGGCTTGGCTGCATATTTTACAAATTCTTCACAAATCAAACATTTTTTTTTTGTTTTTTGTTTTTGTTTTTTTTTTAATGATTGATCATTCTACCAACGATCATTCTACCAACAAGATAGAGAGGTTACAAAACAAAACAACAACAACAAGAAAAAAAAAATTGGGTTTTTTTTTTTTTCAAACTCGTGAAATAAAACAAGGTAAAACAAAATTATTACAAGAGATATTCAAAACAAAAGAAAGAAGAACAAAGCTGGGGATCGAAAAACTTTTCAATGGTGTTTATGATCTTTTTGGAAAAATAAACACAGAAGGGTTTAATTAAATCGCAGGCAGATAAAGCGATACATTGGATTAATGGAAGAGCAAAAAGAAGAAGGGTGGAGTATTGTTTAGAGGAGACTTGAGATCAGGAGGAATTATCGAGAGGAGGAGGGGAGCAATTAATTATTGACGTTTACCAAGACCCAATTGCGAAAAAAAGCTGAAAACGTACGTGTAGACCCTTTCACAATGAAGGAGACGGATGACAGCTATGCAATAAGACAAGGTATGGAGTCCACTTCACGTATAACCTGGTTAAAAACATTGTAGTCTGATGTGCCACCACGTGAGTGGTTGATGAATATTCAGCAGTTTGAGGAAATATTTGAATTTACAGATCTAATTTCAAGTGTACATATTTAAGAAAAATGTGATTTTCATAATGGCAAAATGCAAAAAATAATTGGGGATGACATCTTTTTTTTTTTTTTCATCTCTTTTTTCGTTCACCCGAATCTCATAAAATTCTCATATTAGGATAGTTTTCCGCTGGAAATTTGAATGATGAAGAAGATTGACACTCTCTATTTTATAACTAGTTGAAAATATGTGCTTTGCATGAGTAGATGCTTTATTATAGCATTAGGATAGTATTTATTTATTTTTTTTTTGTTTTTCAAACTCGTGAAATAAAACAAGGTAAAACAAAATTATTACAAGAGATATTCAAAATAAAAGAAAGAAGAACAAAGCTGGGGATCGAAAAACTTTTCAATAGTGTTGTTGATGACCAGATCAGTCCGACCGTACGGCCACAGTCGGGAAGGACAGCTTTGCCTGCCGAGAAGGTGGATCAGGAAACTCCACTAAGTCGGGAGCTACCGACCAGCCGACCACTCCAGTGGTTCTCGGAATTCTTTCTCCATCCATGACGGGCACGTTTTCAGCTTCACACCGAGCAGCCGGGAAGGCCGACCAGGATATTAGCCATCCTCCGACTTCCTGTCGCGCGCCAAGGGAAACCCTCTCTAGCACGTAACGTTATCATTTCACAACTGCCTGCGCCGCCCTACCTACCACTGACACCAGTCGCATCACCTGCCACCACCTATCCTGACATTTGCAGCGATGGGACAGTTATCCACTGCGCTGTACCGTGTCAGGGGTAGATAGCCCCAGTTGGTCAGATCCCTAACCCAAGCTAGCCTACGAGGTGTCTAGGCCCTAGGGGTCCGCGACGACCGTCCTAGCCGGGTCGACCCAAACACCTGATCCTGCCAAACACCTATAAATAGGGAGAAAACTCCTAATTTCAGGTACGATCATCCTTACCTTGCCAAAGCTCTGCCTCTCCTTTCGCTCACAAGTTCTCCAACTGACTTAAGCATCGGAGTGCCCGCGGCAGACATCACACCGGTGTCCCCATCATTCTGAGGTGCTTTCCCTTTTGCAGGTGACTGACGACTGAGCGATTGGCCGGTTCTACCCGACCACATTTGGTGTTGTTGCCGGAACCGTTTTTGGCATCAACATTTTAGCGCTAGAAGGAGGGCCCCTCGCTGTCTTTTCAGTATTTAACACCCTTGCATTCGCATTCACTTCATACGCCATGGACGAACACGGGAACCAAGAGATCCAGGAACTTGACAACACGATCCCGTCAAACTCGCGAGGCACCCGACAGACCCAGCGTCGTGGTGGATCCCGAGCACAGCGGTGACCGACCCCAACGGAAGTCCTGACCGGGAATGTTCAGGCGCTGACTCAGACCGTACAAGTACTTATGGAAGCCATCCGAGAATCTCATAATGTTCAGTTGCCCCAGGCACAGGCGGAAGAGGCTGAGTCCACGCCGAGCAGACCTCCCAGACCGGCGCACAGGCATCGCAACCCGGTACCCTCTGGTGACGGGGAGAGCGACCAGCCGCGGCAGGAGAGCGGTGATAGGCGGCGGGAGGAAGGTGGCGAACCCAGCAGGGTACGCTCTAGGAGCCGCCACACGCGGGAAACTCGCTCCGGAGCAGCCGAGCAGTCGGTCCCTCCAAGAGATCATATTGACCTAGGTCTTGAGGATACCATCGCCGCCCGGGGGAACACGTCCGTCTTCGACGGCTTGGGATGCCCGGAGATTTACCGCCGCCTGGGTCGGGACCCCACTGCAGAGCCCGCCCGAGAAGATGAACGTGGGCAGAGCCGCCTGGATCACATCCAGCGGCAGCTTGACAGGCTGGTCGGCCAACAATACAGATTCGAGCCAGCCGGAGCAGCCGACCCTCCGTTTACCACCGACATCATGGAAACCCCTTACCCGGCCAGATTTAAGATGCCAGCTGTGTCGTCCTATGATGGGTCTATCGATGCAGACGAGCACCTCGAGAATTATCAGGCGCATATGCTGATCCAGAGCGCCAACGAGGCTGCCCTCTGCAAATCTTTTTGCCTCACCCTGACCGGAGCAGCCCGGCAGTGGTATCGCAGACTTCCTCCCGGCTCGATCGGCAGCTTCCGGCAGCTGTCGAATTTGTTCTCGGGTGCGTTTCTAGGCTCCAGAGCCAGGAAACTAGGGGCCTCTCACCTGTTCAGCATCAAAACAGGGAGAGGGTGAAAGATTGAAGAAATTCCTGGAACGCTTCGATAAGGCCGTCGTGCAGGTGGAAGTCTGCACCGATGACACATTGATCCAGGCCTTCAGGGAAGGCATCAAAGACTCCCGCCTGGTCTGGACGTTAGCTTACGATAGGCCGCCTACCTTCGCCCACCTGAGAAGCATCGCCTGGAGACACGCAGAAGCCGATGAATATGTCCGGGGGGGAGGATTGGATGACCGAGGGCGAGGATTGGGTGACCGAGAATGACCCAGGTCCTCCGGCAAGAGGGCGGAGAGGAACACTGCTGACCGTGCCCGACCAGATAGGGGGAAAGCGCCGAGCAGGGAGAATCGCGCTAAAGTCCCTCTCGGCCCGAAGCCACCAATGCGGAAGTTCCACCAATGCGGAAGTTCCACCAATACACCCCACTGGTTACGACCATTGAGCACGTCCTAAGCCAGGTGTCCGGCAAGGGACTGCTTCGGGACCCGCCGCCGATTAGGACCGAATGTGCTCGCAGAAACCAACACCGGTACTGTCACTTCCACAAGGATGTCGGTCATGACACGAGGAATTGCATTTAGCTCCAAGATCAGATCGAGTTGCTAATACACGAAAGTCATCTGCGGGAGTTCGTGGAAAGGATAATCACCCCAGCCGGTCCGAGCACGCGGCAGAACCCGGGTCTGAGCAACCGGTCGGGTGAGCGTAGCGAGGAGCACATCATTCACACGATCTTCGGCGGGACAGCTACTAGAGATACTGCCAGCAGCTGAAGAGCGTATGCCCGAGAGGCCAGGCGGTTGGCTCGTGGGGAGCATATAAACATGGCGGAGCATATCTCGAAAATATGTCGCCAGAGCAATACCTCGATTACCTTCACGGATGACGAAGAGGATCGGTTGCTCCACCCCCATAACAACGCACTGGTCGGCGAGATCCGAGTAGCCGACAATGTGATCCAACGCGTCCTCATCGACAATGGGAGTTCCGCCGATGTGATGTTTATGGACGCGTTCGTAAGATTAAAGATTGACGGGGCTGTCTTGACGCCCGCTCAGACGCCGCTTTACGGATTTGCCGGTGACTGTGTTCACGCGGCCGGTACCGTCCGCCTCCCTGTCACGATCGGAGATGGTCCAGAGAGGGTGACTAGGATGGTGGAGTTTATCGTGGTGGATCGACCGTCGGTCTACAATGTCATCCTGGGTCGCCCGACTCTCAACGCGCTAAAGGCGGTAGTCTCGACCTACCACCTGGCCATGAAGTTCCCCGTCGGCGAGGGAGTCGGCATCTTCCGGGGAAACTAGGAGGGGGCCCGGAAGTGCTACATCGAGGCTGTGAATAAGGTGTGTCGGACCCCCACTCCAGCCGTGGTGGCCACCGTTATTGCAGTCGATGAGGCCGACGTCTCCAGCGAAATGGTCGGGCGCCTAGCCGACCTTGACCCCCGACTTCCGTAGGAGGAGATCCGGGCTTACCCTGATGAGGCGCTGGTCCAATTTACGTTGGACCCCGAGTTTCCCGAGAAGACCGTGATGCTCGGTTCGAGGCTTGAGCCGAACACCCGGGAAGCGCTCGAAAACACACTCCGAGAGCACAAGGACATGTTTGCCTGGTCGCATGAGGACATGCCTGGGATTGACCCAACCGTGATGTGCCACCACTTAAACGTCAATCCCCAGCACAAGCCCGTGATTCAAAGAAGGAGGGCCTTCAACCCGGAGCGGTACGAGGCCATAAACGCGGAGGTGCAGAAACTGCTGGCGGCCAGGTTCATCCGAGAGGTAACCTATCCGGAATGGTTAGCCAACGTAGTCCTAGTCAAGAAGGCTTCTGGGAAGTGGCGCGTATGCATAGATTACACCGACTTGAACAAGGCGTGCCCAAAGGATTGCTTCCCCCTCCCCAGAATAGACCAACTTGTGGACGCGACCGCAGGACACGAGCTACTAAGCTTCATGGATGTGTACTCAGGGTACAACCAGATACCCATGAGCAGAGCCGATCAGGCGAAGACGGCATTCACCACCGACCGGGGGCTGTACTGCTACCAAGTCATGCCGTTCGGCCTGAAGAACGCAGGGGCGACCTACCAGCGGCTAATGAACAAAATGTTTGCCCCGCTGATAGGGAAATCCATGGAAGTGTACGTAGACGACATGCTGGTGAAGAGTCGGCTAGTCGGCGACCATGTCAAGGACTTCCAAGACTACTTCGCCATCCTGCGCCAGTATAGGATGAAGCTCAACCCCGCAAAGTGCGCGTTCGGGGTAGGGTCTGGAAAATTCCTTGGGTTCATGGTGAACCATCGGGGAATAGAGATCAACCCCGCTAAGGTCCAAGCCGTGCTGGACCTGCAACCCCCTCGAACAACCAAGGAAATTCAAAGACTCGCAGGGATGATTGCAGCCCTCTCCCGGTTTGTATCCAAGTCGACGGATAAGTGCAACCCTTTTTTCTAGACGCTAAAGGCCAAGGGTAAGCCTGCTT
Source organism: Ficus hispida (assembly GCA_025413025.1). NCBI lineage: Eukaryota > Viridiplantae > Streptophyta > Magnoliopsida > Rosales > Moraceae > Ficus > Ficus hispida. The sequence goes on along the minus strand of CM046374.1, from coordinate 25,271,846 downwards.
GGGACGACAGATGCCAAGCTACCTTCATGGGTCTGAAAGAGTACTTGGCAACTCCGCCGCTGCTGTCGAAGCCACTTCCTGGCGAAACGCTGTATCTTTACCTTGCTGTCTCGGATAAGGCCGTGAGCGCCGTCCTGGTCCGAGAAGAAGACAAGACCCAGCAGCCGGTTTACTATAGTAGTAAGGCGTTCCAGGGAGCCGAGGAGAGGTATCCCCCCCTGGAGAAGCTCGCGTTGGCATTAGTTACATCGGCCTGCAAGCTGCGCCCTTATTTCCAAGGACATCCAATCCGCGTCCCGACCAGCTACCCGCTCCGCCAAGTTTTGCAAAACCCCGAGCTATCGGGACGGATTGCGAAATAGGCGATAGAGCTCGGGGAATTCGACATAGGGTACTTCCCCCGAACCGCAATCAAGGCCCAGGCGTTGGCCGACTTCGTAGCCGAGTTCACGGCGCCTCCCGAAGTTACCCGGTCGTTCTCGGAAGGCATAAAGGTCATTCCAGCCGAGCAGTGCTCGGCAGCTCCCAAACCATGCGAAAGTTGGAAGCTGTTCGTAGACGGCTCCTCTTGCTCGGGGGGCTCCAGAGCAGGCCTCGTGTTGGTAAGCCCGGACAAATACAAGACAAGTCAAGCATTGCGCTCCAATTTCAAAGCGTCCAACAACGAAGCGGAGTACGAGGTGGTCATAGCCGGGCTCGGGCTAGCCCGAGAGCTCGGGGTGCAGGATGTCGAAATATTCAGCGACTCCCTACTGGTAGTCAACCAGATCGTGGGGGAGTTCCAGGCAAAGGAGGAGCGAATGGCAGATTACTTGAGGAAGGTGAAAACCCTTCTTGCTCAATTCTCGAGCCATCGCCTGACGAGAATCCCACGCGCCGAGAATGTCGAAGCGGATGCCCTCGCCCGACTAGCCTCTGGAAGCGATCTTGAGGGCACTGTCTCCTTCCCAATCCTGAGGTTGGACCGGCCGAGCACGGAACGGGAGGAGCAGGTCCTCTATGCCGAGAACACACCGACCTAGATGGATCCGATCATCAGGTTCCTAGCTGATTCCAAACTTCCCGACAGCCGAGAAGAATCCCGACGGGTGAGGAACACGTCAACCCGATACACGCTGATAAATGGGAAACTCTACCGCCGAGAAAACTCCGCACCATACCAATGCTGTGTGGGGCCATCTGAGGCCGAGTACGTCATGAAGGAGATACACAGCGGGGTCTGCGGGAATCACTCGGGGGGGCGGGCCTTGGCGTTCAAGTGCCTTCGGCAAGGGTACTACTGGCCGACTATGGGTAAAGATGCGAGGGAATTCTCCCGAAAATGCTTGAAGTGCCAGCAATTCGCCCACTCTATCAAGTCTCACCCCGAGAAGCTCACCTCGGTGGTGTGTGCGTGGCCATTCGCCAAGTGGGCCATCGACCTGATCGGGCCACTTCCCATGGCCCGATCGCAACTTCGATACTGCATCGTAGCAATAGATTACCTCACAAAGTGGAACCCTTGGCCCAACAAATTGAGGCGAAATGCACAAGCTTCTTATGGAAAAACATAATCTGCCGGTTTGGACTCCCCCACACCGTGGTCACGGACAACGGGAAGCAATTTGGGAACAAGTTCGACGCGCTCTGTGAGGAATACGGGATCAAGAAAGTGTTCTCTTCTCCCGGGCATCCTCAGTCCAACGGACAGGTGGAAGCAGCCAACAAAACCATCAAGGAGAACCTAAAGAAGAACCTCGAGAGGCACAAGGGAGCCTGGATTGATGAATTGCCCCGGGTACTTTGGGCATACCGGACCACTCGGCGCGCGGCTACCGGAGAGACTCCCTTCGCGATGGCCTTCGGGGTGGAGGCCGTAATTCCAGTTGAGATCGGGCTGCCAAGCTTCAGGACCGAGAGCTACGACGAAGAGGCCAACACCGATCAAATGCTACCTGAGCTCGACCTGGTGGAGGAGAAGCGCGAGCAAGCCCTGATTCGAACTGCGGCTCGCAATCAAGTCGTAGCCAGGTATTACAACAAGAAATTCCGGCCGAGAATCTTCCGAGTAGGGGATCTAGTGATGAAGAGGGTGCTCGTGCAGGAACCCGGTCTCGGGTCTTTTGGTCCGAAATGGGACGGGCCATACCGGATCACGGAGGTTGTTCGGCCAGGGACGTACCGGCTAGCCGACCACGAGGACAAGCCACTCAGTCATCCATGGAATGCCGACCACCTGAAGCGCTTCTACAAATAGTTTTAAATTGTTGTTTTCTTTTTAAGACTCGATTGAATTCCTGTAAGGACCCGATTCTTTATTATCCGATTCTTTTGATGAATACTACTCATGTTTCACACGATGACGGAGTCAGGTCCCACGACCGGGCACTCACCAACAGGCGTGCCCGATCAGGACCCAACATTGTACTCCCGTGGTTCTCGGACCACGGAGTCAGGTCCCACGACCGGGCACCACCAACAACCGTGCCCGACCAGGACCCAACAAATACAAACTCCCATGGTTCTCGGACCACGGAGTCAGGTCCCACGACCGGGCACTCACCAACAGGCGTGCCCGACCAGGACCCAACATTGTACTCCCGTGGTTGTCGGACCACGGAGTCAGGTCCCACGACCGGGCACTCACCAACAGGCGTGCCCGACCAGAACCCAACTCAAGACCTAGCACGGACCAAAGGAGTGCTCGGCTGAAACCGACCAGAAGCAAGGTTGGAATTGGGCGAATCACGCCCAAACCAACCAGGGGGGGAAGACATACGAGGAAACAAAGGCGGTAAATGCAAAAATAACCTCATCATTATATATTGATTGTCAAAAGGAGGGGGGTACAAATTGGGCACCCCCGAACCAAAAAAAAAAAAATCTTGTCAAAAAAAGAGCCGCCCGGTTAGTCAAGTTGACCGGGTAAGGTAAAGTCACCCCCAGGCGCGGCAGGCTGAACATCTTCGGGAGGGGCAGCTTCGGTCCGCTCGGGAGGAGCTTGCTCGGACTGGTCGGGATCGTCGAGGATCACCACATTTTGCTCAGGCTGCTCAGGAGCCACGGCAGCACCGGTTACTTCGCCTTCCTCCGGGACTTCCTCGACGGTGGTCTCCGCCGACTCCTCGGGAACGAACGACCAGTTCACAATGACCAGGGTAGGGTTGGCCACCCAAAAACCGGCTTTCATGTCCCGCATTCCTTCCTGGTACTCGGTTACTAGGCGGGAATTGAAGTCCTCCGATACAAGGAAGTCCTCGACAGCCTGAGCCTTCGCCTCCTCGAGGGCAGCAGGCCAGACAACCTCTAGGTGACGAGAATGTTCAGCCCGCGCAGCGGCAAGCTCGCCCTGCAACCGCTGCAGAGTAGACTCCAGCCCTTGCCGAGCAGATTCCGCCACAATGGCGCTGTTTTCTGAAGCCCGGGCCCTCTCCTCGGCAGCTCGGGCCTTCTCCTCCGCTACTCTCGCGGCTACTATCGCCGCGTCCCTGGCCACTTTTGCCTCCTTCTCGGCGTTCCGCGCGTTTTCAGCGCCCAGCTCCGCGAGCTTTATCTCGTCTTCCGCCCGGATGGAAAACGCCCTGGCGGCAGAGTTCCCGGAGAGGGCTAGACATAACGCTTACCAAGTTGAAGTGTTAATAAATAAATAAATATAAATAAAAATAAAATTTGGGCTACGCAACTCACCTCTATCAGCTTGGCGATGCAGTCCCCGGTAGCCTCCGCGGGGTCAGAACGCTTGGATGACTCGGCCACCTCAACAGAGAGTCCGGTAAAAAATTTTGAAACAAGGGACCGGTGAGCCGAGGAATCCTCTCGGTGAACGTGCGATGCGGGCGGAGGCGGTAGTCGGTCCTCACAGGGGCGTGTGGAGTGAGAATCAGGCCGCGGATCGGAGCGCGCTTCAGGGCGCGGATCGGACCGTGAAGACGGTCGCTCCTCGGGGCGGACGGCTCGAGACTCTACCCTATCGGCTGGCCGGCTACCCTGGGCAGTCTGAGTGCTTCTCGGAAGGGCCTGAACTACCGCGGCTGGGGGCGGCCTGCTCTGCGTAGGGCCAGCCGAGGTCTCGGCCCTCCTTTTGCCTCGGTCGCCCTTCTTCGCCATCTTCTGAACGTGGGCGATCCTCTCCTCGTCTGTCGGCCGCTTTGTGCCCCGCCTGTCAGCCATTGGCTCTACAAGAAAAGAGAATTAATTAGTTACCTGAGGAAGAAGTTCTTCAATGCTCAACTGGGCTCTGTCGCCGACCTTCTATCCGCAAAACCCTAACAGGGTATAGCCCACGGATGACTAGGCCTAGGTCCTCGTCGGCAATTCTCGGACCCCAGGTCTAGGGGGACGGATTGTAGGATGGGGGTTGGGCGGGGGTTTCAGACGTTGCCTCAGGAGCCCCATCCGTCCGAGCACGATAGTGGACGGCGGGCTCGGGCATGCGAGCTATAGTAACCCGCTCTGGGACTTCGCGGGACTTGCTCGGCTGGCCGGCCTCCGATGACGAGCCAACCCAACCAAACTCACTTAGGCTGCTCGGACGTAGCAGCCAACTCTGGCTACGCTCCGGCTCGGCCAGGTCGTACAGCGACTCTACCATCGCTCGCTGCGCTTCGGGGATGTGCGGGGCCCGAGTCCACACGTAGCCCCTCCTGAAAACCACGGGGACCCTCTCGGCACGAGGCAGCTGATTCCGAGGAAGCTGTTCGTGCAGCCACCGGCCACCGGCATAGAACCACAAATGTTTAAATTGTTTATCCGAGTCCGGGCACATGCCGATGAACGTCCCTTTGAATCCCTGAAAATAGTAGAACCCCCTGGAGGAAGGTGCCGACTTCATCCTGTAGAAATTTTGGAAGGCCCGGAAGGGCATCACCGCTGCGTAATTCTTAGCCCAAAGGATGTAGCAACTGACCAACACACGGTAGGCGTTAGCGTTCAGTTGTGCTGGAGCCACGTTCAGCCACGTCAATACCTGCCGCATGAACTGGTTGAGGGGCAATCGCAACCCGGCTCGGAAGTACTCGGCCAGCAGGGTGACGTACCCGGGTGGGGCTTGGAATGGCAGATCATTCTCACCCGGGGCCCTCAAGTCAACGTCTTCCGGGATCTGGAAGTCTCGACGGAGGGCGGCGAGGTACTTCGGGGTCACGGCAGAAGTGTAGTAATCCGCCGAGTAAACAGGCAAACCTCCTGCCAGGTGTGCCATCTCTTGGTCGGATCGGCGATAGACCCGGCAATCGTTAACACGCATGGGCCGACTAGTCGGCCGGTTCCGACCTTGGAGCGGTTCCCCAGCCGGTCCCGAGCTTGCCAAGCTCTCAGACCCGTCTCGGCCTGACGTGCTAGCCTGGCCGGCCGATCTTTCCGAAGGGCCCACTTTCTCGGTTGGCGGGGCGCTTACTGAAGCAGAGCGGGCGGTGGCGGCTTGGCCGAGCTCCTCGATGAATTGGCTGTCCGGGCGGGTATCCAGACCCACCTGCAATATCTTCTGCAGCCTAGCCGCCCCCTCCTGCCGCTGGTTGGTCGGCGTGGTCGGTTCACCCGGGGAAGGGTCGTCCGTAAACCCAGACAGGTTATCGGGTGTCACCTCGGACGAACCGGAGCCTGAGGTCCATGTAATGTCCGCTTCCCCCGATAGGGAAGGGTTCTCGGAATCTGACAGACCACTCATAAAAAAGATAAGGCAAGAAATTATACCTTCTCGGACGTTCTCCTCTCGTTTCAACAGCAAAACGTGTCGGTTGTTCTCGGCAGCTCTCGGCACTGAATTTCTCGCGAAATTTGTGAATGCCTCGCCCCTCTCCCTCCTATTTATAGTTGGGGGCTCGAGGATTCGAATGGGCGCGACTCCCAGGGCGACGTTTCGGTCTCCCGCCAATCCCGCCGTTGGTTTAAATTTCAAACTTCAAAATTCAGCCTTTGCTGCCTCACCTTCCCGCCAAGCACACCATGTGTCCTATGATGTCCACGTCAACGGATCATGCCATGTCAGCATGACAGCTGGCAAACCTGCCCGACCACCGATAGTAGCCGAGTAGTGGCACAGCCGACGAGTAGCCGACCATAGCCGAACACGCTTCGGACCACTGTTGTAAAGGCGGTACGCGCAGCACCCCTGACCGACGCCCGGCCAGAGGTGCTGGGGGGCTTATGTTGATGACCAGATTAGTCCGACCGTACGGCCACAGCCGGGAAGGACAGTTTTGCCTGCCGAGAAGGCGGATCAGGAAACTCCACTAAGCCGGGAGCTACCGACCAGTCGACCACCCCAGTGGTTCTCGGAATTCTTTCTCCATCCATGACGGGCACGTTTTCAGCTTCACAACGAGCAGCCGAGAAGGCCGACCAGGATATTAGCCATCCTCCGACTTCCGGTCGCGCGCCAAGGGAAACCCTCTCTAGCACGTAACGTTATCATTTCACAACTGCATGCGCCGCCCTACCTACCACTGACACCAGTCGCATCACCTGCCACCACCTATCCTGACATTTGCAGCGATGGGACAGTTATCCACTGCACCATACCGTGTCAGGGGTAGATAGCCCCAGTTGGTCAGATCCCCAACCCAAGCTAGCCTACGAGGTGTCTAGGCCCTAGGGGTCCACGATGACCGTCCTAGCCGGGTCGACCCAAACACCTGATCCTGCCAAACACCTATAAATAGGGAGAAAACTCATAATTTCAGGTACGATCATCCTTACCTTGCCAAAGCTCTGCCTCTCCTTTCGCTCACCAGTTCTCCAACTGACTTAAGCATCGGAGTGCTCGCGGCAGACACCACACCGGTGTCCCCATCATTCCGAGGTGCTTTCCCTTTTGCAGGTGACCGACGACGGAGCGATTGACCGGTTCTATCCGACCACATTGGGTGTTGTTGCCGGAACCGTTTTTGGTATCAACAAGTGTTTATGATCTTTTTGGAAAAATAAACAAAAAGGGTTTAATTAAATCGCAGGCAGGCAAAGCGATACATTGGATTAATAGAAGAGCAAAAAGAAGAAGGGTGGAGTATTGTTTAGAGGAGACTTGAGATCAGGAGGAATTATTGAGAGGAGGAGTTGAGCAATTACTTATTGACGTTTACCAAGACCCAATAAAGCTGAAAAAGTACGCAAGTGCAGACCCTTTTACAATAAAGAAGATGGATGACAGCCATGCAATACGACAAGGTTCGCAAGTGTAGTATGACGTGCCACCACTGGCATTGTGAGTACTTTATAAATGTTCAGGAAATATTTAAATAATTTCAAGTGTACATGTTTAAGAAAAATGTGATTTTCATAATGTCAAAATGTCAAAAATAATTGGCGATGACGTCCTTTTTAATATTTTTATTTTTTCATTTATCAAGGTTTCAATTTCATAAAATTCACATCAGTTCCCTTTCAGTTTTGACCATAATAATATTAAGACGGTAATATTTTAAATGAGGTCTTGATTTATGATATAAAAAAATTGGGTTAAAGACTATCTTTTTTTTTTTTTATCATACTCAAAAAAATAGATCCTATTTATGAGATTGAAATTAGGATGATTATGAGATCACTGTCATAGTTTTTTTACTTAGAAGGTGTTTGGTGTAAGTGATTTGAATTGAGATTTTTAAGTTTAAAAGTTGAGTGTTTGATAAAAAGTTTGAGTTGAAAAGTTTAAGTTAAGTTGAGTGTTTGGTAAAAAAGTTTGAGTTGAAATGTTTAAAAAAAACAAGGGCCCTGTTTGGATGTTAAAAAAATGTGTATATTATTTTCATTTTATTTAACATTCTATTATAGTTTTAAGTGAAGTAAAATGGGAAAACTCCAAATACGCTTAATTAATACCACAAATCAGACTTGAGACATCAAAAGATTTTGTAAATTTTCTGACATTTCCATAAAATACTATAAGAAAAATTACATAGTTGATCAGTAAAAGTTGTTAAAAACAAATTAATGATTAAAACCATTTATTGGAGCAACTAGATACAACTGAGATGCAGTTCACGTGGATTTATACCATGGAGATGATTGATATCTTTCCCATATTTCATCAGCTATCATATCTCTCATATGATTCATTGTACCCCTACTTGAGTCATGTTGCTGCGCTCCTGTACTTGGACCAGTACCATCGATACCGTTGTCAAATACATAATCCACGTTAACATCGATATTTCCCCCTACAGGCACACAATCTGCCACATACTCGTCAATAAAGAGATCCCCAACCTGCACCATCCTTATGAAATTATGCACAACCGCACAAGTCACGGGGATCATAACTTGTTTCTCCATTGGATAGTTGTTGGTGCCTTTTAGTATTTTCAACCTTGCCTTCCATACACCAAATGTTCGCTCAATACAATTCTACAGTGATGAATGTGTGTAGTTAAAAACTTCCCTGCGGTTGCCTAGCCCAGCACGACGTCTTCGATATTCCGGTAGATGATATGTCTCTCGTCGATATGGGCTCAGGAAACAATATTTATTGACGTAACCCGAATCTGCTAAGTAATATTTTCCTACAAAATAACATCGTAATCTGAAGTAAAAGTATAAAACTTTTGTAATAAACATGTTATTTGTAAATACTGCTATTATTTGATATTTGTAGTTACCTGGTGGAGGTATTGGGAAACCATGGAATGCTATTGCCTCTTCCAACATTCTGACATCATGGCAAGATCCCTCATACCCGGCCAACATATATCTGAATTTCATGTCAAACGAACAGGCTGCCAAGACATTCTACGAGTGAAACCATTTGCGATTAATCTAAGCATCAGCATTTTCATGCCGGGGGACACATAGGACGTGTGTCCCATCAATAGCACCAATACAACCCTGCATAAAACATTAGTCAGAACGGAGTATGCATACCAACTTATAACAGTATGATAATGTGCTTAACTGACATCGATAACGTATATCAAACCATGGCCGATATTTTCCCGCATGCTCAAGAATCAAACGTTGCACTGCTGTGTAGTCAGGTGATCGGATGAATTCATCTTTCAAAGCACAAATAACCTTCAACACTTTAAAGAACCAACGTGAAGTTGTTTCTTTAGACTTCTAGAATAAATACGAAACGTGTCGGTTTATAGCGCCTTGTGCACAAATGGCCAAAAAAATGAATAACTGCTCATTCACATTCATGTTATAAGTTGGCATCAATAATTCCCGACTACCTAATGGGTTACTTAGTACTCTGAAGGTTTCCGATTTCATACTGATCAATCCTTGAATAATGTCTTCATGGCCATTTAAAATCTCCTCTACACGCATGCTGCCAGTTAGGCTTGAATTATGCATAGGTTGTAGAACTCTTCGCCTGTTGCACTCTGCACATCTATTATTGTTCTGCCTGTGGCCAAAAATGGTCTTCCCAGAATAATCGGTACCTCCTTGTCTGCTTCATATTCTATAACAATGAAATCCACTGGAAAAATAAATTTGTCTACCTTCACGAGTACATCTTCAATTTTCCCTTCTGGATGAGCAAATGACCTGTCAGCTAATTGGAGAGTGACTATTGTAGGTCTTGCTTCCCCAATTCCCAGCTTTTTAAAGATAGACATGGGCATCAAATTTATACTTGCTCCTACGTCACATAATGCCCTTCCAGAGTACCGGTTCCCAATGGAGCATGGTATGGCGAAACTGCCAGGATCTTTCAGCTTAGGTGGCAGCTTGTTCTTCAATATCGCACTGCACTCTTTAGTTAGTGCCACCATTTTGAACTCACCTAGCCTTCATTTCTTCGAAAGAATGTCCTTCATGAATTTAACATAGCTTGGCATCTGTTCCAAAGCTTCCACAAGTGGCATATTGATGTGCAGCTGCTTAAACACATCTAAAAATTTTCTGAATTGCTTGTCCTACTTTTGATTCTGAAATCGTTGTGGAAATGGTGGTGGAGGTCTCTCTGATCTGCTCTGCTGTAGCTTTGTTGTAGCATTTCGCTCTACTACATCATCCTGATTTTCTTCATTTTCTGATTGTGGACTTGGCTGATTTTGGATTGAAGAGGGTTCTGTATCTTAAGCAGGTTGTCGGATTGGTTGATCAACTTGTCTACCATTCCGAAGTATAATTGTAATACCTAGATTTCTCGATGTTACTATTTTTTTTAAAAAAGGAATTAAATGAATACCATAGAGGTATTATTGAAAGAGAAGCTCGGTTAAGAGTTCTCTTACATTTTATGAGTTTTTAGATTAATAAAACTCAAAATGAACTATGTAGATTAGCAACGTACCTTTTGAGTAAAAAAGGGACGAAAAGTACATGATTTTAACGAAAGTCAGAGTTTGACCAAGAACGGTTAAAGGATTGACTTTGCAGTATAGTAAAATAAAGTATACTGCGAAAACCGTCTTTACGGTTGAAATAGTATGAATAGGCTTTGAAAACTAGCTTAGAAAATCAAGCACACCAAGTAGGATTAAAGACCAAAAGGGCTCGAAAAAAATAAGAAAAAGTTTTTACAGTCCATTTTTACGCAGATAAATTTTGGACTGCAGTCAAGTAAAACAGTACTGAATTGTACTGTGTATTAGTAAACACAGTATTAGAAATATCTGTGTAGCTCAAAAATGGGTTATTTTAGAGAAAAGTAGCCAAACAAGGCCTTAGGATGACATCATAATTATGACATCATCCTTATTTGGAATTATGACATCATAATTCCATGAACCAAGCCTTGAATGACAAGTGTATTGTTCTAGAACAATTTTTGGCTTGATCACCAAGTATGTGGCCGGCCACCTAGCATGCCATTTGGCAAATTTTTCAAAACTTTAGGGGTCAAAATTGAATTTTGAAAAGTTCTCCTCTTGCCTATAAATAGGGGTGGTCCTTGTTCATTTTTCACAACCTCTAGCCAAACTCTTGCCATTTTTCTGCCCATCAAAACCGAAAAAGAAAGTGAGAGGGAGCCAAGAGAAAAACCAAAATTTTCCTAAACCAAGCTTAGGTTAGTTTTCGGTTTGCAAAGGAAAGCTAAGGGGAGAGTTTGAGAAATTTTCCAGCCTTGTTCTAGGCTTGCAGCCGACTGTTAGGGTGCAGGGAAACCAAGAGGGAATCCAAAAATTTTAGGGGAAAGAATTCGGGTTTGTTTCATCAACCGAAACCAAATTTTTTGAGACCATTTTCTTGGTCTAGGGCAGCCACGGTTTTGGAGCTAGGGAAGGCAGAAATTTTGTGACCAAAACTTGACTTTGGTCCAAGGTAAAAATCTAGAACCCTAACTCTTTTATTTGAGTTCAAATTTTAAGATTTAAGGTAGTTCAATTTGGTTGTAAGGACATAAGTCCATCTTCCAATTTTTGCCCTTATAGTTGTATGTGCTTGATTTGTAGATCTAAGGGTGTATGGCTTGATTTCTTGCATAAGTTGTGCTTGTGTAGGATTGATTTTCATGCCTAATGCTTAGGGTTGTGTGTCCCCTGGTTTGGTCCGAAAATCTGCCCTTAGGCAGTGCTTGAAGCATGCTAGCTTAGGGAGCAAAGTTTAGTGTTTGTATGTGTTGTATGCAAAAAGTTAGAACCATGCAAACCTAGGTTAAGTTAATACGGGTTTTGGTTTGCATGGACATGTTTGAATTACATGTTGGTTCATGTGGGACGTTAGAAAACGCTGCATGTATGTTATCTAGGCTCCCGCGTGATCGGTCGAGTTAGAATCCGCGAAATAGGACGTAAAACAAACTTAAAACCGAAAACTGCCAGTTCGGATGTGAACTGCCCAGTTTCGGGAAAAGTGGAATTTGAGGCCTTTAGAGGCCGAACTGGGTAAAACGTAAAACATAAAAGTTGTTCAGAACGAGTTTTCCTAGGGGCCAATGCGGACAGTTTTCCAAATTGAGGCTCCAATGGTCTCCGTTTTTACAAAAACCCGTGGCTAGCCTGCCCAGACCCAGTTTACAGGATCAGCCAGTTTCAAACAAAAACTGGTACGAATACAGGCCGAACTGGATTTTTCTCAAAACACGAAAGTTTTAGGATTTTTCAAGAGCTACAACTTTCATGAAGACAACATTTTCAAAATCGGAATGGATCTTTAAACTGGAATGGTTTTATAAAGACTGTGCAGGGAATGAGAAATTCATGTACAGGATTTTCAAAAAAAAAAAATCGTATTTTTTCCCAAAACCACTGTTTTGACTAAGGAAACTGTTCCAAAGGCAGTTTCCAGCCTTAAATGATTTTATAAAAACCTATTTCAAGGATATGGATTTTTGTGAGATTTTTAAGGTTAATTCACTCAAGTTTCCAAAGAAATGAAACATGGATTTTTTTTAAAGCCAAATTGGGTAAGCAAGACGTTTACAAGTAATAACCGGAAATAATATCCGAGTTACTAGGCCAAGGCCTAGAACGCAAGTTTGACCCATATAGGGTTAACTTGGTTGATTAAGAATTAACCTTAAGGGTTGAACAAGAAAACCCTAAAGGAGACTAAGATTAATAAATTGGGCTAAGATATAGGGTTAATTAAGGAAACCCAATATTTATGATAAAGCCCAAGGTTAGGAAAGTAATCGAACCCTAACGGTATGTATAGGGTTTAGCACAAGAGGTTATCCAACGTAACCTCTTAAAGAATTAATTCATATTTAGTATGGGGACATACAATTAGGATTATGTAAGCATGTTGATTAGATTATCAACATTTCCGCAAAACTAATTAGAACCTCACCTATGTCCTTCAACGAGCAGGAGGGAACCTGCAGCTGTACGCAGAAAAGAAGCAGCTCAAAGCAGGACATAGCAAGAGAGGTAAGTACAACCACCGCCTACAGCATAGGCTTTGTTGTGGTACTTGCCTAAGTATGATAGATGTATGCTAGGGATATATGCTATGATATTGATGTTGATGCTATGTTAGGATGTTGATGCTAGGTTATGATGTTGATGCTATGTTAGGATGTGATGATAGGTTATGATGTTGATGCTATGTGATGTTATTGTTGTTATGCTATGTTGGGTTATGTTGTATGATAGGTTAAGGTATGCTATTGATGAATGCTATGTTATGTTTATTAAAGCAAGAAGCATGTTCACGAAATCTTATAAGAATTATAAGATCAAGTATGACACAACAAGATGAAAAGAAAGATGGCGAGCAATCGCCTGTGTTGTGCCGACCCGCGTTAGGTCGGGTTAGACTATGGTTTGAGTTAGAAATGGTTTGGCCGCCCCAACCACTCCATAGTCGCGCGCCCGGTACATACACTTATGTTATGGGGCCCATAAGTAAGATAAGAAATGGAAGTAAGTTAAGAATGAATTGAGCATAAAATGTGCATAAATGGACCATGCATTATGATATGTATGCTATGTTACGATGAATGAAGTTAAGTAATGATATGATAAGCATGATAAGTTAAGATTTGATATATTAGAATATGTTATGTTCATGATGTCGCGGTATAGGAGGTTGTGCTTGCTGAGCGAAAGCTCACTGTCTTACGTTTATGCTGTAGGTAAGAAACCGTCAGCAATGGTTGATACAAGATGGAAGGGCATGGCGGAGCAAACTGTGAAATGTGGGAAATGTAGCCGCTACGCGTTTTGCTGTTTACGTATTTATGTTATGGTAAATATTTTCATAAAGACACTTTTATATGTTGCACTAGTATGCCATAAAAAAAAAAAAAAAAAAAATTTCCGCTGTGTTTTCATAAGTATGTAAGTATGTAAGGGAAGATAAGTATGTATGTATGGTAACGGCCTGTGCTAGGCGGGTCGTTACAGAGTTGGTATCAGAGCGGTTTCCTGTGATACGATTTCACAATCTGCCTGCCATCGCCACCATCGTTGTAAGTTAAATTTATATTTTATGTATACGCGTAAGTATTTATGATCTAGTTATGTTATGATAGACGCGTGGAAATGGATCCCGCATGGATCAATGAGGATCGCGCAATTGTTACGGCTTTTTACGGATTACGTCCTCTTCTATATGACGGTACGGGACGATCAGTTACAGTATCGGCTTGGTTGTACGATATGGAGATGATTTTCTACACCTGCCACATCGAGGACCGATTACAGGTCTCGCTAGCTGCTCGCTGTTTGATCACGGACGCTAGACTATGGTGGATGACTTACGGAGAGCGGCAGATGCCCAGTCGGACGTGGGCACATTTTCGCACCGTAGTACTTGCACGATACGGGCCGATCCCTGCTGCGGGGCCCGGTAACGATTGGCAGTACCGAAATCCCGAGATCTGTCGGGACAGGCATTATAGACGATTCCAGAGTTTCGTGACAGATTGGCACGCGTACCTGTAGGAGTCTATGGGCCATTACTGCTGCAGATTTCAGGAGGCTATGCTACCCTATGTTCCGCAAGATATACCTCACCCCAGCTACAGGCCGAGGTGACAGCACATATGGCGCATGCTGACACCCATATGAATGAGTATCAGGTCCCAGTCGACGATGCCGGGATAGGGGGACCCCAGCATGAAGTGGGTCCAATGTTTCCCGAGGACCCGATTCCTGCTATACCCGTACAAGAGATCCCAGCCCAAGAGGCTGAAGACCAGATGGACGCCGAGGACGCTGCCGACGATTTGATTGCTCCGGAGGAACCACCGGAAGACCCTCCCATTATGATCATCCCTAGCGACGACGAGGACGACGAGGACGATATGGAGCCCGAAGCCGAGCAAGGTAACTGGATGGAGGATATTGATGACGCCGAGGGCGATCCCGAGGAGATGCGATTCCACGATGGAAATTGGGACGAAGACTCTGACGCCGAATCCGACGTTTCGATGATTACGCTAGAGGTTATAGTCTAGTTAGGGCCGATATGCGCATATATATTTTTAACCATGTATGATGATAGAGTAATAGACACTCCTATCATATTTTTTTTATTATGAACAGTACAATGGTAAAGTGTTAGACACTTCCATCATATTTTGACCATGTATATGTAAAGATATGTACGTACAAGTATGATGTATTCAATGTGTAATTACAGTATTGTAAATTACGATGTACAAAGTATGTACATAAAGGACCGTACAGATACGGGATTTATAACAAGAGCATGTTATAAATATTATGAAAGTTATGCTATATTATGATAAGTATCTGTTATGATACCTTCTATGTTATGATATGAAATGAATGATGTTACGGTATGATGTGACGTAATAAGCTATGTATGAAAGAAAAGATACTAATAGTATGATGATATCTTTTCTTATAGGATTTAAAAGATGGTACGTCCACGAAGAACGGTACCACTCAACCCGCCTGAGCCAGATCTATTGACCATGGTGGCAAGTCTACAACGGCAGCTGCTAGAACAGCAGCAAGAGACGGAAAGACTACGAGCTCAGATAGCTCAAATGAATCAAGGACCGCGGATTAACGAGGTTCCACCACGAGCTCAACCAGTACCCCCGGTACCTGAGGATCAGCCAGAAGTTCCTCAGAATGCTAACATTCCGATGGCACCTGCTGGAGGGCAAGCAAACCTACAACCAGTGAGGGAGGACTTACTATACGAACGATTCAGGCGAATGAAGGCGCCTGAGTTCGAAGGCCCGACGGACCCGATCGCCGCGGACAATTGGTTGATCGATATCCAAGTTATCTTGGATTTCATGCGATTAACGGAACAAGAGAAAGTTCTCTGCGCTTCTTTCGCCCTGAAAAAGGATGCGCGACACTGGTGGATGACCGTGCAGATGCGCCGTGACGTTACGGCCATGAACTGGCAGGACTTTGTGACCGAGTTTCGTGCGATGTACTACAACAAGGAGATCCTTGCCATTCAACAAGACGAGTTCACGAGCTTCAGACAAGGGTCGATGACGGTAATGGAGGCCGTACAGAAGTTTGAACAGCTAGCTCGGTTGTGTCCAGATTTGGTTCCGAGTGAAACGGAGAAAGTGCGAAGAATGATGAAGATGCTCAGAACCGATATTGCCAAGCAAGTGAGTGCAGGCAGCAGCCCGCCTACCCTGGTGTCCGATTGTATAAGCCGGGCGATACGAGCCGAATACTGGATCAACCAGGATAAGGAAGCTAGGGCTCAATTTTTCAAAGCTAAAAAGGAGGAAAAGGCGGCAGCAAAGCCAACGCAGACTCGACAAGACTCGGAGTCACAACTGAAGGGCCAATCCAGTAACCCTACACAAGGTTCCACTCAAGCTGGGAGAAATAAGCGAAAAGGAAATTTCTCGGGCCAGAACCAACAAGGGAATTTCCCTCAGAAAAAGAATAATCAAGGGAACGAGAACACTAACACCAGCTATCCCGCGTGCGTAACATGTGGAAAGAAACACCCGGGAGTGTGTAGGATGGGGACTAATGTTTGCTACCTTTGTGGCAAGGAGGGCACTATGCACGAAGCTGCCCCCAGAACAACCAGAACCAGAGCCCTCAGTATTCAAACCGGAATGCCAGCAGCCAGCTACATGCAGTCCAAGCAAGGCTCGAAGGACCCTCAATTGCACAAGGAAGATTAGAGGCTCCTGAACCCCTAGCTAGGATTTACGCCTACACCGATGGAAATGCTGAAGCTGGAACTTCGCATGAAGGGACAAGATAGATACTTGTCGCCACCTAAGGCGTTATTGTATTATATAATTCTGGTGCAACTCACTTGTTAAAATTTATGAAGATTGCCCAGAAATTAGGAATTAGTATAGAAAATGTTTAAAAACAGCCTTTTAAAATTTCTTTGTTTGGTAAAGAAATTTTGTGGTTTGAATTCTTTTAATGTAAAATATTTTTGTAATTATAATGACTAAGAACTGCTTGTAGATCTCATCGCAATCAAGCCTTAGGATTTCGATGTGATCTTAGAAACGGATTTCTTAAGTTATTACAACGTTAAGTTTGGTTTTCCAAAAGCGTTGAGAGACGTTTAGCCCTTTCGACAAGGAAAAGTTCAACCTTTATGGACCGTTGCGGAGCTCAACAACCGGATTAATTTTGGCAACGAAGGATCAGACGATGTCAGAAGCCCATAAGACGCCATATTTGGTACATCCAGGAGCTTTCAAAATGTACTAAGACTTCTAAGAAAGTTATCGATGGCCAAGCATGAAGAATAAAGTGACGAAATTCGTGTCAAAGTGCCTAACTTGTCAGAAAGTTAAGGCTGAATACCGACATCCTGAAGGAGATTTGCAGAAAACTGACCGAAATCTACATATCTCAGATTGTGAGACAGCATGGAGCAACAAAATCAAGCATCTCAGACCAGGATGGATGCCTCATTTCTCGGTTATGAACAAATGTTCATACTGCCATGGGGTTGAAATTAAAGTTCATTACGGTTTTTCACCCCAAAATGGCAAAACGGAAAGAACTACCCCGGATTATTCAGATTTTCGAGGACGAAAATTTTTAAGGGGGGTAGATTGTAATACCTAGATTTCTCGATGTTACTATTTTTTTTAAAAAAGGAATTAAATGAATACCATAGAGGTATTATTGAAAGAGAAGCTCGGTTAAGAGTTCTCTTACATTTTATGAGTTTTTAGATTAATAAAACTCAAAATGAACTATGTAGATTAGCAACGTACCTTTTGAGTAAAAAAGGGACGAAAAGTACATGATTTTAACGAAAGTCAGAGTTTGACCAAGAACGGTTAAAGGATTGACTTTGCAGTATAGTAAAATAAAGTATACTGCGAAAACCGTCTTTACGGTTGAAATAGTATGAATAGGCTTTGAAAACTAGCTTAGAAAATCAAGCACACCAAGTAGGATTAAAGACCAAAAGGGCTCGAAAAAAATAAGAAAAAGTTTTTACAGTCCATTTTTACGCAGATAAATTTTGGACTGCAGTCAAGTAAAACAGTACTGAATTGTACTGTGTATTAGTAAACACAGTATTAGAAATATCTGTGTAGCTCAAAAATGGGTTATTTTAGAGAAAAGTAGCCAAACAAGGCCTTAGGATGACATCATAATTATGACATCATCCTTATTTGGAATTATGACATCATAATTCCATGAACCAAGCCTTGAATGACAAGTGTATTGTTCTAGAACAATTTTTGGCTTGATCACCAAGTATGTGGCCGGCCACCTAGCATGCCATTTGGCAAATTTTTCAAAACTTTAGGGGTCAAAATTGAATTTTGAAAAGTTCTCCTCTTGCCTATAAATAGGGGTGGTCCTTGTTCATTTTTCACAACCTCTAGCCAAACTCTTGCCATTTTTCTGCCCATCAAAACCGAAAAGAAAGTGAGAGGGAGCCAAGAGAAAAACCAAAATTTTCCTAAACCAAGCTTAGGTTAGTTTTCGGTTTGCAAAGGAAAGCTAAGGGGAGAGTTTGAGAAATTTTCCAGCCTTGTTCTAGGCTTGCAGCCGACTGTTAGGGTGCAGGGAAACCAAGAGGGAATCCAAAAATTTTAGGGGAAAGAATTCGGGTTTGTTTCATCAACCGAAACCAAATTTTTTGAGACCATTTTCTTGGTCTAGGGCAGCCACGGTTTTGGAGCTAGGGAAGGCAGAAATTTTGTGACCAAAACTTGACTTTGGTCCAAGGTAAAAATCTAGAACCCTAACTCTTTTATTTGAGTTCAAATTTTAAGATTTAAGGTAGTTCAATTTGGTTGTAAGGACATAAGTCCATCTTCCAATTTTTGCCCTTATAGTTGTATGTGCTTGATTTGTAGATCTAAGGGTGTATGGCTTGATTTCTTGCATAAGTTGTGCTTGTGTAGGATTGATTTTCATGCCTAATGCTTAGGGTTGTGTGTCCCCTGGTTTGGTCCGAAAATCTGCCCTTAGGCAGTGCTTGAAGCATGCTAGCTTAGGGAGCAAAGTTTAGTGTTTGTATGTGTTGTATGCAAAAAGTTAGAACCATGCAAACCTAGGTTAAGTTAATACGGGTTTTGGTTTGCATGGACATGTTTGAATTACATGTTGGTTCATGTGGGACGTTAGAAAACGCTGCATGTATGTTATCTAGGCTCCCGCGTGATCGGTCGAGTTAGAATCCGCGAAATAGGACGTAAAACAAACTTAAAACCGAAAACTGCCAGTTCGGATGTGAACTGCCCAGTTTCGGGAAAAGTGGAATTTGAGGCCTTTAGAGGCCGAACTGGGTAAAACGTAAAACATAAAAGTTGTTCAGAACGAGTTTTCCTAGGGGCCAATGCGGACAGTTTTCCAAATTGAGGCTCCAATGGTCTCCGTTTTTACAAAAACCCGTGGCTAGCCTGCCCAGACCCAGTTTACAGGATCAGCCAGTTTCAAACAAAAACTGGTACGAATACAGGCCGAACTGGATTTTTCTCAAAACACGAAAGTTTTAGGATTTTTCAAGAGCTACAACTTTCATGAAGACAACATTTTCAAAATCGGAATGGATCTTTAAACTGGAATGGTTTTATAAAGACTGTGCAGGGAATGAGAAATTCATGTACAGGATTTTCAAAAAAAAAAAATCGTATTTTTTCCCAAAACCACTGTTTTGACTAAGGAAACTGTTCCAAAGGCAGTTTCCAGCCTTAAATGATTTTATAAAAACCTATTTCAAGGATATGGATTTTTGTGAGATTTTTAAGGTTAATTCACTCAAGTTTCCAAAGAAATGAAACATGGATTTTTTTAAAGCCAAATTGGGTAAGCAAGACGTTTACAAGTAATAACCGGAAATAATATCCGAGTTACTAGGCCAAGGCCTAGAACGCAAGTTTGACCCATATAGGGTTAACTTGGTTGATTAAGAATTAACCTTAAGGGTTGAACAAGAAAACCCTAAAGGAGACTAAGATTAATAAATTGGGCTAAGATATAGGGTTAATTAAGGAAACCCAATATTTATGATAAAGCCCAAGGTTAGGAAAGTAATCGAACCCTAACGGTATGTATAGGGTTTAGCACAAGAGGTTATCCAACGTAACCTCTTAAAGAATTAATTCATATTTAGTATGGGGACATACAATTAGGATTATGTAAGCATGTTGATTAGATTATCAACATTTCCGCAAAACTAATTAGAACCTCACCTATGTCCTTCAACGAGCAGGAGGGAACCTGCAGCTGTACGCAGAAAAGAAGCAGCTCAAAGCAGGACATAGCAAGAGAGGTAAGTACAACCACCGCCTACAGCATAGGCTTTGTTGTGGTACTTGCCTAAGTATGATAGATGTATGCTAGGGATATATGCTATGATATTGATGTTGATGCTATGTTAGGATGTTGATGCTAGGTTATGATGTTGATGCTATGTTAGGATGTGATGATAGGTTATGATGTTGATGCTATGTGATGTTATTGTTGTTATGCTATGTTGGGTTATGTTGTATGATAGGTTAAGGTATGCTATTGATGAATGCTATGTTATGTTTATTAAAGCAAGAAGCATGTTCACGAAATCTTATAAGAATTATAAGATCAAGTATGACACAACAAGATGAAAAGAAAGATGGCGAGCAATCGCCTGTGTTGTGCCGACCCGCGTTAGGTCGGGTTGGACTATGGTTTGAGTTGGAAATGGTTTGGCCGCCCCAACCACTCCATAGTCGCGCGCCCGGTACATACACTTATGTTATGGGGCCCATAAGTAAGATAAGAAATGGAAGTAAGTTAAGAATGAATTGAGCATAAAATGTGCATAAATGGACCATGCATTATGATATGTATGCTATGTTACGATGAATGAAGTTAAGTAATGATATGATAAGCATGATAAGTTAAGATTTGATATATTAGAATATGTTATGTTCATGATGTCGCGGTATAGGAGGTTGTGCTTGCTGAGCGAAAGCTCACTGTCTTACGTTTATGCTGTAGGTAAGAAACCGTCAGCAATGGTTGATACAAGATGGAAGGGCATGGCGGGGCAAACTGTGAAATGTGGGAAATGTAGCCGCTACGCGTTTTGCTGTTTACGTATTTATGTTATGGTAAATATTTTCATAAAGACACTTTTATATGTTGCACTAGTATGCCATAAAAAAAAAAAAAAAAAAATTTCCGCTGTGTTTTCATAAGTATGTAAGTATGTAAGGGAAGATAAGTATGTATGTATGGTAACGGCCTGTGCTAGGCGGGTCGTTACAATAATAGCCTTGCAATACTCATTGCCATCTCTTCTAGGGTTCTCCGTATCGCTAGGAAACGATCCTTGGGGCCTATTGTTCAAAGCATTAGCTAGCTGTCCCACCTGATTCTCCAAACTCCTCAATGATGCAGCTTGACTCTGAATAATGACTGATTGATTCTGAATGATCGCATCATTCTTCGCCATGTATTCCTTGAGTAGTGCCTCAATGGGATTCGGTTGTTCTTGAAACGGATGTCTTTGTTGCTGCTGTTGAAAACCTGGTGGGTGTGTCGGTTTATTCAGCCCTGCTGAAGAACTAGCTTCCTAATCACCCCATGAAAACTTTGGATGCTGCCTCCACCCTGGGTTGTAAGTGTTGGAATATGGATTGTTATTTCTGTTGAAATTATTCACATAGCAAACTGAAGCTGGGTTAGCTAGGCAATTCTCAAATGAATGACCTTCACCACAATAAACACACACAACTTCCACTGCCTGCACCGAATTTGCCCTTGCTGCCATATTCATGGACTTCAATATATTGGACAATGAAGATACTTGAGCTGTCAAAGCTGTAATGGCATCTACCTCATGAACTCCTGCTACACGCCTTCCCGTAGAAACTCTCTCAGTAGGCCACTGGTAGTTGTTATTAGACATTCTCTCCAAAATCTCGTAAGCTTCATTGGAAGACTTCATCAAAAGGGCTCCATTTGCAGACGCATCCAGCATACTCCGAGTTTGAGCATTAAGACTATTGTAAAAAGTCTCCATTTGGATCCAATGGGGGAGTCCGTGGTATGGGCATTTTCTAAGCAACTCTTTAAAACGCTCCCAAGCTTCATAGAGAGCCTCTCCATCTACTTGCTGAAATGATGTGATGTCATTCCGTAGTTTGGCATTTTTGTTCGGAGGAAAATACTTCACCAAAAATTTCTCAGCCAAATAATTCCACATTGCTACTGAATCTGGTGGTAAAAAGTTCAACCAGGCTCTAGCTCTGTCTCGTAAAGAATAAGGAAATAACTTGAGTCGAAGTGCTTCTTCCGTTACACCATGAAGCTTGAAGGAATCACTCACTTCCGTAAACAATTTCAGGTGCAAATGAGGATCTTCAGTAAGCATCCCGCTGGATTGACCCACTGTTTGGAGCATCTGAAACATCACCGGCTTCAACTCAAATGTTGGGCTTGAATTTCTAGTCGAACAATGCTAGGATACAACCCGTGCAACATAGGGACATCATAATCCCTTATTGCCCTGTCTCTGTCATCTTCCATGGCTGCATATTGTTGGCAATGTTATTCACTATTACACCTTCAGCCCTTCCTTCCATTCTAGCAGCACCTAGTTGTTCTCTCCTTCTTGCTCTGAAAGTTCTTTCAATTTCTGGATCTAAACCAAATCTGTGTCCCTCGGCCTGTTCATGCAAGAGAACCACACCTAAAAAAAAAAAACAACCAGAGTTGATTACAGTTGAGAAAAGCAAAATAAATGAAAAAAATTGGTTCCTATAATATAAATTTTCGATAATCACAATCCCCGGCAACGGCGTCAAAAACTTGTTTGCCAAAAATATGTATGCGAAAATACTACGCAAGTGCACATAATCGAATAAGTAATATAGTAGTAAGTAGAGTATCGTATCCACAGGGATTGAGTTATCAAAAATTAATTATAGAAAACAATCAAGTTAAAAACAAAAAATGATTTGAATACTAAAATTATAAAAACTAAATATAAATGAATGGGTGTAAATAAAAATGCAACTAAAAGATAAAACGTGACAATATCAAAGGCTTGAGTTGTGAAACAATGATGGTTGATGGCTAGAATTATTGATTTCCCCTTAGTTGCAAATCTGACTACAAATGCTATAGGAAATGCTGCAGCAAAGTTATCCAGTCAACTAAAATTCTGCACTATCCTCTTCCGAAAAATGTTGTGCTTCTAGTTTTTCAAACCAAAATTAACATATCCCTATGCATCTCAGTTTTCCAAACATAATATTAAGCAACAATTTTAATGTGTTGTACAAGAAAATAATATATTCCTATATCATTCACTTATATTATTCAAGTTAAATCCAATCAAAATTAACCTTTCCAGAATTAATTCTAGTTTGTATATTCTATCAATTGATGGCCAGTCAATCAACAAATATTAAACAATAACAAATGCTTGAATAACCAAAATAAGATTCACTGCACAATTAACTCAACATATAAATCTTCATTGCAACCTTGGTTCCATCAATAATCCTAGCTAGAGGATTTAGTTCATGTGCATATTAAAGAAATTACAAATATAAATCTCACTCCACATATTCATCAATCCAACGAAAGAAAATCAAAAGATTAAGGAAAGGGTTAGAAAGAACTAAGAAAAGAAATGGATAGGTCTTCAGCACAAATGAAATCTCTTCCTTTAGCCGAAGATCCCCAGTCGTGAAAGCTACACCAATCTCCTCCCTTCAGTTCTCTTTCCTCCTCTCTGAATCATGTATTTTTGCTTCCTCTCTCTTCTTTTTCTCTTGCCCCGAAACGGCTTGCCTCTTTCTATTGCCCAGAAACGGCTGCTTTCCTCAGCAAATGGCTGCCCCCTTTAAATTGTTAACTTTCCCTTTTTATTCCCATCCTCCAAAAGATGCCCTAGCTCCACGGGCCTTCTTGGTTGCTAAGATTAGTAACATTTTCACAGCTGTCATGCACAAACATAATGAGCAAATAAGTCTTTGCCAGCTGTAAGACAACACCAAAATTAAACATAAAATAATATGCCAAAAGTCAAAATTAACTACAACTCTTTACCCATCCTCTAACTAAAACAAACTAATTAATATTATATAAAATATTAAAACTAATACATATTATCTTAAGATAACAACAATTAACAAGCTTAAAACTATGCTAAATAACTCTATTTCATAGAGTTATCAACAATCATGTGTTTTTATTCTAATGAGCCTCAAATACTTCATCGACACCAACCTTTTGAAGTTGGAAGAGTACCCACTTGGTGCTTTCACGGACGCAAGCCATTCACAAAGCTTTCTCTTTTCTTGTCTCGATAATGTGTGCTTTGCCGGAGGTAAGAATGTGCCATTCAATCTTTTGTCGGGGAGCAAATTAGGTATAATCTTCATCTCTTTAAGATCCAACCGTGCCTTCTCACCATCTTTAGTTTTGTTTGGAATGTCAAGCAACGTCCCCATTATCGATTCACAAACGTTTTTCTCAATATGCATTACATCCAAGCAATGACGAACGTAAAATGACTTCCAATATGGAAGTTCGTAGAAGATTGACTTCTTCTTCCAAGGTCCATCGCCAACTGAAGACTTATGTTTTCTCTTGCCCAAAACTACTTTCACATCTTTAAGCATATCAAATACATCTTCACTAGACAAAATCCAAGGAGCGGTTTTTTCTTCGGTATTACCATCAAAATCCTTTTTTTGTTTACGGTATCGATGATTTTTTGACAAGAATCTCCTGTGATCAAGGTAAATGGTTTTCTTATCATTTTTCAACCAGATAGAAGATGTTTCCTTCATATAAACTGGACAACCTATATAACTCTTCACAGCATAACCAGAGAGGTTGCCAAGTGCAGGAAAGTCATTAATGGACTAAATCAACATTGCACGAATATTGAACGTATCTTGATGGTGAGAATCTTTAACTTGTAAACCATCTTCCCAAAAGCTTTTAAGGTCATCAATTGATGGTGCCAAGTATACATCAATGTCATTCCCCGGTTGTTGAGGGCCTGAGATCAATAATGTCAACATTAAGAACTTCCGCTTCATGCACAATTCTGGCGGGAGATTGTAGTTGACAAGTATAACTGGCTAGGTACTATGCCGACTACTCATGTTACTATGTAGGTTCATTCCATCCGTCGACAAACCGAGACGTAAATTCCTTAGTTCCACACTAAAATCTGGATAATTGTCATCAAAGGTCTTCCATTATGGTGCGCCAGCCGGATGCCTAAGTTTGCCATCGTCAACAAGTTTATCATGGTGCCATGTCAAATTTTTAGCATGATTGGCATTACGGAATAAATGACGCAATCGTAGAGCCGGTGGAATGTACCATAACACCTTAACCGGCACTCATTTTCTACCATTTGATGGCATTTTTCCCTTCTTCCATCTTGACTCGTTACGAACCGGACATTCATCTAAATCTTCATATTCTTTCCGGTAAAAAACGCAATCATTTGGACAAACATATATCTTTTCATATTCCATTCCCAAAATGCGCAACGTATTCTTCACCTTGTACATACTAGGTGGCACTTTGTTATCTTCCGGTAGAACATCTTTTAGAAATTCTAAAAGAGTCGTGAAACTCGAATTCGTCCACCCTCCCGACGTTTTCATATTCCATAATTTAACCAATGCCCCTAATTCGTATATTTTGTACACCTGACATACAAGGGCGTTTCGACATCATTAATCATTACCTCAAATAACTCCAGATGGTGCACAAAAATTTCTTCCAAATCATTTACCATATTGAATATATTATCACCAACATCTTTCTCAATAATAGGCTCTTTATCTTTAGTACTCGTCGATGTATATTTAATATCAAAAAAAATTTCGCCATGTAAATACCATGGTTGGTAAGAACAAATAATCCCATAGGGGTGCAAATGTCCTCTAACATCATCATTGGAATGAGATCTATGATTACTATAAATTTGACACGGACATGAAATCTTATCATCTTGTATGTGAGCTTTGGCAAATGACTAAAATTCTTCAACACCATCTTCATATGCTTTAGACAATCTATCAAACCACATCCATTTCATATCCATGATTTGCAAATCCTAAATAAAAAAAATTAAAATACTTAATTAGAAGTCAAAGTACTCTATTTTAACATGCATATATATATATATATATATATATATATATAATTTTCATTAATTAATACCAGCCCATTAATTGATCAATAATTAAAAGTCGAATTAGTAGAATAACAAAACTAATTAAAATACAAAACCATAATTAATTAAGTCTAAATACGGGGGTAAAATAACATTTATTGATCATCACTTAATTTATTAACACCCATTGCACAATTTAACTCTAAAACTCTAAATATATCTCAAAACATATATATATAAATACCTTAATTATAATAAAATCATACAAATCATCAATAATAATATTAAGGAAAACACATCAACAAGAAGACGTTAATTAGCTATCACTTACAGAGAGATTATAATGATGGATATAGTAGATGGAAGTGGTGACGTCCAATGGTATACTAATAGTTTTCGGAGCGATCTGATCGTATTTTGGGTTATGCAGAGTTATTGATGTGAAAAATTGAAGGCAACAACTCTCAGCATTTTGGCTAATTTTATCACGAATTTTCCACGATGGTTTTTTATTCACTGTTGTGGAAGCATATGCTTCCACGATGGTTTGGGAAAACCGTTGGGGAAGCTCACTGCTTCCACGATGGTTTTCCCAAACCGTCGTGGAAGCAAGGCGCGTTTCCACGACAGTTTCCCAAACCGTTGTGGAATCACCTCCTTCCATGACGGTTATTGTAAACCGTCGTCGAAGTCCCCGATTCCACAATGGAAGTGCCTTGTTTCCATGACGGTTTTCGGAAACTCTTTTCCGCTCCGTGTTTTTGCGTATTTTCTACGACGGTTTTTTTAAAAACGATCGTGGAAGTGCCGTCGTGGATTCCACATTTTGAAGTAGTATTTGTTAGATGATTTTTAAGCATCGACATATACATTTTGAAATTGTCTCGTGTAATTTTTAGAAAAAATATAATAATATTTCTAAACATATATAGATGAAAAAAAATGAACTTCCTGCTTATTGATCATATATATATATATATATATATGGATACAATTTAATAGGATTTATACGTATAACTAGTAAAAGTTATAACATAAAGAAAATACCAATTAAATATAACTTTAAAACTCAAAAAATTCTAACAATAGTTGATGATTATATCTATTTTTTAAAGTTTAAATTAAGACATATAAGTTAAATATTACATTTACTCAAAATTTTTTTATTAATTTACCATTTTTTTGAATCCTAATTTTTTTTTAAAATTTTATTAACTTCAAAATTATGGACAATTAGAATATTGATATGGGTTAGTTTTTATTTATTAGTAAAGAGAATTACCTTTAAAGGAAACAAATGACGGTGTAAAATAAATTAAAGTGAAACATATTTTTCAACTAAAAATGACAAACAGTAGATAACAAATCATGACTTAGAAACTTCTATTTTTTTTATTATAAGACTAATATTTGATATGAAATTCAAGAATAACCATTACATTGTCTTCAAATAATATATATAAAATATGTAATAATTATTGTACTGTAATAAATGTGAAAAAAACAATTTTTTTAAAAACAAAAAAATATATTAAAACTTTTACCATATTAAAGTTATCACTTTAAAAGTTTTATTCTTATATATGTCCCTATTAAAATAAATTTTTGAATCAGTCATCGGACCTATTACCTATATTTTTAAGTAAAGTAGTGACCACAAATATTGGACCATGACTAGTAGTCTTGTAGGTATATAGAGTCACATGGCTTACGTTCCTACCAAATTGTGTGGAACGGTAGCAACTTGGACCATTGACTGGTAGGCCTACGTCCTAGTAGGGGGGCTATCTACTAGGTGTTTTTTATTCCTAGTCTACTTTAACAAAAGGGGAAGGGAACAAGCAAAAGAAAGGAGACCACACAAACATTTAGATGTGTGTCATTATCCGACCCAAAGATGCAAAAGAAATATCTGTTCTTTGCTCGATCTGTATTATATATTGATCATGTGGCCAACAAAGTGATAAATATATAGTTAGAAGCATTTGCTCATTAGATCAGTACTCACCATCATATTTAGACCAATCTAGCTAAATTTTCACCATGATCATTCCTATACTACTTCACATCATTATTCTGTTCTGCAACATAGCTACGCCATCATTAGCATCATCATCATCATCATCAGAACTACAGATAGCGAAACAAGGCTGCAAATCGCGCTGCGGCGATGTCGAAATTCCCTACCCATTCGGAATAGGACCTGGCTGTTACGTGGACAAATGGTTTGAAATCGTCTGCATAAAATCCACAACACCAGTTCTCAGTCTCATCAACGGTCCAGAGGTCCTGCATATCGACGTGGTAAAAGAAGCGATCATCAAGGTCAAACACCCCATAACGTTTCTGAATTGCAAAGGGAGGGAATTCCGAGAAGCTGCAAACTTGACGGAAAGCCCCTTCGTGTTTTCGCAGAAAAGGAACAGATTCACTGCCGTGAGCTGTGGTGTACTCTCCCGGATTAGGTCGACGACAGACAATACGTCGGAAACTATTGGAGCTTGTATGTCCATTTGCGACAACAGTACGGCCGCAGAAGCCATCTGCAACGGCATGAACTGCTGTCAGACGATGATTCCCTTGAACCTCAAATATTTCCGTACAGATTTTGATACCCAACGTACAAATAGATTTCAAAATAACTGTATGTACGCGTTCTTAGTTGATCTTCAATGGTTTCAAGACAACCGGGCTAGTAGATTTGGGGATATTAAGGATAAGATGGACACCGTTCCTGTGGCGTTGGAGTGGAGCTTGCATAATTGGACAGTGGAGGAGTTGGGAAATTCCTTTAATGGTACTAGTGGGGGAGACTTGGCTACTTTCAGATGCTTTTCCCCGGGCCAAACGTCCGGGATTCAGTGTTCCTGCAACTCTGGCTTTGAAGGGAATCCCTATATTCTTGGTGGATGCCGAGGTGAACATAATTGCCTGATGATCTAATTTTCAGTCCTTTATTTTTCTTCATTTTCTCGTTCTCGCTCTTTTTTCCGTTCCGTTCTTTGTTTTTTTTTTGGTAATTTTAATTAAGCTGTTTTTTTTTTTTGGGCTTTATATAGTTCAAGCTCGTTTGCGTCCTTATACTTATAAAAGTGTCGTTGTACAACACCAGTACGTAGTAGTTTGACACTTTCAATGTTACTACATGATAATTATTTATATGAGACTACTGTAGAACCACCTTTTATTATATAATTATATTGCATGTCGCTACGTATGTTTTTCCTTTTTAATATGGTTAGGTAGACAAGTGGACTAGAAATTAATTTATCTGAAGCTGCTTCTGTCTTGGTACATCATGACATTTTTTCTTTCTTTCTTTTCTTCGAATGACAACGTGTACAGATGTACGTATGTATGTATATATGTATACACAGATATAGATGAATGCAAATCAGGTGACAACTGCGGGGGTGGTATTTGCTCGAATCGCATTGGAAGCTATGAATGCTTCGGGCCAGATGATCCGAAGAACAAAACAACAGGAAACATGGTTATTTTAGGTATGCAAGCATGCTATACAAACAAATTTATACAAATGTTATATATTTCCTTTTCTACATATTAATGTCATTATTATTTTATTTATTTATGTTTTCTTTTATTTTCCGTAGAGAATGGGGGACCATTAGTAGTAAACTAGTACACATTGAAAAGTCGATGTTCAGTGCATGTTGCAGAAGAAATGGTTAGAGTCATTAAGTTGACAAATAAACAGTTGATAGATTAAAAATTTTCCACAATGATATTTTATTGTGGACCAATTGATGTAACGGGTTATGATATGGTTTTTAGTGATCACGCGTGAAGTTTGCATCAAGCCGATTTCGAGACTCGAGACTCTTGAATATTGTTGAATTGAAAAACGATTAGATCTCATTCATATGTCTAATCATTACTTCTTTCTTTCGGGTTTACATTCCCTGGTAAAAGATGTTGTCTAAAGTTAATTTAATAATTTAAAAAGACTATATTCACTCTCTATGGAGAGAAAGGTAAACATTTTCTTCAACAAAAAAAGGCATATTAAAAAATTGCCTTAGGATTCACTATCTTGAGCTGGCCTAATGTGAAAATGGCAATTAAAGTCTCTTTGATGCATGGAAAAATGAGTAATAATTTTAGGTTTTCTTTTCATTACGTACTAATGACCTCTAGTTCTTTTCTTCCAATATAAATACTCAGTTTATTTAATTATTTTATTTTTTTAGATTTGTACTTCTAATGTGGGATTGCGGTCCTTTTATAATCAAATCTTTATACAATGGTCTGTGGATCTCATATCAATGCAGGTCTTAGCGTGGGATTCTCACTGCTATTTCTTCTAATTGCTTATTGGTGTTTACACAAGATTATAAAGAAGAGACGGAGAATTCGCCGCAAGGAAAAGTTTTTCAAACGTAACGGTGGTTTATTGTTGCAGCAAGAAATGTCTTCAAGAAAAGTCAATGTTGAGAAAACTAAGTTGTTCACTTCGAAGGAGTTAAAGAAGGCTACAGACAACTTCAATGCTGATAGAATTCTTGGACAAGGAGGTCAAGGAACAGTTTATAAGGGGATGTTGGCAGATGGAAGAATCGTGGCTGTAAAGAAGTCCAAAATAGTTGACGAGGGAAAACTCGTTGAATTTGTCAATGAAGTTGTTGTTCTATCCCAAATCAATCACAGAAACGTGGTTAAATTGATGGGGTGTTGTTTAGAGACTGAAGTTCCTCTTTTAGTCTATGAATTCATACAAAACGGAACTCTTTCCGAGTATATTCATAACAAGAACGAGGAGTTTTCGTTTACATGGGAAATTCGTTTACGAGTTGCTACAGAAATTGCAGGAGCTCTTTTCTACTTGCACTCTGCGGCATCTTGTCCCATTTACCATCGAGATATAAAATCTACAAACATACTCTTAGACGAGAAATACAGAGCAAAGATAGCGGACTTTGGGACTTCAAGATCACTCAACGTAGATCAAACTCATCTAACTACACAAGTGCACGGGACATTTGGTTACTTGGATCCAGAGTACTTCCAATCCAACCAATTCACCGAGAAGAGTGATGTTTATAGTTTCGGAGTACTTCTTGTCGAGCTCTTGACGGGAGAAAAGGCAATTTTTATGAAGAGGTCCTCCGAGGGTAGAAGTCTCGCCACATACTTCATTATCTCTATGCAACAGAATCGCCTATTTGACATTCTTGATGCTAAAGTTATGGAGGGTCCAAAAGAGGAAGTTTTGGTAGTTGCAAATATTGCAAATAGGTGTCTGAGTTTGAATGGAAAGAAAAGACCTACAATGAAAGAAGTCTCAGTGGAGTTGGAGGGAATCCAAATGTCAGGGAAAGCCTCTGATTTTCAACATCATGAAGAGTTTGACTACGTTAGAACCGAACAAATCGAGCGTTGTGATGCTATCTCTATGTCAATCGGCTCAGCTTTCGACAGTAATCGGGGTGATCGTTCTTCTTCTTCATTGCATGAACTTCCACTACTTTCTTTCACACAACACTGAAAAAAAAAAAACCAAAAAAAAAAAAAAAAAAAAAACTCGAAGATGTAGCTTTTCTTTTTACGCGCGCCATACTTTTCTCGGCTGTTTTGGAATAATTTTCACATTTGGACGTGTTCCATTCGAACTAATTGTCATATATGCACTGATTTTAATTTAAGATAAGAGTTAGAATAATTTGTAGTTGAGCTCCAACACAAGCTCCAAAGAAAGCATGTAAAATGTTTTAATTGAGAGATGGCAGAGAACATTAAACACTAAAAGAATTCGTATATGCAGTACCAACATATTTAACATTCTTTTATTAACAAACTAGACAAGCAATTTACCATTTGACAATACGTAAATGAATATTCAACAACAAAAGACTTGGGATTCAATAAAACTAATGACTGTCACTTGTCTAATTAGGTTGTCTCGACAAGATCTTTCCCCTCTTTGTGCTGTAAAACGGGATCCGCAAGAAATCGTAACAAATCCAACATATCAACGCGATAACCAAGTAAATCAACCACTAATGAAACATCTATTTTTTATAATGCAAAGGGAAACTCCATGGAGCCGTAATCCGTTATGAACTTCCCTCCGTCAATTAATAGGGTTGACAAAGTTTTCACTAGAGACTCACACCCATCAACAAATACAACATGTTTGCTAGACAACAAAACTTGCATCTGCTGCAATGTATGGTTATATTATATATCTTTTCTTTTTCTTTACCTCTTTTAAAAAATTCTATTAAATATATCCATAACTTTTTTTTTTTTTATAATACTCCTTTAAAATTGTGTTATTCTTCACTTCTTCCACGTGTAAATCTCTTTCTGTTTTCTTTCATTCATCGACTTTTAATTTTTGTTTTTCATTCTTTTTTCGTATTGAAATAATTTTTTCCAAATGTATGCTTACTCAGAATTTTTTTGTGACACTTGCAATTATTATTCTCATAGCATCACCCAATTAATTTTCTATCTAATTTGCTAGCTTCTCTTCAATTTGTTACTAATTAAATATTTTCTTTTTATCCAAAAATTGTTTTCAAATATTGCACTACATTTTCATCCTCAATTCTCTATCGACAATTATTTTCTCCTAGGGTTAATTTCAAAAATAGCACATCTCAGAAAAATAATTTCAAATCTTACACCATTTTTAGGATTTTCGTATCTAATATTGTTACATCAAAAGATTCCTTGAAAATTGGGTCTAGCGGGTCACTGACTGAGATAAATTATTAAAAATTTCCCTTAACTACCCGCCCTAATCCTCTGTCAAACCCTAAAGTCCATCAAATTCTAGCAGAGAAAGAGAGGATCAAGAGGAGAGAAAGAGAAACATCAGAGAGACAGAGAAAGAGAGTGATCGAGAGAAGAAATTAGATAAGCCATCAATAACCTATAGTAATTGTCAAAAACCTTTGTCCACGCACTATGTAAGTACCAGACCTTTAAAAATGGGAAAGTGCATTGAGAAAACAGAGAACCAAAACAACCACCCAATCCACAACCAAAAGCACGATGAAAACCATGAAATCTCCTGAGAATTTGCAACTCTAGAAAGGAGGTCTCAATGCTTGATGGCTTCGCCGGAGAAGAAATTCCCACTCAACAAGTGATGGCCTCGCCTGAGAAGAAAACCCTTGAGAGAGGGGGGGCAAAAAAACACATAAAGAGAAGAAGAGGTAGAAGTGAAGGAAAAACTGGAGAAAATATTTTACGCAATAGAAAACCTAGTATAGTGGATTTAAAATTTTTTCTACCATACTTACAGGATCGATCAAACTCATGTTAATATATATAATGATTAGTTTACATCAATACATACTGGATTGGTAGACAATTCTAGATTATCAAGTTAGCTTAAAAATTATGATTACCGACTACCTAATCTTTCCTGCTATGATTCTTCCACATATGGGTGTGTGGGGCACACTTAATAAAATCTCCAGTCATGAAGCGATACTCTTTCTCTTTTATCGTCTCTCCATTTTCAATCCAAAAAGCCCTTTTTTTTTTGTTGAGAATTCGTGAGCTATAACAAAAAGAAATTTCACTCTTTCGCTCACAAAAAACGTAGACCGTGGCTGAGGTTAGGTCAAAAATTTCTTCATCAATTAAGTATATATAACATCCAATAAATATTTAATTATTTAATTATTTAATTATTTATAAGCATTATTCTTAATTTAAATAAAAGAATATTCATATCCATAGACAATTATTCATTCATTTAAATTCAAATTGTAGAGAATATCTAATCATCTTGTCTGCTTTTAAATTTAAGTTAAATTGTGATTTTAATCCAAGGACAACAACCTTTAATTTACATAATAATTAATCATTATCTTATCCAAGAATTTCAAATTCTAGAATGTGTATCTCGGATAAGCACCTAGCTTAAAGAGATCATCAATTATTTAAGTATTGATAGATGTAAAGAACTCGTCGTAAAGATTCTCCTGGTGAAATTGAACACCAACCATTGACATTATTTCACCATTTTATCACTTTAAAGAAGACCAAACTACTTCATTTTCTCTGTCTCACTATTTTTTCTCCTCCTGTTTTCTTCACCTGCTGCCAAGGACAACACTTGTTCCAATTTTCTTTGCTAATCACGTGAGCTCGCAAAGCATGCCACATAACCCCCTTTTCTAGCTTGTTTCTTTAAGGGATTGTGTCCATTATTGGTTCAACGCACAACATGGGACCGGCGCCCAACAGGTGGTGCTATTGAGTTTTCAAAACACGGATAGCTTTGAAAATTAGCATGGACTAAAACAAACAAACAAACATTTTGAAAACAATATTGTATCAGTGTCAAAACTAAGGCTCCATTTGATTCAATAATTCAAATAGAAACATTTGGAATGGAAATATTTGAATACCATCTGATATAATATTTAGATATATTTGAACAGAGCATTTGAATGTGTATTTAGATAGATATTTAAAATAATTTTAATAAATCTTAACAAAATCTCAATGTGCATTATAAATTTTAATAGGGTATATGGATGATATTTTGTTCATCTTTTTACTCTGAAAGCATGGAAAAAGGAATCATCTTGAAACGGAAAAAAAAAATTTTGAGGTATTTTGAAGCTTGTATACAAGAGAGAGAGGTTTTCAATTAAAGAAAATCAAAATATTAATGTTGCATATATACTCCCTTAAATGAAAATTAAAATTTAAGGGAGATTTAATTTTCATTTTTCTTCGTAATTGGCCAAACGGCCCGTTTCACATCATTTTAATGACATCCCCAATTTTTACTCCATATATATAATTGAATGATGAATCCAAATTGAAATGATAAAAATTTTCTTAAATGATTAGAACAAACGTGATATATATATATATATATATATATATATATAAATTTTGGAATGGTTGGAAGGGGAAACCATATCACATGATTTTTTATTTATTTTATTAATACTTTTGAGAATCAGACATAAGTCACTATTATCAACGCGAAGGAGACTGGAGAGGAGGGAATAATAGTCACGTATATTGATAATTCAATTGCGTGTGTCACACTGGTATTTGAATTTATAATATCTTGCCTTCAAAAAATGCACGTCATGATCAAGTATTAGATATTTTTGCGACTCGCTTATTTCTTGTTAGCACGTGTATTTGGAATATTTAAAAAAAAAATGTAATGCAAACACGATGAAGACCAAGTACTCATTTCAATTTTTCAAAACCATAGATTTTTCTAAGCAACAAAGCAGTTAATTTGGGTATGCATTTGGAAAGTTTATTGTACACTACACAGACAATGGTCAACCTTGTCAGCTAGTACTAGTTACAAAATATTTCACAATCTATTCATTGAACTAGCTAGAATCTAAAACAAACGTAAAGAAGTAGCCAAGCACCGAAACCAAAAACAAACAATACAAATACTTCTATACTCTCTTACCCAACTATTGGAATTATATATATATATTTTTTACATTATTATAACAATCAGTTGATTTTATTATAATATTTTTTCATTATTTTATCTACTACATAATATCATATTACACATAATTTTATAAAAAATGACAAGTTAATTAGTTATTAGAAGTTATTTCTGAAAAAGTTATAATTGTTGAAACTAGACAGGTGATTTTTCTTACAAATATTCAAATAATAAATATATTGATTTTAAATCCCTTTCGTTAGGTACTTATCAAACATCATTCTTTAGCACGTATTCCCTCTTTGCCACAGACAGAGTATAAGCTAGTTCGAGAAGGAACGAGGAAGAAAAAGTAGTAGAAATGAAGATCATGGCTTGGAAACTGCTTGTTCAAATCCTTCTTTTCTCATGGCTAACCAACATACAACTATTGTCATCAGGAGCACCAATTGCGAGGCCGAATTGTCCGACACATTGCGGTAGAGTAAGCATACCATACCCTTTTGGGATCAGAGCTGGCTGTTTCCTCGATGAATGGTTTGAAGTAGCATGCAAAAACAACACACCTCTCTTGAACCGCACGGATTGGGAAGTGACGGAATTCAACGTTGCCGACGGCACGATTAGGGTAAGAAATTTCTGGATTCTAAACGAAACCCTAGGGCAAACTGGTAACATTGAAGGAAGCCCTTTTGAGTTATCTGAGCTGGTTAGTGTTCCCATTGTGCTCAAGTGGGAATTATTGAATTATTCCACGTTTGATGTGTTTGGGACATATTTTGAGCCAAATAAAACGAATGATTTTCTTCGCAACTATTGGAATATGGAAAACGAGTATAAAGCTGGGTATGATTTTATGAACTCCTCTTGTGAGTTCTATAACTACACTTCATCAAGGCTTCAGTGTTCGTGTCCCCAAGGCTATGAAGGGAATCCATACCTTATTGAAGGATGCCAAGGTATGTACGTATTTACATCTATTACCTAGAAATGCATACTCTAATTTATTTTTTCTTTTCTTTTTTTTTTTAAATTACTCAATTTGTCCATAATCTTTTTGTGAATTTTTTTTAATTTATGTGGCTAAAAGGTCCATAAACTCTTTAATATGGTGCAATTTGATCTTTGTTTTACTAACAAATGTTAAAAATTTGATGAAATAAATCACATAGATGATATATATAATTGAATCATATAGATTTTGTTTCTCTTAATTATTTTTAAATAGTAAATCATGTGTGATTAACATGGTATTTTGTATTAAATTTTTAACGTCTGTTATCAAAACTAATCATTCAACACATTTTAAAAATGTTTAGGAAGCTTTTAACTCTCCCCGTCCCAAAGAGAAGGGGAAGGGGGGGGGGGGGGGGGGGGGGCGGCGCGAGATGTGTTGTTGGAGGGCGTTAATAACCAAATCGCAGCTTATCAAATGAGTATTTCACTCTTTATATTTACTTTCTGAAAATGAGGGAGGCAGATTTGATGCCATTGGTTCTTGAACTGTTGAAATTTGAGAGTTTAGCTTGGATTAAAAATTTGGTTTAATATGCGATGAGCATATGATTACCTAGGTTAAATTTTATAAATTTATCAACTTTATGGTTTGGAACTTGAATTGTTAAAAAATTGTAAATCACGGGCTTATCGGTAGAGTCAATCGTGTCGTATAATTCCAGTATCCATAGTGCTTTTGTCTGTGTCATGGAGCGCATAACAAGTCCTTCGTAGCCCTTTTTTACTGTTGAAAATTTTAATATTGTTATGACTTCAACTATATCCAAAAAATATATATAAAAAAATACCCCCTCTACCATAAAAATTTGTTTTTTCTTTTACCTTCCAGAAACATGCTACTTTTCTCTTTCTTCCGTCAAATTTTTGGCCACAACTATATTATTAAAAGACTAAACTGACAAGGTAAAATAGAGAGTTTAGATTGTGCTTGTGTTATGCCATGCTGAATCCCAAAAACACTAGCCCAGCCTACAAAGCATGTCTCGGTATTTGTTGTGCTTTACAATATATGTTCGGCCCAAAAATTATTGTTTCGTGCCACCCCGGTCAACGAGCTCCTTTCCAATAACTGCGTCACTATTACAGAGCGGGGGGGCAAAAAACAAGTTAAACACCTGAACTGTCTCATTAAGAAGTAACGGAGCTAACCTATTATTTCAATAGGACAGTAGGAAAATTTTTTTTAAAGAGATTTATATAGGGATAATTAATCTTTAATGGGAGTAAAATGAGAAAAATGTAATGTTTTATAGGGTAAATGTAAAAAAAAATTTAAAAAAAAAGTTCACAAAAGGCAGAAACCTAACTTGGCTATAGATAACGCCACTTTTTTTAAACTATAAGTATTAAGAATATCCTACTTGATAAAATCTACATGTTTTTTTTTTTTTTTTTTTTTTTTTTTTTGTCTCAGAAATATTTTGCTTACAATTTCAGACATTGATGAATGCACCGGCCTGAATCGAACTGGAAGATGTATTGAAGGTACAGATTGCATAAACGTTGGAGGGAGTTTCCTATATATGCTTCGCGCCTTCTGGCAAAAGCAGTTCTCGAGTTAAACAAATCCTTATAGGTTTGAGCTCACTCTCTTAAAGGTAAAATGAGGACACTTTTACCAATACATAAATATTGATAAACTATTTTTTATCTAAGTGTGCTTAGGTATAATCTTCATATGTACCTAATAAATGAAATCCAGCAAAAAGAAAATTAATTAGAAAAACTACATATGCTTTAATGTTAAATCTCTACTTCACAGTTAATATTTTTCTATGTAGGTATTGGTAGCGGCCTGGGAGCCTTGTTTCTAATTTTTGCCTTGTGGGGGTTGTACAACTTTGTGAAGAGAAGAAAAGAAATTCAACAGCAAGAAAAGTTTTTTAAACGGAATGGTGGTATATTGTTGCAGCAACAATTGTCTTCCAATCAAGGCAATGTTGAGAACACCAAATTGTTCAAGTCAGAGGAGTTGGAGAAGGCGACTGATCGTTTCAATGTAAACAGAATTCTTGGTCAAGGAGGTCAAGGAACTGTTTACAAAGGAATGCTGGCAGATGGAAATATTGTCGCTATAAAGAAGTCAAAAATACTCGATCAAGGAAAACTGACGGAATTTATTAACGAGGTCGTTATTCTTTCGCAAATTAACCACCGAAATGTGGTTAAACTATTAGGATGCTGTTTAGAGACCGAAGTTCCTCTGTTAGTTTATGAATTCATACCCAATGGAACTTTGTCTCATTATATCCATGATGAAGAGATTCCACTACCATGGGACATCCGTTTGCGAATTGCCACAGAAATCCCAGGTGCTCTTTCGTACTTACATTCGTCAGCTTCCTTACCAATTTATCATCGAGATATTAAGTCCACGAACATACTCTTGGATGAAAAGTACAGAGCAAAAGTTGCAGATTTTGGAACTTCACGATCTGTTTCCATTGACCAAACTCATCTGACCACATTGGTTCATGGTACATTTGGTTATTTAGATCCAGAATACTTCCAATCGAGTCAATTTACTGATAAAAGCGATGTATACAGCTTTGGAGTGGTGCTTGTTGAGCTCTTAACTCGACAAAAGCCAATTTCAATTACAAGGTCGAATGAAGGAAGGAGTCTAGCGACATATTTCATGGAATGCATGGAGGAGAATCGTTTGTTTGACATTGTTGATGCTCGAGTTGTGAGAGAGGACGAAAACCAGACGGCCATGGCCCTCGCTAATCTTGCTCAAAGATGTCTGAATTTGAGTGGAAGGAGACGACCTACAATGAAAGAAGTTGCAACTGAGTTGGAGAGGATTCAAAAATCAGCTAAAGCTTCCAGTGGTCAACAAAAACTCGAGGCGGTTGAATATCTACGTGATGAAGTATCTGAGTCACAGCCGTTCGACCTTTTTACAAGCTTGACAGCCTGATCAGGTTCATACAATGCCGCCGGAGAACTCTAGGCTATCACGATCCGATTTGGTGTTGTGTTCCTCTATGGTTTTAGGACATGAAGTCATCTCCCGTTATCAAGTAGATATTATGGTACTAGATTGATACACATAGTCTACATCGATCTTTTTTTTAATATTTTATTTGTGTATTTATTTATATAGATCTATCTTACTCTTAATGTATTTGTTCGGGAAGTCAGTGGCTGTATATCTGAATCAAGTTTTGCATTTCGTTTGAATTTTATTCTATTTAATTTCATTAATAGAAAACAATCACGGTTGTTGGAAACTGGAAACATTCAAATAGTCAAAAGTAAATTGCAGAAAAGTAGAGAACGCAATAACTTATAAACATTCCCCTTGAGAAAATGGCGCTCCTCTTTGGGGTTGCAGATTTCACTATATTGAGCAATTACACAGGGACGGCAAACCCAATTTCAGAAATTGGAAAACTTTTGCAAAATGTGGTCTTTCTCAATTTTTTCTATCATTCGCTCATTTTAAAAAATAAAAATTATCTTATTTTTAAATTTATTTTGTATAGTACGTACCTTTTGGAAAAAGAAAATTATTATTTTTGAAATTCTTCTCACAATGTACTATTCCAAACACCATTTTTTCTCGTTTCAAACAACTTTTTGTTTTCAAGAAGCATCTTTTTAACATATCCAAACATCATCTTGTTCTCAAAATGAAAAGACTTTCTTAGTTAAAATAAGAAAATTTTTCTTTTTACAAATGGACATAAAGTCTTTCTTGGGCATAAAGATAGCTCGTTGCAAGTCTGGTATATTCATTTCTCGGAAAAAGTACAACATGGATCTCGTACTGTAATACCCGAAACTTTTATGGCTTATGATTCCTGTAGAAACAAGGAAAACCTAAGTCTGAATCATGATCGGAGTAGAATATCAGTATAAGTTTGAGTTCTCGATTAATTAGCTACGAGACTCAAAAATAGTTTGCTTAGGCAAATATAGGCTTTTTTTTTGGGAAAAAGGGCAAAATAGTAATTTTGACTTTTATTCCGGTCAAAGTTGATTAAGATGATACTGCAGTGTAATTTATCGGTATAGAAACTATACTGCAGAAAACTGTCGTTACGGACAAGATAGCTAGAATAAGATATGAGACCAGCCTAGAAAAATCAAGCACACCAAGTTAGATACGAAGGGCAAGAAAGGTTTAAGAAACAAGAAAAATTTGATAAAGTTCATTTTTACACAGATAAATTTTGGACTGTAGTACAGTATAAAAATACTGTGTTTAAGCAAACACAGTATTAGAAATATCTGTGTAGCAGAAAAATGGACTGAATATTAAGGAAAAGCCAAACGGGGCTTAATATGGATGACATCATCCTATCTTTAATTTATGACATCATAATTGGATTAAATAAGCTTGGAAAGAAAACCAAGAACTCTCTAGAACAAGATGACATGGCCGGCCACCTCAGGGACAAAAATGCCAAAATTTTATCTTTAGGGGTTAAAGTGAAAATTTTGGAAAATTGATGATGTAAGCGAAGTGATGTCATCAAGATGATGTCATCAAGGTGAGATAAGCTTGGCTTGTTCACCAAGAAAGCAACCGGCCACCTAGGGGGCATTTTTGTAAGAATTTTCACTTTTGGGGCAAAAGTGCAAATTTTGGAAATTTGGTGATGTAAGCAATGAGGTAAGCGATGATGTAAGCCATGATGTCATCCCTTGCTTGCTCTCCAAGTCTTGGCCGGCCACCTTGACACCTAGCATGCCAATTGCATGATTTCCTCTAAGTTTAGGGGCTAAAATGCAAATTTTGGAAAGTTTGCATTTGCCTATAAATAGGGGTGGCATTTAATAAAAAAAAATCAGAAAAAGCAGCCAAACTCTTGCCATTCTTCTGCAGAAAAATCCGAGAGAGAGAGGAGGAGAGAACCAAGAGAAAAGTTGGAAAAAAGCCAAGGGAGGCTAGTTAGTGTGCATGTTCGGTTTCAAGCTAGAAACCAAGGACAAATCTGGAAATTTTGGACCCAATTTCTGGACAGTGGCCGTGCATGGGAGAGGAAGAAAAGGGAGGGGAAATCCGGACTTGATGGCAGCCAAGGGGGAGTGAGGAAAAAGTTGGAATCCAAGCTTGTGAACCAACATCCAAGCTCTAGAGGTAAACCCTTGGCCCTAAACCTTTTCAATTTGAGCTTAAATTTGTGAAATTTAATTGTATTTCAAGCTTGATTTGTATGAGCATAAGCTCACATTAATTTTCTGCCTTAGGTTGAAATTATAGGCTATGTGCTTGATTAGTTAGGGTTTTATGTTTGGTGGTTTTAAGTTGCATGCTAGATGCTTGTGAAATGATTAGGGTTTTATATGTTGATGCATGATGTTAATTTTGATATGCATGGATGTATGTTTTACGCTAGAAAGCCGCTGCATGTGTGTATTAGAGCTCCCGCGGTGGCTGGTCGAGCTAGATTCCACGTCTAGGACGTAAAACGAATTCTAAACCGAAAACTGCCAGTTCGGGTGCCAACTGGCCAGTTTCGGGAAAAGTGAAATTTGAGGCCTTTAGAGGCCGAACTGGGTAAAACATAAAACATAAAAGTTGTTCAGGAGGGTTTTTCCTAGGGGAAAACGCGGGCAGAATCTCAAAATGAGACTCCAATGGTCTCTGTTTTTACAAAAATCCGTGGCTGGTCTGCCCAGACCCAGTTTACAGGATCAGCCAGTTTCAAACAAAAACTGGTGCAAATACAAGCAGAACTGGATTTTTCTCAAAACACGAAAGTTTTAGGATTTTTCAAGATCTAAAACTTTCGTGAAGACAAGTTTTTCAAAATCGGAATGGATTTTTAAACTGACACGGATTTCTAAAGAGTGTGCAGGAAACAAGAAATTCCTGCACAGGATTTTCTAAAACAATACAGGAAAACTGTATTTTTGCACCAACACCAATGTGTTGACTGTGGAAAACTACTCCAAAGGCAGTTTTCGACAGTTAATAATTTTTACAAACCTTTCTCAAAGAATTACAATTTTTCAAAGTTAAACTAGAATTTTTGAACAAAGAGAACTAAGTTTTTCCAAAGCAAAGAGAAAAACAAGTTTTTGGATTCAAAAGTTATCTTACTTTTGATAACAAAACAATGATGGACGGTAACCGGGAAGGATACCCGAGTTACGGGATGGAGTCCAAAGCCCAAAGTTGACTTAGGATAATTGAACTAAGTTTGACTACCTCAAGGGTTACTCAAGGTAACCCAACAAGGTATAAAAATTGGGTTTGATCCTAAAACCCAAAAGATTATAAATGACAAGGCATAGGTTAGGATGATAACCTAACACTATTCATGTTTGTATTGGGCCGGATGCCCTAAGGTTACTCTAAGTAACCAAACAAGTTATCATGAGGTAATAAGATTAATATAGGAGGACATATGACTAGGGTTACTATTAAAGGTTGGTTAAGGATACCAACATTGCATGAAAAGATTTACGGTAAGATAGGCTAATCCTTATCTTACACCCTAATTGAAACAGGAATAGAACCTGTTAATGTACCTTGACGGAACATTAGGTCAAGTTTCAAGAGCATAGGAAACCAGGTAAGTACAGACCTCACCTGCAGTATGGAAAATAGTAAAAGCTATTTTCAAGTATACATGTTATGCTATGCTATGCTATGCTATGCCATGTTATGCTATGTTATGATATGTGATGCCGTGCGATGATATGCTATGACATGTAATGCCATGTTTTCTAAAAATATCATGGTTTTAAAAATGCCACATTGTGGCAAATGTTAAGAATGATGTGACATGGTGACATCATGAAGCATGTTCACTAATATTGAACCACATGGTAAGATAAATCAAGTAAGGTGTCGTACCAACCTCCCGTGATCGAGGAGGCTACATGTTCAAAACCAGTTGTGACATTTACCTCTCGTTGATGCGTGAGGGTCACGTTATAATTCCCAGAACTGTTAGGGCCTTGCAAACCCTAGCTTTGTCTGGAGGCTGCGCGCTTTCGGTACGTACACTATGGGCCCACATGTAATCAAGATAATAAGTACAAGAGTTTAAAAGATTCATAATTGAACATAATCGGATCATGCATAAATTACATGATGTTTGATAAGTTTATATGGTGATGACATGTTTTGATAAATTACCTGATGTTT
This sequence comes from Ficus hispida, assembly GCA_025413025.1. Lineage (NCBI taxonomy): Eukaryota > Viridiplantae > Streptophyta > Magnoliopsida > Rosales > Moraceae > Ficus > Ficus hispida. The sequence continues at coordinate 25,228,401 of CM046374.1, read as the reverse complement.
GAAAAGGTTTTGTGAGATCATGTTTGTACTTGCTGGGCGAAAGCTCATCTGTATATTTCATACTGTAGGTAAGATGCCTGCAGCTTTACTTGGTGGGCCATGGAGACGATGGGGAGAGTGAAGGGCGGTATGGGATACCACTACGCAAGATTTTCCGCAAATGTTTTTAATTATGAAGTTGTATATGTATGTAATGTTTCCAAGGTCCGATTTAAAAGGTTATGGTGACCTTATAATCGGCATAACAAGTTATGGGTAGGCATGATGAAGATTACCCATAAGCACAAGTTTAGTTTCGAGTTATGATTTTAAAAATAAAATTTAAAGTTTTAAAGTTTAAAGAAAGAAAAAAAAAATTTATCCTGAAATTTTCGGTAAAACAATGATTTAAGTTAAGCAAGTGTGGTAACGACCCACTTTTACGTAGTTTGCCCTACGTAGATTTTGGGGGCGTCACAAGTTTGGTATCAGAGCGGTATCCTGCCAGCCTACTTCACTTTGCTTCACGTCGTTTCTGCAAGTGCCCAAGTAAGTTAATTTAATTTCCTTTGATTAGAAATGTGAGGAATTAAGAACTAGAATTAGAAGATGGTTCATCGTGTGTACGAACGAACCAAATTTTTTTTGCAAGAGTCTAATCTTGCAACTATAGTGACTAAGTTATAACGATAATTGCTAGAATAGCAATAAGAAATGAATAGGCTTTGAAATCATATAGCCTATTGCCTCATCTCAGGTATAGTGAGATTAAGGAACTTTTCCTTCTAAGGAATGGATCAATACCATGGAAGTTAAGTTTCCTGATTGTGAAACTTTTACCCCATAAGAGTATTATTAGATACGGGGAAAATTTTGATGATGCCTTAGTTTGGGGGTAGCAACTAGGCATTATGCCAAAATAAGTTGGATGCTATCAACAACAATTTATTAGGCTATGATAATGATGATGGCTATGAGTCTGATGATCAAGTTAATGAGGTTGAGATCGATAGTAACAACCTTGGAGTCGATATATAATGGTTTGACTAATGTCGACTATATACGACCTTTTAAGTAATGGAATCATGAAATGATGATGGGAAGTTTTACATATTCCTTAGAGCTATGATTATGTGCTATAAAGGAAATGTCCGAAGCAATGAAAAAAGCTTCTACTAGTTAACAAGTAGCTAGTTGATATGAGGATATCTTTCACTGCATCACTCGAATAGTAATACGTTTCAATAATACTATTTATTATTGTTTTCCATGATTAACTTGGAAAAGATTCCAAAAAAAAATATATATATATATATATATTTTATGTATGGTGCTTGATCTTATGCTTATTAGAACCAACTCACGTTATGTTGTGATATGTTATGGGCTGAATCCTTGAGGAATAAAGTTCCAAGAGAGGGGCCATCATGTCAAGTAAAGGGCCAATCCTTGAGGAAGAAAAATATTTCCAAGATAGGGGCCATCATGAAAAGAAACAGGGTTCTAATAGCACAAGATTAACATTGTACCAGAGGGTTCTCAGCTTCAGTAATTGAAAGAAAATATTTTCAATATGATATATTCACTGAGCCCTTAAATACAGTTAAAGAAAAGTATCTTAAATATAAGATACAATATGCTTTTTAAATATGAAAAAGCTATATGATACGATATGTTTTTCAAGTATGGAAAGGTTAAATATACTTTTCAAATATGGCAAGTTATATGATATACTTGCTAAGAAATTTTATGTAAAAGTTTTTGTGATGCAGTGTGAAAGAATTAAAGTATGATGGAAGTAAAGTATAAGTATGATAAGCATGAAAGTATGAGGATATAGAAAGAAGATTATGGTTCTATATAAGAGACATGATCCCATTAAGATGTTAAAATGGGAACATGAACAAGTTATTCAATCTATAGTAACTTGTGAAGAATTGATAGTGGATTCAAGAAAAGCCACTTAGGATTATTCGAATTTTCGAGGACGAAAATATTTTAAGGAGGGTAGAATGTAATACCCGAAACTTTTATGGCTTATGATTCCTATAGAAACAAGGAAAACCTAAGTCTGAATCATGATCGGAGTAGAATATCAGTATAAGTTTGAGTTCTCGATTAATTAGCTACGAGACTCAAAAATATTTGCTTAGGCAAATATAGGCTTTTTTTTGGGAAAAAGGGCAAAATAGTAATTTTGACTTTTATTCCAGTCAAAGTTGATTAAGATGATACTGCAGTGTAATTTATCGGTATAGAAACTATACTGCAGAAAACTGTCGTTACGGACAGATAGCTAGAATAAGATATGAGACCAGCCTAGAAAAATCAAGCACACCAAGTTAGATACGAAGGGCAAGAAAGGTTTTAAGAAACAAGAAAAATTTGATAAAGTTCATTTTTACACAGATAAATTTTGGACTGTAGTACAGTATAAAAATACTGTGTTTAAGCAAACACAGTATTAGAAATATCTGTGTAGCAGAAAAATGGACTGAATATTAAGGAAAAGCCAAACGGGGCTTAATATGGATGACATCATCCTATCTTTAATTTATGACATCATAATTGGATTAAATAAGCTTGGAAAGAAAACCAAGAACTCTCTAGAACAAGATGACATGGCCGGCCACCTCAGGGACAAAAATGCCAAAATTTTATCTTTAGGGGTTAAAGTGAAAATTTTGGAAAATTGATGATGTAAGCGAAGTGATGTCATCAAGATGATGTCATCAAGGTGAGATAAGCTTGGCTTGTTCACCAAGAAAGCAACCGGCCACCTAGGGGGCATTTTTGTAAGAATTTTCACTTTTGGGGCAAAAGTGCAAATTTTGGAAATTTGGTGATGTAAGCAATGAGGTAAGCGATGATGTAAGCCATGATGTCATCCCTTGCTTGCTCTCCAAGTCTTGGCCGGCCACCTTGACACCTAGCATGCCAATTGCATGATTTCCTCTAAGTTTAGGGGCTAAAATGCAAATTTTGGAAAGTTTGCATTTGCCTATAAATAGGGGTGGCATTTAATAAAAAAAATCAGAAAAAGCAGCCAAACTCTTGCCATTCTTCTGCAGAAAAATCCGAGAGAGAGAGGAGGAGAGAACCAAGAGAAAAGTTGGAAAAAAGCCAAGGGAGGCTAGTTAGTGTGCATGTTCGGTTTCAAGCTAGAAACCAAGGACAAATCTGGAAATTTTGGACCCAATTTCTGGACAGTGGCCGTGCATGGGAGAGGAAGAAAAGGGAGGGGAAATCCGGACTTGATGGCAGCCAAGGGGGAGTGAGGAAAAAGTTGGAATCCAAGCTTGTGAACCAACATCCAAGCTCTAGAGGTAAACCCTTGGCCCTAAACCTTTTCAATTTGAGCTTAAATTTGTGAAATTTAATTGTATTTCAAGCTTGATTTGTATGAGCATAAGCTCACATTAATTTTCTGCCTTAGGTTGAAATTATAGGCTATGTGCTTGATTAGTTAGGGTTTTATGTTTGGTGGTTTTAAGTTGCATGCTAGATGCTTGTGAAATGATTAGGGTTTATATGTTGATGCATGATGTTAATTTTGATATGCATGGATGTATGTTTTACGCTAGAAAGCCGCTGCATGTGTGTATTAGAGCTCCCGCGGTGGCTGGTCGAGCTAGATTCCACGTCTAGGACGTAAAACGAATTCTAAACCGAAAACTGCCAGTTCGGGTGCCAACTGGCCAGTTTCGGGAAAAGTGAAATTTGAGGCCTTTAGAGGCCGAACTGGGTAAAACATAAAACATAAAAGTTGTTCAGGAGGGTTTTTCCTAGGGGAAAACGCGGGCAGAATCTCAAAATGAGACTCCAATGGTCTCTGTTTTTACAAAAATCCGTGGCTGGTCTGCCCAGACCCAGTTTACAGGATCAGCCAGTTTCAAACAAAAACTGGTGCAAATACAAGCAGAACTGCATTTTTCTCAAAACACGAAAGTTTTAGGATTTTTCAAGATCTAAAACTTTCGTGAAGACAAGGTTTTCAAAATCGGAATGGATTTTTAAACAGACACGGATTTCTAAAGAGTGTGCAGGAAACAAGAAATTCCTGCACAGGATTTTCTAAAACAATACAGGAAAACTGTATTTTTGCACCAACACCAATGTGTTGACTGTGGAAAACTACTCCAAAGGCAGTTTTCGACAGTTAATAATTTTTACAAACCTTTCTCAAAGAATTACAATTTTTCAAAGTTAAACTAGAATTTTGAACAAAGAGAACTAAGTTTTTCCAAAGCAAAGAGAAAAACAAGTTTTTGGATTCAAAAGTTATCTTACTTTTGGTAACAAAACAATGATGGACGGTAACCGGGAAGGATACCCGAGTTACGGGATGGAGTCCAAAGCCCAAAGTTGACTTAGGATAATTGAACTAAGTTTGACTACCTCAAGGGTTACTCAAGGTAACCCAACAAGGTATAAAAATTGGGTTTGATCCTAAAACCCAAAAGATTATAAATGACAAGGCATAGGTTAGGATGATAACCTAACACTATTCATGTTTGTATTGGGCCGGATGCCCTAAGGTTACTCTAAGTAACCAAACAAGTTATCATGAGGTAATAAGATTAATATAGGAGGGACATATGACTAGGGTTACTATTAAAGGTTGGTTAAGGATACCAACATTGCATGAAAAGATTTACGGTAAGATAGGCTAATCCTTATCTTACACCCTAATTGAAACAGGAATAGAACTGTCAATGTACCTTGACGGAACATTAGGTCAAGTTTCAAGAGCATAGGAAACCAGGTAAGTACAGACCTCACCTGCAGTATGGAAAATAGTAAAAGCTATTTTCAAGTATACATGCTATGCTATGCTATGCTATGCTATGCCATGTTATGCTATGTTATGATATGTGATGCCGTGCGATGATATGCTATGACATGTAATGCCATGTTTTCTAAAAATATCATGGTTTAATAATGCCACGTTGTGGCAAATGTTAAGAATGATGTGACATGGTGACATCATGAAGCATGTTCACTAATATTGAACCACATGGTAAGATAAATCAAGTAAGGTGTCGTACCAACCTCCCGTGATCGAGGAGGCTACATGTTCAAAACCAGTTGTGACATTTACCTCTCGTTGATGCGTGAGGGTCACGTTATAATTCCCAGAACTGTTAGGGCCTTGCAAACCCTAGCTTTGTCTGGAGGCTGCGCGCTTTCGGTACGTACACTATGGGCCCACATGTAATCAAGATAATAAGTACAAGAGTTTAAAAGATTCATAATTGAACATAATCGGATCATGCATAAATTACATGATGTTTGATAAGTTTATATGTGATGACATGTTTTGATAAATTACCTGATGTTTGAAAAGGTTTTGTGAGATCATGTTGTACTTGCTGGGCGAAAGCTCATCTGTATATTTCATACTGTAGGTAAGATGCCTGCAGCTTTACTTGGTGGCCATGGAGACGATGGGGAGAGTGAAGGGCGGTATGGGATACCACTACGCAAGATTTTCCGCAAATGTTTTTAATTATGAAGTTGTATATGTATGTAATGTTTCCAAGGTCGATTTAAAAGGTTATGGTGACCTTATAATCGGCATAACAAGTTATGGGTAGGCATGATGAAGATTACCCATAAGCACAAGTTTAGTTTCGAGTTATGATTTTTAAAATAAAATTTAAAGTTTTAAAGTTTAAAGAAAGAAAAAAAAATTTATCCTGAAATTTTCGGTAAAACAATGATTAAGTTAAAGCAAGTGTGGTAACGACCCACTTTTACGTAGTTTGCCCTACGTAGATTTTGGGGGCGTACAGTTTGGTATCAGAGCGGTATCCTGCCAGCCTACTTCACTTGCTTCACGTCGTTTCTGCAAGTGCCCAAGTAAGTTAATTTAATTCCCTTTGATTAGAAATGTGAGGAATTAAGAACTAGAATTAGAAGATGGTTCATCGTGTGTACGAACGAACCAAATTTTTGCAAGAGCTAATCTTGCAACTATAGTGACTAAGTTATAACGATAATTGCTAGAATAGCAATAAGAAATGAATAGGCTTTGAATCATATAGCCTATTGCCTCATCTCAGGTATAGTGAGATTAAGGAACTTTTCCTTCTAAGGAATGGATCAATACCATGGAAGTTAAGTTTCCTGATTGTGAAACTTTTACCCCATAAGAGTATTATTAGATACGGGGAAAATTTTGATGATGCCTTAGTTTGGGGGTAGCAACTAGGCATTATGCCAAAATAAGTTGGATGCTATCAACAACAATTTATTAGGCTATGATAATGATGATGGCTATGAGTCTGATGATCAAGTTAATGAGGTTGAGATCGATAGTAACAACCTTGGAGTCGATATATAATGGTTTGACTAATGTCGACTATATACGACCTTTTAAGTAATGGAATCATGAAATGATGATGGGAAGTTTTACATATTCCTTAGAGCTATGATTATGTGCTATAAAGGAAATGTCCGAAGCAATGAGAAAAGCTTCTACTAGTTAACAAGTAGCTAGTTGATATGAGGATATCTTTCACTGCATCACTCGAACAGTAATACGTTTCAATAATACTATTTATTATTGTTTTCCATGATTAACTTGGAAAAGATTCCAAAAATTATTTATATATATATTTGTATGGTGCTTGATCTTATGCTTATTAGAACCAACTCACGTTATGTTGTGATATGTTATGGGCTGAATCCTTGAGGAATAAAGTTCCAAGAGAGGGGCCATCATGTCAAGTAAAGGGCCAATCCTTGAGGAAGAAAAATATTTCCAAGATAGGGGCCATCATGAAAGAAAGGGTTCTAATAGCACAAGATTAACATTGTACCAGAGGGTTCTCAGCTTCAGTAATTGAAAGAAAATATTTTCAATATGATATATTCACTGAGCCCTTAAATACAGTTAAAGAAAAGTATCTTAAATATAAGATACAATATGCTTTTTAAATATG
>CM046374.1:25142828-25221375 GCA_025413025.1 Ficus hispida | reverse complement strand
GGTTAGTAGAGTGCTCGTTCTTCTTGCTGAATGCTTGGGTTCGAGCGTCACCATCACATTGGCCGGAAAATATGGGCAATCCATTTTATGAGGGATCTATATATCATGCGGGGCATTCATAGCTCCTCGGGATTGTCTGGGTATTCCAACCTCTACCCTTAAATAAATTTCTTTTAGCAAAATAAATAAATAAAATAATTATGTATCTAATACAAAATCTTCTAAAGCTGATTTTTTTTTAATAACATTACAATTATTTAAACGAAATATGTATTTTCCTTTAAAAAAAACTTAGAGATTAGTACTATCATGTTAACTTAGCTGTTATTAACATATATAAATGAAAACACATAATTCAAACTTGAATATGCATTTATTCTTTCGAGAAATACAAATGAATTGGTTTTACTACCTAGCTAAAAGTTTCCCTGAAAATTAGTTTGGACAATTATATCTATTGTTTTGTTTCTCTTTGAATTTGTGAAAAAATGATTTGTGTAGAGAACTAATTATAGTGTTGTGTTTCGATCAAGTCATTCCTAAATTTGAGGTCATCTTTACTTTTTTGTTTTGTTTTGTTTTTGTTTTTGTTTTTCCTAAGTGAATTATTACAGCTTGTTTAGTTACGTTTGAAAGCCTTCAACAGGTCACATTTTCATGAAATTTGACTTTCCTCCAAATCTTCACAAGAGATAATTGTTACAAATTTCCTCTTGTTATGTTATAAAAGACGGCAAATTCAAAATTTAAGGCATTAATTTTGTATAATTAGAAATACACCCTGGTTAAGAAAAAGCAGTAACATACAATAATAGAAGTTTTTCAACAAAGAAATAAACAGAGAACAAATTATGATATGGAATTCATCATATGTAGCAAAAGATAGTCCAAGAAAAGTCTAAATACCAAATTATATATGCTACACGCACCTTATATCAACGAATTTAAATTACAAAAAAAATAAAAAAAACATTGGCATAAAATTTATGTTTATATCTTTTATTTTATTTTAACTATTATTGTTTTTTTTTTTTAGAATTTGATTTATTTGCAATTACAAAGCAGTATCATATCCCGTTTTTTATTTACTATTATTTTTAAGTGCATGATGATAATTAAAATTAACAAAAGTAGCTGTCAAATATAACAGAATTCTCTAGCTTGATACAACAATTTGTCTCTATTTCATTTTTACAGGTAGCTACAAGAATGAGTTTCAGAAATTTACAAGAATTGAGAATCTCTGAATGCAACAACGTACAATGTATGTTCTCTTTTGCAATGGTTGAAAGCCTTATTCAGCTTAAGAAGCTAGAAGTATCATATTGTGAGGCCATGGAACAGATTGTCACAAAAGCAGTAGGAGAAGATGGGAGGTTGATGAACATCATCTCATTCCCTAAAGTTGAATCTCTTGACCTTTTTCGTCTTCCAAAACTCAAAAGGTTTTATGAAGGAGATTGCATTGAATTCATTCCTTATTGAAGCTCAGAATAATTCATTGCTATGAATTGAGGACATTTATTCCTAATTCTCATAAATCAACAATACCAACGCTACAAGCTGTTGATGAAGAAAGAGAGTTGGAGGCCCAAAAACCTCTGTTCAATGAAAAGGTATCCTTTCTTTACTATTTTACATTCATTGAAATTTGAAAGTAATTCAATTTTATTTTGCTTCTTCTGGTATGCCGTTCATTAGGATTTGGTCCAAAGTCGCATAGTATAGAGAGAAAACACAAGTTTTGTTGCTATTTGCTATAAGAGTTCATGAAAGTTTTGTTGCTGGGATTTGTATTTGGAATGTATTGTAGAAAAGGTACAAATCTATAAATATATAATGCTACATTTATATTGACACTGTGATAACTAAAATTCTTTGGGAATAAAAGATTACCAGTCCTCTTTACAATGTTTTTAATTTATACTAATAAATTTGATAATCTTTTCACAGGTTGTGGCTACAAACTTAACAAATCTTCAAATGTCGAAATGTCATGGGTTAATAAGTTTATTTAATTCCTCAACAGCTACAAGTCTGGCCCGACTCACAAGAGTTCTCATTAGTAAATGCAATCAGATGACACAAGTAATTCATGTCAATGATCAGATGGAGGATGAATCAGCTGCAGAAAACGAGATTGTTTTCAGCCAATTGAAAATCTTAGCTCTTCACTGTTTACCCAATCTCAAATGCTTTCATAGTGGAAATAATAAGTTACAATTTCCAAATTTGAAGAAAATAATTTTGAATGAATCCCCTGAGATGAGGAGCTTCTCTCATGGAACCACAAACACACCGAACTTGAACAAATTAATTATTGCAGACCCCCGGCATCGATTCTATGATTTGGATGAGAATTTTGAAATTCTGGAAGAAGCCGAACCAATCGAAGAGCTATGGGAGGGTGATCTCAATGGGAGCATAAGAAAGCTTTGGGACGACTCATATATAGCATTACAATGAATATTCTCAGAAACTGTGGTATGCATTATCCCGCATTCATAAAACTTTGATATTAATATAATATATATATATATATTTTTTTTTTTGAAGTCTGATATCAGAATATTTGTGACAATTGTTTAGTGGGACTTTGGTAAATCAGAATTATAATGGGATGCCTATACCACTGAGTTTGCTCAAATTCCTTCGGAAATTTATTTAATTAGTGTAAATTTATGCAACATTTATTTATATAGCTTACCTAGAAAATAATAAATATTGAAAAACTTATAAAAAGCAAACAGAGAAATTCAAGCTACTTGTATCTGTCTCTCATTTATAATTTAGGATGATCATAATTCTGAAGAAGATACGGCTGGTCATAACCAGAAGATTCAGAATAATAAAGAAAATACATCATCTTTTTCTTCTTCTTCTTCTTCGGAGTAAGCTAGAACATAGCCACCATTTCACACGTGTACTTGTCCTTTTCCAAAATATATACATCATAGTAAGAACATCCCTTACCAATATTCTTAATATTATCTTAACATTCTTTGTTTATAAATGCATTGTTTTTCATATATTTTCTGAGAACAAATTCGTTTAATATTTGTGAAATCTGATATGTAATGTTGTAACTCGGAATTGAATTTTATGAGAAGGCAGAGTGCTAAAGTTTTCATTTATTTATTTCTCTTTCTTTTCCTTTCTATTTTACTTAACAATTGTTCTTAATATTTGGTCTTTGATATGTTTGGTGTCAGATTTTGAACAATTGAAGGAGACTGATTTATTTGGAAACTGGTTGCTGAAAGAGATGGATTCAATGATGCTCTATGTTCGCATGTTTGTCAACCAATACAAGTACAAGGATGTTTGGTTCGTTAAATGATGATTAATCTTTTCTTGACAATCTGTTCTGAGATGAGTTGCAATGATACAACTAGCAAATTGTCCAACTAAGTGATTTTACAAGTAGTGCCAAGGTTTTATGTACTCTTTTTCCGCTCTAAGAGTTTTTTCCTTTGCGTTTTATCTAAAGATGTTTTAAACCGATGGTATTCTCTGAGGTGGTCTAGGCTTTTCCCTGTGGGGTTGCTACCAGCTATTCATTTGAGTAGCTCTTTGCTATTAGGTGTTATTATCTTTATCATTTGAATGCTTCCATTATGGTTGTTTTTTTGTTTTTCCATTAATAAAATTGAGTTGAGAACTTAGTATGAGATAGATTGTTAGTAGTTGCCAACCTAATCGGGATGTACTAATTTTTCTTGATGTTAATTATTCTCTCATCTTTTAAAAATAATATACATATATATACACACGTGCGATTCTAGGCATCCTCTTGAATTTTATTTTCTATATTCTAACATATTTCTAATAATATGGCTTCTCTTAAAAAAAATTTATTATGGCTGATTAAGTAAATTAGGGTATTTACTTTTTGCCAACTACTGAGGGTGATATTTTTATATATTGTACTTTTCTAGATATGTCCCCCAAAAGTGACTATATATATCTGTATAGGTAAGACAAATATAAGAATTGATGTCACATAATATGAATCATTGAAACATTCTCCTCTCTCCCTAGTCTTCCACAAAGTTGTTAAGTCATAGATTTCTTGTGTGATTGTTCGAGTTTTAGGCTTTTGTAATAAATTCAAGCCATGACAATAATACCTACAACAAAACTAACAAAAATTAATAACTCAACAATTCATTACTTTATTCCATTATTAAATGTCCGTTTAACAAAACATTAGAATAAAAACATTAGTATTTGGATATATTCACAATTTGAATAGAAACATTTGAATATGTGTTTGGATGTGTGTTTAAAAAATTCTAATAAATCTCACGAATCTTAATGTCTTAGAAGTTTTTGATGGCATATTTTCATGAGCTCATTTGTTTTTATTTTCCCTTTCCCTCTAAACAGAAAAGTTTAAAAAAAAAAAAAAAAATTTGTCCCAATCACATTTGAAGCAAGAAATAACCCCAATTTAGGAGGGGTACTTTTCTTTAGTTTACCAAAATAGCTATTTTCAGCATAGCATTTAGATGGTCTATCCAAAATTTTTGATGTCCAATGTGTTTTTAAACGATCCATTCACATAGATAGGTCAAATCGAGGTAAAGCATTCCTCGAAACAGGGACCTAATAAATTTTGATTGTATTATCACTCCAAAATGAAAATACTTGACGTTAAATTTAGGATCTTTGAGTTTTTTGCTTAAAACATTATTCTTAAACTCAAAAAGACTAATAAGTATTAACCTTAACTTTTTCTTTAACATATATATCCCATTTCATTCCATAATTACTCAATATATATTCGAGATTGAATTCATAACCTCTCTCAAAAGCCCTATCAACGTTCCAAACTCAATGCCTCTAGATCAAATGGTCGCAGTCCATTATGTTTCCTATTTAATAAAGAATAATTGACCTAAATAGTTCATAAACATTTTAGAAGGTGACGGTTTAGTTTCTGTTTTATTATTATTATTATTATTTAGACGAGAAGAGCCTCAACTTTTAATATATTCATCATTATGGTCTTTTCCGTCCAAATCCGTTAAATTTCTAATATAATATGTTATGTGTAATGTATATGATCTAATTAAAAAAATATTTTAATAATTTAATAATAATTTATTTAATAAATATTAAAAAATAATAAAACAAAAAAAAACAAAATTCCCTTATCTCCTCTCTCTCTTCAAGATCGACGACACCACGGGGGCAAAAGGACCTAGATCGGCGAACTCGGGGGGTGGGGTGGGCGCGTGGTGGGTGGACGGCGGCGAAGACGTAGGGGAGGGGCGACTAGATTGGCGAACTCTGAGGGGGAGGGGTGGACGGCGGCGCAGACGCAGAGGAGGGGGGGACCCAGATCAATGAACTCTGAGGGGGGCGAAACAGAATTTGTAGGGGGAAGGGCAAAAGTCAGATCGCGCGAGGGAGAGAGGGGGTGGCGTGGTGGGCAGATGGCGGCGAAGAGGTAGGGGAGGGGGTGACTAGATTGGCTAATACTTTGGGGGAGGGGGGGTGGATGGCGGCGAAGACGTAGAGGAGGGGGTGGACCAAGATCGGCGAACTCCTGGTGGGGAGGGGGGCCAAAACTCAGATCGCGCAGGGGGTAGAACTTGCGGGAGGGGGGAGAGTGAACCCAGATCGCAATGCCGGCGTGGGAGACGGGAAGAAGGGAGGAAGATGGGCTCCAGCTCTAGTGTCGGCGTCGGATCTGTTAAGGAGGTGAGGTCGAAGAATTTACGAAAATGACCTAACAACAAAGTTATATTAGGGAAATGACTTTCCCTTTTCTTTTTTATTTAATAAAATTAAATTAATAAAATTAATTAAAATCAAAGAATAGAAGAAGAAATATGGGGATTGGGCATCGAACTTCACTTCTGGAACTTCAACTTCAACTGAGTCTCACCTGGGCACCCAAAAATTGAGTTCTCTCCTCTCCTCTTCCTCAAACTTGGCTCTCGAGCTCTTCCCTTCCCTACGTTCCTCTGCTTCTTCTTCTTCTTCTTCTTCTCCCCCCAAAAGAGTCTCTCCAAATCTGACCCCCAAATCTTCTTCTTCTTCTTCTTCCTCTTCTTCCCCCCCGACCACCACAAGCTCCGCCGCCACCTCGAACTTGCCTCTTCCCTTCCTTCGTTCCTCTGCTTCTTCTTCTTCTTCCTCATTCCCTCCCCCCAAAAGAGTCTCCCCAAATCCGCCGCCTCCACCACCGGCGCCGCCGCCACCCTAAACGACGCCGTCAAAGATCCAAAGACCACGCCACAAGCTCCGACCACGCCTTCTTCTTCCTCTTCTTCCCCTCCGACCACCACAAGCTCTGCTGCCACCTCTACCACGCCTTGTCCTTTACCGAAAACTCATGGCCCGAGGCCTCCATTCTCGACCCCTCTCGGCCCCCAGGTGCACGGCACGATGCCCACAGCCGCATCTATGACTTTAGAGTAATTGATGCATTATATTGACCGTCGTATAGGGGAGCACGAAACCTACATGAAATTAATGGTAGTCAATCACGAGGCGGTAATTATACAGAAGATGGAGAAAAATAATAAGGTAATTATTTATCCAAAAAAAAAAAAAAACTATGATCCCTTTGATACTCAGTTCTGATAATAAATTTAAATAATAAATTTAAATAAGATTCAAGGAAAATAGATGTAAGAGGTCTCTAGCCCTTCACAAAAGAAAAAGGGAAAAAAAAATCCCAATAAATGAAAAACGCAACATTGCTTTTTGACATTTTCTTTTAATCCCTCTCAACGCTAAAAAATATCTTGGGCATAGAAATAAAATAAAAATTAAAAAAAGATTAGGGTCCAAAAAATGTGCAAATATCTTCATTGTCTCAAGAATTTATTTCAATATGATTCTATTAAAATTTTACAATTAAAAAACATATACTCAGAAAATGGAGAGATTTTTATTCTATCTCTTGTACTTCTCCGGTTTGACACTCTTCTTCCTGAAAATTTTTTTTAACTAAATTCATAAATTTCCAAAACAATAGTATTTAAACTCCAATTTTTAACGTAATTCTAGGATTGATACAAAAGGCCAGTTTGGATTGCGCTGCTGTTAAAGTATGCGTTTGGTTCACCAGTTAAAGATGAAAATTTTTAATTGTAATTAATTGACTTTTAAAAAATTAGTTATAAATTTTGTTCATTTTTCAGAAAACAGATAAAAATTATGATGAAAAAATACAGCCAAACAAAGGCCAAATATTTGTTGTCAATTCAAAGTTATTAGAGTTAATATATATATATATATATAGACACACATATAGACACGCATTTGGAAAATATTTTTCAAAAATTTTTGTGAATACCATAAACAGGATCCAAGAGTTTGATAGATTATGCAGAAAATCGCAGTGAATATGCATAATGACTAAAACAAGTATACATTTTTTATCTAATAAAGCAATTTGGTATGCATATTGATAGTTTTTTTTTTCCCCCTAAAATTTGGTATGTATTGTTTAATAAAATTGAAACTTATTGAATTCGTAGATTTAATATATCTTTGATTTAATATACCATAGAAATTTGTAAACAAATTTTTATAATGGAGGTAAATAACACTTGCAGTTAACATTGTGCCTCAAGTCCTCCATTTTGTCTCAATTTCCAAACAAATTTCCACCAATTTTTTTCAAAATAATTTAACCCCCCCCCCCCCCCACCCCCAAAAAAAAAAAAGTGTCAGCACTGTTTTCCACAGGGTATATTTTTGGAATTAAAATCATGCTTCTGCCACAATTTGTAAGGAGCCTATCTCTCTCTAGTCAGTGCGTCCTATGAAAGCACACATCTACTACGATGCTGGACATGCCCAAATTTGATATTGACATAAATAATTTATTTGCTAACTTCTGTTCATTATTACTTTTTAATCAAAATAATTATTTACTATAGTGCAATAAGAAATTCACCTCACACCCACACGGATAGATGGGTTGGCAAAGGGATAGGTCCCTTTATTAGGCTTCTATTTTTCGTCCACCCGGATTAGATTCTCATTGTCTCTTTTTGGATCTCGTTCTAGTTTTGTCTGTTAAAACATGGTTTGATGATGACATGATAGGCCCTGGATTGCCGACTGAGAGAAACTAGTATTAAAAATATGTCTCTACCATACCTAGGAAAAGGAATTCCTGCCTGTGGAACTGAAAACCTAAAAATGATGGGACCACCCCAAATCATTTATTCACCAAAAAAAAAAAATTAACCTCATATTGATCACTAGACTCCTATCCTGCAGCTATATAAATTTAATAGTAATTATTAATTTAATGAGAAAATTACATAACTAATTATATTTTTTTTTCATTTATTGACCAACAAGACACAAATTCTCTATCCTTGATTAGCATGACACAAATTTAGGTTACCTTAATTATTTTAACTATGTTTCATATTAGTCTAATATTAATTTTTGTATCATATTAGTACAATGATCAATGATCTTCATATTTGTGTTATTCAGGTATTTTCTTCTTAATTAATAATATGTTATATATTACTAATTTTACAAATAACATGAGGTAATCATCTCAGTATTATACATTATTAATTTTATGTTATATTATCAGATTATTATAACTGTCGTACATGAAATATTGTCTATCTATATAAGGGCTAATTTCATAAATAGTCTCTAAATTACACATGTCTCTAACTTTTAATTTTATACATCACACTCCTAGACTTTTCTATTGTTACGCAAATGGCCGTCTCTATAAATATTCCGTGCAAAATTTATAAAAATTGTTGCCTCTATAAATATTCCGTATAAAATTTAAAAAAAATTGAACATATTCTAATCATATGAGTTTCATTTATAGGTAAAGTCATAATTAAATATATTATGAAATGAAATTGTACATGAATCAAAGACATTTTGGTGGTATAATTGTCCTATAAAAAATATTTCATCATGATTTTGATCTAAAATAAAACTTACATGATCTAAAAGTGTTTAATTTCCATTCAGTTTTTGACAAAATACATATATAAGAGTCATTTTCGTAACAATACAAAAGTTTGAGACAATGCGACGTGTAAAACTCAAAATTAGGGATTAACTTTAGACAAAAGTATAATTCAAGAGGCAATTGTGGAATTATATATAATTAACCTCCCCTCGATAAACTATCAGTTATTACATAGGCTAGGCTGTGGTTCACTTTAATGTTTTCCTTTTATGATAATGTTTTCCTTTTATGATCTAAAAAGAAATAATTTTTCCTTTCATATTTGAAAAATAGTGAGTTATGTAAAATGGAAGTGGAGATTGTCCTCATTTCCATACTCTCTTGTAACCTCTTTGTAACCAAAGCAATTTATTTGACCCCCAAAAAAAAATTTTCATTAGTAAGAGTTAAAAATTATAAATAGGAAAAATAATCTAAAAACGTATAGCAATCTCAAAACGGTTGAATTGATTAGATTTCATCAATTTTGCATGTTGTTTGGGTGTGATATGTGTGTGTATACTTATGGTTTTTACGTAATTTGAGCGTTTAAAAAACAACGCTAGTTTTGTTTTTTTGTTTTTTTTTCCACTGTGAAATCAGTAATTATATAAATTATTATTGCAATAATTACAAGTATTTATACAGCATGCTATCATAAATATTGGTAATTATTATAATTAATTGGAGAATCTAAAAAGAAGAAAACAATAAACATGATGATCGGTTGTTATATTTTTATTAGTAGATATTATTTTTTAAGTCGTTATTTAAGTAGGGTGTTACTAACATTTTCTCTGTTTATTTAGTGATAAAATGTTGAAAAAAAAAAAAGTAATGGTAGAAATTCAATTAGTAGTGGGTTTTTTTTTAATCAGTGGATTCAATGTTTACAGCCGAATTTGAGCACTTTTATTTCGTATGTTGTACTAATTTTTTAAAAGTCTACTTTGAGAAATAAATTATTTATAAAATTAAAATACAGTTTTTATCATAAAATTTTCTAGACAAAAAGGAAGAATGGACTTTTGTGATGGAATCTCATTTATAAAGCACATCCTTAATTCTTAAATCTAATCAAAATTGCATAAATAAAAGCATAAATACAACTATATGTTTTATAATTAAAAAAATCTAATGACAAAAAAAAACTGTATGGATATTTTTTATTCACATAATCAATTGCAAAAAACTCAAAATAGCAAGTTATTACGCACATAATCTAACAGTAATATCATGATTGATCTTTCTAAAAATAGAGAATTTGAATCCATCTACTAAAAAAAACTCATAAAAACCCCCTAAAAAAATTATAAAAGAAGATGAAAATTAAAATAATATCATTTCCCCTATTTATGCATATAGAATTGAAATCTAATGACTTTCTTAGTAGATAACTAAATTAAATATTTATAATTATAACAATTTTTAGATTTTATACTACAATGAAACACATCTCATCTTACATTATATCTTAATGCAATATAATACACAGTTATTATATAGTTATTATTTATAGTTATTTGGGTAGTTTATACTTTATTCAAATATATAATTATTATTTATCATACTTTTTTTTCTATATACTTTTATCAATTATATCACATTCTCTTCCTCTTTTTCTATCTATTTTACCAATCACATCACATACTATTTATCACAAATAACTCAAACACATATTATATTTAAATATAATATAAAAAGAAAATATCTAAATAGATATTGTATTTTATTTTATTACATCTGAATTAATATAAAATGAATGATTTTTTTAATAAATCATAAAATTACATAATTGTTTTACTAATAATATTTGTTATTTTTAATATATTCTTCATTTTGGTTTTGCATAATTGTTTTATTAATATTTTTTATTTTTAAACTACATAATTGTTTAATGATAATTTTTGTTTTTTTTTATATATTCTTCATTTAAATTTTTTTTTAAATAAGCATTTTGGTTATTTTTTGCTGTATTGCAAATTTTACAATTTTATTAGCTTAGATTTCGCTCCATAACTAACCACCCTTAAAAGAGACTAGGAAATAGTAAATATTCGATTAGCAAAAAAACAAATTAATAATAATAATAAATAAATAAATAAATATTCATGCTTGTCCACTTTCAAACTTCACGTTTCCCGATGGTATCCTTTCAACTTACCGCCAGTAGTCTCTCTCTCTCTCTCTCTCTCTCCTCTCCCTCTCTCTCCATCTGCTTTTCATGAACTTTTCGTATTCTTACTAGCTAAGCAAAAACCTCCGCCACCTTTTCTTCAAAAAGCCTCCGTTTTTACTCATAAAAAACCTCCATTTCCGCTCCATCAAAACCTCAAAAAATGGAGGACCCAACAGACACAGACTCCATAGTCGAAACCAGACAAGAGCTCATAGTTTCCCCAACAGAGCAAGACCTCAGACCTGCCCATTTCCTCAACCCACTGTCCCACAGCCTCCATTGAAGAACCTCCACCGCCATTTTCGAATTCCTTCACCTCAAAGTCTAGAGCTTCCAAACCCAGAAACTCCCCACCAGAGGTCTCCTTCCATGGCTGGCTCTTCCCTCCGGAGAACTGGAAAAACTGGGTTGAAAATATGGCTCGGAAGCACAGACAAACATGGGAAAAAGCTGGGATTTACGAAGCCATAATGGGGTCCACAAACAAAATCAACAAATACCCAGAACTTGTTTGGGAGCTGGCGAAGACATGGTGCCCAGAAACCAGCAGTTTCGCGTTTCGTTTCGCCGAAACGACGATCACTCTGGAAGATATAATGCTCTGTGGGGGATACTCTGTTCTGGGCTGTCCCGTTTTCGACCCACCGGAGGCGTTTCTGAGCCGTTTCGAGGCCAAAGAAACGAGGGAAAAGGAGGAGAAACTGAACCAGGAAAGATTAATTTTTGTGAGGTCTAAAGGCAAGAAACCAACTCAGTACGATGAAACGTTTCATGGAGCGAGAGAGTGAGGTTGAACACGAAGCGTTTCTCATACTCTGGCTCTCGAGGTTTGTTTTCCCTGGTCCTTCTAAAGATGTCGTATCGAAACATCTCTTTCGCCTTGCTATTAGGCTCGCCCGGGGGACTAGAATTGCCTTAGCACCTGCTGTTCTTGCCAGTATATATAGAGACTTGAGTTATTTGAAAAGAAAATTGTTTTGTTCGAATGATTCCGAAGACGGCGAAGAAGTAGAAGAAATTGTAGTTTGGGCACCTTTTCAGTTGGTCTTAGTTTGGATTTGGGAGAGATTTATGTTGCTTCAGCCAGAGAGGAATTTGGTTGAAGTTGGTGAGACAACTTCAACAAGGCTGGGTCAATGGCACAAAGTCAAGAAGCTAGAATCCAAGGACATAAAAAAGTCGGTTTTCGACTCTTCGGGAGAGTTCTTCACATGGCGGCCTTATGCCGTTGCGACGGGGGATTCTGTTCTTCCCAAGTTCTACAGAGAGAAAGATGAATGGTTGTTGGTTAGTGAAGGTTTGGACGAAGAGTTGGAGTCGTTTGCGCGGTGTTTGAGGCCGTCGGAGTTGGTTGGAATCGATCCGTCGGGCCATTTTGTTGAGCCGTATCTGCCGCATAGAGTGGCGAGGCAATTTGGCCTGGATCAAGATGTACCGGGCAGTGTGATTAGGTGTAATCAATCTCACATTGTTGCTTGGAGAAGTTATGATAAGCCCGTAAACTGCGAAAAGCTTTATATCCCGTCAAGGTTCTTCATTTCGGGTGTTAGCGTTAGATACTTTGAGTGGTGGAATGATTCGAAACCGAGTGGCCAAGATCGTGTAGAACCCGAGAGTGTCGGCGTGCTAAAGAGACATGGAGAAGAGAGTAGTACTTCGGATTGTCCTGGTTTCCCTCCAAAATTTTGTAATAGGAAAAGGCCAATGTGTGAAGGATCGAGTTCGGGTGTTGTAAAGAAGAAGCATATGACGGAGTTGGTTGACGAAAAGGATGCTGTGAAGAACAAAAGGGAAAGATTAACGGAAGAGAATGAAGCAACTTGTCGTCCCGTTCGTTCTTGGAATTCTAGGAAAGTTGAAGTTCGCGGCTCTGATCCGGAGGACAAGTTGACACTCACAGAATTGCGTAGTTCTCGAGACGTTGATGGAAGTGCTGATGGAAGTCATTTGAATGTAGAAAAGAAGGATGATCAGACGGAACCGGTTGTGGAAAAGGTATATGATAGCAAAAGATTGCGAGAAGAGGACACCGAATCTTGTCCTCCCGGTTTTTCTCAAAAATATAAGAACAAAGTTGAAGTTAGAGGCTCTGATCCGGAGAACAAGTCGACACTCAAACAAATGCTTGGATCCGAAGGCATTGATGGAAGTGTTAATGCAAAGCCTTTGCTTATGATGGAACCATTTGAGGAAGAGTTTGCCATGGAAAACAAAACGAAACGGTCGAGTGAACACAACGACGCATTTCGCAATCCTGGTTTTTTAAAAAAATTTAACAAAGTTGAAGTTGGGGGCTCTGATCTGGAGGACAAGTTGACGCTCACCCGAATGCTTGGATCTCAACGCAAGGATGGAAGTGTTGACGGAAGTCGTTTGCCCGTGATGGAACCGGTGAAGGAAGAGGCTTTGGAAGAAAGATTGAATGACAGTGAAGGAGAGAGCAGAGAAGTTTGTGAGTTTGATTTAGATGGAGTGGAGAAACTTGAAGCTCGGATCGCCAAGCTCGAGAACTCGATTGCTAAGATGAAGGAAGCAAGAAGAGGCAAGATGTTTTGGGGTGCCAAAAAAAAAACTAAAGAAGAACCCATTGATCTAGATTAAGGTACATGAAAATTTTAGCTTTTGGGTTGTAACTGGTAGTTATTTTATGAAGTATACTAAATTTCTGTTATTTTAGAAACAAGTATTATACATCTTTTTCTAGCTTAGTACTCTGGCTTTTCAGTTAGATTTCTTACTATGGGATGTTTTTGAATAATTAAGAAGGATTAATTATGTTAAATAAAATAAGAAATTAAATTTTGTTAAGAAACTACACAAATGAACTAAGAACTGGTTGGAGACTTTTCAGAGGATTTTTGAGGCAGATATTCAACCCAATAGTCCTTATATTTGCTCATAAAGAGAAGAAAATTATCGTTTCTGGTTCTTGGGAAAAATTAGCTGAGCTTGGTATTTTGAGGCGAAAATTTATTGATGAGCCTCCTCTTATTACGAGCATAGGGCCGGTAAGGATAAGGGTTTTAAATTAAGGAAATCTTAACGACTTCTTTTTTATTGCTTTCTTCATGTTTTTGTTTGATTTAGGTTGTTTTTCTAGTCCCTCATTTTCTTGTTTTAGGTTTGTATTTTCTTTTTCTTTTACTTTTGAATAAAACTTTTTCGCTGATATATATATATATGTATAAATAAAAATCCATGACCTATGTCTATATATTGCAACTATAAATATCAAAATGAGAGCGAATATACCATTTAAATCCTCATAAACAACAGCTTTTAAGCTCGTTGGTTGGTTGGTTGGACAATGCCCATGACAAAAATGGTTTGTAATTTGATAAATATAGCTAGCTGGTTGTTACCAAAACATAGAGAAATATTTAATGAATCAGAAAATTTTGCATGAACAAAAATGTTAAAAACTCCAAATTGGTATTGAAATGGACTAATTTAAAGAGACCCCATCTCATATTTAAAGGGTTGGATATTGGTTAGGAAAATCACATAACAAATCCCATTATGTGTCTCGACAATTTTCTCATTTTTCCGACATATATACATACATATATATATACACACGTATATATTGAAGAAGGTAGTTAAAGAAATAATGGGTGCCTGGCTGTTTGTTATAAATATAGTAAATTTTGACTCAGTCTTTCTTGCCTATCCTAATTCAATGGAGTTTGGAGGAAGTTCAAGCAAAACAAACAAACCATAAGGAAGTTTTTCTTCATCTTCATCTTCTTCTTCTTCTCTCTCTTCTGTCTCTGGAGACCAGAATTATAGCTTCTGGTTTTTCCCGGCTCGAAGAGTTTGTCGAATCAGCTAAGCAGATCAGTAGTTTCTCCATCAGATCAAAAACATTTATGTTCTCTTCTGTATTTGAGATTAAAGGGTGGTAAAAAAATATATATATCCATTTTTTTTCTGTTTGCTGTGAAATTCAAGACTCAAATACAAGATTTGAATGGTTCTCTGAATGCCATTCGGGTTGTGTTGAAGCTTTAGAAGAAGGGTTAAAAAAAAAAAGAAGAAGAAGAAAAAAAAAAAAAAAAAAAAAAGATGAGCTGCTTTTCTTGTTGCATGTCAGAACAGAAAAGAGAGAGAAAGTCTTTGAAGAAGAGCATTAGGGAATATCGTGATACCAAAACATTGGCCTCATTCGCCAACATCTCCTTCAAAAGTGGTACGGCATTCTGTTTACTCAATATCAAAATTAATTTATGTTATTTATTTGCTTTTACAATTATATATATATATATATTTAAGGCTTTTAGTCTCTCAATCCATGGAAGTTATTCTTTAATTTTCTCTCTGCCATGTTTTTTGCCTCAAATTCAGGCTTGTTACCATTTTACCTATGTTAACGTTTCTATATATATATATTTATATATTTTTTTTCTGTTGCATTTAGTTTAGAATCATTTGAACCACTGAGATTTAATTATGGTTTCTTGTGTTTATCTTCCTTTGGTTCCAAGATTCCGGGTTTCATTTTTCCTTGGTTTTCTTGTTTCAAATCTGACTCATTGTTCTTTGAGATGGAAAACTTTGAGGCTAATATATATATTTGTCAATGGCAGATAGTAGCAAACGTAGGTACATAACCGAAGAGATAAGCAAGATTGGAAAAGGGAATATCACAGCACAGATCTTTGCGTTCCGAGAGCTATGCGTCGCAACTCAAAACTTCCACCCCGACCATCTTCTCGGTGAAGGCGGCTTCGGAAGGGTCTACAGAGGAAACATCGAGAGCAAAAATCAAGTACTGATAAGATACATTGCCTTATCTTGTTTTAAGTTTCCACTTTTTGTTTTTCACCATTTACCTGAGTTTATAGAATCGCTTTGTGTCGTTCGTTCACTCAGGTTGTTGCGGTTAAGCAGCTCGACAGGAATGGATTCCAAGGAAACAGAGAATTTCTTGTAGAAGTATTGATCTTAAGTCTTCTTCACCATCCCAACCTCGTGAATTTGGTTGGTTATTGTGCTGATGGTGATCAGAGAATTTTGGTTTACGAGTACATGCCGAACGGATCCCTCGAAGATCATCTTCTCGGTATGTCTCGAATACTTATTTGAATCATAACCAACGTTCCGAAACTAGTTTTCTTATGAATTCAGTTGTCGACATTTTTGCACTTTGTATGCTCTCAAATTCGTGTAAATGTGAGAGAACTTAGACTACTAAACCTTCTTTTTTTTTTTTTTGCTTCTTTTGTTTCTTTTTTCTTTTTCTCAGATTTAGCTCCAAATAGAAAGGCTTTGGATTGGAATACCAGGATGAGAATTGCAGCAGGCGCAGCTAGAGGACTCGAGTACCTACACGAACAAGCCAACCCCCCGGTGATATACCGCGATTTCAAAGCATCTAACATACTATTGGACAAGGAGTTTAATCCAAAACTTTCTGATTTCGGCCTTGCAAAGTTAGGTCCAACCGGGGATAAGACCCATGTCTCCACCCGGGTCATGGGAACCTATGGCTATTGTGCACCTGAATATGCTCTTACAGGCCAATTGACCACAAAATCCGATGTTTACAGCTTCGGGGTCGTGTTTTTGGAGATTATCACAGGAAGGAGAGTGATAGACAATTCTAGACCAAGTGAGGAGCAGAATCTAGTCGATTGGGTATGTTTATAAGCTTATATTTTTTCAAGCAACCATATAACACTAAATCTACATCTTCCCTCAGTCAATCGCTAGTTTTGATCACTTAAACGACGACTTTACTGCTTTAAAGATTATCATCAACCTGTTTACTCTATATCTCCCAACTGTTAAAGTCGTCATTGAAGTGATCAAAACGACGATTCGACCGAAAGAAGGCATACATTTGAAATGAAAAATGAAAACCAAGGGTAATTTGTTGAGAATATCCAATATGGCACAGAAATTCCGAGCCAAAGTGATCACATTCCATGTTCCTTTGTTTTGTAGGCACAACCACTTTTCAAAGACAGAAGGAAGTTCACATTAATGGCCGATCCGTTGCTCAAAGGGAATTACCCCGTGAAGGCTCTATACCAAGCTCTCGCGGTTGCGGCAATGTGTCTACAAGAGGAAGCGGCTACTAGGCCTCTCATCAGTGACGTCGTGACAGCGCTCGAGTTCTTAGCTGTGAGCAAGAATGAGGGAGCAACCGTTTCGGAAGAGGTTGTGAACTCAGGTTCTGCAGATGGAGATAGTGATGGAGATACCGATTCCGATAGATCAGAAGACAGTATTAGGGAAAGAAAAAGTATTTGAATATTTTATCATGTGTCTGTTATTATGTGTATGCAACTGAGCTTTTGCAAAACTGTTTTCTCAAATATCAACTTCTTCTTCTTTAATTTTTGTTTTAATTTGGTGATTTTGATTGAAAAAAACATGAACAAAGAAACCAAAAGAGGTAATGGTATTGAAAGAAAAAATGTCTAAAGTGTGCTATCATTTTTCCATTTATAAATGTAATTATTTGAAAGTTGAATCAAATTATCCCTTTTTTCTTTGACATTGTTAGCACTGTTTCTGATACGAATATCGATAAAATATTTCTGAAATTTAACATAAATAATCACGTCTCTCATATTTGATTAACAACTCACTGAAATATCTGTTGTTTATAGATCAGTCCACTAGAAAATTTATCGGGATAAAATGTGATGTGCACAATAGTGAAGAAAATCACACAACTTCTAGGTTTATAGCCGTTGGTACGTCTTTCTCCAAGGATTTCAAGAACTTGATTTCTTGTAACAATAATGTCTTGGGGGAGCTTAGCAAAGTCAACCCTTCGCCGTCACCTCGATAAGCGGAATGTCGCCGGACAATCTGTAGCTTCTCCAAAGAAGGAGCACATTCGGCTACGTGCATGACAAGCTCAAATTCATTTGCAGATCCCTTGAAATTATTTACCACCACTTCCCTTAGATTTCCATGGTGAAAATCTCCCGAGGATATCTCTTTTATTTCTCGCTTTTCCCTACGGAAGGCAGAAACCTAGAACCAAACAACAAAACAGAAATTAAAGCATTGGAAACATTATAGAAGTGAAAAAACACTTGGCTTGCATTTGGTTCGTCGGTTGGAGATGAAATTTTGAAGTTGGAGTTAGTTGACTTTTCAAAAATTAGTTATAATTTTTATTAACTTTTCAGAAAGAAAGAAAAAAGGAACACAAATTAAGATGAAAAAAAAATACAATTTAGTTGGAATTGAGTTAAAATATCAAACAAAAGATTAATAAAAAATCAAAAATGAAAGTTTATTTGTGACGCAATCGTAATTTACTCGCCCAACGTTAGCTCTTAGAACTTAAAATGTCACATAATAATAACTCGAGCAGCTAAGTTACGTGTAATTAATCATTTAATATTTATTTTATCAAATTACTCTCCACACATCCATCACATGAGCCTCTGTGCTTTCATTCCATCATTTTCTTCACCTGTTTCTATTACAGAGGGATTAATAGTGGAACATTTTATCAACACCTCAGGTGTTGATAGTGTGACCTTTTAAGCTCTAATCGCATTTACCAAACCGTGAAATGATGTAATATGAAAAGTAATGAAATTAGAAAAGTAATAAAAAAGATGATCATTAATTCTTTTTTTACTATTTACTTGTCTATTAGACGGTACAAAGGGAAATCATCTCATTTCCTTACCCATTAAATAGTGTTAAGGAAAACAATCACATTTATTTTATGGTGTTTACTAAACTTAGTAATGCTTATTTTATCAATTCATTTTAACAAGAAATCAATATCAAATAACATATAATGATTGAAATTCTCTTTTTTCATTATCTATATTGTGTGGGACCACTAAATTCTCATTTCACATTTTAAAAAGAAACATATAATTAAATGAAAAATGTAATGATTACTCAATTTCTCTTTCTCTTTTATGTAAAGTAACCTGCCCTAAATAATAAAGTAAGACGATATACTATTTAGAGCTAAATTTAAAAATTAACCAAAAGTAATAGCAACAAAATTAAAAAGTTGTTAATAAGCATTTTAACATCCGTTTGGATGAATTATTGCTCTTGAATGTTCATTCAACTTGAATGCATTCAAATATAAAAATTAAATTATACATTTAAATTGAATGTGTGTTTAAATAGTTTTTGTTAAAAGGTAAAATTTAAATAGTATGAAGATAGAAAAATGACTGTGATTTATGATTCTAAAAATTGAAGTTAGGATTTATATTTAAGTTGAATTCTAATGAAATAGTATTTGTAAAATACTTGCATTCCAATAATTATGTAACCATACATACATTGTATCCAATGCAATAATATCATCCAACGAATCATTCTGATGACTAATAAGTGTCACAAGTTCTCTTTCAGTTAGTAACTGTCTAAAAGTTGTAACTTTATGAAATCCATCAAATACCTCCTCTTAAAGGCTTTTGTGGTCGATCTGTTTCGTGTGGTTATGCGTATATTCTTGTCTATGTGAATATATATATATATATAAGAAAAAAAAAAAAGAAAGAAAATTTGTTAAAACAAAAGTAACAATTCATATCTACCACTTACCATGACCTCAAGCTTTTGTAGAAGTGGAGTTGCCCTCAAAATTCTAGGGGTCAGTTTCCAGATGTTTTTAGCATGTCTACAGTAAATGAGAACCAGCTCCTTCAGATTACCAAATGTTGGTACATCTGTAGGTATCTAATTTTATCCCCCCCCCCCCCCCCCCCCCGAAAAAAAATAAAATAAAAAATAAAAAAAGGACATGATATTTAAATTAGAGAAAAAATGACATTAAGAAAACGACATAAAAAGGAAAGATTATTACTTGGAAGGTAACTTAGAATGGGCTTTGAAGGTGAACAACAACGACAGATGTGGAAGATCTCTTGCAACGCAAGTGAAATTTGAAACGACATCAAAAGGGAGTACATCAAAATGAAAAATGGAAAGCCTTTTGATTGGCGCTCCACTAGGCAAACGCAGGGTCGTTAATCTGCCTCCCCGTTTGTTCAAACGACAACAAATTCTCGGCATGACTAATATCTAACTCTTCTAGAAAACAACACAAACATATGTTCAAGTGGTTCAACTTGAGAGATGTGTGCATGTTTCACTAGCCAATCTCAAACTTCTTGAACATTTGCATCCCTCAAGACTTAGCCACTCGAGCGACAAGCAACTAGATAAGATTTGAAAATTGTTGTCGTTTGTCTAATAAAACACTTTTCTTAGAGTCAAGGATTTTGAGTGACCTAAAACCCACCATAAATTATATTGTTTGTTACCAAGAATGTCTAACAAACAATAGCTCAAAGATAAGTGATTTAAGGCGGCTTCCTTGCTCTCCTTGTTTAACAACCAATGAGGAAATGTGAAAACATTGTCGTTTTCATTCATACAATAAGAATCATACTTGAATAGGTTTATGTCAAGCTTTTGACCTTTTTCTTTAGGGAAGATTCAATCCATGTAACGATCAAGGCATGGAATTTTTTAGGTAAATTACATTTAGCCCTAAAGGACTCGATCTCAGTTCTACCGGAGGGAAAAAAAGTGATCGACCCGCCTCACAAAGGCCTCGTCGTGTAACGGAGCCATATCGCCAATTGCGAAATTGAGATTCTTTGATGACGTTCTCCACAAATCTCCCCATGTTCTTGATAGAATGCTGGTTCTTACTGAGTCTCTCAAACTCAAACGTGATATAATAGAACAAAGAATGTCCTTTGGTAATCTACTAATTAAATCATCAACCTCCATGTTGTTGTCATTCTATAGAGGGGGGGGGGGGGAGGAATATATATATATATATATATATATAGACACACATATATATACACACGCACACACATACCACATATTTATGTCAAGAATTTTGTAATTTAAGATCACAGTTACACATAATTAGCTGGCACTCAGAAACTGAATCTTAGCCTGGCAGAAAATAAAATTAAAAAATTTGGTGAAATATGTTATACAACAAGAAATAGGAAGAAAAAGAAAATGTGACTGATTTTTTTACACGTAATTTTACCATAAGATATAGAGTTTGAATCGCAACATCTCTATTATGTTAGGAGGAAATGGACTCCTATGGAGGTAAAAATATAGTTTTAGTCATGAGGATATGATATATGAAAGTTTACAGTTAAAATAGCAAAATTAACAATAGGGACTTGTGAAAAATGATAAAAACAAAGAACGTTAAAATTGCACGATAAATCGATTCAAAAAAATTCCCATGATTAGTGTCAAAAAATTAGATTCCGATACTATTAAATGTAGAAACGATAATATAGAAAAACTTTTAGAATAAAACTCACCTTAACCATGAGGGAATTTGAAACCTTTATTCTCTTATTTCCTCTGTCGATCATGTCCTTTGGCAAGCGTTCTTCTTTAATCTTATCAATCTATATACACACACACACATATGTATATGTATATATACAATCACAACAGTGGTTGCATAAAGCAAGTTATTACCAAATATTTAAAGTTACTTCAAATGAAGCAAGCCAAATAATCTAAGGTATAGGCCAAATAGTTTGTTACTATTAATAGAGAGAGAGGATTATTTATATCATATAGATTAGCTCATATTTAACATCTTGTTTTATACATACTATTTTTTGAACTTGGGTAGGGGGATTCGAATTATATATTTTTAGGTAGAGTTAGATGTGATATTAACACTAAATTATACTTGCAATCACGTTTTCCACACACTCTTCATATCACAAAACTTTAAATTTACTATAACCGGAATGGAAACTTAACACATCTCAAATTTAAATTGGTGTATCCATTAAACAAATCTTCTGATATCAAAGCTTTCGGTTAATAAATTTATATGGAAAATGAGTAAATTTAATTTGAATCAAAATAACTAGACTTGAATTAATTACCTCCAAAAAAGAAATCCTTGAGGTAACTCTTCTTAGTTCAATAAAAGGCTCCTGTCTGGTTTTCTTTTGAATTGGGTCCATGTTCATGCTCAGCCCCCACTTGCCCCACTTGATCCATATTAGTTGTGATCTGTGTTCAAAGTTTTGCATGAAAAACACAAAACATAAAATATTAAAAATTTTGAACGACAAAAAAAAAAAAAAAAAAAAAAAAAAAGCACCATCAAATACTTAACCACAGAAAGAAAATAAATCAACCCGATTACGAACAGGCCTAGCATACATTTTTCACGAGATTAAACAAAAGAAGTGGAAAGTCATTGTCTTACCCAAAAAAAATTTCTTTATATCCTTGTTAAATTTTCCAATCTAAGAGGAAACCCCAAAAAAAAAAAAAAAAAAAAAAAGTTCATACTATCTCGGTATGATTTTTTTTCTTTTATTTTTTCCTTTAATATTTTGTAACAGATTACACTATTAAACAAACAAATTATATCAAGCGCGTATATATATATATATATATATATATATATATTGTACGCACGTATAAATAGATGTAGGCAAATGATTATAAACAAATATATAAGCACCTAACTCAAAATACATGAATCGATATGTGTAGATTTATACAAATATAGCCGTTCCCATCCTTTGATGTATAACAATTACTTAAAAAATTATAAAATAAGAAAAAAGGTGAAACGACAGTTATTGGAAAATCTTCAAAATGTTAAAAAGTGGTTTCGAACTTCGAAATTTGGATTTTGAAATGTGATTTGTGAAAAAGCATAATTTTAGGAATAAGGTAATCTAATTGATTCAGAAAAAACAAAAAGTAAAAAAAAAAAAAATCAATTAATGATTGATAAATATCAATATGTGCTTTAATCAATCAATCACCAAATCTAACTTCTTAATGATCACCTGCCATTCTGTAAATATATTAAAAGGAGTCATCTGAACTAATTTTTCTTTGAAATATAACTCACAAGAATCATCCTTTGAGAAAGAACCTGAAAATTGTTAATTAAAACAATAATAAGAATATGAATTAACTCCGTAAAATCCCTAAAACCTTCTTAAATTGAGTTGATTAATGTACCTTCACTCTACACTTTATGATAAAGTCCACCAATTCGATATAAAGTTACGGTTAGATTATGTATGCAAATTATTGTCCAAATTATATTATTTTATTATGTTTTCTTGACGGCAATTTGTTCCCTACACTTTATGTTCCCTTCTTATTATATTCTTTTATTATCTAGTAAACCATTGACCAAATTAAGGAAATTTCCTACACCTTAATATGTCTTTTTAGTTTTTATTTATTATTATTATTATTATTATTATATTCTAACTTTAGATTGTTAAATATGGAATAAACATGTAAACTCCACCCAAACTAATGGAATAGTCTGCATTGTCTATTATTTATTTTGATTTAGATTATTATAGGATAGTTCTATTCATAACCTTATTTTAATATTACTCTATTTTAGCTCGGTTTTCTACATTTTCGTTATTTGGTTTGGCTATGCTACATATCTTTAATAGAATGTTAATATTATATAATGGTAAATTTGATATTTAGATTCAAAAATATTCTATAATAAGTACTATCTTTAATACTAAATTTGTCATATGATAAAATTTCCGATAAATTTACCACAAGATATGGTCTATAGCAAATATAACATTTCATTTTGATTAATAATTGCATTGATTTTTCATGTAACTACTTACAATTTTTTTTTTTTTAACTTATGAAAATACTAAAGCTTCAAAAAGGAAGCAAAAACTATCTCTAAATAAGAGAGGAAACAATAAAAATACTTTTGTAACAACATCACTTTAAATAAAGTGACTTAAAATTTAATAGGTAAAAACAAAGCTGTTATTGAAAAAAAAAAAAGCAAAACAAAACAAAACAAAAAACTTCTTAATAACAATTTTAAGGTAAGAAGAAAAACTCAAGGTCTATCTAAGTAAAAAATCATTAAAAAAATATATGTACAAAAAGAATCAAATAAATGAACCTAATAAGAAAAGAAAAATAAAAAATAAAAGCAGGGTTCAAATCCAGCCATATATGTAAATAGTTCATTAAAAAAAACCCCATAAAAGTCATTTTCAATACTAAAAGCAAAGAAAGAGAACACATAATACTAATATTTAAAAAAAAATTAATCAATCAAAAAATTAAAATACAGACTTTAATAGTTGGTTGCTATTCTATAGACATGCTTTCTTTATCTTTGTTTTACTTAAATCTTTTGTTGAAATTTTCAAGTAGTTATAAAGATTTATTAAGAAAAAAAATTGATAAAAACAACTTAGAGTTTATGGAATGAAATTAATGTCAGTTAAATTTGTAGGGGTTTTTTTTTTTTGTTTATTTAAAAAAAAACTATTTCCATTTGTAATAGATGTGGTGCATGTTTTTTTTATTATTATTTAATAAAAAAAGAATATTTCTATTTATATGTATGTGCAAGTATGAGCATTATTAATGAGTTTTAAGTAATTTTATTATAGGGTAAAAGTGTAATAAAGAATCTTTAACAATTTTGTAGGAGTGTTTATCAATATTGTAAGTGCTAAAGTCTCCCTAAATTTATCTATGGTAATACTATATTATAAAAGAGTAGGAAAATGACATTATATTACCAACACATGCCCTAAATGGGACTTATGGCTCATTTGGAACACCAATTGTACTTGGAGTTTTGGAGTTTTTACCAAAAAAAAAAAAAAAGGGTGAATATTTGTAAATGTTTGTTTGATTAAATTATAATTGAAAATTAATTATGATATTTATAGAGCATAAAAATCTTAAATATGTTAAAAAAATAACAATTTGAATTATGTTTCATTTCTTTCATCGCTGTGAGTACTTAGACACAAAATAATCTCATTTCGACTTGAAATAATAAAGTAACGAACTTTTAAAGTTTGAGTATTTTGTAAATTTTGGCAATCTGGGTGGTGGGAGTATTTGGGTTAGGGTTGGGTATTTACTACTAATTTGGGGTTTTAAGGGTTATTTTATAATATTAATTAACTTTT
The DNA here is from genome assembly GCA_025413025.1 of Ficus hispida. Classification (NCBI taxonomy): domain Eukaryota; kingdom Viridiplantae; phylum Streptophyta; class Magnoliopsida; order Rosales; family Moraceae; genus Ficus; species Ficus hispida. The sequence goes on along the minus strand of CM046374.1, from coordinate 25,196,276 downwards.
GGGTAATTTTGTAAATATGAAAGAAGTTTTGTAAATATATAAATATTTATGATACGAAAGAAGTTTTGTATTTGGATTTATGTAAAATCAAAAATTGATAATAAAATAATTATTGAATTTACTTGTAAATACATACATATTAGATTTGTTAATATTGTTGGATTTACTAGTTAGATTTATTGCCGGTAGAACCCTTTTATATACCTATCGGTAGAGTTTATTTTTAAATTATTAAGATGTAATCAAACGACTGATATGTTACTTGTATATAATAGTTATATTGTACCTTATCTATACTAGTATAAACTAAAAATTTAAAAATAATATAAAAAATAAATTAAAAAGAAAACACTCATCCCTCCCTGGCTGCCGACGACACTCCTCGGCCGACAACACCCCCCCTCCCCCGCACTCGAGCCCAGGCCCCCCACCCCTAACACTGGCGAGCCCCCACCCCCCCCCCCCCCCCGCAAAACCCATTTTTTTAATATTTTTGAATTTCTATTTTTTTATTTTTAGTATATAATATTATAGGTTAACGAACATTATAGTTATCATGCACAAGTAACATCTCAACTGTTCGATTATATCAGGATAGTTTCAAAATGAACTCTACCGATAGGATATATAAATGGGGTAAGGTTACGGTAGAGACCCTCTGAGGGTCTCTACCGGTAGATACCCTCTGAGGGTCTCTACCGGTAGATACCTTTTTTGGACCGTTAAGATTTAATCGAACGGTTCAAATATTAATAGTGTATGATATTTATCATACACCTAACCTCACACAATCATTCCCACCTAAACTCTTCTCCGTCGCCGGCGATCTTCCCGCCGTCGACGACGGACGCTGGCGACTCATCCCTGACACCGACGACCCAACTCCGGCCACCTCCGGCCCCCAGCCCCGGCCGCCGGTCGTCGCCACCGGGGACCCTATTTTCTCTCTTCCCTTCTCCTCTTCTCTCTCTCTCTTCCCCTCTCTCTCTTCCCCTCCCTCCCGCCGGCCCCCACCCCCGGCCTCCCCCACCCCCGGCTGCCTCCCTCCCTCGGCCGCCACCCTCCCCCGGCACCCCCCGACGACGCCCCCTCTCTTCCCCTTTCTCTCTCTTCTCTTCTCTCTCTCTCTTCCCCTCTCTCTCTTCCCCCTTCTCTCTCTTCCCCTCCCTCCCGCCGGCCCCCACCCCCGGCCCCCAGCCAGCCCCCCGGCCCGCCCCCCTCCCCCGGCCTCCCCCACCCCGACGACCCCCCTCCCCTCGGCCGCCACCCTCCCCGGCCCCCCCCCTCTCTCGTGCGATTTCGTGAAATTACGCAAGAGAGGGGGGGTCGGGGAAGGTGGCGGCCGAGGGGAGGGGGGTCGTCGGGGGTGGGGGAGGCCGGGGGAGGGTGGCAGGGCCGGGGGGCTGGCTGGGGGCTAGGGGTGGGGGCCGGTGGGAGGGAGGGGAAGAGAGAGAAGGGGGAGGAGAGAGAGAGAAGAGAAGAGAGAGAAAGGGGAAGAGAGAGGGGGGTCGTCGGGGGGTGCCAGGAGAGGGTGGCGGCCGGGGGAGGGAGGCGGCCGGGGTGGGGGAGGCCGGGGTGGGGCCGGCGGGGTGGGGGCCGGCGGGAGGGAGGGGAAGAGAGAGAAAATAGGGTCGCCGGCGGCGACGGCGGCTGCCGGGCTGGGAGCCGGAGGTGGCCGGAGTTGGGTCGCCGGCGTCGGGGATGAGTCGCCGGCGTCCGTTGCCGGCAGCGGGAAGATCGCCGGCGACGGAGGAGAGTTTAGATGGAATGATTATGTGAGGTTAGGTGTATGATAAATATCGTACACCATCAAAATTTGAACCGTTCGATTAAATCTTAACGATCCAAAAAAAGTATCTACCGGTAGAGACCCTCAGAGGGTCTCTACCGTAACCTTACCCATATAAATGAGACTTTATCATAGATTTACCCAATATTTTGATCTACTAGTAAATATTTGGATTTTCCAAACATTTCATTTTTTTTTTTCAAAAAATTTGAACTTTAAAATTACATAACTTTCTTATTTTAAGTTAAAATGAGATCATTTTTTTAATTTATAAGAGAAAATAAACAAGATCTACATCGTCATTTTTTTTTCAAATACATTTTGAGTTTTCATAGTTTTTTCATTTCAAACCGTTCATTTTTACTAAACAGACTTTTTCAAATCTCAACTCAACTCCAACCTCCAAAAAACCACTCTCCAATTAGGATCCACATCATTTGTCGACTTTTTGATGTCGTAAATAATATCTAATCAATAATATTATATCACGTAATCTTCAAAAATTTAAAATACTTTGTGACTGATTTTCTTTATCTTAACATTTAACTTCTTTAATAATTTTCAATATATAATTAATTAGATATATTTAAATATAAAATGAACAAAGATGTAATCCCCAAATTGCCGCAAAACGGCCCTTAAATTTGTAGGCAAAATCGGAGTTGTAAAGTTTGGGATAAAAGTGAGAATAACGAAGTGTAGGGCACAAATGAGATTTAAATAAAAGAAAAAGTAAATTTTGTCACCAGAAAATTGTCTGTCACAAACACGACACACAAACACACACATGAGGTTTTTCCCTCTCAGAGCCGCAGGTTTATACTCAGCCTCTCTCCTTCTTCTTCTCAGTCTCTGTCATGGCTATGCCCTGCTCTGCTTTAGCCTCAGACCCACCGTCCCTTTTTCCCCAATAAGCCCTCAACCCAACCCCTTTTACGGTTCTGCACTCTGAGCCTCCCACTCCAAAACCAAGGCCAGTCTGGCTCGTCCTTGTCGTTTGAGCCATTACGGCAGAGTCGCGGAGGCCATGGCTACGAGCATCTACTCCGTCCATAGAGGGCCTCTGGGCCCCACTTTCCCTAGCTGCTTCTCTCTCTTCAAGCCCTGCTCTCGCTCCTCCGTTGTGTCTCACCGGTGAGTTTTTTCTTTTTTCTTTTTTTTTTTTTTTTTGGGAAATTCCACACTCGAAAATTCTCTTCTTTTGCTGGTTTTTTCTTGGATTTTGGTGCTTTTTCTATCTGGGGACTTTTGTTTTTGGTTTGTTTTTGTGTCAAATTAGTTCAACAGTGCTTGTGGGGATTGGTTCAAGAAAAGGAACTCTCTTTCTGAAGTTGTATGTGTGTTTTTTTTTAATTAAATTTGTTGAGCTGTTTGTGGAATCTTTTGGTTTTTCAATGTGGGGTTTTTTTTTTTTTTTTTTTTTTTTTTGTGTGTTGTTTCTTTGTTAGCTTAACAGTCCTTGTGGTGAGGTTTCTGGGTTGGTTCAAGAAAAGGAACTCTCTTTCTGAAGTTTGAGAGTTTTTTAATTTCTTGGATTGTTTTTTAATTTTCTTGGATTGTTTTTAATTTTCTTGGTTATTCTATGTGGTTTTTTTTTTTTTTTTTTTTTGGGATTTGGATTATTTGTGCCAAAATTTTTGTGCTGTTACTTGTCAGTTCAACTCTTGCGGAACGGTTTCCGGGTTGGTTGCAGAAAAGGAACTTTCTTTCTGAAGTTGGTAGATTTTTTAAAAAATATATTTTTTACGTGGTTGTATCTTTTTTATTTCAAATGTCCATGTTTAATCTTGGTTTCTTGACCAATACAATCATTGCATAGAAGGATGTTTGGACTAATTTCTACATTATGAAAAACTTGGAAATATAAGCATGGGAAGGGATAAGTTGAAATAAAGTTAAAAATGAGAGAATAATGTTGAGCCATTAGGTTAACCAGCTTAAAGGGTTTAAGTTGAGATTAAGTCAAATCTTTTTTTTTTAGCCCTAGTTCATCCCATGCTAGCTTTCTTTTTGTTTTCCTTAGAAAATAGTTATTTGTTACTCAGTCACACGCCTATAACGGAACTAGAAAATTGGTTACACTCGTTAATATTTTTGCTGCCTTTTGTATTGGTTATAACTTATACGCTATAATGGAAGTAGAAAATTTTAATAGCCATTTTTCATCCCATGCTAGTACACACATATATAATTTTTTCCTCATTAGATAATCGTTTTTTGTTACTCAGTCACACACCTATAATGGAAGGAAAATTGGTTTTACTCTTATTAACATTTTGCTATCTTTTCTTATTGGAACTGAAACAAATTGCAGGCGAGAAATTTGCAAAACTCGGAGCTCTCTGAACGCTTCCATATGTCGTAGTTCCGTTCATTTTAGACAAGATGCATTTTATTTCACTAATTCATTGGTTGAAGGAGAAAACAATTCAGGAAGAAGGACTGGGAATAAACAATCCTGGTTAGAACAAGCTGAAGTGTACAGAAAATACAAAACGGGAGGCCAAATTGTAAAGTGTAAAGATGGCGTGGGGGGTATCACCTATTGTCAAACAACGGAAAAGGAAGTTGCACAAAAACTTTATGAATTTTCTGATGGCAGGAATTTTAATAGTAAGGAAAAACTTCCGATACCCTTAAATGAGACGGTGCCTTGGAAGGAGACAATACCGCAAGCACAAAGCATAACAAGTACCGAATCTTCTTATTTTGATAAAGTTTCTGAAAGGCCTACGCAAGATTCCAACCATGAGGGGCAAGATAATGTACATTGTGACAGAGCAAATGTTTCCGGTGAAGCAAAGTTATCACAGAAACCAAAATCAAAGAAGCGTATGCATTCTAACACCGAGAAAAGTGCAAATCCGCGACATAAACTCAATGTAGATCATTTGCTTGCCCCAAATGGAATGCATGACGTTATTACCAGAGATTTTGATCCAGATCTGAACAAGATCAATGGTCACAACACTAACTCTTCAAATCAATCGAAATTATCGCCAAAGGAAGGTTCAAAAGAGGCGGTCCAGCCTAATGGGACTCCAAATATTCGTGGACAGCTTACTAAATTATATAACAAAGTTCTTGTTGTGAATACTGTTCCCGTTGCAAAGAAAGTTGTCCAGATGCTTACTAACTCTTACAGGCATCTTGTCCATGCATGTGATACAGAGGTATGAAACTCGACTTGAAATTACCTTTTTCAGTTTTCCTAGAAGCACTAAATGCCCATGTCAAATGCTTACTTCTCCGCTATGGGCGTATTGTTCTATACTTCTATGTAGAGAATTGAGAGTTGTTTGGTTTTTATTTGGACATACGGCTCCTGTGCTTTTATTAGTTGCTATTTTTACCTTATATTTCTGCTGTGAGGCCACATTATCCCTTTTCCTTGTAATCAATTATTCAATCAATGAAAGGGTAAAAAAGAAAAAAGAATTGAGATACCGCATCGTTGCTGGTGATAATGTTTAACAGGTGGCCAAGATTGATGTGAGGGAAGAAACTCCGGTTGACCATGGAGAGATTATTTGTTTCAGTATTTACTGCGGACCAGAGGCTGATTATGGAAATGGGAAGTCTTGTATTTGGGTGGATATGCTTGATGGAGTTGGCAAGGAAATTTTAACTGAATTTGCCCCATTTTTTGAAGATCCCTCCATTAAAAAGGTAATTTTTCGTACTGATTAAGTTATGTTGAGTCACACAGATTTTGGGATGCATTTTGGTTACTAAATGAATAAATATAAGGTTTTGACAATTACTAATTGAAATTGCCTTGTGAGCACAATATTTTGAACCAAACGCTTCTAGTATGTTTTGCTTTGACTAAGGCCATCCAGGTTTGGTCGATTGAGAAATAGGACTGAATAATGACATCACTTATACACCGTGTAGGTTTGGCACAACTATAGCTTTGACAGCCATATTATAGAGAACTATGGGCTTAAAGTTTCTGGTTTTCATGCTGACACAATGCATATGGCTCGTTTGTGGGATTCATCGAGGCGGGCAAAGGGTGGTTATTCTCTTGAGGCACTTACGGGTGACCCAAATGTCATGTCTGGGCAACTATTCAATGAAAAGGATTTGATGGGTAAAGTGTCGATGAAAACCATATTTGGCAAGAAAAAATTAAAGAAAGATGGATCTGAAGGCAAATTGACTACTATTGCACCTGTTGAGGTGCTACAAAGAGAAGAAAGGATACCTTGGATCTGTTATTCTGCCCTAGATGCAGTTAGTACACTTACGCTTTATGATAGTTTGAAAAGAAAGCTATCAAATAAGTCATGGCAAATAAATGGAAAGGCAGCCCCAGGAAAATCTATGTTTAATTTTTACGAGAAATACTGGCGGCCATTTGGTGAGCTTCTAGCTAAAATGGAACCGAGGGGATGCTGGTTGATAGGGCATATCTTGCTGAGATGGAAAAGTTGGCAAAAAAGGAGCAAGAGATTGCTGCTAACAGGTTCCGCAAGTGGGCTTCCAAGTACTGTCCAGATGCCAAGTACATGAACATTGGAAGTGATACACAACTGCGCCAGCTCCTTTTCGGTGGAATCCAGAACAGGTAAATAGTACATGTTTTTTAGATAAGAATCATATAAGATCAAATTATGATGGTTTAGAAGTTTAGATCTTCTGAGGTTTGTTTAGGAGATTGGGTTTTTTTATGTCTTTACTGTCAACAATACTAAAATCTTAATAGGCTTACTGACAAGGTAATCTGCTATTTTAGAGTAGGAGAATGTCAATTTGTCAATTTAGACTTAAAAGTACTATCCTAATATTGGTTGTCAGGAGAAGCTCTATTAATTTAGTGTGATCTTTTCTTCCCATACAGAAAAAACCCCAACGAGAGTCTTCCACTAGAGAAGACTTTCAAAATTCCAAATGTCGATAACGTGATTGAAGAAGGAAAGAAGGCTCCAACAAAATTTCGCAATATCACACTACATAGAATCGACGCTAATTTCCCTGCTGAGATGTACACAGCGAGTGGTTGGCCCTCAATTAGCATAGACGCCCTAAAGATCTTAGCTGGGAAGGTGTCTGCTGAATTTGATTTCATGGATGATGCTGATGACTTGCAGTTTGGTAACGAAGTTGAAGATTCTGAAGCAAGCACAGATGAAATTCCCGAAAAGCTAGAAGTAAGCAAATCTGCTTATGGAACAGCATCAGCAGCATTTGATTCAGAGGAGGAGGGGAGAGAAGCTTGCCATGCCATTGCTGCTCTATGTGAAGTTTGTGCCATTGATTCACTGATTTCCAACTTCATCCTCCCTTTGCAGGTGACTTTTCTTCCGCCATGCTTGTAGTGCTTCTGTTGACCATCTTTTTAATTCCCAGACGAAAACGTGCAAATGAACTGTTTTCTGTTCCTCTTTAAAAAAGACGTGGAGAATTTCTTCATATTTCCGTTTTCAGCCTTATTTTAAGCTTTCTACAGAACTTCTGTTTGTGCGTAATGACCCGATTCTTCAGTTTACAACACTGCCTTTTTAATTCCTATAAGAAAACTGGAATTTCTATAACACTGTGGGAAACAAACAAGCAGTCAAGGTTTTAAACTCATTGTTGGTATATGCTGGTTTCTCTGTACCACAGGGAAGTAATATATCAGGCAAGGACGGGCGTATTCATTGCTCACTAAACATCAATACAGAAACTGGGCGCTTATCTGCTAGAAGGCCCAATTTGCAGGTTCTTTTCATCACTTTAATATATTGTTAGAACCAGTTTTAAAGTATAAGCATGGCATAAATGTTCGTAAGTTGTACCACCAGCACCATTGGATACTTGGGAGGGTGTTGTATTTTTTTTAACCCTATTTTACTGAATCAGAATCAACCTGCTCTGGAGAAGGACCGGTATAAGATCCGTCAAGCATTTATAGCCGCACCTGGAAACTCTCTTATCGTTGCTGACTATGGACAGGTGAGTTATTCATATTGTGAGTTGTTCCTTGATTGATTTTCATTTGTTCATTGATCTCTGCCGATGTCGCAGTTGGAACTTCGGATTCTTGCTCATCTGGCCAACTGTAAGAGCATGTTGGAGGCCTTCAAAGCTGGTGGCGATTTTCATTCGAGGACTGCAATGAATATGTATCCCCATATTCGCGAAGCCATCGAGACAAAGCAGGTTCTTCTTGAGTGGGATCCTCAACCTGGAGAAGACAAACCCCCAGTTCCATTGCTGAAGGTAAATCTTTTCAGCGAATTCATTTAACTCAACAATCATATTCTTTGTAACCGTGTTATAACACTTGTTATTTTTTATAGCACTAATGAGAAAAAAGTATTTCAAGGATAGCACTTGTTTTGATTGTTTTCTTCTACGTCATTGCCACGTGCTAGTGAATTATTAAATACTTTGGTAATTCTAATAGTTACTTTTGTAATATGACGTGACAGTGACATAGAAGAACGTAATCAAATCCGTTGTATTATGAAGTACTTTTTATCAGTGTGACAAAATACTAACTCTTAAAACTAATTTTTTAACTATATTTGATCTAGTTATGAGCTTAAGTTGGATCATTTACAGGAAAAAATCAGGTCTTTTCTATTCAACTTGGGCTGTTGACTCCAAATAAGTCTTTCTTTTGTTTGTTTTCCAGGATGCATTTGCTTCTGAAAGAAGGAAAGCCAAAATGCTTAACTTTTCCATTGCATATGGGAAAACTCCAGTTGGGCTTGCCCGGGATTGGAAGGTACCCATGGAAGTTCGCAAATTTAGTTGCAGATTTTTTTTCCTTTTTTTTCTTTTTTTTTTTAATATATATATAAACATAGAGATTGATTCAGTGAGCTATGGTGGGTGGTCAGGTTTCTGTAGAAGAAGCAAAGAGAACCGTTGAACTCTGGTACAAAGAAAGACAAGAAGTGCTAAGATGGCAAGAGATGCGTAAAGAGGAAGCTCGCCGAGATGGATGTGTTCGAACCTTGCTAGGACGTGCCCGCTGGTTCCCTTCAATGGAAGGCGCTACTTATGCTCAAAGAGGCCATATTGAAAGGGCTGCCATTAACACACCCGTGCAGGTTTTTCCTCTATTCCTTCTCTCTCTCTCTCTCTCTCTATCGCTCTCTCTCTCACTCGTGCTGATTGGTTGATTAACGGTGACAGGGTAGTGCTGCTGATGTTGCCATGTGTGCCATGTTGGAGATATCCAAAAATGAACATTTGAAGGAGCTCGGATGGAGGCTTCTTTTACAGGTTAAGTTTTATTATACACTTACATATTTTATTACATGCTAAATCCCGTGCATCTAAATCACCTGCATTTTACTCGTCTTTTGCCGTCTGTAGCCATCTTTTTTTATCAGGAATATTATGCTAACACCGACCGACTTTTGGCAATATTTCACAAACTTGCTTAATTATGTGACACCTTGACCTTCAAAATTCCACCATGCCCAAAATGCCTCACAAGCTATAAGAAACGTTTTGGGTCATTAAAAAAAAAAAAGCGTGGAATGTCGTCCTATTATTACACCCTTAAACATTATACAGACATATTCTTCGGGCAAATTCAATTTTTATCAAGTGCTTTGTTTTTGCTTCTAATTTACTCTGTTCTCTCTAAATGATTATCTTCTCAGTCTTTAATTAGCCTTCTGTTTTCTGATTCACATAAATCACGTCTGATTCGCGTAACATTTCTGTTAAATTTTTAACGTCTTTAAGAAAAACGACTATTTTGCACCCTTTTAAAATGTTCAAGGACCTTTTGGCAAACACAAAAATTTGGAACTAAATTGTAACTTCGTAAAAGATTAGAAACCAAACAATTTACTCTTATATATATACCACATGTACACTGGGGACGCATCCACACTAGTAGCAGTAGAATAAGGAGGTGTTTTTTTTTTTTATCTATTTAGATTTGCTACTTGCCTTTCATTTGTTTTTTTTTTTCATTTACTGATCATGTTCAAACCTCCGTTGGTTTCTTAACAGCGGACTGTTTTACTTTATTACTTGAGTGAGATAGAAGAGTGTGTGATGGCCTTTATGCACTCGTTTCGTACGGTTTCTGAAACTTCTATTTTTGCAAGAGTAGGTTCATGATGAGGTGATCTTGGAAGGGCCATCGGAGTCGGCAGAGATCGCCAAGGCGATTGTTAACGAGTGCATGTCGAAGCCCTTGACGGCAAGAATATCCTTAAAGTTGATCTCGCTGTTGATGCCAAGTGTGCACAAAACTGGTACTCTGCCAAGTAAGCAATTCCCGCCACGATCTGAGGCCTCCAATTGACTTCATCGCAGATTGGATCTGTGATGATCCACAAAAATTGCATCGGACTACCAGCTCGTGTGATGCTAATCAACCGAACCGAATTGTCGTCGGGGCTGGTGTGAAATTTTCCATCATCTAAGATGATGTGTCTGTCACAGCCGGCCAAAAAAATTAAATTATCAGAGGGCTTCATTTTCTGTATCATATAAGGATTTTGATTGCTTTGGCTGTGTTTATGGAATGGAAGCCCCAAGTCATGCCTTTGTACATATTGGAATTTTCATTGTATAATTCTTGTGTGATATCAGATTCTGTTTTTTGAGTTAAGAACAAGAAGCGTATTACTAGCCATCCATCAAGTAGAACTTACTTTTACAAAATCATTTCTTGTGTGATATCAGATTCTGTTTTTGAGTTAAGAACAAGAAGCGTATTACTAGCCATCCATCAAGTAGAACTTACTTTTACAAAATCAGTACCCTTACGAAACCGGCGGCTTACAAGGGGAGAGGATCTAAGGGCTTATAAATTATTTTTATCATTTAATTATTTCAGGGGGGACATATGGTATACGTGATGACATCATGGATCCCCCTTTTACCGGTTGATGTATTCGACATTTTGATGACTTCATCAAGACATCTTAATTCGGAACCATAACATGATGACTGACTCTTACAATTGCCCTTGCAAAATAGATTTGCAAGGAGAGAGATGCACGAGCTTATAAACCTATTCATTATTTTACATTATTCATATACGACATTTGATATCTGACCGTCTATTTGTGTGTCAGAAATCTCAAGTTTCAAAAATCCATGACGGAAATCTACAAGTGAGGTCTTTCGTAGCACTCTTGAAAATTTCTCTTAACAAAATCAAGCAGCAACAATAAAATTTCTGCAGACAAACAAAGGCAAAAATATACATTCTTTTGGTGATAATGCACAAAATTACTAATATGTTCATGGTTCAAGACTTGAGATTGGTGTTGGAGACGCCATTTTTTTTTTTTTCAACTGGCGTAAAACTACAGGATATAAAGAAGAGAAATCAACCCCAAATGAATCAAGAACGTATAGAAATATTTGTGATGTGATATTGAGTTTTTTTTTGGAAGAAACTATTTGTCATTCTGTTGCACATCAATTCCCCAGGCCGATGCTAGCTGCATCACGATTTGGTCGGGCATTGCGCCTTCCCAGTCCTCTGGTGGGTCCATCGCTAGTGACGCTTCGTGTAGATTCAGTAAAAGCTCTTTCTTCATTTCCATGGGAATGCCCAAAATGTCGGGTCCGTGTTCTAACACGATTTCTGCCAACTACAAAGCATTGCAAAAATAGGACGAATTAGTCTCAAATCAATTTTTGAAGAATTTCCGTGAACAATGAAGAAAAATTTGTACCTGTTGAATCCAAGACAAACAGATGTCGAACAAGTTCTGCTCGGACAAAAACTGATTAACGGCATGCATCACTTCGCTAGCTACTTCGGTTGAGAGTTGGTCGACGACAGGACCAGATCTGTCCATTAGCTTTACAAGCAAGAGATCGTCCCCTGTAGATAATACTTCAGCAAAGGCTGTATCCATATCACCCACTTGAACGGCGTCCATTGCGTTAGTCCACAAGGTCCACACTGGGTCCCGCTCTTGTTCAACATTCCCATCTCCCAAAGCCTCAGCGGTTAACTCGGGGATAGCGACTCTGGCTGTGCGAGATGCTCCGTTGTCCTCTCCGGCCACCCTAATCGCTTCCAAGGTTGCCTCGTCCTTTGAAGCCTGCCAGACACTTCTCGCAGAAGGTCCCTCGCCAAGCCTAACGGGTCCAGCTCCTTTGTCCCAACCTCTCCGGCTGGAACCCTGGTCATTTTCATGTTCTGCCTTGGGTGATCTACTGTCCATCGAACCATTTAGAGTCCTCCTCGAGCCAACCTGCCCATTTCTGGAGGCACCATATGCTGGATAATCCCAGGCCTCGGACATGTCTGACCTCCAATGACCCCGTCCCCGCATGCCTGAAGCAATTCCATCAGTTTGGGCAAATCTTTCCCCGAAAGGAATCCGACCATCCCCACCCCTTCCAAACTTGGTGCTAGAGTATTCAGGGAAACCATTATACTTACCTAAAGGCCTATTAGGCCCGTCGAATCCCATTGCAAAGTTACTACCTCTCCTACCCGACGATATTGACAAATCCCTTGCCATGTCTTCGACAACTCTCTCGAGACCCCTTACTCTGTTCTCTAGAGTTATCATGCTATCATGCGATCCACCCATGAAATCCTGCAATTTAGGGGGGAAAAAATGTCATCCCACGTGAAGCATGCAGACAAACCAATATACAAGAACGAAAGAGAGAAGTACCTGCAGCATATTCATTAGATGAGCTTGTTGTCTCTCCAGCTGTAGTAATTGCCTTTGGATTGCTAGCCAATTTCCTTTATTGTTTATGAAAGACCCTTCTGATTGACCATCGGTTTTGGAGAAACCAGCACGGTTACTAGATGATTCTCTTTGATTTATGTCATTCCTATCATCACCATCAATAGGTCTCATTCTTGAGTCTTTTCCGTTTTCTGGCCATTTATCCCGCGCTAGATCATCAAACTCTCGCTGCTTAGAATAGACGCTGCCAGCTCCTCTATCTAGGCTCCGATACTTGCTACCGAATGTACCATGAGAATCATCAAACTGAACATTTCCGATCCGGTTTGGCCTTCCCTTTGAATCTGTATTATTTTGCTCTGATCCCTCCTCATTATTCGAGTTTGAAGAGTTGAGATACCTCCGAGGAACAACCACCTCAACAGGCAAATCACCAGAACCCCTTGTTTCTAGTTTTTGAAAGAACTCTGGGTTTATCTCTTTATCCGATAAGGTAGGCGCTTTCTTCTTCAATATTACAACTGCCTTGTCTGGAATACTACCACCTTTTGCCTTGGTATCTGAAGTCGGGGAAGAACCATTAGACGAATCCTTTGCTGATGATGATTCTTTTTTCTCGCCCTGCTTCGAATTTTTCAGGTCTTCCTTTTCTGACGTCTCAGTGGGTTGGCGATTCTCTTTATTTAGAATATTACCAGAAAAGAAATGATTATTCAAAACGATTTTTTAGAAAATAAAAAATTAACATGAACAAAAATAAAAACTATGTGCCTACCATTAGAAGAGGTTTTCTGGTCCTCTGGAGCTTCATCTCCTTTACCTGCAAGATTTTTCCACAATTGCAATGCCTCTGTCATGCTCTCTCTGGCCGGTTTTATCTGCGAAACAAACCAATTGTGATTATTCGATGCTAGACAAGGCAACTAAATAGATATCGCCTCTTTCTTCCATGTTTGATAAGGAATGCATCTTACTGTCCTCAAACAATAAAATAAATAAATAAAAATAAAGAGGAAAGGCCGTAATAGAAATAAGCATATTAGCCTTAAATAGTATTCTAGGAGGATCCACCTAAATCAGGATCTTGGAACCGCTCCCCGCCCAAAAAAACCCCAAATTCTGATGTCTATTTCTGTCATGTTTCAGCAAGATTAACAGTTTTAGAATTTTTCAGTAATAAGACCTTGAAATCCTGAAGAAATTATTGGTATCTGGATATTTTCAAATGCAGACAAACATGAAGGGGAAAAATCTACCTTGTCAAAACGACAAGCCTCAAGTGCAGTCACCGTAGAACCAGCCCCATCTGGTGTAATTAAGTTGCTCGAGTGCAATGCCAAGGAAATTAATGCATCGGCTGCTGCTTTACGTGTTGCCCAATCTGAACTCCCGATGCATTCGTGGATACTTTGCAACAGATTTTCCAAGCTCTGTGGCGCAATTGCTCCTACCTGCAACAATTTACAACTCTTTGGAACTGTGCATCATATTCTGAAATGCCAAATAACACGGACATTTATGCATGAAATTGTCACGTGTATGCTTGGCAAAAGAAATGAAATAACGACAAGGAGAATATTGGAAACCATGGAAAAGAGCTCTCTAACACCTGATCTTACAATGGTACAAAAAAAGGAAATCAAAAAGAAGCATGGCAAACAATTTACAACTCTTTGGAACTGTGCATCATATTCTGAAATGCCAAATAACACGGACATTTATGCATGAAATTTTCACGTGTATGCTTGGCAAAAGAAATGAAATAACGACAAGGAGAATATTGGAAACCATGGAAAAGAGCTCTCTAACACCTGATCTTACAATGGTACAAAAAAAGGAAATGGAAAAGAAGCATGGCAAAAACGACGAACCTTTTCATCTATTTTGTTATAACCCCAAATCCACCAAAACCAAGTTAGCAGGCCTAAGACCGAAACTAAAGCCCCTGCCAAACCCCACAATCTCTAAGCAACATGAAAACTCGGGTTAATCAGACCGTGTGGGAGCAAAGTACAGGCATGACCACTGAACAAACTCCCTCGTTCCTAAAGGATTATGTTTGTCCAAAATTACTCGATAAATTCACTATTTGTACTTGAGCACCCAACTATTCCAGCAATCTACATTCCACAAAACCAACTAGTCGAACAATCTCAAGAGAATATACATACAATTATAAATCCAGCAGAACAAAATGACCAAAGTAAATCCATTAAAAACTACACATTTGCACCAATCTAGAACTGGCAGCTGAAGGTAATAAACCTTTACACGTTTTACAATTCAACATTTTACCTAGAATTATCTTGCATTCGAACACCCTACTATTCCAACAATCAACATTCCCTAAATCTCCAGACAATGCACAAACCAACTAACTTTGACAAATCCAAAAGAGCTCAATGACCTGAAAATTTCGAAAACCACAAATTACATCAATTTAGAACTACTTTACATGTGTTAGCAGATCAACCTTTCCAATAAACCCCCACTATCTTAATAAGTTCAAGATAATGCGAATTGTGGATGACTGCCCATCAAAAGTCAAACAAAGAACTACACATTTCAAACAAAAGCCTTAAAATTAGCAACAAACATGACATAATAAAATCAACCTAGAACTGGCCAATCAAGATCATAACCTTTACATGTGTTACAAATTCAACATTTTTACCTCGAATCCCATCTATCTTGCATTAGAACACCCTACTATTCTTTATAGGTTCTATGACTCCCATTTATTAGGAGAAATGAAAGCACTCCTAAGTTTCGAACATGAGAGCTGTACCCAAACTCCGCCCCCAACATGGCGAACAACTTAATACTCCACCAATCAACATTCCCTATAATCTCAAGACAATGTACATGACTATTGACTATGACAAATCCAAAAGAGCTCAATGACCACCAAAAAAAAAAAAAAAAAAAACATTTACACCAATTTAGAACTACCTTAATTGTGTTATCAAATCAACCGTTTCCATGGATCCCCAACTAAATTAACAAGTTCGATACAATGTCATCCCATCAAAAGTCAAACAAAAAACTACACATTTCAAAGAAAATCAACTCAAGAAAAACACAAATACACACACACACGCACACACAATACCTGGGACAAACTCGAAACGACAGGCAAAAGGGATGCTTTGGCGAGGAAGTTTGGATTGTTGAGCAGCTTATAGATCCTGGGACAGAGCTTCTGGAAGGCGTAGACCGGCGGGTCGGCGGCGCCGTCCACCATCTTGGCCATGCACATTGCCGCACCGGATTGCACCCCCTTGTTCTGCTCCCCCATGGCCTCGAACAGCGGCTTCACGAAGAGGCCCACGACCGCCGTGGACCCACCGCTCTCGCCGCCATTCAGGTAGAGGCCCGCGAGGGAACCAATGGTGTCGCGACAAGCGTCCCGGACGGCGGAGTCGGAGTCCTTGAGGCGCTTGACGACGTGGGCGATGATCTTGGTGAGGTGGGTCGCCGCGGCGTCGGGGTGAGCGGCGCAGACGGCGGCGAGGAGGCGGAGGGACTCCTTCTTGACCGCGGGCTTGGGGTCGGTGGAGACGGCGTCGTAGAGGGAGTTGAGGAGCATCGGGAGTCCCTCCGGCGAGAGGCTCTGGATGATCTTCTCGAGGTCGTCAATGGCGATTTGGTGGGTGTCGCGGTCGGAGAGCTTCGAGAGGGAGGTCAGGATTCGCTGCTTCAGCTCCACCATTGCCAGGTGGGACGACAGTGAAGAAGAAGAAGATCTCGTCGGAGCTTGGTTCGGCTCTTTCGGCGGTGGGGGTTTCGTCGGCTTCGTCGAGCTTCTCTGGGAACTCATTTTCTCCGACGAAAATGCAGATGGGTTTTGGATTTTGTCGTCTCTGGTTCAATGCGTAGAGCCGAGTTCTGAGTTTTGAGGTTTCAGGTGTGAGATTGGGGAAGAGAGAGAAAGTGAGGAGAGAGAAAATGAGAGGGTTGGAGTGAGAAGCAAGGCTGTTGTTTAGTTGACAATCATTTTGAAAGGAAAATGGGAACTTGCAAAGAACGAGATCTGAAGAGAGAGAGAGAGAGAGAGAGAGAGAGAGAGGGCTAGAGAGAGAGAGAGAGAAATGGGCCAACAATGGAGTTTTGTTCTGAAATGGAGCCTAAAAACTGTTTTTGATTTTTGGATTTTTTTGGTTTGTTTGGGGAGAATATAGGGAGACTTTTTTTGCCCCCCCAACTTCAAATTTAACTGTTGACACTTGAAATCTCTTGACTATAAACATGTTTTGTTGGGTCATATTCTTTACAAAATTTGAAAAATCACACGTATTTTTGTTGGCGAAATTTATGGCAAGGTTAAATAAAATAAAATAAAATAAAATAAGCCTATCCAAATGCATTGTGAGATCTTATTCAAAATTATATTAATTAAAACCATATTAAAGATGATCTAAAAGTTCAAACGAAAATTTTTATTTTTTCCCTCTGAATTTTAAGCCTTGTCACAAACACCCCCGAAACTTTAATTTGTAATGTTTTTTTTCCCCTTGCCCTTTTTAACAGTTACAGATTATCCTTTTCAGTTCAATTATTTTAGAAAAATGCACTAGATAGTAATATTAAATATGAAATTACAAAATGATACTCATTGACACTATACGTACATCTGTTAATCTTATTAAATGTGAAATTATTAAGTTAAACATAAGATAGCAGTATAAGAAAAAATGACAATCAGATATAAATATTTACTTTTTTGACTTAATTATAGGGTCAATTTTATAATTTCATATTTAACACCATCCAATACATGCTACCAATAAGTGTCACATGTATTATTCCATCAAAAATTCAACTGAGAGGGGAAATTTGTAAATATTTCAAAATTTGAAGAGAACGGATGCTACAAATTGAAATTTGGGAGTATATCTACGCATTGATTGTCAAATTTTGCAACAAATGATATTAGTTTTCGTAATATGAATTTGGATTTCTGTTGTTACAAGTTTAAAGTGACAGTTCTTGCCTCTAAACTTAACAATTCAACCATATGTTTTTTACATTTTCAATAAAAATAAAATTAAAAAAAAAAGAATTAGGGACAAAGGGGATATGTAACGTTATTGTTCATGGAATTATAGTAATTTTAGTTCATCCTAGCCGTTGATTTGCATAATTTTGAATTATTTCTTTTTTATTATTATTTTGATGATTAATATTTTAGTAGGATAGTGGGAGGCCAATCAGATTAAGAAGAGGTGAGAGTGACCCCCATGAACACAGTGAAGCACATGGAGGATTAGACATTGAAATTTGACAAATAATAGTATTGGGGTCTGCGTTTGTTAATACTTGGATTGGACGTAGGAGTTATTTATATATATATATATATAAGAGAGAGAGAGAGAGAGAGAGAATAATTAAAAATTGGTGATTTGGTAGGGGAAAAAGTGTTTAAAAATTAAAAGACATGTATAATCATGTTTATGCATGCCATTAAGGAATAAATCATATTGCCACTCTTGTTTCACTTTTTTCTATTTGTTTAGACAAAGATGACTTGTACAATAATACAACATAATCTCTTTGCTTTTTTATTTTTTTTTATTTTTGGCTACAAAAAAAAAAAAAAAAAAAAACATAATCTTATTGCATTGTTAAGGTTGTATAGTGGCTCATCCAGTTTTTGTTTGCTGTGAACAAAGCCTTGTGAGTTGTCACAATATAGATTCTATAAAACATGATATTTTAAAAAGTTTTCTTTTTAATATTTGATATAATTATATAAAAATAAACAACTATAAATATGATTGACATAATCCAATATATATATATATATAACGGTTTTAATTAAAAGCTTTTGGTGGCCGTGATCAAAGCTCATACATATGAGTGGGCCAAATCCCCACTCACATTTTGAAAATTCTGATTTTATCCTTAATTTTTGGATAATTTTCCAGTTGTGCCCTCACTCATCTTAGTTGTGCTTTCATTTCGTAACCAAAAAAAATATATATATATATATATTATAATGGTGTCCAAATTCGAAATTTGAAATATACAATAACAGATTATTTATATTTTTGTATAGTGCCTCCATTGAAAATTTTTACTGACTTCACCATTATATGTAGGAATAGTAAATCTTCCTACATGTACGGCAAAATTCTCAATATTTTCACACGATCTCGGGTATTGATACTCTCTAAACTTGTCACTTTCTAACAACTTGCCTAAAAAAACTTACAATTTTCATAATTTATCCTCATGAACCTTCTTAATTGTTGCAAAATGCCCTATTGCGTTAACTTTTTTTATTAAATTGAATATTTCAAACACGTATTAGATTTAGAAAATTTTGATCGGAAATGAGACGTATTATCTTCAAGTGACACTACATAACTTTTTGTCACCAATCTAATGGAAATTTGAGCCAAATGATACATATTATAAAATTTAAAAAGTTGAAAGATAAATGACAAATGTAGGACATCAGTGCTAAATAATATCGTATTTTTTTATAGGTTGGAGAGTAGCAATCAAGATTTATGCTCCGTTTGATGATTCAACTCAAAGTTAAAATTTTATCTCAGTTTTTATCTTTTTTAAAAAATCAATAAAAATTATAAATAATTTTTAAAAAGTTAATTAACGTCAATTTAAAAATTTCAACTTCAACTGTAACACCAAACGAAACGAACGCTTAAAAGATCTGAAATCCATTTTCGAAACAAAACTAATTTGGACCTCTCATGTAAACCCATATGACCTTTTGGAAGGCCTGCTTTTAATTCTGTCTTTTTCTTGAGGCAGGCCATGTTCCTTTAATGTGACCTCGTACGTATAGAGAGAGCAACACATGAAAACATTAAAGGCAATTGTTTTTTGAGAAATGGCCAAAAAAATGTTTTTAGTAAATGTCATATTTATTTACTAAATTAGTTGATAAACCTATTAATAGCTATTGACTAAATTAATCTGAGATTTATTAAATCAATATAATAATTATAGACTAAAAAATTAGAAAACTCCACATTTACTAAGCAAGTTAAATTATTTTATATAAATTATAGAAAAGGATTACTTACCATAATTTTTCAAATATACACTAAAAAGAAGTTATATATATATATATATATATATATATTAAAATTGAGTCAAGTTGTGGTGAAATCGAGTATAAAATTATTATTACAAGTGCAACTATCATAAAGAAGCCATTTCGGTTTAAAGAGATGCAATATTTTCTTATTTTATTTATTTATTTATTACTCAACTACCAATAAAACAACACAAAAGTTTTTAGGTTTTTGGTAAGACTCAACCTATTTATATTTCTTTATGGCTCATCCTTGTGAGCTCTAGAAGCAATTCATATTATTATACAATGAATAATACTAGTTTAATTTTTCAATATCAATATAGTTGATATACGACTGATTATTTTTAATTAGTATCTCATCATCACGTGAGTTGATATTAAAAATTGATATTAAGTTGGTATCTCTGAAATATTATTATTAGAGTTGGTATCTCTGAAACTATTATGGCCATTCACAAGCAACGTAGGGGAAATCCAAAGAAGATGCGAAATCGTTTTTAGTTTACTTTGAATAAGCCTTGTTAGTTTGTATTTCCTTATCAACAAATCCCATCATCATGTATTAATCATAAAAAGTTTTAAGATTGAACTTTTCTTTCATTAAAAAACTCTCTCTCTCTCTAACAAAAAATATATCACCTGATGACAAGATTAATTCGTTATGATAATTAATCAAGAGTACCTCTAATATAACACTAAATTATTTTTAATGCCAAATTTTAAGAAACCCATTGTCCGATAAAGTGTTGCTCTTAATTATTGCCAAATTTAGCATATGTTATACTTGGTTTCAAATTAAATACTAAACATATGCAGTTTTTGCATTAATAATTATTGATTGACGTATTAATCTTTTAATTTAATCATTACAATACTTTTATTTTAAATATTATTAATATCAAAAGTTTATTTTTATAAACAGGAAGTTTCAAATTTATGACGAAAATTACATAGAATATATTTTCCCTTCGATTTTCAAACATTTTGCTTGAATAGTCAAATATACCACAAACCAGCTATCTCCCTGACTTTCTTCCATTGTTCTATTGACTTTATGACAGAGAATTATATAAGAGTACTTTAATGAATAGTATACAATATTGTTAGATCTTAATATAGTATACTATATTTTACAAAAAATGACAATTCAGAATTTAAAAATAATCAGAACGTTCTTCAAATACGATGTATTTTAAGGTGTAAATTTGAATTAGTTCAAACAGATAAAGCCTCTTTTGACACGTCACATGCCTCTCTCTCATACAAATATGGGCCGGTCCGATCGTGTTTCGCACTGGACTTTAGAACCGAGTTGGAAATTTATTGCGGAAAAAGTATGAATAATATAAATTTAAAAACCATTACATCATAATATATCATAAAAAATAACATGAGATTAATGTGACATAAAATTAAATTAAATAAACTAAATTTTGTATCATGTTAGTAATATAGAGAATTTGTATTATATTTGTTAATAAATTAAAAAAATGATTATTTAGATAATTTTCCATTTATCATTTAGGTTCATTTAGATAATTTCTCATTTATCGTTTACAGTCTGGTCTAGCCCATTTAGTCCCCTAAAAAACATACAGAGAAATGATTATAAATAACATTTTTATGACTTTTTAATTTTAGGTTTTATTTGGGTTTAAGTTTAATTTCAACTAAATTATAATTTTTCATATTAATTTTTTTTAATCAATAAATAATAATTAATTTTTAAAAATCAATTAATTTAATTAAAATTTGTTTAGTAACTTATAAACGGAGAATATTAATAATAAATAGTAATTTTGATATACTCTATAAGCAAACAATTTCTGCCATCATAACGTGGCAAATGAGTTACCAGGCCGAAGCAGGTTTAGGCACTGGATGAGAGAGATGATTGAGAACAAAATGAGGAATTAAAGGGCATATATGTAAATTTATGCATAAAGTTGTTGGATAGGATAGAAAAAGGCTGAAACTTTTGGATAGAAAGGTAAATTAGTATGTTGAATAATAAAATAATGAATATAATATTTTGTTTAGTATTTAAGTTTAACACTAACTAAATTGTATTTTTTCATCTCAGTTTTTATCTTTTTCTGAAAAGTCAACAAAATTATAACTAGTTTTTGAAAAGTCAATCAACTTAAACTTAGGCCTCGTTTGGGGTTTCAACTTAAACTGTATTTTTTCATCTCAGTTTTTATCTTTTTCTAAAAAAGTTTGTCTTTTCTGAAAAGTCAACAAAATTTTCAGCTCAAACTGTATTTTTTCAACTCAAACTCATTCATCAAATGAATCTTAAAAATTTATCTCTAACCGACGAACCAACGCAAGCTAAAAGAATGAAAATTGAAAAGAAGTCATAACATAACAATTATAGGTAATAAATTTTGTAAAGGAGCGAAAGAATAAAAACTGAGGGAGGGTCATAACAAAACAACTATAAATTACAAATTTTGCAATTGGGGGAAGGGAAAGTATTCAGTTTTGTAGTGATTTTTTTTTTTTTTTTTGCTGAGATATGGAAACATAATGTCATTTAATTCATGAGATTGAATTAATATAGTGTTCTAAAATGGTTGGAGTGTAAAGAAATTTGTCATTCATGAATATAATTAGGTACTTAGGTAAGTGAACTGAAAGAAAAAATAAAATGAGTTTGGATTAATCTATATATTAAATTATGGTATAGTTGTTGATAGCGGGGAAAAAAAAAAGGATGGTTAATGACTTAAAAGATAAAATATTTGGTGGTTACTGTAATCCAATTGAAAAAAAAAAAAGATTTTGTCACACGATTTTGTAGGTTTAAAAATTTAGTATACTAATTTGTTGTTGGGAGATATATAATTTTGTCATTAATATCTTATGATTCAAATGAAGCATTGAATTTAATAGTTCATAAATTGAATAATTGGAAAAAAAAAAATTCTGACAAAAAGAAAATGTGAAGAGTTTTGAAAGATTAATGACCACATAAACATTGGAAAATTTTCACAAAAATATATGAGAATTTTAGTGGATTTCATTAAAAATTCTGGGAATATAAGATTTTAATTTGTAGCCAAAATGATGTTGAAATTGAGTACTAATTTTCGATAAATGTAAAGTATATTCCGTTTAAATTAATGAGTGCTTGGAAAATTAGCATAATCAGAGTAATAATTTGAAGTGTGAAAAACATATTAAAAACCTTAATTGAACATAATAGCTATTGTATTATTATTTTTTAAATAATATACAAATCATAATTAAAAATGAAATATTGCAATGACTCAAATCCCATCTCCCTAATCAATTCATTCGACTCCTCACCCAAATCTTTCACTAAGGAATGCAATTGACTCGAAGAACACTTGGGTCCGTTTGATAAATAAGTTTGAGTTGAAAATTTTTGTTGACTTTTTAAAAAAAACAAAAAAATTTTCAGAAAAAGACAAAAACTGAGATGAAAATTTTAAGTTTAAACTCAAGAGTCAAACGAGCCATTATATCGAATTTATTTTGAACTCCCAAATGCTACTCTTCAATTCTCCATTTTCTTCCATTGATTTATCAAACAAATTAACCTTCACGTTTTCTACCACTCCGTCCTCCATCCTGAAATATATATATATATATATATATATACACACACAAATATATATATATATATATTGGCAGAACAAGTCCAGGTGAACTCTCAAAATCAGATTACATAGGTCCATACATACTCCAGATTGCTCTCTGGTTACCAAGAAATTAAAAATTTGAGAACTTTTTGCAAAATACAATTTAGAAATGGTCAACCACTTATGACAATATCCAAGCAAAAAATCAAAGTAAAACCAGAATCTAAAAACACTAAAACACAATAGAAATTCAATATATCAACAAATTGAAACAATAGTAGAATTTTCAGAACATAAAGATCACAAAAATCCCTAAACCCTGGAATCTATAAACAAAGGGGCATATCATTTCAATCAAAAAAACAATATAAATCCTTAAAATCGACGAACACTGAAAACAAAAGGCATCATTTCAATCCGAAAACAACGAAGAGAACTATAAAAGTTATAAACGTTTTTTTTTTCCCCTTTTTTTCGGGCTGAAAACCCACCACAGCAAATGAACCCTCAAAACCGGAACTTCAAGTTCCAACCCTCTGTTTGGTAGACAAATTAAATATTTAGAAATTTGAAACTTTTTACAAAAATATATATATATTCCAATTTTTTTCATCATTATCTTATTTTAAAAAACTATCTCATAAACTTTTTACAAAAATATATATATATTCCAATTTTTTTCATCATTATCTTATTTTAAAAAGAAAAACTATCTCATTTTCAAACATATTTCGTACTGTATCTTTTTGAAAAAAGAAAACGAATCTTTTTAAAATTTTCTCAAAATGCACAATTTTTGACACTATTTTTTATCCTTCCAAATAATCTTTTGTTTTTTTTTTAAAAAATTTTATACACATCCAAACACCATCTTATTTTTAAAATAAATTATTTTTTATTTAAAATAAAAAAATTTTCCTTTTCGAAAAATTGACACTCTATCCAAACGAAGCCCAAATATTCCCAACGACATTTTGCCCCTGACTACACTTGCAATACTTCAACTGTTGGATCGCCATTTTTGTAATTTGAATGGCTCAGATGGAATGGGAGACATCACCTGTCATTACTTTAGTGGGGGAATGTAACCAATCCCTTTTGAATAATTGACCTAAGTAAATAACCTATTCAAATAAAAAAAAACATATTCACAAAAAAAAATAAATAAATTATTTATGTGATAAATTATTAATATTTTCAAAACCTATTATTTGTTTGGATTATTAATGTTAAAAATACTATTTCTTTCTTTATCCTTCGACTAGGCAAAGAATAAAGTTTGAAATTCGAATTCACCACTCTTGAAGTTCAAGAGGAAAAAAAAAAATGATAATAATGGCAGGCTTTGGTAAAGGCAAGTAAAGTGAGGAAGAAAATTATTATTATTTTTTTTCGGTGGTAGAAAGGATTCGTGAGCATGGATTACATGTACAAACGTGTATTATTTATAAATCAAAGTAATCAAAACATGTAAAGACCTTGCTTATCCACCTAAACAAAAGCCAAACCCACCATTTCATTCCCAAAATCACTTTAATGATTTTTTAGTTGGATTCAGATTCACCCATCATTGATTGTCTGACAAACCAAACAAGAAAGTTAAAAAAAAAAAAAAAAAAAAAAAAAAAAAAAGAAACAAGAGAGCGTGAGAAAATCACTACCGTTCACTTATCCTTCTTGAAGCTTTGTCATTGTCTTCCCTGTGAAAGATTTCTTCAACTTTCCGGGAAAGAAAACCACAGATCTCTCGGTTTCAGAAGTTTCTGCAATCTGGGTCTGTTTATATTTTTACTTTTGAATCTTTTCTGAGTTCAGATTTTGTGTAAATTCTCTCTTGTTTTGCTTGTGGGTATGGCTTTATTTCACTTTTCCTGTGATCTGATGAGTGTATGTGTTATTTTCCTTTTGGATCTTAATGTTTAGATTCTGGGTATTGTACATTTCATGAAAATTTTTTTTTCTTTTTTTTTTCTTATCAAAATTGACACTTGATTTACTTTTTCTGTTTCCTTCTCAATTTCCATTTGCCTTTATTCTATGAATTTGATGCATTGCACAATAGATCTCGATATATATATATATATATATATATGAATTCGTTTTTCTGGTACTGTTTTTGTTTGGAACTGGTTGGAATTCTCCAGAAACTTTCAGATATTAGGAAGAAATGAAAAATGTGGGTTTTGCTAAATTTATTAGCCTTTTGCAATTAAACATATTAATTGCTACAAAAAAAAAAAAAAAAAGCTTCACAATCATTCTATTGCATTTTTCATTCTACTCATCATTTTTGGTTTATCTGGTTTAATTCTTATCATGGTTTTGGAATCGAATGGCAAAAAAAAAAAAAAAAAAAAAAAAATAAAATAAAATCACACCTTATCAATTTCTTTGTAGTGGCAATATCTATAGCTTTCTAATTGCACAAAATGATTGATCAAGCACTATTTCCAATTAAGTTAAAAAAAAAAAAAAAAAAAGAGGAAAACTACCTTATATTTGATTTAGTGGTAGATATCATATGCCTATTATACATCCAATGATCTAAGAGCATTGATTGATGATGTTTGCATATCAGGCTCTTGAGCTTTGGTGATTACAACCCAACAAGTGTTTGGCCAGTACGAAAATATCCAAGAATCTGCTGGGGACGTTTTACTTGAGGCCAAGAGAAAACAACATGGTTCAGTCATTGGAAGCCATCAAGGGTGGTGGAGGATCCATCAGGGTGGGGACCACAGGCACGATCAGTTCCCTCATGACCAGGGAACTGGACTCCATGAAAGCTCCATCTCACAAACCTTCATCATCTTCCTCCAGAAACAAGCCTCAACCCGCTCCTCTCGGCGGTGCTTCTTCGACTCCTACCACTCCGAGAAGACTACTAAAACAAACCAAATCTTTTGATGCAGCCAGCAGTAGTAGAACTGCCGGCTACACGAACCAGGAATTCGGTCGGAAAACCAAAGGGTATCCGAAAAGCACACACAGAATCCCAATGCTTGGCTCGGATAATTTAGCATTGGAGAGAACTCCTACTAGAGAGAAAACTGACAAGAAATTGCCCATCAACATTGTTGAAGTTGTGGACATAAAGTGCGGAAACTCGGATACTAACAGAGCTTGGACTAGCCCCATAACAAGCAGGCTGAGGAAGCTAGGCTTCTCAAAGCTGTCGGAGAGCATTGTCTAGACTAAGCCTGCAACTTCTTCGCATCCGTTTTCAAATTCCTGTAACCAAAACCCGAAATCCCAACCATCCTTGTATTGTTGTTGTTGTTGTCCGAAACCTCCACCATTGAACACATGCTTGGCAGGAGCCTGCTGCCCCTCGCTTCTTCTTCTTTTGAGCCGTTAAAACCGATCCGTGGGGGGGTCTTGAAGCATGACTAGTGCTTGAAGAAGCCGCCGTGTGATCGGAGACAAGGGACCGAGGCTTATGTGAATTGCCTCCGGTGCTCAACTCGAGCTGATTGAAGTACTCGATTTCCTTCATGACTAGGGAGCCAACTGTGCCTCTGGTTCCTATTTGTATAGGATTGTGATAAAAAGGAGCCATTTTCTCGGCTTCGTCCATCGAAATCGTGCTCGGTTTTTGCGGTTTCACTTTTCTTGGAATGGTGGTTGTGGTTGAGGAGGAGGCTTGTGGAAGAAGAGAGGTGGTTTTGGGTGTTTTCTTGGTGTGGGAGTTGCTTTCAAATTGGGACATTTTTGGTGCTTTTTTAGTGTTTTTGAGTGTGTTACTTTCACTCACATGGTTTCTTTGCCATATATTCTTTATCTACAGTTAACATCTCAAGCTCTATTTATTATGATTATTATTTTTTTTTAAATTAAAGGTTTGGGTGGTGGTGATATGGTTCACAGCATTCATGTGCCTTTACCTTATTAATTGGCCGTTTGGATTATAAATTGAATCTAAACGTTCATTCAAATTGATATCTGCACATTTAAATGTATTCAAATATAATATATGTTTGGTTAATTTTTGTTAAAGCTAGTATTTAAATAGTGTAAAAATAGAAAAATGAGTACGGTACGGATTTTTAAAAAACTGAAATTAAGTTTTGCGTTTGAATATTATGAAATTATAAAACATACAAATAGTTTCACTGTAGTAATAACCTAACCAGACATGTATTCATTTGAGTACAACAACACCTATTCCAAAGTCCAAACAAGCCATAAATTACTAACTTTACTTCATTTTTTTTTAAATAATTAATAAATTTTTCTGTAACCACTTTCCCTTTTCATTTATTGATAACACCTGGTTTGCTTCCCTATAAATGTTTTGCATTCAATCTTGTGCTATTTCTCCACCATCTTTTTTTTTTTTTTTTAATTTCTTAATCAAAAAGTCAAAATTATGGTTTGATAATCAAAGAATCATGGGTCTTTTCATGTCCACTCCAAGTAATCTGTTATTCTCTTTTCCTAGTCTTGATGGCAAGTGATAAAAAGAGGGGGCTTTTGTGTTTGATTTGGTTTTGTGGAATAAAGTTGAGTGCTTTTTTTTTTGAGGTATGGGCATGTTAGTGGGTTGTTTTTTCTTTTTTGCTTCCAAGCTTTGAATTTGTATCACCTTCTCATTAGGTCATTGTGAATAGTATATGCAAAGGGAGAATTCCGTGGTAAAATTTATCAATATTATCTTTCGTTTTATCCAAACAGAATCTTAAGTATCTACACTTATTAAATTATTAACCTATCTTAGAACCTAAATGGGTTTTAAAGAAATAATTATTTTACCAAACGTAATACAAAAAAAAAAAAAAAAAACTGAAGGATATTGGAAAGACACAAATTGACCTAAAAATCAAATCGTATTAAAACATATGGTAATTTAACATAATTCAAATGAAAAGCTAATGGTTCAAAATTGTTTCTTTTGGTGGGTTTTTCTCCCTGACCTAAATTCTTTAAAAATCACATGACCACGTGGTTAGGCACACCTAAATTGTGAAGAGCTTTTTTTTTTTTTTTTTGGCATAAAGTTTGCAAGAAGAGTAAATGTAAATAAATTATCTGCAGAAAGTTATGGAATGTACAACTGTATATTAAATTAAGGTGGATGGTTTTGAAAGAGAATTATGAATATAGAGAGGAGAATAGGGTGGACTAAGCCTATCTTCTGCAGAACAAAAAAAAAAAATAAAAAATCTGCCACGAGTGTAGCAAGATAGGTCTGTAGGAATAAATGTAAATAAATGCATGATAATAAAACTGTGTAGTTTCCAGAAACCTTATGATAGAGCTTTTTTTGTAGATTTTAATTTTATTTTTATATAATTTTATACTTTATCTTCTCCTATGATATGTCTCGTGCGAAGATGGAGACGATGCCGACCATCGACTCTGGCGACTCACCCCGACGCCGTCGACTCACCTCCGGCACTTTTTCCGGCAGTCGGCGCCTCTTTTTCTCTCTTATCTTCTCTCTTCCCCTCTCTCTCTTCCCACCCGGCCCCCTAGCCCGATGGCCCCGACCACCTAGGCTCGGCGACCTACCTCCGGCCCCAACTCTGACCATCGGCCACCGGTGGGTCGCCGGTGTCGGGGAGAGGAGAAGAGAGAGAAAGGGGAAGAGAGAGAAGAGAAGAGAGAGAAAGGGAAGAGAGAGAAAATGGTCGCCAGAGCCTGGGACTGGGGGCTGGTGGTGGGTCGCCGACGTCGGGGGTGAGTCACCGGCGTCTGTCGCCGGCGGCGAGAAGATCACCGGTGACGGAGAAGACTTTGGGTGGGAAGGATTATGTGAGGTAAGGTGTATGATAAATATCGTACAGCATCAATGTTTTAACTATTCGATTGAATCTCAACGGTCTAAAAAAGGGCTTTACCGGTAGAGACCATAGAAGGTTCTACCAGACTTAAATTTTTAACCATTTCTACTCATTTAATAGAGGTCTGAAAAGACTGAAGTTGTTATAGTTGGGATAATAACCCAAAAATATTATTTTGAGGGCAATCCTCTAAATCACCATTTTTGGAGAATTTCCAATAGTACAAAGTGTGAAAACAATTTTGTATGGGACAAATGAAACTCTGCCTTGTTTAGATCTTAATTTTAAACCTATTATACTTTTTAATTTTTATTTTGCTAGTTTTTCTCTTATAAAATTTTGAATTTTAGCTTGAAAAGTGGATTTAATTGAAAATACAAATGAAACATCTATGTCAGAGAAAAAAATAAGCTGTGTCCGGTATTAAAATCTTTATTAGTGTGTGGACCACCCTTTTATGTAGAGAATTTTATAGTTTAACTACTTTATTATTTTTAGGATATTCTTATTTATTCCTTAATTATTTGTTCATTTTCAATTAACCTTTAAACCTTAAAAACTCTCGCTTCGACCTATGAATTTGGAATTAGCACCACTTAACTCCGTTTTTAGAATTTCTATTAAAAACATATTGAAAAAGACTGGCTAGGTGTAGTTATGTGATTTTTTTTTTTCATTTGTTTTTAATCGAAACTCTAAAAGAAAGACTTATTCCCATCTTTTTTTCCCCCTCTGTTTTAATGTAAAATTTCAATAAAATGGGATATTGAAGAAGCTAAGTAAGAGCTTTTAAAGTTTAAATCAGCCAGAATAAAAGCACTAACATTTTGACTTTTTTTAAGAACAAATTTGTTAAGTTTAATTAGAATCAACTTTCCCTAAGGACTTGCATAACTGTCTGCTCCTCCATCTGTCTCATTTTGAAAAGAGCAATTGAAACCTCTTTAGTTTCCTCTTAGAGTCTAGAGTGGATTATAAAACAATACAAAAATATTTCAAAATAAATTAAAGCAGTTTTCTTTCAACTATGAGCAAAAATATTCAAAATAACCGACATACCGAAACCATTTGACGGAGATCATCAAAGCAATCGGAGAGAACCAACATTGTCGATGTCACCATGAAAGTTGACGAATCGGTTAAAGTAGGAGTGGCTCAGTGCTCAATGAGGGGTTGGTGTTTTGATTTCACATCAAAACCGACAAATAGACTAAATCTCACGTCCATTCCTCTTCCTCTAAAAATAGAGAAAATCAGATAAAGAATCATATTTTAAATAATTTCTCTAATTTTATCCACTCTAATTTAAAAATAGAGAAAATCATATAAAAATCATATTTTAAGTAATTTCTCATAATTTATCCACTAAAAATAAGTATAAATATAAAAAAATATTAAAATTTATGACATTCTGAAATATAACCCACTAAATATAAGTCAAGAATTAAACTTGTTTTGGTGGGGTGCGCCTGGCCCGTGCTATAGTGCAACGCATGGGCGACGCTCGAAGACCCCAATAGCAAGCTATTGTGGTAGGCCTTCCCCCTTAAAAAATTAATTTAATATCGTGTGAGCCATTGACCCACGTATCAGATATTAAACTGATAAGAACAGATACTACACTTGATCTTAGCCAAAAGGCCGAGAAAGGTATGCTTTGTTTATTTTCCAGCCCATTTTTTATATGAGTTATTTTGCTCCTCATTGCTTTAACTGGTCGATGTGGGACTACAATAAACGCCTATGTAATAAACAATTAATTTTGTCTAGCAATATGTAATAAACAATTACTATTGTCTGGATTAAGATTTCTAATATACAACGTCTCATTTCAATATAAAAATAATGAGGGAAAAAAAAAAAAAAAAGAAGAGAAGATACTGTTGATGGTTCTAGCTTCTCCTGCTTCCGTACATCATATTTCCCTAATCCCTTTATTTTTATGAATATTGCTTTATCAAGTTGTTTCAAATATATTCTATATTAGGTCCATTATATATGAACACAGTATATATATAGCTTAGATTTACATATTTTTGGGTAATAGATGAACATATTGGCTTTTGCATGTTCTTATCTAGATACTTGTGTTATTTATTTAGGAGCGTTCGATAAGTTATAATATGAGTCTAAAAATAGAAATTTGTAAGATTCTCACATTTGGTAAAAAATGTTTCTTAAACCAAAAAAGTGAAAATCATGAGAATCACTTTTTTTTTTTTAGAATATTCAAAAAATTACACAATATCATTTTATTTATTTTCAGATATATCATACCACATTTTAGATCATCCAAAAATCTAGATGCTTTAGTTGGATGGAGTGCTCTTGGTAGTTTGGCTCTTTGATATATATCTATTGTTAGGATTTTTTTTTTTTTTTTTCATGGTGGCAAAAAATGACTTTTAAGTCCTAGAAATAACAAAAGGTGTGGTCCAAAGTAAAAGTTCTTGTGGTGTAAAAATGAGGGATGGTAATTGCTCTTTGTTTATTCTAGTTAGGAAAACTTGCAAGTGTAAGTAAAAGTTCCATACCTATTAACCAAAATTTATTAATTAAGGGAGTGAAAGTCTTAAAGGAGGAAAAATAGTAATCATCTGCCCAAATGGCCAGCCTAAATACATTTTAGCATGGTTGTCAATTTAGGAATCAACTTTACCTAACAATGGGGTCTTTCACCTAAGTGCACTAAAAAAAAAAACCACCCCATTGTAGAGCCGTATGCAGTGTGCAAAAGATGCATGTATGGTTGTTCAATTCTGTCTTTATTTTTTCTTAATTTTCGTATTTTTTGCCTTTCATCATACGAGATAGAATAATTATTTATTATGTTATATCATCAGGGTAATGATCCATCAACCTACTATTCTGTTTATGTGGCACAGACAGGAGATTTATCCTGGAAGTGGAAGAACTACTGAAGTTTCGCGAAACCATCACAATGGTTTATGCACAAAGAACGGAAATCCTTATGGTTATTTCAAAGACATGAAAAGAGATATTTTTATGTCAGCAACAGAAGCCAAGCTCATGGACTTGTTGACCTTGTAGCAGTTGAATAAAAAATAAGAGGAATTTCGTACAAATATACAATTTGAGATTTTATCTTCTTAGCAGATTTAAGGAGCCACTATAACATCCTAATCATCATGGTTAGTCGATGCAATTTCAATCGCTTTTTGATTTTTATGTTCTAATAGTCAATTTAGAAACGATCAAACCATCTATTTCTTTCTCTCTCACTTTTAACTTTTAATATTATTTATACAGTGAAGTGTCCACCTACTGTCCCTTGTCCACGATAATTGAGAAGTTGTCATCATGATCTCCTCCAAAAACCGACTTGCAACATGTCCTTTTCGATTAGTGTTCAGTCAGTGTTCCTCATCGACCGATCGGTTTTAGTTAGAACTCGATAGAAAAATCATCAAAGACTATTCGATCGACCAACCGATCAACGAACAACCCTATCAGATATCCTCAAAACCGAAAGATGCTTGGACGGAATTCTCAATTATCATTATTTTTCAAAAATTTTAAAAAAAAAAAAAATCGAAAAGTGCCTGCAGACATTTCAGTGGCCCTGCAAGTGGTCTAGCATGTATACGAGCCCATGACTTTAGACCACATTCCATTCAAACCCAAAACCATTTTAAGTCAGCAAAACCTCACAATCTGATTGGATGGATGTTTGACATCGTAACGATCACAAAATGTTCCCTACCACACCATAACATCTCTCCTCCACCATGGAATGAGTGGCTAAGAAGATGTCTGAGAACCCAGAATGATAGGAAACAAAAAAAAAAAGTTCCAGTCTTGAACTTGGGTTTTAGAGTTAAAAAAAGAAAGAAAGAATTCTGAAAAAACTCAGCCATGGCTTCAATCCCATGGACCAGTATCAGCATCTTCACGAGCACCACCAAGTCAGGCAGTGGTTCGGTGGCCAAGTTGAGGAGCCAGTTTGTGAGTGGAAGCAGAGCCAGGCTTGGTTGGGTCAGGGACAGAGCCGTTGGCGTGGTTGGGCCATCAAACGGGTCAAGAGCCAGGTGCTGGTTCAAGTTTGGTAAGAATGGTGTTGATGCTGAAGATGCTGGCATTTATGGCAGCCAGTCCCGTGATGACTTTGACAGAGATGATGTTGAACAGGTTCTCTCTCTCTCTATACTCTCTCTGTCTAAGTTGTGATTGTCTGGAAAATTTATCGGTTGGGGTGATAATTGGATATGGAATTTTGGAGGTTAGCTTTGGAAATATGTGTACGAGGAATGCAAATTGGAAATAAACTGCGATGTATATAACAATGTAGAATATATATATATATATATAACATGTATGTATGTGTAGACATGTTTATATTTATATTCAATGATTGTCCTAGCCATGAAAAATCTGGTAAAGGCCCTAAGAAGTCTATAATTTTATAAGTCTCAAAACATGTTGAACCGGTTCTTCTCTCTCTCTCTGTCTCTCTGGCTCTGGCTTCATCTTCCTATTTTGTGTAAATTGAAGCATTTACTAGAATTTTGGGTCAATTTACTTATAAAAACTGTATAATTCTAGGAACAAGAACTGTAGATATACATAGAGGAATACTAGGATTTTCCTAGCCATGAATGTCCTATTTTTTCCTAGCTTCCCGTAGAAGAATAAACATGTTTTAAAAGCTTTTTCCGGCGCCATTTCGGAAAGGCAAAGATGTTACCTTGCAGTGCTTTAGAATGCTGAAGATTCATTTTTCTAAAGATAGATAAAAATACCCTGCTGCTAGAACCTTTGAACTCAGTTATGAACTGGTAGATTACATTAGAATCATGTTAGACTAATTAAAGTATGACAATCGAACAAAACTTGATGAAAATTCGACGATTCAGAATTGCAACTTACGGGTAGGATTTTTCTCATATTCTGAAGGAAAAAGAGCGGTGAAACGAGCTTAGTTTAAAGCCATTTTTGCTTTGTATCGTCTGAAAACATGTCCGAAAACATGAAAAACTAAGGTTCTTTTTCAACTTTTTCTTTTTTTGTTTACAGTACTTCAACTACATGGGAATGCTTGCTGTTGAGGGTTCATATGACAAAATGGAGGCTCTTCTAAGCCTAAACATCCAACCGGTAGATATCTTGCTGATGATGGCTTCCTCTGAAGGCGACAAGCCGAAGATTGAAGAGTTACTCCGAGCCGGAGCCAAGTATGATGTCAAGGATGGTGATGGCAGAACCGCAATTGATAGAGCTGCTAATGATGAAATCAGAGATTTGATTCTTAACTATTCAGCTCAGAAAGCATGATGAACAATCTGGCCCAAATTTTGTATTAAATCCAAGTTTTCACTTTCTATCTAGTAATTGGAATTTTTCTATGTTCTTGTTTTACTTCATCTGTTTGGGAATCAGAAATCTTGTCCGTATTCTGTTTGTAGGAAGTTGATGATATAGAAAAGGTTAACTACAGGCTGAGTAACTAGTAAACACTCTTTCAACCACTGAATGTGGTGGCCTAATGGTAAAGGATTACTGTAGTAGGTCAGTGGTTAAAAGTTTTGGTGTTGATTGGCCCTTTGGTGGTCTTAAACATGTGAGCTAGTATTCGATTTAATATTGTTACTGTTTGCACATTTGTGAGGTTAAGGTGACACGTTCTTTGTCAAGAGTTAGGGTCCGCCTACGTAGCCTTCAAAGAACATTCCTATCAGCCTTTAGGGATATCCTTTAGTAACGCAAAGGGTAGGAATGCTAATATTTATCGCCCCTTTCTCGAACTTTTTCTTAAAAAGAAAAAAAAAAAAACAAGTACGACACTCTTTCAGTACAAAATTGTTGTTAGGGATTAAACGACCAAATCCTTTGCTAACAAGTGCAATAATGTAAAACAAAAGGCAAACAACCACACACAAAAGTTAATAGTTCACTTCAATATGAGAGCTACATTAACTTTCAAGAGAATTTAAATCTCTCGAACCCAATTATAGAAACCGACACCTCCAATATAAGTGTAGTTAGGGCAACCGGAAAATAAATATGTGAAACCAATATTCCCTTTGTAAAATCGATATATGTGCTAACTCTGCATAAGGACGATGATTAGGCTTCACATGCTTATCGGATTGGATTGGGTTATAAACTAAAGAAAATGGACCTCATAATATAATTAAATTTAATGAAATCAAATGCTCCTTGCATCTGATTCCAAAGTCTAAATTTAACGCTTACATCAGTTGGCAACAACAATTTTGTGAGAAGATTAATGTCATAAACATAGAATATCTCCTTTTTAAGTTGATACACACACACACACATACAAACACACAATAAATCCAGTAGAGGCTTATTAAAAGTTCTACTAAGTTGAGATACTACTTAAAGTAAAGCTCAACAAGCTTCTTAAGAGTATCAAATACACTGGTAAAAGGGTTAAATTCGACAGAGGCCTTCAGTTCTAGATCGGGAAACTGGTTCGTTAGAGCTTGTTGCATTCCGGACATTGACATCATTGCGGCTAGCTGACTGTTCGACATTACTTGGCAATCTTGTGGGGTGTCCTTGATTTTGTTCGGATCATATCCGAAGTTCGCCAAGTAAGACTTGTATTTTTCTATGAATTCAGGTCCAGGGTCAGGTCTTCTTGAATATATCTGAAATATTGGAGCCAAATATGCTTCAAGTGATTAACCACAAGAGAAATATCTTGTATGGATCAAAAAAAAAAAAAAAATTCTACGATCAGACTCAACTCTGAACTTTTGGTTCTTATTAAAAAGGGTATAAAAATTTAGCAGAATATGTTGAAAGATTTGACAGTTCTGCATTGTATCCTACCAGTAGGGACCATAAAATTCTTATTTTTCTTTTGATCTTGCAACAAGAAGAAAGAACTTGTCCAAGAGAATTTTGTGGTAACGTACGAAAAAATATCACATACCCTACAAGTAGGATATAGTTTTTAATCATCAAATCAAATTAATAATTTAGCGGAACCTAGTGAAGATGTGATGAACAAAAACTGTGTCCTAATGTTGAGGTATTTTTTTTCAAATCCCGCTAAAGGATTTTTCCCCTTGAATAAACTAGATAATTTTCTTACAAGTAGTGGCCAGTTTTAGCACTAGATTCTTATGAATTGCAGGGTCTTTTTCGAATGATCACTTACTTGTATAAAGCTTTTGTCTTTTGCTCCCGAAACAAGAGCAAAATTGTCATAATCAGTCGCAATGACGTCATACGGCTCCTTGGGAATGAAGGGCAATGTTGGGAAACGCAGATAACATTTCTCTTTAATCATCTCCTGTTTTTCCAGTTCCGTTGCATTCTTCACCAAATCTTCCTCTGAAAGGCATTGAACCTTTCCCCTTATGCCTGTAATGTATCCATCGGGGCCTCCATGGACACAAAAGGTATCAACTTGGATCGACGGTGTCGCCATATCAAACGTGTATACACCCTGCATATTGGCAATGAAATTATTCCTGCCGAAACAAAACTGTTGGTGCTATTATATTGACTCAAGGAATGTGAAAGCAATCTTTCATTTTTGCTTCGATCATTTATAAGGAAGCTCCAAATTCATCGATTTTTGCTTCCTAAATACGTGAATGGCAAGCCAAAATCAACAGTTCTTTTCCAGATACCAAAGACTGACATAGATGAAGTTACTGAAGGTGCTAAAACCAATAAAAGTGAACTTTGAATGACTTAATAGAAATACTCGGATGCCTCTAATTAGCAATGAAAAACAACTTTTATTGCGTTTTGGATAGAGCACGTAGCAATATGTTCTACATGAAAGGGCAAAAAGTAACTCCTGATTGACTTCCGTATCGTATTTTCTTGCCAAGTGTCTTCAACATCAAGTCATCGCATTATGACGGTCTAGTTACATTATACTATGACAGAAAACACCGTTTTCTCCAGAGTGCAGCCAAATCTAGAGGTGCTGAGATTGAGAATAATGTTTCTTATGTCATGCTCATCACTTCCTTGTAAAGAACAATATGAGCAATTTGCTTAGCGGTAATTTAAGACTCGCCTATAAAGTCAAGGTCTTTAAGTTCGAATCTCCAATCCCAAGTTAGAAAAAACTAAATATAAACAATCAACTTAATTACAACTCACAACCATACATACCCTTTTAAGCATTTACCTGTGTGCAATGGCAGTCTTCCTGACCTTGTCCGGCAAATCCACGTTTAAGTGAAGCCACTTCAAACCACCTTCCGGAATACCTGACGGGATCAAAATTCTTAGCTGTCATGCCTCTCATCATCATTAGTTTTGCACCTCCATTCTCAGAATCCTCATCAAGTGGAAGAGCTGGCAATTTACTTGCTGCACTTGCAAGCTGGCATATATTTCCTTGATGGGTGATATCAGCTGCAACAGCCTGCCACCAAGACGGTAACTTTAGTAACCCCAAACAAATCTACAAAACTAAAATACCCCACCAATAAGACAACTTTAAAATGTCAGATTTTCATCAAGTTCCGTTAAATTCTCATAATTTCCTCACTCTTATATGTTTCTGATGTGATCTAACGATTAAAAACTGTGTACTATTAGGTAAAGTATTTTTTTCACACCTTAACTCTGAAGTCTCCAACAAATCTTATATCCTTCAAACTACAGAAGGGTAGACGTCAAACCTTCATTAAGTTCTGTTAAGTTGTCATCCTGATGTGATCTAATGGTTAAAAAGTGTCCTACAAGATATCCTTTTCAGTTTTCATATACCCTATCACACAAAATTCTTCAATTCTTTAACCAAAAAAAGACATTGTCACACCAGTTGAGATGTAATTTTGGTCAAATTAGTCATGCAAATAAGTGAATATCAGTGAAGAAAAGGTAAAAAAATCCGCTACCAGGAAAAGTTGAAACCAAAATTCAAGAACAAGACAGCTTTTAAAAGAATTGGTTTTGGCCTAGTAGCAAAATCTAGTGATAAAAATCTTCATTTTCCTCTCAAGTGAAAAAAAAAAATCTCTTCAGTTTCCCGTCAATTTGAAAATTTTTGGATCAGAACAAAATCATTCTAAATATAATACAAAAAAATGAGAAACAAAATAACCTGGTTTATTGGAGAGACAAATATCAATGAAGCTGCAAGACCAGATAAGACATATCTGGTCAGCTTGTTTGTGGATACAACATTCTCAATTGAGCATTTTACAACTATTTTCCTCGAAACTCCTCTGCATTAACAAGAAAAAAAAAAAAAAAAAGGACTTGCACAAACGGATTAAGACAGCAAATTGAGCACCAAGCACGGTTTATCTTATGAAAATTTCAAGGGAAAATTCTGAGCAACCAAGAGGAAAAAACAAGATCTCAGAAATACCCATGTAAGCAATCGTAAAAAACAATTCACCAAAAATGAAAGGAAAAAGAAAAAGGAAAAAAAAAAAAAAAAAAAAACCCCCAGAAGAGGAATGGCAGAACCCAGAAAAATGAAGAACAAACTGAGACTAAAAGATATTTTTTTTGGTTAATAAACAGAATTTAGGCTAAGAAATGAAAATAAAGGAAAATGTTGTACCTTGAGGTGGAGATGGGAGGAATGGAAGAAGGAGAAGAAGAAGAATGGAGAACTGGTACTGCTTGTAGAAGAGCTTGCACCATTTTTTCTATGAAAAGTTCTTCAGAAGCTCAAATGATTACAAAAGTTCATCACTGTTTTGTGTTTCTACTTGAAGTAGAGAAATATATATATATATATATATATATGTATATAGGTATATATTTCTGAGTGAATTACAGAGAAAGAAGAGCTTAATCAGGGTGTTGTGTTGAGGTGCTCCCCACCAGTTGATCCTAGAAGCAAAATCTTTTTGATAAGTCATCATCCTACACTTTCAGGTGGGTCCTTATTAACAACCTCTTATTAATATATACAAATTTTATTTACAATTGTTTCTTTTCCAAGCTAGGAAAATAATAATAATAATAAAATCTAGTTTTACTTGTTAGGCAGCTTGGATAAAAAAGTAGATATTTTAAGTATTTGTTGTAAAAAAATAAGGACGAAATTATATGCCATGAACCGGACTTTTATTTTATCAGTAGATATTATTTATTTTAGTTGTTAAATTACTCTTTTTATTGTATGATATATAACTGAATCATTTTTACGTCGTATGTTGTAAACTTTTAACATAAATACTTGAATATCATATCGTTGAAATGTTAATCAAATAGTTAAATAATAGTATTAGACTTTTATTTTATTAGCAGATATTGTTTATTTTAATCGTTAAATTAGTTTTTTCACTATATGATATATGACTAGAATCGCTTCTACGTCATGTATTGTAAACTTTTAACATAAATATTTGAATATCAGATTGTTGAAATGTTAATCAAATGATTAAATAATAATACAAGATTTTTATTTTATTAGTAATATTGTTTATTTTAGTTGTTAAATTAACTTTTTCACTGTATGATATATGACTGGAATATTTCTATATCATGTGTTGTAAACTTTTAATATAAATACATGAATATCATATAGTTGAAATGTTAATCAAACGGTTAAATAATAGTACCAATTAATAAAATTAAAATACAGGTATAAATTTATTTATAACACAGAACACTTTATAACAGGGTATAAATGTTATATTATAATATTCAAATCAATATCAATTTAGTATTTTAATGAAACTTGATAAAGTTAACAAATCATGACATCTTCAACCAAAACAATAATAATAATAAATTATGACATCAAGTTGTACTCTATCGATAGTTGGAAAAAAAAAAAAAACAAAAAAAAGTACTTATAGGTAGATAAAATTCTTCTAACATATAAGTGGTCATTTACTTAAAAAAAGTTGGGGTAAAAAGGGTGGAAATACAACATTTCAATTGCATGGAGTTTTTTTTTTTTTTTTTTTTTTTTTAGTTTAAACAGTTCCTGAAAAGGAAAATCATATGTCGTTGTTCGGCTTAATAAAACAATGTCGTTTAAATCACATATACGACAACAATCTTTTAAACGTTTCTCTCTCTCTTGGACGACAGATGACATGTCATTTGGCTGAAACGACAAATGGAACGACGGCTTAAGAACTACACGCAGCTCAAACGACATCATTACTAGTTTTTAATTTTTATTTTTAAATAATCAGATTAGACTACAACAGTAAAGCAGTCTTTTAAAGTTAAAACGACGTGCCTATTTCGTACAAACAAGCTGCAGAAAAATTTAGAAAACAAACGATAAGTCGTTTGTAGATTAAAACGGCGATTACATGTCGTTTCTGACTAAACGACATCAAGCTTGAAGTATTGAAACAAAATGACATTCACAGCAGCCGGAAAAAAACGACATGTCGCTTGAAGAATAATTTTATAACATCTTAATGAACTTCTACCAAAAAATAAAAAATAAAAAATAAATAAATAATCGCGTTTTCCTCCTGTATATTAATAAATAATTCTTTTACAACCAATAAACAAATTGGAATGTACTCAAAATAGACTTTCTTTAGTACTCCCCGCGGCGAGCAAGCTGAAGAACGAGTCTTCCTTGTTACTACTCTTGTTTTCGGTTTCCTTTAAAAGAATTCCTGTTGCATTTGTTGCTGATGGCACGGAATTTTTAACTGCTACAAAGGCTACTTTTCTTGATGCAGACTTCGGTTTTGAAGTATTCGAGGAAGAGCTCGAGCACGAAAACAAGCCACCTTGAGGGAATTTCTTGCTTGAGGTCTCCGCAATGCCTGCAGCCTCTTCTACTTTTGGAGAATCTTCGGGGAGTTTTCCATCATCATGTCTAATGGAGGGGCCTGGAAGCAAATCAGTTCCCGCTACCGCCACCATATCCTCCTTGACGTGTGTTGGGCCTTTTTCGGCAGCATTGTCTGCTTTCGCACCCTCAGAAGGAAGTTCGTCAACTGTACCAAGTCACAAATTCATAACCCCTTTTCGGAAAGAGCACAAACTGAGCAGTGAAACCAAAGAGAAATAAAAAAAAGAAAAAAGGAAAGAACCGAGCCAACAACAAATTTTGGGAACTATAATAATGAAACTAGTTATTTTTGTCGGTGTTCAAGCAGAACTTATCCCACTTGCTGTGCACATACACATAATATAGAGACCATTCTATCAAAGAAGTTAAAACACAGAGCAACAAAAATAAAAAAAGGAAAAACTTTTTACATTTTTTCATGATGTGTATCATTATCCTAAAACATCTGGTCATATAGTTAGACGTTGAGTTCTAGGCAATTGAACAGAGAGATCAACTCATCACGTGATTACAAACGAGCAAATGCCATGAATAGTTTTACCTCCAAGAAAAGACTCTATGCTTTCGTACCGTACAGATGACGCTTGTGTGGAAGTTGTTTCTTCAATCTCTACATCGTGACTTGCAATCTCGCTCTTATGCGTCCTTTCGTGTAACACAAACTTATCGGATTCCCAAACACATTCCAGGGTGATAAATTCCACTTTCGTTGGGAAAAACTCCCTAAAGACCTACATCAGATACATGGGACAATGTTGAAAGCAGAAAGGAAACCTAAAAGAATTCCTTAAAAAAGCGAATAATTTACAGAAAAATTTAGAAAGGATACGTACCTCAACACCATCTTGAGTTATTTTTACCGATTGCCTTTTTTGGGAGAGAGAAGAAACCATGTTGAATACAGAAACAACATCAACTAGTATCTGTGGAAGCAAAGTGAACAGAAGTTAAACCGATAAATAAAACCAACATTTTACACTTATACCAGGTAAAATTCAAAGCATCAGAAACATCGAATAAAAGGGTGTGGAAAAAAAAAAACAAAAACAAAAACAAAAAAGCCAATTTATGATGGTGATCTTAAGTAACCAAGACATTCTTCTCTTTCACACAAAAAATCTCCATCTGTTGTCCTCTTAACGTTCTCATATAAGATCTAGCTCTCTCCTAAGCCTATGTGAATCGAAGGACTGCTTCAAGTTTTGATCTGATAAGGGCATAAAGTTTATGCAGGAAATATCCACATGGCTTGAAGACGTATTTTCAATATTAAAAAAAAAAAATTCAAAGTTATCAAAGATATCAAACTTACCTGTTGGACCAGAACACGAATTCGTGCAAGCAGGGCCAAAATTGTCAGAGAGAATCCCATGAAAAATGATCGTGCAAGCAAGACGGATATCTCGCTATAGAATAGTTAAGGAAAATTCACATATTTACCGACTGATCCCCACATGACTCAAGATGAAACTTTTAAGGATAAGCAAATAAAGGATACCAAGCAGCCTTTACCATCGGGTCAACCATCTGCAAAGAGAAAAAAATACAAATTTTATTGATCTCCGCATAAAGTTGATTGGGTCGGAGAACACTACAACAGAATATGGATCAAAGCTTTTTTCTTAACAAAAACATGGTATTGTATTGCCATTGATTGCATGTATCTAACTGTTGCTAATGTGACTTCTAGTCTCACAAATATGATAGAAATAGAACTTGTGGTAAAACTCATGACGGACACAAAAGAAGATACATGGCATATTAAACGCAAAATAAAACCTGAGCAAGGAGGCGTGCGACTCCTAAGAGACGCTCCAAGAAAGTGTATTTTCCAACTTCATATTTCCTTCTCTTCAAACTGCAAGAAAACCACACCATGAATGTAAAACCTTTTACACATGTGAACATGATAGTTTTCGATAAGACAATGGAGAAATCAATAAAGCCAATAAGATATGCAGTTTAATCCCAAACGTCAGATAGCGAACCAACTAACTTTCTGCAGAATCATAGAGGAAATAGAATGACATTACGAAATTAGGACACTTTTGAGGAAACGCACAGTTTTAGACCGTCAGATACACACAATAATCATATCAATTTAATACGAGAACGATAATTTAACAAAACTCGATTGAAATCTAATAGTGCAGAATCATAGAGCAAATAGATGGACATTCCGAAATTAGGACACTTTGGTGGTAACGCACAATTTTAAACCTTCAGATACACACAATAATCATATCAATTTAATACGAGAACGATAATTTAACAAAACTCAATCGAAATCTAATAGCGCAGAATCATAGAGGAAATAGAATGACACTTCGAAATTAGGACACTTTTGTGGTAACGCACAGTTTTAAACCGTTAGATACACACAATACAAGAACGATAATTTAATAAAACTCGATCGAAATCTAATAGTTTAGAACTATGTGTATTGGCTCCACACACACCCCCTCCCCCCCAACCCCCAGAAATCCAATCAATGAATTCTCCATGAAATTAGTTACCTTTCTAAAAGATGAACCTTTTGTTTAGGCCTCTTCCCTGTAATAACTTGGAAGCAAGAACTGAGAATCTCCTCTAGCTTAGCTGATTTTAGAAGCCTCAAATCTCTCCTTACCTTAAAAAAATAAAAAAAAAAAAAAAACAAAAAAACAAAACCCATTTAAGCTCTTGCCCTGAAAAAAATAAAATCAAATAAATCAAATAAATTAAATTAAAAAAAAAAGAAAAGAAAGAAAGATGAACCTTCAATAAATACTGGAAATACAAGGAACGCCTATGCTGGTTCTTGTTTTTGTAAACCATTCGTTCGAAAATAGCACATTCAAATTGGAGCTGACCAAGCAAAGATTTCAACTTCTCTTCAAGAGTCTCATCTTCTGACCCCATTGGATTGGATTGAATTCCTGCCCTATATTCACACACAAAAAACTATAAACATTTCAATACTCAAAAAGGTTTTTATTTTTTTTATTTATTTTTTTGCCCTTGTTACTTGATAATGAAAAAGGCATTTACTTAAACTAATCCTATTGCTTAAAGGAAATAATTCACAATTTCTGGTGAATTAAACTCAATTAGGAGCATCAAACTTCAGACCCCAATAAACTCCACCCAGGAACAATTGCTGAAAATTTAATTAAAAACAAAAAAAACAAATGGGGGTATTAAATTTACTCAAGTTAAACTGGTTTTGCCTCACTTTAGCTTCAATCTCAACGCAAAAACTTCTTTTAAAAAATCATACTTAACAAATTAGTTATTTATATATAAAAAAAAAAAATCAAACTTAATAAAATCAGACTTGTCCAAATCTTAGAACAGAACCTAGCAAGATAAATTTCAATACGAAAAAACAAGAGAGAGAGAGGAAAAGCCTTACGAGGAGCAAAGAGATGGCAGAGAGAATCCCAAACTGTCGTATGAACTCCCTCTGAGAATTGCCAAAATGACTAAAACAAACTGAAATTAGGAAACTGACTTTCCTATTTATTTGAATTTTTTTTTTATACCAAAAGTGCTGACTGTGTAAATAAAAAATTTTTTAATTAAAAAATTAATTAAAATCAAAGTTTTGAATAAAGAAGAAATCTGGCATCGAACTTCACCTTCCTCTCCTCTTCTTCTTCCTTCCTTCTCTGCTGCTTCTTCTTCTTCTTCGCACTCTTCTTCTTCTTCTTCTTCGTCCTTCCTCCCCAAAGAGTCCCCAAATTCGGCGCCTCCACTCCAGCACCGCCGCCGACGCCGTCGAAGATCCGTAGACCATGCCACAAGCTCTCTGACCACGCTACTTCTTCCTCTGCTTCCTTCCGACCAGCAGAAGCTCCGCCCCATGAAACGCAGCGGACTCTTGGTCGTTTATTAGTATCGTGAATATTTTGCTCTGAACTATTGGTCGTTTATTGAATAAGGAATTTGCGG
The DNA here is from genome assembly GCA_025413025.1 of Ficus hispida. NCBI lineage: Eukaryota > Viridiplantae > Streptophyta > Magnoliopsida > Rosales > Moraceae > Ficus > Ficus hispida. The sequence goes on along the minus strand of CM046374.1, from coordinate 25,151,708 downwards.
ATATATGTTTCTTTTTTTTTTTTTTTTTTTTTTTTTTTAAATTACTTGTTTGGTTCCTAATCTTTTTATGAAATTATGATTTAGTTCTTAATTTTTTTTATGACTAAAAGGTCCCTAAACTTTTTTAAATTATAAACTTTGGTTCTTTTCACAAACAAAGGTTAAAAATTGAATATAACAGATAACCTGTATATCACTTGTAATTTAAATTATGTAAATTATTTTTTTAATTACCCTTGAATGATAAATCATGTGTGATTAATGTGATATTTTTTTTATTAAGTTTCTAACATTTACTAACCAGATGACTATTTTGTATCCTTTTATTGAGTCTATAGATCTTTTACCCAAAAAAAAAAAAAGAGATTGAAACCAAATCACAATTTTGTGAAAAAGATTAGGGGCTAAATGAGTAATTTACAATATATATATATATATACTTGAGTGGTGGATTCAAACTTACCTTGTGATAGAGTAAGTGTGGAATACCACCTAGATTTTTTTGTAATTGCAGAAAATAGACAATAAATATTAGGATAATATTAACCATATCAATTAGGTTGACACCCAAAATCTTAATTCATCTATCACACATCAAACCACTAACTCCATCTAATAAAATAAAATAAAAATAAAAAATAAAAATTTTAAAGGAATGAAAACCAAGAAATTACAATTTCAATGGGAAATCCCACCAAAATTAATAACCACAACAAAAACAAACGCACAAGATTAAATCGAAACTATACCTTTGAACCTTATAGGTTATGCCTGCAATCACCGGAGATACGAAATTTACGAGATACAATTATATACATATATTTTTTGTTTTTCAGTTATAGAAAGATTGTATTATTTTGTTTTATTAAAAAATTAGATTATTTTTTTTATTACTTAAAATTTTTTTCATTATTAGGGTTTTATTTAAGCTTCTCTTTAAAAAAAAAAAGTAGTAAAGAGATTAAACTTTATATCTTATGATAAAGTCTAATGTGAAATTACCAATATATTATACATGTAAGATATGTTATTACAAGCCATACATAACATTTATTTAACCATTTAAAAGGAAACTTCTTTGGTAGATTATACATCCAATCACATTGTTTAAGCTTCTGTTATCACTTTATTAGAGTGTTGTTTATTCATCAATGTTTTATATTTTTAAAAAATTCTCTCAATATCCTTAGATCAGAATCGTTAGAATTAACGAAACTTATGTTTATTATAGCTTTCTAAATATTCTATGGAATCAACGAGATGTTGATGTCTATTTTCTTGACATTCTTTGTAAAAGCAACAAGTTAGTAAGTTGCAAACGAAGGCTTAGTAATGGATTGCAAGCGTTTCATAATCGCATCACTCCATGCTAATTCAGTTAGTCTGATATTTATTAATTTAATTTTAAAAGGAGAAAGAAAAGAGAAAATCTAAAAATATTTAAGAAATTTCATTATTATTATTATTATTATTATTATTTGAGAAAAGGCATAAGTCTTTATGCCCTTCATGAGAAGGATTTTATTATTGTTATTAAAAAAAGAAAAAAAAAAAAAAAAGATGTATGTTGAGTGATGATGTTAAGCCCAGTAAAGTGTCAAATGCCTCCTTGCCATGAACAAATGAGGCCCATCAGAGCCCACTACAAAAAGCCAGTAAAACCTGTAAATGTTTTCTGGCTCAACTAGGCTAAACCTCCTTTTGATGTAGACCCATGTCATTTTCTTTGTTCCAAACGTCCAATTAGTTTTTTTCACATGTCGTCCTTCGAATGTGAACCATAAAGGTCACTAATTCATGAAAAGATCAGTTTTTCAAATTTAACCCTTGCTATCCTCTTTCTTGATATTCTTCGATGCATATCATATATATATATATATATATATATATTTTTATGTAAAATCTCGTATCCGATACCGTATAGTATCTGACATGTGAATTTCAGTTACTATAAATGTAAATTTCAATTACTAGAAATGTAAAGTTATATAAAAAAATATAGCTAAAATGAATGTGAATTTCTTTTATTTTATATTTTATTTTGCATGAATTCACATTTTTAGTAACTGAAATTCACATTTACAGTAACTGAAGTTCAAAATGTCGGATACCATTTGGTATTGGATAGGAAACCAACCATATTTGTTTATACAACTATACAACTCAGAATTGAATCCACAAACTCACTTAAAATCTCACCTGACCTAATCGTTTGAGATATTATATATATATATTTAATACAACTATACAAGTCACAATCGAATCTATAAATTCACTCAAAAGTCTCACCTAACTTAAATCGCTTGATACTACTAGATCAAACGATCTTATCCTTTTTCCTAATTATTTAAATAATTAACCATTCTGAAATATAAAAATTTGAATTTATCCTTAGTTGGGTAGCTCAAAGATGACATATATAAATAAATAATATAACATGGGTTAATTATATTTATTAAGATTAGTATTGAAGACATCTGATAATAATTTTAGAATACCAACTCACGTAATAATGATATGTCATCTTTTAATTAATAAATATAACTAATTAATGTGATATTATTTTAAACATTTATTAATAAAAAAAATTACAATTCAGATGTCATACAAATTATTATTTAAAAGTCGGGATAATAGAATCGATAAGTTCTCTCAAAGTCTCACCGATTCAAATCCTCTGATATCACTAGATCAAACAGTATTACCCTCTTCCCTAATTATTCAACCATCAACCACTATGAAATGTAAAATATTTGCATTTATCCTTAGTGGGGTAGCTCATAATAAACGGTGTAACATAAATGTATTATATGAGATGGGTGAAGGTTCACCAAACAACAATAAAAACCAAATTAAACGATAAACTCACTTTGAAAAGAAACCAATTTTGGAGGGCCCCATAACTCAACAACAAATATATTGTTAGTGATATAATTGAAGTCGTGAGCTTTATATTCTCTTTTGATGTGTGAACACGTGTGTCGAGAATCAATGTCTGGCTCTGAAACTTTAGTGTGTGTATATATATATATATATATATAACGTAATCATACTGAGTTTCTCCTACCATTTTTTTTGTCTAAACCTTTCTACTAGACCACTAATCATGTCTAGGTGAGGTATGAGCCTTACCAAAACCTAAGAATCTATTCTTAAGGAATAATGCAGTTTATCAACTAAAACAACCCTACTCACACTTGTGAAATGTGGGCCACTATCTTCTCACGCGTCTTAAGTCGGAATGTTTAGAGTTTTTCTTAGAATAATAATAGGTATTAGCAGTGTAGTCGAAATCTGTTATCTTAAATTTTCTATCTTATTAGTTATCTTGCCAATTATGGTATATCATACAATCTGAATTTAAGAATTTAACCACATAAAAAAATGTTAAATACTAAATATTTTAAACAAATTGATGAGTTGTCAAAATACTATTAAGGGGACAACTATTGAGATATGAAATTTATAAATAAGTATTTATTAGTAATAGTAAATTTGGCCTCATCCAACACTGCACATTAAAAGAGTATGAAATCTATAAATAAGATTTTATATTTATTAGTTATGATACTCAATATTAATGATGATTCTAACAGTGGAGCTAACCCTCTATTTTAGCGAGAACGTACAATATTATTATTATTATTATGCTAAGTAAGGATTTGTCTTTTATCTTTAGGAAAAACAGATCTTATACTAAAACACATTAAGAAAAAAGGTGAAATATAGTATTTATTTTATTTTAAAGTGACGTTGAAAAAATATAATATTAATTGATAATAAATAATTTTCCTATTATTACATTTGTTTAAATTTATTATTTTATAAAATAAACGTCACATTACATTTTTCATTTCTACATATTACGTATTGAACCTGTGGCTTGAGAAGGACTCAAGCTAGAATTTTCCATATATCTTAAATATTAACTACAAGACGATTTATGTTGACTTGGTAAGGTTGAAGTTTATCCTAATTTAATGGTAGTAGTTATTTTTTCATATTCTTACCCAATTCCATGGCCCACAAAGTCATTAAAAAAAAAAATCTAGGTATATGAAATACAGTTAGGTGGTTTTTAGAATATGATATTTAGTTAGGCTGTACTGGTCTTAGACTCTTAGGTGTCCATTCCATAGACCTCTATAAGGGCCTTTCCCCACCAAATTGCTATCCAATTAATTTGTACTTTAATCTTAAAAAATGCATATATATATATTTTTTATAAGATTAAAAAATGCATATAGTGCAAAAAAAAAAAAAAAAAAAAAAAGGCCCAACTTTCCACCCAAAAAGGAGTGGGAAAAAAAAAGGGTACAAACTATGAACTAGAGAAAGCGTTGTTTTATACAATTCAAACTAGTTGGTACTTGGTAAAGTGGGAGAGTTCAAAGATGGAAACTTTCAAAGGAAAATTATTCAACTTCAAAATAGTTAAACTTCCTTTGTTTTTTGCCAACTCAAGAACCATCTAGGAAGCTCCAATGCCATAATGATAGTGGGTTTGTTCTGTTTGTTATTTTTCCGTTGTTTCTAATAAGGGATATTTGTGGGAATCAAAGAGAGTTATATAGCCAAATATTATACGTATAGGGAGGGGTTGTTATACGGTATCTCTTTTGTACGTTATTTATATATTGTTTTATAATATATTATAACAATCATGTGCTTTTAATATAATATTTTTCAATAATACGTGTACTTTGTATCAATATCTGAATAGTACCGGTTACATGTAAATCAATTAGTTGTTATATGTAGTAATATATATATTTTTTTATTTTTTACCCTTCAAGCTCAAAACTTTGAAAAAGCCCATTTCAATATGCAAGTCGTCAAAGCACTAAACTTGGTCATGGATACATTAAAGGAAAAAAAAAAAACCTTCGTCGTGGATACCCATAAGTATTAATCAAAATGTTGTTGCAAAGTATTTAAAATAGAATAAAGCTAGTATGGGGGATGAGTAAAGAGGAAGTTTCAGTCCTAAGCAATGAATAACCAAAAGTTATTTCCTTTTTTCCCTTGTGTTACACCCTTTATTAAAAGTAAAGAAGAACCAAAATCAATACCCCAAAAAAAAAAAAAAAGAAAAAAAAAAAGCAAAGCAAAGGGTACAATAGTGGGGGTAATGTGGTCATTTTATGTTGTCCCAAGAAGCTTTTTTATTTTTATTGATTTTTTCCTTCATACATTCTAAAAGCTAGATTCTTTGATCTAGATCTACAAATGTGTAAAGGACAAAAGTTTCTCATTGTATATATGATGAAGATGAGGCCATCAAAATAACTATTTAATATGTGAAAAAATAATATAATTTGCTTACACACTTTCAAGTTTTCAATCCAAGTGCTCAAAACTATTTGGTATATCCCTTTTGTTGAGATCAAACTATTATTTGATAACTATCACAACGTGGTTGATGCTAAATTGATGCTTTCATGACTAAACAAATGAAAACACAATCCAATCCAAGAACTTTATTTATTTATTTATTTTTTGGAATGAATTATATAGTTTGTGATTTGCAAAATTTCTTCCCTTTCAAGCCACATTTGATCACTTGTGGCATCTTCTTTTTGGACAAATAGAAAACGACCCCCTTTTCTTTTTCTTTTTTTTTTTTTTTAATTTTCTGAAAATATGAAAACAACCCTTCAAATTTAGCATATAAAATACCTTTTGTCAAGAATTGAGAAAGAAAGGGGCGAGATTCTCTAATAGAGATACTCTTTTTCAGTCACATGACTATGGATATCAATTATACGATTTAAATCAGACGATACTAATTAAATTAGAATACCGATATTACCTAAAAAAATATTCTCGTTTTATCTAATCTCATGTTATACGTAATCTCTGTTTTTGAATCGTATGATCGTGATGAACTGATTCTCTAAAAAATTATAATGGGGGTGCTCCTACCGTACAATTTTCCCTCAAAAAGGGCAATTTCTAGGATGTGCAACCCAAAGTAGGCCAAAAACGTCCCACACCGTTAGCCACGAAAGCAACACCACACCCAATAGTTCCCCCGTTTTTAATATGTCACATTCCTAGCATTTTCTCTTATCTTAAAAAAGTTTATAAAAAAAAATAAAATAAAAAAATAAAAACCCCTCAAAAGATTCTTGTGCTCTGTGTACGTGGACAAACATCTTATCCCCTTCCAATTGTTTTATTGCCACCCACAAGCAATTTTACCAAACTACCCTTTCAAGAAATGATCAAAACTCCGTTCTCCCTCCTCATTGGTAGGCTTTGTAATCCCAAAATGACCAAAATACCCCCACCCGACGTTGTACCCAAGAAGCCGGCTTTATGGACTGTATAGGAACGCTAAAAGAAAAAAATGACAAATACCGGTCAACTGTCATCTCATATAACACACTCCACCTTCCCAAGCATTGGGTTAGTTAAATAAATAAAAAATTAAAAAAAAAAGGAGAGAGAAAAGTTTCACAAACATAAAGAAAGAAACAGAGAGGGGAAAAAAAAAAAGTCATAAATTTTAATTAGTCTTCCTAGAGAAATGAGAAAACAAGAAGAAGAAAAAAGAAGACACCTTCCAATTTCATGGCCAAGCTTCTTCTTCTTCTTCTTCTTCTTCTAATTCTAAAATCTAAAAATGAAGCCACAAGAGAAGATGACAAAAATTTGCAAGAAAATTGTTCATGTCAACGTAAGGTGGAGCATAATAGAGCGTGTGTCAATCATAAAACAGTTTTTCAGGTTCATTTGGGACAGAATTGTGGTTTGCTCTCTTGGTAGGCCTAGCCGGTACCGGAGATTGCCCTTCCGGTCGCCTCCGTCCCCCGCCTCCTCCCCGGAGGAGGACGGTGGCGGCTCGGGTTCTTCCGATGAGCCTTCCGCCGCCACCACGTGCGGCGGCGCGTGTGATATGGATCCGGATTCCGTCACTTTGAAGATTAGCTTGTTGGGTGATTGCCAGATTGGGAAAACTAGCTTTGTTGTAAGTACTACTTTTGTCCTTTTTTTTTTTTGTTAGCTCAAAAATATTCTTATTTCGTTGTTTTCTGATTTTTGTTTGTTTGTTTGTTTGTTTGTTTTAATTTGTTGTTTTTTCAAGATCAAATATGTGGGAGACGAACAAGAAAAGAACTGTTTGGAGATGGCAGGGCTAAATTTAATGGACAAGACTTTGCTTGTTCAAGGAGCCAGGATTTCTTTTAGCATATGGGATGTAGGAGGTATGTGTATATATATATATATATATATAGATATATGAATATATTGATGTGAAAATGTGTTTTTGGTGATTTTGGGCTTATATAATATAATGGGGTTTTTTTTGTTTCTTTGGTTTTTCTAGGTGACCAAACATCCCAGGCTCATGTTCCAATTGCCTGCAAAGATGCAGTTGCCATTTTGTTCATGTTTGATCTTACTAGTCGGTGTACCCTTAACAGGTATTCCACTATATATATATATATATATATATATATTTACACACATATACGTAGGCCTATGTAATACTTATATTGATTTTCTACTATTTGATTATTATCAATAAATAAAGTTTGTGTTCCCCCCCCCACTCTGTTTTTCTTGCAGTGTTATGGGATGGTATAGTCAGGCAAGAAAGTGGAATCAGGTACTAAACATGTTTTTTTTTTTTTTTTTTAATATATTATTAGTTGCTCTTTTAGTAAAGTAATTATCATGATGTGGTTCTTGTTCATCAAATAATTATGAGCAAAAGAAAAAGAAATATCAAATTATTAGCAGCAAATTATGTCATTATCAATTCAATTTAATTTGCTTTTTTGGTAGATGAAAGAAGCAGTTACTTGAAATGAATTGATATGAATGCCTTTTTGCTCATAGAAAAAGTGATCTCTGAATTGCAAAAGGGCTGCAATAGTTCCACACAAAGCGATGTTTTTTTTTTTTTTTTTTCCTTTCCTTTGAATTTTTGCAATGAAATCTTTTATTTGTCATTACTTATAAGAGCTGTTATTTTCGCCGTTGGATAAATTTTTCACGGTTTGACTAATAACTAAGAGTAATTTCATATAACACGTTAAATTAGTAATTTCGACCGATAGGAAAAGAGTGAAAAACATGATTTAGGGATGTTGACAAATTTTTCTTATATATATATATATGTATGTATATATAAGCATATATCAGAAGGGTTGATTTTGCACAGAATTTGATACTTCTCCCATAGAATGAGTGCTTGTGGGGCATTGCTAATTTTGTTTTAGGGCATAGTTTCATCACAAATGATTCCCTACATTTTATAGAGTTTTCTAAAGTTCTCTCTTTTTCCCATTTTGATAATTTGTAGACAGCAATTCCAATTCTAATAGGAACAAAATTTGATGATTTCGTTAGACTTCCTCCAGATCTGCAGTGGACAATTGTGACTCAGGTAACACAAATTTCTGCCAAACTTTTATTTTGAGTAAACATTTACATTTAGGCCCGTTTAGTGAAACGGTCTGAGTTGAAATTTTTAAATTTGAGTTGATTGATTTTTTAAAAACTAATTATAATTTTTGTTGATTTTTCAAAAAAAAAACAAAAATTAAAATAAAAATTTTGAATTTAAGTTGTATTACCAATCAAAGCATTAACCTTTGACGCCCTTTTGGGCACATTCGACAAATCTAATCATATTGTGCAATGTTTTTACGTGTCAGATAATGATTAAAAAAAGTGTCAATTTAAATAAAGCAGCTAAAATTTCAATCATTTAGATTCATTTATTATCATTCTAACTTCTGGTAATATTTACCTGTACAGTTTGTTACCGTTTTCCAGTTTCCACAAAGTAAAATAAAATTATTTTTTTCCTTCCATTAAAAAAAAAAAGTAGAATAGTACGAAATCCTTGAGAAAACAGATCATTGC
>CM046374.1:25037828-25137828 GCA_025413025.1 Ficus hispida | reverse complement strand
CAAGAGACCAACTCTGAGAGTTTCAACACTTTTGAGACCATAAACACAAAAGGGCAAATCAAACTTCGCTTCAAAACCAACGCAATCATCAACAACATCATTTTCGCCCCCATGTCGGACTAGAGAAATCGAGAAGAATCAGTTTGGCATTTCCTTTTATGGAGAGAGCAATGCAATTAGTGGTGTCATTGACAAAATCTTGGGATTTAGAAAGTGTCAATGAGAGCATATCAATGTGTGATTCTTGGTTGGTTTCGGTCATCCGAATTCGTTTGAATTTGGCAAAAAAAAATGTGTTGGGATTGTTCCATTTCTCTCGTTTTAAGACAATGGTGGCCGATGTGGGCAAAATGTGGCGCCAACGCTTGGAGAGAATGGAAGTTCTTGTGGCTTCTTTGTAGGAGAGAAGAGAGATGATCTCGAGGAGACGAGAATCGGGTAATTTTCGGATGAAGTCGAGGTTTTCGGCCATGGCTAATGGAGATCGTAAGGATTTTTCTTTGTGAGGAGTTGAAGTGTGGATTTTGCAGGGGAATTTGTGGAAGAAAAACGGTTGTGAAGATAACAACGGTCGTAACGTTTTGGAAAAGTTGTGTGGTTTTTATTTATTTTTTTTTTTTGGTGTCGTTTTAGATAGGACAAAGTTGAAAGGTGAACAATTACGATGGTTTGACGGACTATGCATAGTTTTTGTGTTTCCTCTTGGCTTCATTCAAGTTAAAAAAAAAAAAATAAAGTTTTGCATTTCAATTAAATAAAAAACACTGTAGTTTTTCTTTATTTTATTTTATTTATTTATTTTTTTCAAATAAAAAAAACACTGTTGTTGTATTTTTAAAAATTGTGTCGTTTATTTTCTTTATATATATATATATATATATATATATATATATTTTTTTTAATAATTGACTGTCGTTTTATTTTTGGAGGCCAAATATAGTTTTTTTAGACCCGATTCCAAGGTTAGGGTAGGAACCGTTGAAGAACACAGAAGCCGAACCCTATCAGAGTACATCACTACATTACTGAGTTAACTCAGTCCCACTCGGAACCTCCATTGCAGCCCAACGACCTCTCTTCCAATCACCGGAATCTCAATTCGTTCACTTCGAGTAAGTAACTCACTCTTCACTCTTATTTTCCTCCAAAAATTTTCCCGGAAAATTCGGCCGCTTTCTCCCGGATTCTTTTGTTTCGATAATTTTCTTTTTCCTTTTTTGTTTTCCCCTTTCAATTCGGTTCATAACTGGAAATTGCACTTCGAATTAGCTTCGAAAATGGAAAAAAAAGGAACTAGGGATTGGGTTGAGGAGCTTTTTTCTTTAGTCTGTTTGCGGTGAGTTTCATCTGATATTTTGAGCCCTAATCCCCAAATTTTCGTCATTTTTCTTTCTGGAATAGTGATTTTGTTCAATCTTTCAGATGTAGTTTGTGGGATTTTCAGTAAAACTTGTCATGAATTGAAAACAAGATTCCAAGCGGCAAAAAAGTTTGCATTTTGATGTGTTTTTTGAGTTTAATTTTTATTGTTTTAATAAGTTATTAATTTTGCAAATCCGGCTTTGGTAGATTTTCTATTGGTGAAACTGAAACTTGTTTATTTGGTTTCCATTTTCTAGAACATGGAAAAATTAACGTTCTTTAAATTCTTGTAGATATTAGATAAGTCCTCATTTTGGTAGCGTTTCTAATTGTCGAATTTTTGCTTAGTAATTTTCAGTGAGCCAAGTCTGTTAGTGTGCTGTAAACATGCTGATGGCACGTAATATGTCCAATCATTCAGAATCTCCGGTTAAGGGTCGGGGGTCTCCTCGTAGGAAGAGCCCATCACGAAGAGAAAGATCGCCCGCCCGACAAAGGAGCTTCAACAGGGATGGTTCTCCAGCTAGGGAAAAGCGTCGGAGGAGCGATAAATCTCCGAAGCTTGAACGATCAGTCTCCCCCAAGCCTCGCTCCCCTTCTCCACGGACAAAGAGGTTAAGGAGAAGTCAAGCTGAAAGAGAGGCTGACAAAGTGCCTGAGAGAGAACGGGAAAGAAGTCGCGGACGAGGGAAGGAAAGGGGTTTAGAAAGGGAAGGGGGTTCGGAGAAAGAAATAGTGAGTGATAGGAGAGAGAGAAGGTCAGGAAGAGATGATGTTGATGGGAAGTCTTCAAGTTCAAGACAAGATCGTTCAGCTTCTCCTTCTGATCGTCACCACAAGAGTCAGCGCAGATCTCACTCACCTCAACCAGCTTTAGATGGCAAAGCTCATGAAGGGGTGAAAACAACTCCGAGAGAGTATGAAAGGAACCATAGCAGAGGGAGTGATAGAGATGCACAAAGGGAAAGGGGTTCAGATAGAGAAAAAGAGAGCATAAGAATAGAGAGAAGATCTGGAAGAGATGATCCTGATCAAAGGTCTTCAAGATCAAAACATGGGCGGTCTATATCTCCATCCGATCGGCACCGTAGAAACAGGCACAGATCTCGCTCACCTGCAGATGCAAGAGCTCGTGATGAGGTGTCTGGTGATATCCACTCCTTAAACCACCTTGTTCGTTAGAGAAAAATTTTCTATGATTTATGACGTTCCAAGTTTCTTGATTATGGAGAAAATTGTTTGAACTTTCATTCTTTTGGGGAATGGTTTTGGTTCGTTTTGATTTGTTTTGTTTTGTTTTGGGAAGCAGTATCACTATATTTTATTTTTCGTTATTGCTTTTGTTGGCTGGCCGTTTTTATTGTATGGAAGACATGCCTATAAATTTCTGGTTCTTCAATTCAATCTCTGTGGTAGTTAGAGCAATAAGGCAAAATTATTAGTAAAATGGGGTAGAACTACGTATATTCTGGTTTATCGCATGCGTGATAAAGTTTTTGTTCACTGCGTTGATACTTGTCAATGATATGAAAATGGAAATCCATGGCGTGAATGCATGGAATGACCTCTTCAGACTCTTTGAATGCTGGATTAAACCATATCCTCCATTTCCGGTGTAATATTGTCCTAGTTAATCATGAATTTTCTTTCGTAAATTAATGTTAAGGATAAGAACAATATAATCCTAGTTAATATCTGAATTTCCCCTTGTAAATTAATGTTTGAATAACATTTAAAAGACACTTTGATATGTCATTTTTAGTAGTTGATGCTTGTTGAAAGTGCCTGACTGTTGGTTAATTCTTCGTACCATTTTTCTTTATCCAGGTGCCAACTTCAAGAGGAGCTGATGATGGGTAAGCCGTGGTTTGAAGCTTAGAGTCATGCTTGCATTTCAATAAATCATTAAGACATCTATCTTTGGAAGACCAACTTTTGGTGGACTATCACAATTTGGTGTAGTTGCCGAGTTATTTACTTGTCTATTCATTTCTTGTGGTGGTTTCAAAGCTATGTTAGGGCATCTTGGGCTTTGCTTCTCTCTCTCTCTCTCGTTTAGACCGAATATGCGGCTTTTATTTCGCAGCAGTGATTTGACTTCTGATTAGAGGTTGCTTCCTTGACAGGAATGACGAGAATGATGCAATTGCTAGAATGAAAGCTGCTGAGGCGGCATTGGAGGAAAAGAAAAAGGTAATGTGTTGCATAACAACATTATCATGATTCATTATCATGACATCATATTATCCTTGATTTTCGTTGCCATTATCATGATGTTTTCCTTATTTTTTGGGTGTTGCCGCATGAGATTTTGGCTGTGATAGATTATATGCGTCTTCTATTTCTTTGACTGTTAACAATTTCTTTGTATTTCCAGGAACAACCCTCGTTTGAGCTTTCAGGAAAACTTGCTGCTGAAACTAATAGGGTCAGAGGTGAGCAAAAACATCAATTTCTCTGATTTTGTTACGGGCGCCCCCATTTTTTTGTATCTCTCTCTCTCTCTAATGGATGTTACTCTACCAGGTGTAACACTACTGTTCAATGAACCCCCGGATGCACGGAAGCCTGATATAAGGTGGCGGCTTTATGTTTTCAAGAATGGCGAAGTTCTCAATGGCAAGTCTTGTAGAACTTGATTCTTTGAATGTATAGTAGCTTTGTATCATCTGACAGGCATCTGTTTCCTTTATATTTAACTAGTAATTGACATTGAATAAGCTGCTGACAAACATCCATTCATGTCTGAAATACAAAGATAGTTCATACATGTAAACAAAGATAGTTCATACATTACATGTATAGTGGAATATGGGGAATCACAGTTCTTTCTTAATTCAGCGGCAACAACTTTCTCGATGCAGTTGTTGCGCTTATGTTTAGTGTCTCATGAAGATTTTTTGTTGATGTTTTCTTATAATTCTAACAAGGACGTGATTTACAGAGCCCCTTTACATACACCGTCAAAGCTGTTACCTTTTTGGGAGGGAAAGAAGGGTGGCAGATGTACCGACAGACCACCCATCCTGCAGCAAGCAACACGCCGTCATACAGTTTCGGTAATTTGTTGTAAGAAGCTCTGTTTATGAAATTTTGCATTTTGGCTCTGGGAGTAATTTTCGTTCTCTACCATGGCAGGCAAGTCGAAATAGAGAAGCCTGATGGTATGTTGGGAAAGCAAACAAGGTTAGATAAAGTTGACTTGTCATCAATTTCAGTAGTTGGAAAATGGTTATTCTCGGAATGTTATCTAACTTTAAAGTTTGCGCCACCATCGCAGGCCTTACGTAATGGATCTTGGAAGCACAAACAAAACCTTCCTTAATGTAAGCGGCTACTAATGTCTTTCTTGCTTGTAATAAACCATTCATTTGATGTCATGCTACGGTTCATCATCTGGTTTCAGCAACTTTCTACTTAACATTTTGTTTTGCCAAATGCAGGACGTTGCCATTGAACCTCAGCGTTATTATGAACTTCGTGAAAAAGATACCATCAAATTCGGCAACAGTAGGTAAGCCACGAATCAGTATCCAACTTTCGCCCAACAAGTTTAATGCTGTTCCGTTGGTTAATTTGGAACGCACTTGTTCAGTTTTTTGCATCAACCCGGCGTTTAGTTTTGCATCAGTGGTCTGAACTATTTCAGTTTTGGGTGTTCCGTTTAGAATGCCTATTTCGGTTTCGGGTGTTGTATCAGTGGTCTCAACTATTTCTTATGTTCGTTTGCAGCCGAGAGTACGTGTTACTGCATGAGAACTCCGCCCAATGATGGAGCATTTTACGCAGGCCATGTTTTCTTCAGAATGTTGCAGTGACACCTTGGTGGTTTTTGTTCTTCACTCGGTCATTTCGAATCTGTGTCAGTGAAATGAGTAGTTAAAATGAAACAGCTGAGTGTAGTTTTTGGCTTTTGTAATGCATGAACTCCGGGGCATTTCATAGGCAACCCCAGCAACAAGTCTTTTACTTATTTATTTATTGATGTTATTATTATTATTATTATTTTTAATAGAGTTTTTCTTCTAAACTTATGATTTTGTAAACTTATGATTTTCACAAATTATGTTCATAAAGAATAAGTCTTGCAGTTGTTTTATTGTAGAAGCTCGGGGATAATAACAAAAACCTTTTCTCGAGTTTTATTTTAAACAAAAAATATTACGTTTCACCTTATGTTCTTTGAAATGTTGTTTTCATTCTTTATATTTTCCTAATCGATTTCAAAACATCCCCTTCGACAAAAATCAGTTGAGAGAGACCCCCCATAGGGTTTTGGCCAAAATATGCTGATTAAATATCAAAGTTGAAATTTTTTTTTAAAGAACTAATTAGAAGATTTAAAACCTATTTTTTTATTAAAAAAAAAGAAAAAAAATGATTAATAACCTTATTTTCCGATGTAACCCCATGCTAAACGACTCCGTTAGCCTTTTTAGGCATATGTGTACTATCCATATGTATGATAGTATGTAGGTTTGGCGGTCTAGAACCATCCGGGTTTGATTCGATCGGATTAGGTCAATTTTCATGATCGATTACGTGATTTTATGATCAGATTACCTAGCTAGATTGAGAAATTTTGTATATTGGGAAATTTTTGTATATTGTTCAGTATCGGATATGTAAATGTTAGAATTTTGTTTTTGAGTTTTCTTTCACTTCTTGGCGTTTAAGATGTCCTTGACTTTGGGATTACTTTATATATTTATAGTAGGTTTTCATGCATTGTTAAGTTACGAAACCTAATTACTGTTATGATATTAAAATATTATACAAATCTAGTATATGACCATTTTTACACTTGTAAAATGGATTGCTCTAGTTTTTTTCTTTACAAATTTGGAGTGCCATTTTAGGGCTATTGGAAAGGTTGAAAAAGAGACCGTGATTTTTTTTAAATATATTTCTTGATTATTATAGGAAGACAAATTTCAAAATTCCCCCTAATTTTGGGTCTTTTAACGATTTTCCTAAATTTAAAATGTAAATTCGTTTATCATAAACTTTTAACCGTTAGCGAATTTACCCCGTATGTTAGATTTTGAATGGAAAATGCTAGGTGCCACACAAATAACTAAATAAAAAAGGATAATTTTGTAAAACACATAAGTTTTTAAACAAATATCAGCTATTTTGTTACTAATTAATTAAAAAAAAAAAAATAAAAGATAAACTACTGTTCATAGTCATCCCAAAATCCCAACTTCCGTGCAACCAGCAGCCACCACTTCCCGGAGAACAGCCATTGCAGACCTGCCCTGGAAACAGCCCCCCACCCAGATCCGCCGTTGAACCCACGTGAAGAATGTTGCTGCAATCCTCCACCTCCGTCATCAAAACCTCTAATTTTTCCCGAAGCCCAAGCCCCATCAGTTCTTTCTCGTTTAAGAAAGAAAAAGAGAAGTATTAAAAAACAAAAAAAAGGGAAAACCCAGTTCAGAACCCAGTTCAGTTTGAGCTTCAACACTTGAGATCTTTGGCATTTGTATATCATGATTTGATTTTGAGTTTTTTCTCGATTGTGGGTTTTGTTAGAAAAAAAGAAAATAAAAAAGCAAATACAGAGGGAAAGACCGTGATAGAGTCTCGTTTATATATTTTACTGATAAAACTTCATATGAGATTATTCAAATTTAATCCAATGAATAAGATACTAAGAATGTATAATAGCTAAAATAAGTACCCATTCGATAAGATATCGAGGATGTATAAGTTAAAATAAACACCCCCCTCCCTCGATAAGATATTAAGAATGTATAATAACTAAAATAAATACCCCTTCGATAAGATATCGAGGATGTATAATAGTTAAAATAAGCACCCCTCCCTCGATAAGATATTAAGAATATATAATAGCTAAAATAAGCACCCCCTTATCTTCTCCGTCGCTGAGGGGCTCAACCCCCATTACTCACCGAACTAAAAACCAAAACCCAGACCCCAACGCCACGCCCCTTGCCCCCTGTCGCCACGCCAAGCTGAAGCAACCAACCTGAGAACAAAGAAGGCCCCCACCCGGACCTCCAGTGAGGACCCCCCCAGAAACCGACTTAAGACGAAGAAGGCTCCTGCCCAGAACTGACCTGAGACGAAGAAGCCCCCGCCCTCGAAACCGACCTGAAATGAAAAAGGTCTCTGCCTGGACCTTCCAGCTAGAGAACACTTGGATTTTGATTTCACCATTCATCTCAAGTGGAGATTCATTAATAGCCATTAGATGAGTAGCTATAGGTAGTGTCTCTAAAAGAGACTCTACCTAAGACTTTCCCATATAGAAAATAGAAGACAACATTAGTAAAAAGAAAAATTAAAAAAAAAAAAAAAAAGAAGAAAGTATGTGCACACAAGAGAAAATGAAGATGGTGGTTGCAGAGGATGACGAAGGGCTCCTTGAAGAAATAAGCTATAAGAGTTTTACTTTCTAATTTTTCTACTAAACATTATTTTGAGGGTATAATTGTCATTTCAGAACCTCCTTTATTTTATTGTGTGACACGTGGTATTTTCCATTCAAATTCTAAAAGAGGGGGGCCAAAGTTGAGGGGAAACAGATATTACAATTTAAAGTTCGGGGGGCAAATCATTACAAAATCCAAAATTCTGGGGGAAATTTTGAAATTTATACTTACAGGAATTATCCATTGAAACCATATGTAACTTTGACATTAGAGGTGAATGTCTGTAATTCTCTTGCATGTTCTTGTTTGTTTATGTTTTTATAATGGTTTTATTATTATCGATAATATAAAATTAGAGTGCCTAATTTTATAGAAAGTTTTTGTTTGGCTAATTTGGAAATGCTTGTTTTTAAAAGATTTAAGCCTCTTGGGAAGTTATACTTGAATTGGATGTTTTGAATTAGATAACCTTTTGAGTTGCTTTGTTTTGACACCGGGGACTAACTACGTATGTGATAAACTCAGTTTCAACATCTCGATTGTAAATATGAAACATTGATTTTTAATTTCGTTTGCATTTATTATTTTCTTTTAAAGCAATTTGGTTTGCATTTATTAGGCATGCTAATGAATCCACTAAAGTTACATACATGTTTTTTTTTTTTTTTTTTGAGTTTCAAAAATATTTATTATAATTGAAGGTCTACTAAAATTAAAAACAAACAAACAAACTTGTAGTATACCACATCGGAAACAAATAGAAAATTTGCTTCTCTCAAACACTTTATATAAGAAATTACAAGCTTCCTTTCACCTTTACGTTTACATGAGGCCTTAATAAAACAAATATATTAAAATAGGTATTAGGAATTAGAAATAAAATCAGGAACTTTAATCATCCCAAAATATTCTTAAAAAATTTAATGAAACATGATTTAAAAGTTTTAAAGTAAACCTCATGTAATGATAGTTTCTCTTTGCTCTTTCAACTTTGTGAAAAAAAAAGGTTGATAATATATTTTACTACAATTATCTAAATCGATAAAAATAGTTTAACTTCAAAACTGAATACTAAAAATAAAAATATTTTGAAAGATAAATAAGATAAATATACAATTTAAATTATTTATGTCTCTCTTGTTTCATTGATAAAGAATGCAAATGTTATTAATGAATATCAGATTTAAAATAAGAAAAATGTTGTGTACGTGAACTCTAATATCAACTTTTTATTACCAACTTATATAGTATATGAGTTGTTATTATTTTATTAGTAAGTATTTAAAGTATTGTCGTATCAATTTTGTATCCATCCATGAAAATATAACACGTGAGTTGACGTTTAAAAAATTAAAAATTGAGTTAGTATCACTAGTTCTACATTAAAGTAAATAAACATAGGTAATACTTATAAAAATTTCCCTTATATCTATCAATTTCCATTGTATTTGTCAAAATGCAAGTTTCCGCTTGTAGTATTAGTAATGAAAAATTTTCCTCTTGTAGTTGCAAACATAGTTTAGTAACAATTTTATATTTGACTTCACCATATGATATTGAATTCAAATTCCCCCATCTCAAATTCAAAAAAAAAAAAGTTACCTCTTATTTTATAATAAGTTTAGGAAAAGTTAAGAAAAAGAAAAGAAATACATTTTTAAGAAAATAGATATAAGAAAAGAAAAATTTTTTTTTCTAGCAAGGTCGTCCATTGCAGGGTCGTCAAGACGATTCATAATTATTATTATTATTTTTTTTCTAAATGACAATCTCACAAAGTAAAATTATGTATATAAAAATAATTTTTAAATGTTAATTTAAAAAATGATCGAACTTTTTTTTTGTAATTTAAGAAAGTGATTGGTGATCTTTGATGGACTATAATTAATTAGGGATTGATCATTGTCAATCAATTATTGACCATAGTCAATTAGTAAAAAATACATATGAACATTAGTTAATCAATATTGTGAATCAGTTACTAATTGATCACTTAAAAAGAAATATATAAGAAAAAAACAACTTTCCTAATTTTTATAAAACTTTAATTAAAATAAATCTCAAAAAAGGTCATTTGCTCCTTAAACTTTAAATCGCTCCCACCTTACCATTTTTGAATATATTCTCATTTAAATTTTTAACTCACTTTGTTAGAATTTTCATTAAAGTGGATAAAAAAGAGATTAGTTATTCTAACTAAACCCCTTTTATTTCTATTAAAAACAAACACAAAAATACAATATGATAGCATTTAACAACCTTTTTTTATGCCTATTTTTAACCGAATTTCCAACAAGTGATTAAGTGTCTGTTTGGATCATAGATCATATTCAGACGTTCAATCAATGTTGCATTCAAATGCAAGAATTTTAATTGTGTAGTCAAATTTTATGTTGTTAAATATAACATTTGAATAGTGTAAAGGTAAAAAAATGAATATAATACGAATTTTCTAAAACTAAAAGTTTAGATTTGAATTTGAGTTGAATTTTTGTGAAATAATATACTATCCAAATGATTTCACTCTAGTAATTTGTCAACCAAACAGATAGTAAATTGAAGTCCAATAATTAACGATGACAATAGGACGAGATGGGAGTGAGTATGATTCTCCCATCTCCATATCCTATTCCCATTTTACCTCCTATATCCACCCCCACACCCACTTAATTTGAGACAGGAACAGGGGTAAATTATACCCATTAGAGGTTATACATACATATCCTACTCATTTATCCATTAAGGGTTAAAAAAAAAAAAAACTCAAAGCAAATTTCATAAAAAACTTTACGACTTAATCACTAATGCAACTAAAATTAATAGTCACATAATTACCATTTTTCTATATTCAGTATAATAAATTAGTTTGTGTTAGTCTATAGTGGAATATGAAATCGAGAGAGATGGGAAGATGAATTTAGAGTCTATACTTCTTATTAATTAGGAGTGTTCTAAAAAACCGAAGCCAACCAAAAAATCAACCGATACAAATTAAAAATTCCTTGCCACATCCCAAAACCGTTTGTGTTGATAAAAAATCTAACTGTTCATATTCGGTTGTTAGAATAGGCTTTTGACCTCGGTTTGGAACTAAACCGACCGAAGGCCGTACCATTTTTATTTTCAATTTTTTTATGTACAATGGTATGTTTTAAAAAGAAAAAACAAACCCAGTTACTGCTTGTAAACTTCTAGGTTACCGCCCCCGAAACCACCATAAACCGACCAACACCGTTTGGAAAATTGATCGATCTTTCCCATACTTGACTTGGTGCTTGGTTCCATATCACGAAAACCGACCGCCCACAAACCGTTGATTATAAACTGATGTACAACCCTAGTTCTTATAGCAAACATTTAAGTTTTCCATAACCTTTTTTGTTTTTTTTCTTTCCAACTTTTTGTGCTGTACGGATATTGATGTATTAGCATAAAATATATTATCAATTGTCATATTTGACATTTTTGGCTTAACGCATTTTTTTTTTTATAATTTCAATCATTGATCGGTATGAATCTCATAAAAGTCTTGTTAGAATTATACTTATCAACAACTAAGACATTGACAGTCACATAATTTGTGAATTGTCATAGCATCTTATCGATCTAGGTAAATATGCATTTATTGATATATTGCTTAGAACTAATATTTATTTTTATGCCCTCCTTTGGTGCGTTTTGGTAAATTGAAAACTTATTACATGTTGAAATAGAATGAAGCCAAGGAAAAAAAATTCATAATGTAGTCTACTGAAATTTTACTACTTTATGATTCAACAGCCATACTTGAAAAATTATCAACCATTGACGTCTGGGTTACAGCATTGTCGATCGGTGTTAACTCCGACTGCCATACTCACGACGAAGTTAGCTCCGGTGATGGTTCAACGACGTGCCTTTAGTCTTTCGTGTTGCTTCTATAGGTGTATAGTTGTTAACCTTTTGGGGATGCCCATGAAACCCCATAATGTTTTTATTCTCTGCTCCTTCCTTTTGTGTTAATCTTGCTATTAGATCATGTATTATAAAATACTTACTCATGATACTTTCACTCAACCGGGACTATACCTTCATGGATATTTGAACCTACCCATTATTTGGTCCAGCTTAGATATCCGGCCTTAACTCTCTTACTGGTATGAGATTTGCCAATTTCCATAGTACTTCATTGCAAGACCTCTATTTGGGTGGAAATAAACTATATGGTGTCATTCCGAGATCAATATTTCAGCAGGTGAAACTCCAACATTTGGATCTTTCATCAAATAATTTTACTGTTAATGTTGAGTTAGAAGACCTTACAAAGTTCAAAGAGCTAGAGATTCTTGATCTCTCATCTAACAATTATCATGGAATTTCAACAGCACCAAAAACTATACCTTAAATAATCGTTTAGATTTGGTTTTGTCATCTTGCAACCTGATTGAATTCCCTCTTTTTCTCAAGTCTGTGCAACGTTTAGATGGCTTAGACCTTTCCAATAACTAATTAGACGGAAGTGTTCCTAAATGGTTATGGGAAGTGGGTAAGGATTCATTCACCTCTTTGGATCTTTCCCACAACTCCTTAACATATTTCGAACCACTTCCGTGGAATAACATGTATATTCTCGATCTTAACTCCAACTTGTTTTCAGGGCCTCTTCCGGTTTCCTCGTCACCTTGTTTACTTTTCCTTTTAGCCCATAAAAATCAATTTTTTGGAGAAACCCCACTTTCTATTTGTAATATGACATCCCTTTATTTGCTTGACTTGTCTAATAACAACTTGAGTGGAAATATTCCCCCGAGATTTGGAAATCTTATAAGTAGCGGTCTCTCGGTGTTAGATTTGAGGAACAATAGGTTCGATGGAATGATTCGATCCATCTTTGCTGAAAGGAAACTCCTTGAAGACTTTGAACCTCAAAGGAAATCAATTGGAAGGTTCACTGCTTAATTGCGAGAACTTGGAAGTACTAGACATTGGTGACAACAAGATAAATGGATCATTTCCCCAGTGGTTGGAGTCACTTCCAAAGCTTCAAGTTCTCATCTTGAGATCAAATAGATTCTTTGGTCTAGTAAGCAATCCCAAGGTAAAATTTCCCTTCCAAAACCTGAGAATCATGAATTTCTCCAACAATGAATTCACATGTCATTTACCAAAAAAATATTTGGAGAATTTTACGGCCATGATGGATGCACATATGGATGGCCTAGAATACATGGGTTCAGGGACTTATTATCAAGACTCTGTGGTGCTTGTGATAAAAGGATTTAAGCGTCAGCTAGAAAAAATCCTTACCATCTTCATAACCATTGATTTTTCAAGGAATAATTTTGAAGGGGGGATTCCAATGTCGCTTGGGAACCTCCAATCTCTTAAAGGGCTCAATTTTTCTCACAACAAACTAATCGGCCAAATTCCAGCATCATTGGGAAACTTGAGCAACCTTGAATGGTTAAACCTCTCCTCAAACAAGCTTTCCGGAAACATCCAACTGCGGAAAATGCAAGAGATTTAAAGGACAAAAGCGTATTTTACTATACAATACTGTAGATTACTGTAGATCAATGTAGAATACTGTAGCAAAAATAATGAAAATGAAGGAAAAAAAAAACAAAAAATTATTGTAGGTCACTGTGCAGTGAACAATGAAAGTTTACATCTTTTTAGTATATATAATAATTTGAGATACATATTTAATTTAGATTGTAATCAAATATGGACAAATGTTGAACTTGACTACTAATGGAGGACTCATTGATGGAACTTGATCCAATTAAACTTAATTCTGTGAATTGATTATATAATTTAGACAGTAAGATGAGAAAAGTATACAAACAAAAAGAGCAAAAGTCTAAAGTCATAAAAGTGGCAGCATATAAAATAAAAAGTCAAAAAATCAAAATAAAAACCGCACTTTGCTATTAAAG
This sequence comes from Ficus hispida, assembly GCA_025413025.1. Classification (NCBI taxonomy): domain Eukaryota; kingdom Viridiplantae; phylum Streptophyta; class Magnoliopsida; order Rosales; family Moraceae; genus Ficus; species Ficus hispida. Next base: position 25,124,147 of record CM046374.1, on the reverse strand, counting down.
CTGTGAAATCGTAAAGTAATTTTCTTCCAACTAAAGTCTAAAGACATTGTACCAGGAAATGATATATATATATATATATATATATATATATATATTAAGGATTGGGAATAAGTGGAAGACGAAGAAAACAAAGTCTACTCCGATGCTCTTTCCTTGGAGTCTTCATAGTGCTGCTTTTTTAAACAAAGACCAAGAAAGTTATAAAATAATAGCAACAATAAAAAAAAAAAAAGAGAAGAGCCACTCAACTTTATGAATTTTTATGATTTTAGAAGGAGAAGGAGGAAGTGTCAAGTTCACATATAATATTTGTAGTACAGTTAATAGGACGTACGTCAATGATTAATAATTTAATTGAAAACACAAAACTGCATTATAAAAATAAATTTTATTAAATAAATTTAGTTTTCAGTGGTCCTGGTTTGAGCCCATCATAGTAACTTGACAAAACGATATAAAAATATCTTAAAAACCCACTGAATATATAAATTAATGAATTCCTAATACATTAAAACTCTGTTATACACATGACTAAATTAGGGGGTCTTTGTAAAAATTTGTCTATTGTTGCTTTCCTTCGCACCCTTGGGAGAAAGCCATTGGTGTATGATTGTTGTCCATCCATATGGTTTTTATTTACTTAAATATTTTTGCTTGGTTTAATGTTTGTTAAATAACTAATTGTGATATTCGAGCCAGTTTCTTCTAATGCTATTTACTTCCTCTCGATATTTATTTATATTTAAATGTACGTACGTATGTATGTACTGAAGCCATCGAATAAGAAAAATTATAACTTTATTTCCATTCAATACTTGACATAAATAACTATGTTCTTATTAATAGAAAATTATATCTAATTTCATTTTCAAATAGTGCTTCAAATGAAAAGAGCGAATTTTTTTTTTTTTTTTTCTAGCTCTGCTACTGTCGGAAGCTAGAAAGGGTATATATTGGTATACACCTGAGAGACATATCGATTAATTTGACTACTACTAATGGATGACCCATTAATGGAACTGGATCCAATTAACTTAATTCCGTGAATTAATTACTTCTTCTAGACTGGAAGATGAGAAAAGTATACAAACAAAAAGACCGAAGTCTGAAGTCAAGAAAGAGGCAGCTATATAAAAAATTAAAAAAAAAAAAAAACCCCACTTTAATTTGCTATTAAAGCTTTACAACTACGAAGTAATTTTCTTCCAACTAAAGTCTAAACCATTGTACGAGAAATTATATTTTTAAAGGGATTGGGAGTAAGTGATGGAAGACGAAGAATATGAAGTCTACTCAGATGATCTTTCCTTGGAATCTTCATGGTGCAGCTATTATTAATAAAGACCAAGAAAGATTGAGAAAATAAATAAATAAATAAATGAAGAAGAGCCACTCAACCAGGCAGAGATTGAAAGTAAGTAGTCAATAAAGCAAAACATTATATATTCTGGGATCACGATAGAATTTTTATAATTTTAGAAGGAGAAGGAGGTGTAGCAAGTTCACACATCATGTCTATACTATAATTAATAGGACCATGTTTAATCTTTACTTGAAAACATAAAACTGCACTAAAATTTTGAGTTTTTTTTGTTCGCGGAAACTTTGGTGGCCAAAGTCTTTGTGTTGTGTGTGTGTGTGTGTGTGTATCTGTTTGTGTGCATGTGTGTGTCCTTGTTCTTGAATTTCCATGACTGGCCAACTTTTTGGTCGTGTGGAATGGAATAAATGCGAACCCTTCATTGAATGATAATGCATTGAAGAGGTGAAAGAAGGAAGACAAACAAATAGTTCTTGACTTCCAACTTTCCAAACCGTGGTAGAAAAGGTAGAAAATCCACCCTAGAGTCCTTCTAGGATTTGATTCCATGGTCATGTATTTTTTTGATTTGTGCATAAAAATTTTTAAACCATTCTGCATTAATAACTTTTGCAATCCAAATGGCTGCTTTTGTTTGAATTTATGTTATCTTTTTTTCCAACCAAAGTCTAAAGTCATCATGACATGAAGTCGGGATATGGTTAAATGCATATGTGTGTGTATATATATGTATTTATATATATGTAAGTGAAAGACGAAGAAAAAGAGAGTTCACTCTGTGTCTTTCCTGAAACCTTTGTACTGATGCTAGAAAGATATCTTAAAAAAAAAAAAAAAATATTCCGTCGAGTTTGTTCATTTATATTCTATTTATTACTTTTTGTACATACAGATAATATACGTTTGTTTACATCTTTAGACTGCTGACAGAAACAATTAAAATCAATTAGATTGGCACTAACTTATTTTCTTAATTACGCCTTCATAAAAAAAAAATTTAAGTTTTTTGAATTTTTTGGAATATTTTCAATTTATACCTTGCATTTTGAGCAAATAAAAAAAAATATGAAGTGTATAAAAATATAAAAATATAATTATTTGTTCTCAACATAATACTTTAGATTCAATTTGATATCAAATTCTTACCTTCTGTAGATCAAATGCTGATAATTTAAACCATTAAAATGATGACTTTATCTTTTAAAATATATCATGAAATATATGTATATTAAAATTGTTGAGCTATTTGTAGAGATCTAACTAACAAAAGATAACTTAACTCAATTTCACATATTCTAAATAAACATTTTTCATCAATAAATCTAACAATACTTATAATATTCACCAACAAGTTAATTGCAGTTTTTTTATGTTAGCACTTTTAATTAAACTAGGTTATGTTTACTTATAAATTTAATATATATATATATATATAACTTTTTTCCAATGTATTATCATATCATATATACATCTTTATTTAGTATTAATCTGTATGAATTAAAGATAGACATATGTTATATGTATTATATCCTAAAGACAAAAAATAGAAAGGACAAATAGGGACACTCAACCAAAAGAAATATTTATATAAACAATTAACAGGGAGACGTGTCAACTGGAGGGGAGGCTAGATCAGTAAAGAACAAAAAAGAAAAAGAAGAGGAAAAGGAGATTAGATGTTAGATATTAGATTAGGAGATTTGATTTGATGTATAGAAGACACAGGATCTTTAAAAAAAAAAAAAAAAAAAAAAAAAAAAAAACTTGAGAGGAGTTTGTCGTACGTCTTGCAAAGACCTAGAGATGACTTGATAGAGTTAAATACCAGCACATAGCTGGCATTTGCATACAATTATCACCATTTTAGCTGCCAAGAAGACATGGCTTCAATGTCTTTCTCCCTTCTGATTCTACTTCTCCTCTTAATATTCCTTTTCTCACCATTTCCTTCCTTTTCTTCTACGCAGTGCCGTCCTGACGAGCACTCTGCTTTGCTCCAACTTGAGACCTCTTTCCCCATTGTTGATCCCTCTCTTGCCTTCTGTCTCAGAGCAAACGAATTCGGAGTCATCTATCCGTGGACGTCTTGGAACAAGAACACAAATTGTTGCGAATGGGTTGGAGTCACGTGTGACAACCTTACGGGGCACGTGATTGGCCTTGACCTTAGTTGCAGCGGGCTTAGGGGCACTATTCACCCCAACAGCAGCCTTTTCTCCCTCCGCCATCTCCAGAGTCTTGACCTTTCTGAAAATGAACTCAGAATAGGAGCAGCTGCGTTCAAAGCACTCGCTATGAACTTAACCAACTTGAGACAACTCAGCCTGTCCAGCGGAAGTGACTTGTCGACGGTGCCTCTTGTCTCATTGATGAACTTGTCATCTTCATTAACATCTCTTGATCTAAAATACTGTCAGTTGCATGGGGAGCTTCCGCAGAACATTTTCCAGTCGCACAAACTCCAGAGCCTTCTTTTAGGAGGTAACCATCTTAGTGGCCCGATTCCATGGTACTCTCTAAACCTTGAATCACTCTTTTACTTGGATCTTTCATTCAACAATTTCATTGGCCAACTTCCGGAAGTTTTCAGTAATTCCACCACAAAGTATTCTTCATATGACTCTTCAATATATCCTCCTGGTAGCTTTCCTTCAAATCTACTCTCATTATATTTGTCCGATAACTTACTCAACGGGACTATACCTTCATGGATATTTGAACTATCATATTTGATCAGCTTAGACATCGGACTTAACTTTCTAACTGGTGAGATTCGCAATTTCCATAGTACTTCATTGGAATACCTCTCTTTGGGTAGAAATAAATTACATGGTGTCATTCCGAGATCAATATTTCAACAGGTGAAACTCCAATATTTGGATCTTTCATCAAATGACTTCACCGTTAATGTTGAGTTAGAAGACCTTACAAAGTTAAAAGAGCTAGAGATTCTTGTTCTCTCATCTAACAATGTATCATGGAATTTCAACAGCTCCAAAAACTATACCTTAAACAATCGTTTAGATTTGGATTTGTCTTCTTGCAACCTGATTGAATTCCCTCTTTTTCTCAAGTCTCTGCAACTTTTAGGAAGCTTAGACCTTTCTAGTAACCAATTACGCGGAAGTGTTCCTAAATGGTTATGGGAAATGGGTAAGAATTCATTCACCTCTTTGAATCTTTCCCACAACTCCTTAACATATTTAGAACTACTTCCGTGGAATAACATGGATACTCTCGATCTTAGCTCCAACTTGTTTGCAGGGCCTCTTCCTGTTTCCTCATCACCTCATTTAGTTTACTTTTTAGCCTCAAAAAATCAATTTTTTGGAGAAATCCCACTTTCTATTTGCAACATGACATCCCTTTCTTTCCTTGACTTGTCTAATAACAACTTGAGTGGAAATATTCCCCCGTGCTTTGGAAATCTTATAAGTAGCGGTCTCTCAGTGTTAGATTTGCGGAACAATAGGTTCGATGGAGTGATTCCTCCATCTTTTCCCAAAGGAAACTCCTTGACAACTTTGAACCTCCAAGGAAATCAATTGGAAGGTTCACTACCCCAATCATTGCTCAATTGTGAAAACTTGGAATTACTAGACATTGGCGACAACAAGCTAAATGGATCATTTCCCCAGTGGTTGGAGTCACTTCCAAAGCTTCAAGTTCTCATCTTGAGATCAAATAGATTCTCTGGTACAGTAAGCAATCCCAAGGTAAGATTTCCCTTCCAAAATCTGAGAATCATGGACCTCTCCAACAATAAATTCACAGGTCATTTACCAACAAAATATTTTGAGAGCTTTTCGGCCATGATGGATGCACATGTGGATGACCTGGAGTACATGGGATCGACAGGAAGATATTATCAAGACTCTGTGGTGCTTGTGATAAAAGGATTTAAGATTCAGCTGGAAAAAATCCTTACCATCTTCACCACCATTGATTTCTCGAGGAATCATTTTCAAGGAGAGATCCCAATGTCACTTGGGAACCTCAAATCTCTCAAAGGCCTCAATTTTTCTCACAATAAGCTAACTGGTCAGATTCCACCAGTGTTGGGAAACTTGAGTAACCTTGAATGGTTAGACCTCTCCTCAAACAAGCTTTTTGGAAACATACCACTGCAATTGGCTGTCAATTTGTATCAACTTGAAATCTTAAATCTTTCAAGCAACAAGCTGCAGGGACAAATACCTCGCGGAAATCAATTCAATACATTCAGTAATGATTCATACAGTGGAAATCCAGGATTATGTGGATATCCGCTGTCTAAATTATGCAGTAATGGTGTGCCACAACAGCACGATCAAGATGATGATGATGGAGATAACAAGAGTGCAATGATTGAATGGAAGGTGGTGATGATGGGATATGGAAGCGGACTAGTGATCGGAATATCTGTTGGATACATGGTGCTTTTCAGTAGAAGCTTCGATTATTGGTTCTTCAAAAGATTTGGAGGAGGACGTCGTCGTAGAACCAGCACTCGCTCAAGAGGGAGGAGAAGGTCAAACTAGCAAGCAGAGAAAAACAGAGTCTCATAGCAAGTATGGAAGAGTAAGTTTGTAATGTGTTCTGCAATTATAAATACTTGTTTCTTTATAAGAACCGAACAGTTTCGGTAACATAATTTTTTTCCTCTCTCTTGTGGCAGGAAGATGCATGAAGAGTAGTGTTGATGATCAAATTGGCATGGATTAAGGCATGACTCAGATAAGACCACTATCGTGTCGTTTAGCTAATTTGTTGTTCCATAAATCTGTAATAAGAGTGCCTAATGAAATTTAACCGTTATTGAGAATTCGATCATAGGAAATCCTGATGTTGTGAAGTTTGTATTTTAAGTTCTTGTTCAATGGAATTGTCAGTTTTGCTTTTTGTTTAACGTATAACATAAATCTAATTATATACATATGTGTAACTATATAATTATTAGATCTAAAAGAACAGAAAACAAACATTAAACTCTTGACGATCTGTGTAGTCATCCAAACATTAAACTCAACAGCCTCCTCATATTCTGTAATAGCATACTGAAGCTTATTTGTTTTCGTTTCTTAGAATTGTGTCGTTTGTGATATTTATTGTAGTTCTGTAAAATTGTTGTCATGCTAGTGTTTCGACATCTCACATAAGCAGTACTACATTTTCTTGAAGAATTAAATGCTAACTCTAAGGAATTAAAATGCCTCTTATGATATTCACATAAGCAGTACTACATAATTAGTTTGTATTTCACATGATTTATAATTTAATTTAAAAAGAAAAATAAAATGTTACCCGTCTCTCCTAATTAATAAATTTAACTTAATTTGAAGATATACGCAGAAGTGATATTATTAAAAAAAAAAAAAAAATCTCTCTATTCTATTTAAGCTTCAAAACACCGAAAATTTTTGTTTAAAATGTGATTGAGATAAACCATTATTCTCTTGGTTCAGAGAGAAAAGAGGAATAAAATCCTATTCACATACCCTATCATAAATTGTCATGGATATTGAGGTTTTGTATGATTTATTAAATTTTTTTTAATATTTATCCAACTTTACACATATTCAAATGTTCTCTTCACATGTATACTTTCAGGTTACTTATTTGTTTTCAGTATCGTAGTACTTTCAGTTTCATATATTCTTTGAAGATTTATGCTTCGTTTGGAAAACTATTTCAAACCAAAATTTTCATTTCACTTTTTTCTTTTTTCTAAAAACGTTTTTTGTCTTTTCTGAAAAAGTTTTTGTTAACATAAATTTACTATTGAAATTTAAAATTTCCAACTCAAACTCATTCACTAAACGGACCCTTAAATATAACTAACTATTACTAGTGTAACATACTTCCTAAGTACTGTTTAGATCCAAGTCAACTACAGATGTTACGGTATCTCTTGTATTGTAAAATCTTTTCACCGAGTTAAATAATAAGAACTAATCAATAGTCATGGTATTATGGAAGCAAGAGATTGAGTATACTTTTATACTTGTCACTCTAAATTTGAAAGTTTAGAATTCAAAATATTGTGAAATTAGACACTAATATAGTTGATTTTGATAATTCTCTCGAGATATTAAATTTTAAATATAAATACTTAAAAATCAAATTTTAAAGTGGAAATTAGACTCTTTTTAAACTGTTATAAGAATGTAATAATTAAAAGAATTTCATGAGTAAAAATACACATCGAAACTAACATTATTGATTTGTGCTTTACATGATTATTCGTGGTTTATTTTTTAGTTACACTAATAAAATCTCTTATATGTGACGACAAGATTCATAAGTACCGAGATTAATGCTAAAACATTTTTAATTTTTTTCTTCTTATCAATTTTTTCGTCATTACCGTTCTTGCTAAGTGGGTCCAACGAAGCTAATAATGTATTCTAATATTTGACTAATTTCATACGGGTTACATAACGAACCACCTGATTTCCCGTATTTGGAAAAAGGTGAAGCAACTAATTTGTCTACTTCAATTTCGGTCATTTCATGTATATTTTTACAAGGGAACCACAAAAAAAAAAAAAAAAACAAAAAAAAAAAAAAGGTTGTAGAATTCCAAATACAAGACATGCACATAGCATACTAGTGAGAAATGAGGAAGATTTCTTTCTTTCTTTCTTTTCAGCAAGTCATGGACCATTTGAAAGCTGACACTTGGAATATATAAGCTAATTTGCATTGGAAATGGTAAGTTCAGAAGTAGAAAGAAAATGTCCAACCCAGTAAATAAGTTACACAAGCAGTAGGATTTGTTTCTGTTATCTCACAAATGGTTTATATGATTCATCTAATGGGACCACATAAGATTACTATATGTGAGTATCGAGATCCAATCTTTTTTAAGTTACAATGATCTTTAATAGAATTCAGGTTAAACACAGAGACACATATTTCGTCAAGATTTTGACTTGATATTTCTTTTCACTTTTTTCATGTAATAAAGTCATTAATATTTATGTAAATGTCTGAGAAGTTACAATCATCTAGATAACTTTGAAAATTTTATACGTGATGGCATAGATTAGTGTGCAAATACTTTTTGTATGTTACAATATGGCACATCCAATTATCACCAATTATCATCAATTAATTATAAAACATATTGTTATGATTTGTTTTGTAATTATGAATTTAGTAAATTAAGGGCGTCTAATATGAAATATTTTAGCAACTCATATTTCTCCATATATCTTTATTTTTCTCTTTGTATTTATGTATTTTCTGAGCATTGCATCTTCCTCTCTTCTAGCAAACATAGCCGGGACCCACAAAGACTTTATCTTGACTCTCAAAAGTCCTCTATAGAGAGTGACCATCTAGAAGTCTTACCATAAGAAGACCTCCGGATACTCTTCTTCTGCACGGAACACAGGTAGACAAGTGATTGAAGACTTTGATGCAAAATCTGCAACATATCTGGTACTTTCTATGCTGCTAATCAATTTTCTAATTTGTCGTTGTTTTTGCAAAGCACGTTATTTCTTTGTATAAGGGATTGGTCATAAGTGGAAGACCAATTCCAAGATGACTTCCTACGGCATATGTATGAACATGAAGACCATGTAAAGAGCAATAATATTAAAGCGATCGACACTTGCATAAAATTTGCGATTTGACTGTCCCACGGGGAACGTTCAATTAGGGCCTAGCTAGGATACTATGGTCCAATTGTTCATAAAAAAATAAAAATAAAAAAAATCAAATCAGGTTGTATAATAGCAACCATAAAGGAAACTTACAGGAATTATGGTCCATTCAACATTCGGTTTGGAAAAATTTTTGAACATAACTCAAAACTTTTTTTTTTTTTTTTTTTTTAAAAGTGTTTTATCTCAAAAAAATTTAAAATTTACAGTTCAAAACTATGTTTCAAATGGACCAATAGAAACGGTTCAGCATTTTCTTCTTCTCCTGTCCTGCAATAACTTTAAAAAACCAAAAAGAAGAATCGAACGGACAAAAGCAAAAGTTTTATTCCAAGAAGTTAATTGATTTGGCTTTTTTCTAGTACTTTTTATATGCTCTCTTTGTGTTGATCGGCACGAAAAGTAACGTATTTAGGCGTGGTATGTCGGAGTCTTCGTTCGAAATAGAGCCACTACAACTTTTATCAACATGTACTCCAATGACTTTAAAAACCCAAAAAATAAAAATAAAAAATAAAAAATAAAAAAATAAAAAACAAATAGACAAAAACAAACATTAAGCATGCGTTTGGTGTTAAGGTTTGGATTATAGAATTTAGGTTTGAATTGATTATACGTTTATCGAGATATTTGAATTGTTGGAATTCAAAACCGTAAAAACTTGAAATGTGTTTAGAAAATTTTTTTTAATATAAATCTTGTTTTATTTGTCTCGAAATTCTTTGTAATTTTAAAAATAAAAATAAAAATTAGTTGGTTCTAAAGCTTTATTTTGTTTTTAAAGATTTGATAGAATATGTATATTCAAATTATCCTTAAATAGTAAATTATTTATAATTTATGTTGTTGTTTTAATATGTTAGTTAATTTTTCGTTTACCAAAATGCCCCAACTTTTTTTTTCTTTTTCATTATTTTCCTAGTGGAATAGCCAACATCTTCGCGACGAGAAATTGTCAGTTCTTCTTAATGTAATCAAGTAAACCGTGGGACCTAAACAAAGATACTTCTAAATCATATATTAAACGATGGACCACCAATCGTTGAAATCTTTTCTCGCCACAAGTGGTATTTCTCATCTTACCACTCCATCACACACTCCCGAACACAACGGCCTTTCTGAACGTCGTCACCGCCACATTGTAGAAACTGGACTCACCTTACTCCATCATGCACACATGCCCCTCACTTTTTGGCCACATGCTTTCTCCACAGCAGTCTATCTCATAAATCGTTTGTCAAAAGTTGACCTTTCTATGAAATCATCATTTGAAAAATTATTTAACAACCAATCAAATTACTCCAAATTAAAAGTATTTGGTTGTCTTTGTTATCCATGGCTCCGGCCATTTGGGTCTCACAAACTTGATCCTCGGTCTCAACCTTGTGTTTTCCTTGGTTATTCTTCCACACAAAGTGCATACCAGTGTTATGATCCAATTTCGAAAAAAAAATTTATTTCTCGTCATGTTAATTTCATCGAGTCAATTTTTCCTTTTTCTCATCAATCATCAACTCTTCCACGTCCCACAGATACCACCTTCTAAGAATGGACACAAATTAACCCATCAATGCAAATTTCCACGTCCATTTCTCTTCCCCAATCTATGTCGAATCCCATTAATCTCTCCAATCACCAAATCTCCTCCAATCAATTCACTCCCATAAATACTCCACTAATCACTCCTACTCCCCAACCAAATCTCAATTCCATGTCTACAACCTCCACTAATTCTCAACTCCACAATTCTCTCTCATCAAATTTCAACTCCTCTGATTCACCTTTCCCTAACACAAACCCCTCATTTATTTTTATTTTCAAAACGAAATTTTTAGACATCCAAACACTATCTTATTCTCAGAATGAAAAGACTTTTTCATTTAAAATTAGAAAATTGTCTTTTCGAAAATGGACGCATGATCCAAACGAAGATGCTCAAGATTTCGTTGCACCAGTCCCCCATAAATGAACTGGGGGACTGTAGAAGAACCCTTTGTTTTGTTTTTTTGGGTAATGTTTAGCTGTAAGTTTCTGGACAATGATGAACATTAAGTAGTGGTGTGTTTTGGGCCAACAAACTACGTAACATATTCATGCAAAAACGTAATAGCTGCCACAACATTTCCTTCAAAAGCTGGTCTTTTACTTCCGGTTTTTTCTGGACTCTTACCGGTATCATAATCCTTATTACTAAAACACCTGCACAGAATAGAGATTGAAACCAACAAATTTACATTATAAGAGCCAACAACGAGAAGCTAGGCGTACATAAATATCTAAAACACAAGCCTCTTCTGTTTACACTAATGAGGAATCAGAGTCAATGACTTCAACAATTTCATAGAATTTCGAGTCACGTACTTGGACTTGACATGAGTTGGATCCAGTTTCTAGGCCCTTTTATTCTCGTTTTACGGCATTTTTTGACAAGATTATTGACGTTTTCATTTTTATTGCATGTACTAAACTGATTTGTAGTGATTTTCCTTTTCACTGCAAGCATTAGAAGAAGAAAAAAATGCTCTGATTGTTTATGGCCATACAAGGAGAAGTAAAAATTTATTGTCTTCATCATGCGGTTCCGATATTCTGTTACTTTGTCTAATTTCAAATATTTTAGTGTTGAATCTAGTGTACCGTGATTTTTTACATAAATGAAGCTTTAAATTGGATCTCTGTAAAAAGATTTTGAATATTAGGATTGTGACAACCAATTTCAATCTAACCCAACCCAGACAATACGATTTGTGAAGACACAAATTGTGATAATAATAAATGATTGATAAGAACAGTAAACAAGAATATGGGTCAATGATTTTTATATCTTGTGGAACAGGTATAATGAAATAAATCTGATCCATGATTAATATTACACCAAAATTGATAGGCCACAACAGGACTTGTCATGAAGTCTAGTTTTGCTGTTATAAGTCATGAATTGATGGGATATGGAACCACTTTAATTTAACTTAATCGAGAAGATACGTTATGGATGCGAATAGATTTCATTATTATGAATACGCACTTAGTATCGTTCCAAAGTGTCCTAATTTTTCCTCCATGATCAAAAAGAAGTTTTCATCCTCTGGTTATTCAAATTCGAGTTACGAGAATCTAAGATGAATTGGACATCGATGTTATATCTTTCTATTTTATTCCCAATCCCTTGTTATATCCTTTTCATAAAGCCGTGTTAAACACGATATGATTAAAACGAAATGTCATAAGTTTTGGAATCTTTCTTTGTCAAAATAGTAAATTGCTTGACAAGGAACATGGCCGAATTTTCCTCTATGCATTAATTGAAAGTCTTTAGTAACAATCTCCGTGAGTGAACCTGGAAATTATGAATGAAATCAGTAGTCATTGAATGAAAAAAAAAAACAGAAAAAAAAAAAAAAAATATATATATATATATATATATATTAAACTGCATTACAAGTCATTCTGATCTCCATTCTATGAGCTAGGGAAGGGAATCAAAAAGATAATAAACAAACAAGATCAGTCATTATTAAAATAAACTTTAGAAATCATCAAGTTTCTATACATGTGTTAAAAAATATGGTTATGAATTTAATTTTTAACAGAAGAGTACATGACCTCAAGTGAACCATTATGAGACAGAAAGTTGGTCAAGAAAACAGAGGACCTACAATTATAACCTCTTCTAATTGATTTGAAGATTCCTTATCAATCGGTTAAATCATCCGGACCACCTTGATCAGAACCTACAAGAAGAGAACTTTGTTGTAATGCCGTGAAAAGACCTCTCTCTCTCTCCGTCTCTCTTTATTTTGAAATATTTGAGATTTTAAATTTTAAATACGATAATTTGAAAATCAAAATTGAGTGAAGTTTGGCGTTTTTTAAAACAACTATATAAATGTAATAATTAAAATAATTTAGACGAAAAATGCACCTCTAAACTAACATCATTCATTTGTGCTTCATATGATAATTCGTGGTTTGTCATTTATTTACATTACAAAAATCTCTTCTATGTAACAAGAAAATTCATAAGTAACGAAGATGATCAAAATTCTAATTTCTTTTCTTATAATAATAATTTTTTATTATTATTCTTGTCAAGTAGGTCCAATGAAACTAATATTAACTTATTCAAAAGGGGTAGGACCACTTGATTTTCAACGTTTGGAAAAAAAGTGAAACATCTTTGTCTACTTCAATTTTGGTCATATCATGTCTACTTTAACGACAAAACACGACATTAGTTGTAGAATTCCACATACAAGACATAAAAATAACATTCACTAGTGTGCGATGAGAAAGATTTCCTTCTTTCTTTTCGGTGGTTCATGGACTACTTGAACACTGACATTTGGAAAATGTAAGGAAACTTGTATTGGAAATGGGAAAGTTCAGACGAAGAATAAAATGTCCAATCCAATGAATAAGTTACACAAATAATGGGATTCATTCCTATTACACACAAATGATCTGTCCTATCTACTTAGTGGGACCTACATGAGACTATCTATGCATGAATACTGAGATACAATCCTTTTTAATTTAACGTTGGCCCCTTTAAGAATTCATGTTAAATACATAAGATACATATTTTGTATCAGTAAAAAGACATTAACTTGGTATTTCTTCTAACTTTTTTTCCCCTGTAAGTATATATATATATATATGTATATATATATATATATAAATGTCTAAGAAGTTATAATCATCAAGATAACTTTGGAAATTTTGTACATGATGGCTGGAATAGATTAGTGGAAATTTTGTCACAAGATGGCTCATCCAATCACCAATTCGTTTTCTAATTATGTATTTGGCAATCAGGGGCTTCTATAGGATATGTTTTTAGCAATGCATATTTCTCCAAATATCTTTCTTTTTAATATATATGTTGTTATGTATTTTCAGATTTTTGAATCTTCCTCTCTCCTAGGAGGTCTTTCATAGTCATATTCCTAAGGTGATTGAAATTTTTTTTGAATATGCAATGCTCATATAATCCTAAGGGAAATAGGAAAGGATTCTCATTGGAATCCAGGAGACACATTTTCTTCTCACTATTTTTTAAAATTCAAGTGCCACATGTAGATTGTAGTCAAATATATATGGACAAATAATTTACTTGACTAATACTAATAGATGACTCATTGATCATGGAACTTGATCAAATAAACCTAATTCCGTGAATATATTATTTAATCAAGAAAGGAAGATGAGAAAAGTATCCGAACAAAATAACCAAAGTCTAAAGTTACAAAAGAGAATTTCAATTAATTAATAACTTTTATTAAATCAATTTTGTTTTCAATCGGTCCTGACTTGAGTCCAACGTAGTAATTTAACAAAATAATTATAGTATAAAAAAATCTTAAAAACCCACTGAACGTATAAATTAATGAAATTCCTAATATATTAGAACTCTGTTGTACATATGACTAAATTTAAGGGTCTTTGTAAAATGTTTGTCTATTGTTGTTAATTGTTGGTTTCCTTTCACCTTTGAGAAGAGAATTCAATGTTTGTATGACTGTTGTCCTATGTTTCTTTTTATTTATTTTTATTTAATAATAGTATATAATTGAGCTATGGTTTTTATTTACCTATTGTAGTTTGTGATATTGTTGTGTAAATATAAGTAGATTCATACTTATGCTTAGTTAAACAAATTCCACGGAGTATGGTTGTATTTTTGTAAATTGAAGTATTTCCTTCAACAAAGTTATATATATTTGAAAATGAAGTACATTCATGAATTTTGCTTGCTGAAAAAAATAATAATAGAGCATGTCAACTTTTTTTTGGTTATTGATTTTCAATTAATTCAGAAATCAAAAAATTAAGAAATCTTCTAAATTTGATCAATATTAAAAAAAAAAAAAAAAACTGTTGTTTTTCCGCTCAAATCAAATTTTAAGTTGGTCCACATGGTAAAGGTGTTAACAAAATTAAAGGTTGGATTGGACAAATTATACAGCACTACCATTAAGGAAGGAAAATTTAAAAAAAAAAATTAATAAAAAAAAGTGATCCAACAATTAATACTTGGTAGATTTGTTTCTTGCGAAAGAAACGATATCCATGATCTCTATGCATTCAAACAGCGAATAAACATATATATATATATATATATATATAATATACATATATGTGTACCTATTTATATAGACAATCCCACATTCTCACATTGAAATTCGGTTTTTGCTTCTAGAAGGTTTTTGAGTTTCTAGGAATTTTTTACAAAATTGATCCCACAAAACAATATAGCTAGTGAAATGACCTTATACTTAGACCGACACAGGGAACATACATAAGACTAGTAGGGTAACATTAAATTCCCATACAGAAATAGACAGGAATGAAATTTATCACGAAATAAATTTCTAAAATATGATTTAAAAAATAACAATAAGTCTGACGGAATATGCTTGTGATCATATGTACTCCTCTTATATTGGGTGCCTATAAATATGCATTTGTCGCATGGCATGTCATTCCACACAACATTAAGAATACATTCTCTTTTAATTTCTCACTGAAATCATGATGATGGTGTTCCTTGCATGGTTGGGTCTCCTTTTCTTCTTCCTTTTTACTTCTCTATTCAACTCTTTATCTGCTCTTCCTTCTTCTCACTATCCTTCTCATCTTCCACTGTGCCATCCCCATGAAAGTTCTGCTTTGCTACACTTCAACAACTCTCTTTCCATAATAAATGATACTTCTTACTTTCCTTTTTGTGCTCATTCTTTAGGAATTACTAATCCTAATAGTACAGTGTATTGGAATATGAGCAGCGATTGTTGCACATGGAGTGGAGTCACATGTGATGACGTCTTTGGTCATGTCGTGAGGCTTGATCTTGGCTGCAGTGGGCTTCAAGGCATCATCCATTCCAACAACAGTTTGTTCCTCCTCACTCATCTCCAATCACTTGTTCTCTTCTCTAATTATCTTTATGGTTCCGAAATTTCACCCCACTTTGGTAGGCTTTCAAGTATGATTCACCTTGACCTGTCTGATTCTGGTTTCACAGGCCAACTCCCTCTCGAGTTCTCTTACTTATCTAGTTTGGTTACACTTGATCTTAATTGGAACTATGATTTGAGACTAGAGACGTCTAGTTTGAAACGAATTGTTGCAAACTTAACTAGTCTTAAAGAATTGAAATTGAGAGATGTCAACATGTCTTTTGCCTCACCTAATTCCTTTATGAATCTGTCAATTTCTTTGATATATCTTGATCTTCATTTCTGTAGTCTGAAAGGAGAGCTTCCAGAAAATATTTTTCACCTTCCAAGACTTCAGAAGCTTGATTTAAGTTACAATTGGAATCTCAATGGTTCATTTCCTCAATATAATTGGAGTAGTCAATTGAGAAATCTAGATCTTTCTGATACTGAGTTTTTGATAGATTTACCTTATCTCACCAAAACTTTAAAGTATTTGAATACTCTGTTTCTAAGCTTCTGCAAGTTGAGAGGTTCGTATCCTGCGCTTCTGGGCAACTTAACACAAATCACATCCTTAGACCTCTCTTTTCATAATTTTGGTGGTCGAGTCCCATGGTCCTATCTTAATCTAGAGAAATTGACTCATTTAGGTCTCTCCGGAAATAATTTCATAGGTCAGCTCCCTGACATTTGCAACAACTCCACAAAAATATCTTTTTTGTGTGATTTTCCAAAACATCAGTCATTGGGTTCTGTTCCTTTGAATTTGAAAGTCTTGAGACTATCTAGTAACTTACTCAATGGGACAATACCTACTTGGTTATATTCCCTCCCACAATTGCAGAATCTAGATCTAAGTAGAAACCAAATCACTGGTCACATTGATGAATTCCAATATACTTCTTTGGTTACTCTTAGATTAGCATATAACAAACTACAGGGTTTTATTCCACGATCCATTTTTCAGCAAGTGAATCTTGTAAACTTATATCTTTCATCGAATAACTTGAGTGGATCCAACTGGTTAGACCAGCCTTCAAATTTAAAAAATCTCAATCTTATTGATCTTTCTTTTACTAGCATATCAAGGGATTCCATCAACTCCATCATATCTGCTTTGCCCAATACCCTTCAATCCTTGTATTTGTCTTCGTGTCAGATCAGTGAGTTCCCACTCTCTTTAAGAAGCTTTGAAAATTTAGAAGTCTTGGACCTTTCCAACAACCAAATTGAAGGGATTGTTCCCCAATGGTTTTGGAACGTTGGGAAGGATTCATTGTGGTATCTAAATATTTCTCACAATCTCTTGACACATATAGAACAAATTCCTTGGAAAGGCATATATTTTATTGACCTAAGCTCCAACCAGCTTCAAGGTCATCTTCCAATTCCACCACCTTCAACTTCCCTGTTTTCAATCTCAAACAATCAATTCAATGGAGAGATATCTCCTCTGTTTTGCGACCTTAGTCAGATTGAAGTCCTTGCTTTGTCAAACAACAGTTTGAGTGGGAACATCCCCGCATGCCTTGGAAATTCTAGCAACTCCTTCTCTGTTTTAGATTTGCGGATGAATAGTTTCCATGGCGTAATCTCTCTAGCTTTCTCAAATTTATACTCCTTGAGGACTTTGACCCTCAATGGAAATCAGTTGGAAGGATCATTGCCCCAGTCATTGCTCAGTTGTGAAAATCTGGAAGTTTTAGATGTTGGAAACAACAAGATAAATGGATCCTTTCCCTACTGGTTGGAGTCTCTTCAAGAGCTGCAAGTTCTTATCTTGAGATCTAATCGATTTGCTGGTTCCATAAGTAATCCAAAGGGAAGATTTCCCTTTCAAAAGCTAAGAATCATTGACCTTTCAAACAATCGATTTACCGGTCCATTGCCCACAGAATATCTTAGGAATTTTGTGGCTATGATTGATGCTCATACAGATAGCTTGGAATACATGAGAGAATCCATATGGAAGGATTACTATTATCAGGATTCAGTGACGGTGGCAATGAAAGGATTCGACACTGAGCTGGGGATCCATACCATGTTTATAGCCATTGACTTGTCAAGAAATTACTTCATTGGAGAGATTCCAAAGTCCATAGGAAAGCTCAAATCACTCAAAGGGCTGAACTTTTCAAGCAATAGACTTACAGGTTCCATTCCAGCATCATTGGGAAACATAACCAGTCTTGAATGGTTAGACCTTTCCTTAAATGATCTGATTGGATGGATTCCTCCTCAATTGGCAGATTTGACAGAGCTTGAATTCTTAAACCTTTCTCTCAACAAATTAGTGGGACCAATACCAAGTGGAAAGCAATTCAACACGTTTGACAATGATTCATACATAGGAAACCTTGAATTATGTGGGTTCCCTCTGTCCAAATCATGCAGCAATGATGAGGCACGACATGATGATCGAGGCGATGATGATGAAGAGCATGGCAGCGGAATGATTAATTGGAAGGTGGTGATGATGGGATATGCAAGCGGACTGGTGATCGGAATCTCTATTGGATACATGGTGTTTTTCAGTAGAGGTTTTGATTACTGGTATATGAAGAGATTTGGAGAAGGACAGTGCCGTAGAACCAGCAGAGGGAGGAGAAGATCAAATTAGCCAGCAGAGGAAAACATAGTCTCGTTGGATGCCTGGAGAAAGGTAAGGTTACAATATCTTTTCAGTTAAAGCTATAGTTGTTTAACTTTTAGAACCAATCCTATTCAGCTTACAATTATTTTGCTTTCCTTTGTGTTTTTGGATTTTTCTATTGTACAGGAAGGTGCATGAGAGGCATTGTCGATGATAACGAGCAACTAGTGCTCTACCCTGGAATAAGGCATTGGCCTGATGAAGCCATTATCTTGTTGTTTGGATAATTCTTCTTGTTTCATAGTCTGTAAATAGAGTGCATCATAAATAATAGTAATTGTGGTTTTGTTCATTGGAAGTCTTGATGTTGTGTTGTCTGTATTTAAGAAGTCTGAGTGCCTATCCAATCCAGTTATTGTTTTTTTTTTTTTTGGGTTAAGATGACGGCTATTCTCTTAATTATTTATATCGCGTTAAAAATGATTTTTGTTGTTTCGTTTGCTGCTATATATGGACAAGGTTTTGGTTGTAGGAAATCTTGATGTACAGGTGGAGATTTTAAGCCCTATATGAAGGCCATCGTGACTCGTCCTCATGGATTCAGAGTGGCAAGCTCAAAGACAAGAACGACACTGCCTGATCAAACGGGGAAAGTTATGAAAGGGGTTCTAGAAGCTTATTCAAACAGGATCCAACTTTTTCAAGGTAATCCAAATATGTGGTCTTTCAGAAGATACAAAGTATTATAAATTTTTCTGGGATAATGAAAAATTCATGTGTTTTAATAGCACTGCAGTCCGACAAATTTTTTGTTATCTTGATAATTGGAACATTTTCAGGGGCTATTAAAATTTCACAAGTACTCAAGATAGTAAAACAGAGGATGTAGCTCGACTGAAAGAGCAACTTTTCCAAGAAACATGTATTTTTTGTTCTTGTATTTCCACACCAAAGATATTGTCGAATATTGTATTAAGAATTGTTTAAGTTTATGATTTTGGTTTGTGATCCACATGCATAAATTGTAGGTTCGATATGCTCTGCACATGCCAATTATGTTGCGAGATCTCTCACATGCACTTTCACTCGAGGAATGAGGACTGGCATTATAGGATGAGCAGGCGGCAAGAATTCAACTCTTGTACACACTTTTCCAGAATGTCGACCCCAACTGCCGGTTTGATTGTGATATGATGTCAGGCAAGCATTATCCCTCAGGATCCAACCATGTCTGCGGGGACTGTAAGAAGTAATTTGGGTCCATTTGAAGAGTACACAGATGAACAAATATCAAAGGTCGGTTTAGTTTTTTCATTCCTTTTTTTTTCATTCCAGCGTCATGATGATATGCGAAATATCTCCTATGGTTGCATATCCTTCAGTGTCAATGAATTAGCTCTAAATATGTGCCAACTTGGTGACGAAACCAGGAAAACGAAGGAAAACTAGATTTTAAAGGTTTAATCAGATGGTTATTCCGCAAAACATAAGCTTAATTTCTAATCACGTTGGAATTAATTCTTACTTTTATATATATGGATTCAGCCGTTCCTGAGAATAGAGAGAATTGGAGTATGGGGTAGAGGCAACTTGTCTACCACGGTAGAGTGCTACTCAAGAAAAGCAAGGTCCCGGTTCTTGTACAAGGCTTGTTGAAGAATATGTTTGTCCAACAAGATGGCTAGAGCACAGATCGTCATCCTTCGCACAGCTCGTGGCAGAGTACAACTTGAGATCAAATTCCATATTTCAAAAAATGGCAGAGTTTTGATATTTGAATTCTGAAACAGCATACATTGTCCTACAAGCCTAACAAGATCCTTCTGTTGTGATTTGTTTTTGTTTATGGCAACAATTGCAATTTTCACAAAACATATGTCAGATGATAGATAAATATTCGCAATATTTTGAAGCTCCTTTTCTCTTCTTTATTTCATAATTTTCTTCATCAATTAACTGCCGAAAGTATGAAAATGATCACACGCCACTAAGTAATATGGAGATAGTTAAAATGGAGCATATCGTGGAATGAAAAATAAGTCGTCATGTTTGATTTTTGATTCGTAGACCTCCTCATTTAATCATATGTGGACCTAGATGCGAATATTGTTTACATATAAGTAACCAAAGGCTTTGCCTCACATTAAATTTGTAGAGAATTCCGTTGTAGGATAGTATATTTAACTAATTTTTTTACACCTTTCAGGCAATAAGTTTGATGGCCAGCTCCCTGAAATTTGTAGTAACTCTTCGAAAATAACTTTTATATGTCACTCTTCAAAGCATGATCAGTTTGTGGGTCCTCTTCCAAACGCTTGATCTTTCTTTTATTAGCCTATCAATGGATATCATCAACTCCTTCCTATATGCTTTTCCCAACACCTTTGTCGACTTGTCCTTGTCCTCGTCCTCGTGCAATATCACTGAGTTTCCATATTCTTTAAGAAGCTTAGAAAATTTAAGAGCACTGGACCTTTCCAACAACCGAATTGAAGGGAGAGTTCCCCAGTGGCTGTGGAGAATGTTGGGAAGGATTCATTAGTTTATCTAAATGTTTCTCACAACTGCTTGATTCCATGGAAATTCCTATTTGCTAATTGATCTTAGCTCCAAACGGCTTCAAGGTCAACTTTCAATTCCGCCACCATCAACTTTAACATATTTAATCTCCAACATCCAACTGGTTGGTGGGATACCTGCTTTGTTTTGTGACCTTAGCTAGTGAGCTAGAAATCCTTGATTTGTCAAACAACGGTTTGAGTGGGAACAGCCCTCCTTGCTTATTTGGGAATTTTAGCAGCAGTCTCTCTGTTTTAGATTTACGAATGAATAGGTTCCGTGGCATAATTCCTTCAAATTTTGCAAAGGGAAACTATTTGAGTACTCTGACCCACCCTCAATGGAAATCAATTGGAAGGGTCATTGCCCCAATCTTTGCTCAATTGTGAAAATCTGGAAGTTCTTATTCTGAGGTCTAGATGTCGGAAACAACGGCATAAATGGATCCTTTCCCTTCTGGTTGGAGTCTCTTCCAAATCTACAAGTTCTTATTCTGAGATGTAATAGATTTGCTGGTCCCATAAGTAATCCAAAGGCTAGAAACAAATATAACGCGAAAGGTCACCATGCATTGTCTTTATATTTGTATCGCGTTATAAATGTTTTTGTTGTTTCCCTTACTGCTATTTTGGATAAGGTTTTGGTTGTAGAAAATCATGATGTACAGGTGGAGTTTGTAAGCCATATACAAAGGCCATCGTGGCTCCGTCACCATGGATTCAAACTCAGCAGCTCAAAGACAAGAACAACACTACCTGATCAAACGGGGAAATGTATGAGAGGGGTTCTAGAAGCATATTCAATCAGGATCCTACCTTTCGAGGTAATCCAAATATGTGGTTTTTCAATATCTATGATTTTGCTTATGTAAATATTACAAATTTTTTTGAGATAATGAACCATTCATGTATTATGATAGCACTGCAATCCACCAAATTTTATTTTTTCTTGATAGTTGGAACATTTGCAGGGGCTATTAAAAATTCATTCAAGTACTCAAGATAGAAAAATAGAGGATGTAACTGGACTGAAAAAGCAACTTTTTTAAGAAACATGTATTTTTGTTCTTGTGTTTCCACACCAAAGATATTCCTGAATTGTATTAAGAGTTCTTTAAGTTCATGATTTTGATTTGTGATCCTCATGCGTAAAAATTATAGGTTCGGTATGCTCCACACATGCACATGCACTTTTAGTCGAGGAATGAGGAGCTGCATTTTAGGATGAGCAGGCAGAGGAAAATCAACTCTCATACACAAATGATGAAGCACGAAAGGATCGAGATGGAGGTGATGAAGTTGTGCACAACGATAATGGTATGATTGATCGGATGGTGGTGATGATGGGATATTGAAGTGGAGGGTTTATCAGAATATCCACCCGATAAATGCTGCTTTTCGGTAGAAGCTTTGATTATTGGTTTTATAATAGATTTGAAAGAAAACAACGTCGTAAAACAAGAGCTCACTCAAGAGGAAGGAGAAGATTAAACTAGCAAGCAGAGGAAAACAAAGTCTCCTGATAAGTCTAGGAAAGTAAGCTTGTAATGTCTTTGCAGTTAACAAAAACTAGCTTAATTTTAGAAATAAAATTAACTTTATTTCTGAGGTTTTGGTCATAGAAAGTACTTCATGTGCTCTGTATTTGAAGTTAGGTGTCTGTTCAATGGAATAATCTTTTGTAGTTTTGTCTTGTCAGATGATAACTACTCTCACTACTTTTGAATCAACATGTTTTCATGTTCTATTTATGCTGTGGCCGGAGAAGAAACTAGCAAGGAGAGAAAATGGTGCCATGAGAAAAGAAAGGTAATATTTCTCTAGCTACTTAACTACTTGTTTCAGTTTTAGAACCAAACTTGATTGTCAACATCTTTTTTTTGTTTTTTTTTTTTTGTTTTGCTGCTATATAGGAAGGTGCATGAAAAGTAGTGTTGATGATCAGGTGCAACTGCAGCTCTGTTAAAAGTACCGATGTTTTTGTATATATAGGAGGTCCCTATGTTCTGGAGTTTATTTTTTAGGTGTTCTTCTTATTATTATTATTATTTTTTAAATTTAGAAATGAGATATTCGAATGTAAAAATAGGCATGAAATATAATGATTAAAAAATGCCCATGATATCGATTCAGTGTGATGTTTGAAGATACATAAGCTCTACCTAGAGATAAGTTAGTACACATTTTCTCTATGCTTGTGATTGATTTTTCTCTATGTAACACATTTTCAGCAACATTTCACTCTTTCCCTACAGTACACATTTTGGCCCCGGATTTGTGGTAACCTCAAAGAAACAAAATTAGGAAGAAGGAAATTAACCATAGTCCATAACCAAAATGAGTGGACAAATGAAGGGAAAAAATTAAAAGTTTCTCATTGGAAGCTACTAAGGGGCATCGATTGATATAATTAATTATCTAATTACAAAAAAACAAAAAAACTTGAGTTTCACAGTGTAAAAACATAGCAATACTAATAAACATATAAGGATATTGACTGGCAACTTACTTAATTAGTTGACATTTGAAGATGAAATCTCAATTCCTTAGTAGCCTCAAATTCAACATGACAATATTAGAACCTAGAAAATTCAAACAAGTGGTCCATTCTATCAAATACAAGATTGGTTATTTCAGAGATAGCACCATCGAGTTAAAGGTTAAAACAAATCCAAGTTTCATATAGTAAAAATATGTTTAACAATAATAATTAACATGTATACAAAGATTTTGTGCTACTTCACTTAATTGATTGATCTTTTAAGATAAAAAATTCAATCCACTACTACAAAATGTGGATTCCATAACAGAGCTTCCACGATTGTTTTTTAAAAAACCGTCGTGGAAAATGCGGCAAAAACATAGAGCGGAACAGGGTTTCTGAAAACCGTCGTGGAAGCCGAAGCTTCCACGACGGTTATAGACACCCGTCGTGGAAGCTAGAGATACCACGACGGTTAAAAAACCGTCGTGGTATCTCAACTAAAATTTTGATAAAAAAAATTTTTTAATTAAAAAAAAACCGTCGTTGAATTTTAAATTTTTTTTTTAAAAATTAGGTACCACGACGGTTTCCAAAAACCGTCGTGGAAGTATGAATCTTTCACGATAGTTTTTTAGAAACCGTCGTGGTAGGTACGAAGGAGGGAATTTTTCAAAAAAAAAAATTTTTTGAATTTTTTGACCTACCACGACGGTTTTTCAAAAAACCGTCGTGGTAGGATGAAAATTAAAAAACAATTTTTAATTTTTCAAAAAAATTTTTTTTTGAATTTTTTGACCTACCACGACGGTTTTTAGGAAAAACTGTCATGGTAGGATGAAAATTAAAAAAAAAAAATTTTTGAATTAAAAAATTTTTTTTTTGAATTTTTTGACCTACTACAACGGTTTTTTAGAAAAACCGTCGTGGTAGGTCAAAAAATTCAAAAAAAATTTTTTTTGAAAAATTCAAAAAAATTTTTTTTTTTAAATTTTCATCCTACCACGACAGTTTTTCAAAAAACCGTCGTGGTACCGTCGTTGTAGGTCAAAAAATTCAAAATTTTTTTTTTAATTTTCATCCTACCATGACGGTTTTTCCTAAAAACCGTCGTGGTAGGAATGAAGCGGGGAATTTTAAAAATTTTTGAAATTGTTCAACTTTTTGGTGCATATATTAAAACCCGAAAATACACCATCTTTCCCACCCCATTACATTCTGAGCCTTTTTCACTCTCTAATACAAACTCTAACTCCAAACCCAAACCCGCCCATATCCTCCCTCCATTTATCTCTCTCCGTTCCCTCTCTACATTCTCGCCGCCATTCCTCTCTCTCTCTCTAATTCTGAGCCTTTTTCCCTCTCTCTCTAGCCGCCATTCCTCCGTCTCTCTCTAACTCCGAGCCTTTTTCCCTATCCCTATCGCCGCTATTCCTCCATCCCCTACATTCTCTACCACTCCGCTCGTACCCACGCTCGACAATCTGGTAAGTTGAAATGTATCTTGCTTGGATAAGGCACGGATTTGAGAATTTTCCATCCAAAATGTTGATATTGTTGATTGTGAAATTTCCGTCCAAAATGTCAAAAATCCACAATGTTCCTTCCAAAATGTTGATTTGGGAATTTTCCGTAGAAAAATGTCCAAAATCCGTCTTTTGGGTGATTGTTGATTGTCGTTGTGATTTAGATTGCTTTAAAATTGATTGGGTAAGGCATGGATTTGGGAATTTTCCAGAAAAAATGTTGATTTTGTGAGTTGAATTTTTCGGATTTGCCACCCGTGGGAAATGAAATGAATTCGCAATTTTTTTTTTCGGCGGACCCTACCACGACGGTTTTTCCGAAAAACCATTGTGATAGGCGGACCTACCACGACGGTTTTTCTTTTTTTTTTCGACGGACCCTACCACGATGGTTTTTGTGAAAAACCGTCGTGATAGGCGGACCTACCACGACGGTTTTTTGCATAGAACCGTCGTGGTATGTTCTTAAATATCCATATTTAGGCCCTATTTTTTGCATATTCCACGACGGGTAAAAAACCGTCGTGGAATCTGAAAAGATTCCATGACCCTGGATTCCACGACGGTTACAAAACCGTCGTGGAAATGTTACCACGACCGTTAAAAATCGTCGTGGTATCCACATTCTGTACTAGTGATCACTTAGCAGTCTCTTATTGAACAGCTCCATCTTTGATTTGTCGTCAAATTTGTACTACCGATGGCGGGTACTCATTCATGGTAGGAAACTTCCTACACTCTTCTTCACCAAAAAAAAAAAAAAAAAACAAATGATAATAATAATAATAATAATAATTAGAAAACAAAAAGAAATTCAGCTAAGACTGCATTGGCAAGTCTTCAATCGGCATGCGTATGGCAGGTTCCTTTGACAACGATTTAATGGTAATTAACAATCATTATTATCAACAACAGGAGATGACTTTATTCAGTTTATTGTAATGTAGAGAGAAGACGGCTACACTGAACATAGAAGATTAGGTGAAACAGATTAACAAGCTTTAGAAAATGATATTTTCTTCAAGAAAAATGCTAGGGACACTTACCGTAATTATAATTTTTGAGTATCAACTTATATATGTGGCAAATGAGTTATCGTTCTTTTATTGGTGAGCATTTGAAATATTGTTACATCAATTAATTACATCTACTAACCTATACATGTGGCAACTTATATAAGTGACAAATGAGTTATCGTTCTTTTATTGATAAGTGTTTAAAAGATTGTCACATCAATTAATTACATCTACTAACTTATATATATGGCAAACGAGTTGTCGTTTTTTTATTGGTAAGTGTTTAAAAGATTTTCACATTAATTAATAATATCTGTCAATAAAAATATGATATATAAGTTAGTTTTTAAAAAGTTGAAATTAGGGTTGGTGTCCATAACATTCTTCTTTCTTCAACTTTGACCCCCCTTTTAAAAGCATTGTTCAAATGCATATTAACTTATCAAAACAAAAAAACAAAAAAAAAAAAAAAGAAAACTATGTGTCTTGTTTTGAAGTTTTTGTATTTTCTGTTTTCCTTGAGAATAATTCTTGTACCTCTCTTCTATGCTGCACAATATTAAACATTTAGAAGCTAATCGTTGGATAGGCATTGGCATCGGCCTATCTTCGATCGGCATACATATGGCAGGTTCGTTTGATAACGATTTAGTGGCTCTTAATCATAATTAACAATCATTATTATGTCATGCACCATTTTCTCAGTATTCTTGTAGTCTTGGTGTTGAATTTAGACTCCAAAGATGACTTATTTGTTAAGTATAAAGTAATCCATGTTCAATGGTTTGTATATGTAACATTCTTCCGTTATATGTTTTCTTTGCTTCTTTGGCTTCAACTGCAAGGTCAATCTTCAAATAAGAAGTGGCACAGACGGTATTAGTAGATTATTGGTTTCATTTGAATTGTCCTAATTGAGAGACTAAACTAAGTTTTTCATTGCATGAGATGTATTAAAAAACCCAGGTAAGTAGCTCAATTTTGACCATATTGTTAGAAAAAGGACAAATTAAAGTCTGAAGTTTGCCAACTTGTTCAGTATAACATAATCCATTTTCAATGGCTTGTATTTGTACTATTCTTTTGTTATGTTGTCTTTGCTTCTTTGACTTAAGCTGCAAGAAGAATCTTCAAATTAATAAGAATTAGGAGGTATTAGTAGATTATTAGTTTAATTCAATTAGTTATCACTCGCAGATTGAGAGAAGATTTTCATTGCATTTGATGTATGAAACACCCTGGTAATTAGCTCACATTTTGACCACAGAAATAGGACTAATTTTTTTCTTTAATCCCTCAACTATGTGTATTTTTTTGTCCAAATTAAAGTTTAATTTGTCTGAGAACTAGTAATCAATTTACCTCAGAATGATCATTTTATCCAAAACAGTGTCAAAAAAAAAAAAGAAGGATTCTAATTATATTATTTAGTAAAAACAAATCCAAGTTTCATATAGTAAAAATATATATAACAACAATAATAAATAAGTATATATATAAGAATTTTATACTGTTCTACTTAATTGGTTGATCTTTTAAGATCAAAAATTCAATCACTTAGCAATCCCATATTGAACAGCTCCATCTTGATTTGTCATCAAATTTGCACTACATACTCATTCATGGTAGGAAACTTCCTACACTCTTCTTCACGAAAAAAAATTTGATAATAATAATACAAACAATAATAATAATAATAATAATAATAATAATAATAAATTAAAAAACAAAAAGAAATTCAGTGAAGACGGCATTGGCATATCTTCAATCGGCATACGTATGGCAGGTTCCTTTGACAACGATTTAATAGGTTTTAATGGTAATTAACAATCATTTTTATCAGCAACAGGAGCTGACTTTATTATAATGCAGTGAGAAGAGCGCTACATTGAATAGGAAAGATTAGGTGAAACATATTCACAAGCTTCGGAAAATGATATTTTCTTCAAGAAAAATATTAGGGACACCAACTGTAATAATAATTTTTGAGTATTAATCTATATAAGTGATAAATGAGTTATCGTTCTTTTATTAGTAAGTGTTTAAAAGATAATCACATTAATTAATTACATCTATTAACCCATATATGTGGCAGATAAGTTATCGTTTTTTTATTGATAAGTATTTAAGCAATCATCACATTAATTAATTACATTTATCAATAAAAATATGACAAATGAATTGGTACTCAAAAAATTAAGATTAGAGTCGGTGTCCATAACATTACTCTTTCTTCCACTTTGGCCCCCCATTTTTTTTTCTCTCCACGCAACTCATGAGAAGATTAATAATCCGGTGTATTCTTTTAAAAGCATTTTTCAAATGCATAGTTAACTAATAAAAAAAAAAAAAAAAAAACTATGTGGTTTTGAAGTTTTCGTATTTTCTGTTTTCCTTTAGAATAATTCTTGTACCTCTCTTCTACGCTGCACATGAATATATAGTAAACATTTAGAAGCTAATAGTTCGATAGGCATCGGCATCGGCCTAACTTTCATGATCAGCATACAAATGGCATGCATGGTTCGTTTGATAACGATTTAATAGTTCTTAATCATTATTAAGAATTATTATTATGTCATGGACCATGTTCTAAGTATTCTTGTAGTCTTGGTGTTGAATTTAGACTCCAAAGATAGCCTATTTGTTAAGTATAAAGTAATCCATTTTCAATGGTTTGTATATGTAACATTCTTCCGTTACGTTGTCTTTGCTTCTTAATTTGGCTTCAACTGCATGCAAGGGTAATCTTCAAATAAGAATTGGCACAGGTGGTATTACTCGATTATTAGGGGGTGTTTGGTGAATGAGTTGAGTTTAAGTAGAGTTGAGATTTTTAAGTTTGAATAGTAATTTTTGTTGACCTTTTCAAAAAAGACAAAAAACTTTTCCAAAAAAAGACAAAAAACATGATGAAAAAAGTACAGTTTAGTTTAAGTTCAGTGTAAATGCCAAACAAGTTTAGTTTAATTCATTTGAATAATCCTAATAAATAAGTTTTCATTGCATGTGATGTATGAAAACAACCAGGTAAGTAGCTCAATTTTGACTACATTGTTAGAAATAGGACTAATTAAATTCTAAAGTTTGCCTACTTGTTCAGTATAAAAATAATCCACTTTCAAAGGCTTGTATTTGTATTATTCTTCTGTTACGTTGTCTTTGCTTCTTTGACTTAATTAAGGGGCAAGAAGAATCTTCAAATTAATAAGAATTAGGTGCTATTAGTAGATTATTAGTTTAATTAGAAGATTTTCAATATTGCATTTGATGTTTGAAACACCCCGGTAATTAGCTCGCATTTTGACCATAGAAATAGGACTAATTTTTTTCTTTAATCCCTCAACTATGTGTATTTTTGTCCAAAAGTTTAATATGTCTCAGAACCAATGGTCTAGTAATCAATTTGCCTCATAATGATCATTTTATCCAAAACAGTGTTTAAAAAAAAATAAGGATTCTAATTACCTTGTTAGGGTTAATTTTGTAATTTTAATGTTTTGGATCTCAATTTCGTCATATATGTTAATTACAATTCAATTTTTTACAGCTTTTCGAGGGAACGACTATTATAAGACAAACTAATAGTTTAAAGATTAACTCTGAGATGCTTTAAATTGAAATTGCCGGGATGAATAATTAAATTAACCTTCATTTTTTTTATAATTAATGAAATTGTCATATATAGCTTTTAGAGGGACGAATAATGAAAGTGTCATATGGTTTTACAGTTTTACAGTTTTTGGAGGGAACAACTATTATAAGATAAATTAATAGTTTAAAGATAGCTCTGAGATACTTGAAAATAAAATTTCAGGGACGAATAATTAAATTAACTTTTTTTTTTTGTTCTTATCGTAAGACGGGACAAAAAACAAAAACAAAAAACAAAAAAACAAAACAAAATTTTTTTTTTTTTAAGTTATCTAAAGCACAGAAAAACCTCTTAAACTTTGCTTTGTCTTTATTTATTCTGGGACATGGTCAATAGCTAGAAGGCAATAGAGGAAAGAGACAAGATGGATCAGGGACAATCATTAAGATCCAAACAGCAATTAATGTATTTTTCATATGTACATGTAATGGGATTTCCAGTCATAAAACTTTTTAATGAATTCTATTATAAGAACTGATTTACAAACGTACAATTTGGATTTAATCTTTTAGCACCAGTTTTTGTTAGTTATATGGTTTTTAATCGAACAGATTTTGCGTTGTGATTGTAATCTCTTGATTAGTTTTCTTTTTAATTTTTATAATCTTTTTATTTTCGTAAATTGAGTTAGAGGCTTGGAAAAGGATGAGTTCTGATTTTGGCTGCCAACCTATTAGAAATTAAAAAAAAAGAGAGAGGACGAAATGCCTCACACCTGTAGATTAAGTTTGTTATATTTGTTGGTCATAAGAAGAAGGTTAAGATTTTCCGGGGGGGGGGGGGGGGGGGGGGAACCCCCCCTCAAAATAACCAAAATAAATGGAGAAAGAAATAGAAAAATACTATTTTTAGAAAGAGTACAAGTAAAATTCTCCAAATAGTAATTAATAGTATAATAAAATTTATGATCTCGTAATATTTTAAAAAAACGCATCCTTCTTCTTCCTCTTGTTTTGTCTCTCTTATTTTCTTTCTTTTTCTAACATGAAACTACACACATAAATTTATTATCACAAGTAATCATAAATCCTCTATTTTTTAGAATATCTAAAAAAACTCAAAAAGTTTTCCTAAAAATCCAAGGATTTACCAAAAATATATATTATTATTTATCATCTTTTAAAAAATCAGCTATA
This sequence comes from Ficus hispida, assembly GCA_025413025.1. NCBI lineage: Eukaryota > Viridiplantae > Streptophyta > Magnoliopsida > Rosales > Moraceae > Ficus > Ficus hispida. The sequence goes on along the minus strand of CM046374.1, from coordinate 25,093,267 downwards.
ATAATTTTTAAAAATATCAATAAAATATGTTATTTGCTACAATATCCCACGTTCTAAATAGCAACCAAAGGAAAATTAAATTCATAGAAAATTAACAAAAAGTGTATGTGAGAAAGAAAATTTGATGACATACATTTAAAATGAAGAGTGTAAAAGATGTTAAGAAAACGCTTAAAAAGTGTCAGAAGATATCTAATGAAAAAGAAAAAAAAAATTGAACACTAAAGAACAAAAAAGAAAAGGAAAAGGAAAAAGGAGAACCAAATGGGAGACGTGTCAAGTGGAGGGGAGGCTGGATGTTAGATAGATTGTTAGATATATTACATGTATTAGATTAGAAGTTTAGGGGGTGTTTGATAGAATAGTTTAAGTTGGGATTTTTAAGTTTTAATAATAAATTTTTTTGAATTTTCAAAAAGATAAAAAACTTTTTGAAAAAAAGATAAACTTTTGAAAAAAAAAACAAAAAAAAATTTGAATTAAATAATTTGAACTATTCAACCCAACTCCCCTTAGATTTGGTTTGATGTATAGAAAACATAGGACCTCCTTTTAAGTTAAAATAATAATAAAATTAAAAAAAAAAAAAATTTCCTTCAGAGGAGTTTCTCGTCTTGCCAAGACCGAGAGATGACTTGATAGAGTTAAATACCAGCACATAGCCTGGCATTTGCATACAATTATCACCATTTAGTTGCCAAGAAGATAATGGCTTCAATGTCCTTCTCCCTTCTGTTTCTACTTCTCCTCTTTATAATCCTTTTCTCACCATTTCCTTCCTTTTCTTCTCCGCAGTGCCGTCCTGACGAGCACTCTGCTTTGCTCCAACTTAAGAGCTCTTTCACCATTGTTGATCCCTCTCTTGCCTTCTGTATCAGAGAAAACGAAAACAGACCCACCTATCCGTGGACGTCTTGGAACAAGAACACAAATTGTTGCGAATGGGTTGGAGTCACGTGTGACAACCTTACGGGGCACGTGATTGGCCTTGACCTGAGTTGCAGCAGGCTTAAGGGCACTATTCGCCCCAACAGCAGCCTTTTCTCCCTCCGCAATCTCCTGATTCTTGACCTTTCTCAGAACGTCGAACTCAGATTAGGAGCAGCTGCGTTCATAGAACTCACAATGAACTTAACCAACCTGAGAAAACTCAGCCTGTCCGACGGTGACATGTCGACGGTGCCTCTTGTTTCATTGATGAACTTGTCATCTTCATTAACATCTCTTGATCTCGAAAACTGTCAGTTGCATGGGGAGCTTCCGGATAACATTTTCCAGTCGCACAAACTCCAGAGCCTTGGTTTAGGAGGTAACCATCTTAGTGGCCCGATTCCACGGTCCTCTTTAAACCTTGAATCACTTTTTTACTTAGATCTTTCATTCAACAATTTCATTGGCCAACTTCCGGAAGTTTTCAGTGATTCCACCAAACAGTTTTCTTCATATGACTCTTCCAAATATCCTCCTGGTAGCTTTCCTTCAAATCTACACTCATTATATTTGTCCGGTAACTTACTCAACGGGACTATACCTTCATGGATATTTGAGCTACCATATTTGGTCAACTTAGATATCGGCAACTTTCTTACTGGTGAGATTCGCAATTTCCATAGTACTTCATTGCAATACCTCTCTTTGGGTAGAAATAAATTACATGGTGTCATTCCGAGATCCATATTTCAACAGGTGAAACTCCAATATTTGGATCTTTCATCAAATGACTTCACCGTTAATGTCGAGTTAGAAGACCTTACAAAGTTAAAAGAGCTAGAGATTCTTGATCTCTCATCTAACAATGTATCATGGAATTTCAACAGCTCCAAAAACTATACCTTAAACAATGGTTTATATTTGGTTTTGTCTTCTTGCAACCTGATTGAATTCCCTCTTTTTCTCAAGTCTGTCCAACGTTTAGGAGGCTTAGAACTTTCCAGTAACCAATTACATGGAAGTGTTCCTAAATGGTTATGGGAAGTGGGTAAGGATTCATTCACCTCTTTGGATCTTTCCCACAACTCCTTAACATATTTAGAACCACTTCCGTGGAATAACATGCGCATTCTCAATCTTAGCTCCAACTTCTTTTCAGGGCCTCTTCTTGTTTTCTCATCACCTAGTTTAGTTTACTTTTCAGCCTCAAAAAATAAATTTCTTGGAGAAATCCCACTTTCTATTTGCAACATGACATCCCTTTATTTGCTTGACTTGTCTAATAACAACTTGAGTGGAAATATTCCCCCGTGCTTTGGAAATCTTATAAGTAGCGGTCTCTCGGTGTTAGATTTGCGGAACAATAGGTTCGATGGAGTGATTCCTCCATCTTTTCCCAAAGGAAACTCCTTGACGACTTTGAACCTCCAAGGAAATCAATTGGAAGGTTCACTGCCCCAATCATTGCTCAATTGTGAAAACTTGAAATTACTAGACATTGGCGACAACAAGCTAAATGGATCATTTCCCCAGTGGTTGGAGTCACTTCCAAAGCTTCAAGTTCTCATCTTGAGATCAAATAGATTCTCTGGTCCAGTAAGCAATCCCAAGGTAAGATTTCCCTTCCAAAATCTGAGAATCATGGACCTCTCCAACAACGAATTCACAGGTCATTTACCAACAAAATATTTTGAGAGCTTTTCGGCCATGATCGATGCACATGTGGATGACCTGGAGTACATGGGGTCGACAGGAAGATATTATCAAGACTCTGTGGTGCTTGTGATAAAAGGATTTGAGATTCAGCTGGAAAAAATCCTTACCATCTTCACCACCATTGATTTCTCAAGGAATCATTTTCAAGGAGAGATCCCAATGTCACTTGGGAACCTCAAATCTCTCAAAGGCCTCAATTTTTCTTACAATAAGCTAATTGGTCAGATTCCATCAGCGTTGGGAAACTTGAGTAACCTTGAATGGTTAGACCTCTCCTCAAACAAGCTTTCTGGAAACATACCACTGCAATTGGCTGCCAATTTGAATCAACTTGAAATCTTAAATCTTTCAAGCAACGAGCTGGAGGGACAAATACCTCACGGAAATCAATTCAATACATTCAGTAATGATTCATACAGTGGAAACCCGGAATTATGTGGATTTCCGCTGTCTAAATTATGTAGCAATGGTGTGCCACAACAGCACGATCAAGATGATGATGATGATGGAGATAACAAGAGTGCAATGATTGAATGGAAGGTGGTGATGATGGGATATGGAAGCGGACTAGTGATTGGACTATCTATTGGATACATGGTGCTTTTCAGTAGAAGCTTCGATTATTGGTTCTTCAAAAGATTTGGAGGAGGACGTCGTCGTAGAACCAACACTCGCTCAAGAGGGAGGAGAAGGTCAAACTAGCAAGCAGAGAAAAACAGAGTCTCATAACAAGTATGGAAGAGTAAGTTTGTAATGTGTTCTGCAATTATAAATACTTGTTTCTTTATAAGAACCAAACAGTTTCGGTAACATAATTTTTTTCCTTTCTCTTGTGACAGGAAGATGCATGAAGAGTAGTGTTGATGATCAAATTGGCTTGGGTTAAGGCATGACTCAGATGAGACCACTATCGTATCGTTTAGCTAATTTGTTGTTCCATAAATCTGTAATAAGAGTGCCTAATGAAATTTAACCGTTATTGAGAATTCGGTCATAGGAAATCCTGATGTTATGAAGTTTGTATTTTAAGTTCTTGTTCAATAGAATTGTTAGTTTTTCTTTTGTTTAACGTATAAAATAAATCTAATTATAAACATATATGTAACTATATAATTATAAGATCTAAAAGAACAGAAAACAAACACTAAACTCTTGAAGATCTGTCTCTTCATCACAAACAGATTCTTCAAAACTCAATTGCCCTGCAGCTCAACACGTTAAAAAAGAAAAAAAAAAAAGAAAAATACTCGTCTACACTAACATTTGACATAATTCGTTTGTGTTTCACATGATTATTCATGATTTAAAATTTAATTACACTACAAAAATCCCTTTGTAAATAGTAGAGTTTGATTAATAACGAAGATGAAGCATCTTTGTCTTTTGAATTTTGCTTATTTCATCATCTATTAGAACAAAAAATGACATTAATTGTGGAATTCCAAATACAAATGACATTTAACTGATGAACAATGACGAAGATTATCTTTTTTTCTTTTCTCGCTTTGTGGTCTATTATTCAGTAAATCAAGAGCCACTTGATTACTGACACTTGGAACATATAAGCCGAAATGCATTGGAATTTGGAAGTGGGCAAGGTCTGATGAAAAATAAAATGTCCAGCCCAAAAATTAAGTTATTTTCTCTCACTAGAAAGGCCTAGACCCGTTTTCGGACCATTTCTTCCATTTAATTTGGAGTGGTCTTTTAAATATACGTACTTGGCAATAAAATGTTTGTGATGTCATTTAAACGATATGAAATGATCCATTTAGTAATTTAAAAAGAAAAATAAAATGTTACCCGTCCAAATAAATTTAACTTCATTTGAATATATATGCAGAAGTGTTATTATTAAAAACAATTCTCTCTATTCTAGCTATTAATTAAGCTTCAAAACACCAAAATTTTTTGTTTAAAATGGGATTGAGATGAACTATTTTTCTCTTGGTTCAGAGAGAAAAGAGGAATAAAATCCTATGCATATACCATATCATTAATTGTCATGGATATTGAGGTTTTGTATGATTTATTTATTTATTTATATTTATCCAAATTTACACATATTCAAATGTTCTCTTCATTTGTATATTTTGAGGTTACTTATTTGTTTTCATTATCCTAGTCCTTTCAGTTCCGTATGTTCTTTGAAGATTTAAGTATAACTAACTATTGTTAGAGTAACACACTTTCTAAGTACTGTTTAGATCTAAGTCAATTACTGATCTTATGGTATCTCCTGTACTGTAAAATCTGTTCACCTAATTAAATAAGAACTAGTTAATAGTCAGGTATTATGGAAGCAAGAGATTGAGTATACTTTTATACTTGTCACTCTAAATTTTAAAGTTTAGAATTCAAAATATTGTGAAATTAGATACTAATATAGTTGATTTTGATAATTTTCTTGAGATATTAAATTTTAAATATGAATACTTAAAAATCAAATTTTAAAGTGGAAATTGGAGTCTTTTTAAAACTTTTATAAAAGTGTAATAATTAAAAGAATTTCATGAGAAAAAATACACATCTAAACTAACATTATTGGTTTGTGCTTCACATGATTATTCGTGGTTTATTTTTTAATTATAGTATTAAAATCTCTAATACGTGATGATAAGATTCCTAAACACGGAGATTAATGCTAAAACTTTTTTAATTTTTTTCTTCTTATTAATTTTTTAATCATTAGCATTCTCGCTAAGTGGGACCAACGAAGCTAATAATAATGTATTCTAATATTTGACTAATTTCTTACGGGTCAAATAAGGAACCGCCTGATTTCCGGCATTTTGAAAAAGGTGAGGCAACTAATTTGTCTACTTCAATTTCTGTCATTTCAAGTCTATTTTTACGAGGGAAAAAAAAAAAGTTGTAGAATTCCAAATACAAGGCATACACATCTTATATATACTAAAGAGATGTGTGGTTTTACTGTTCATGAACAGTAAAATTACGTTTTTATCCCTCTAAGCATGGTTGCCGGTACTAAAGGGATGTATGATGTTACTGTTCATAAACAGTAACATTACGTTTTTGCCCCTCTAAGCATGGTTGTCGGTTTTCTTTGTTTTTTTCTCTTTCTCTTTCGACCTTTTTTTTCCCTCTCTCTCTCTCTCTCTTCTGCGCATGTCTCTCTCTCTTTTCTTTGGTCTTTTCTTTCTCTTTTGAATCATTTTCTTCGTGTCTCTCTCTTTATAATCAAGTTGTACTAATTATAGAAATAAAATAATATACAAAAATAATTAAATATTAAATGAAAAAATTATTTACAAACGAATGAAAAACAATTTAAGATAATAAATAAATATATTAACATAATACAATTATAGTATTAAACTTAAGTTAATGAAATTTTGTTTATTATATGCTTTTTCAAATTTTTTTATTTTATTTATTATTCATTGTCTTTTATTGGAAGATATTATTATATTTTGTGATAATTACTAAAATTTTTACTTAAAATATTTTACCATAATATTTCTTATTAATATCTTCTTATTGCTTATAAGTTTTTTTTTTTCAATAAAATAGTTTAATATTTTTCGTTCTTTTGAATTACATTTACATGTATACTTTTAATTTTATAACAATATTTAATACTGTTATTTTTCTATTTTATATTATAAAATTAGAATAATGGAAAAAAAATCTTAAAAAAATACGATTATTCAAGACGCTTAAAACGTCAAAAAAAATCAAAATTATATGAATAATAATGATGCATCTACATCAACAAATGCGGACATTTCAAATAAATATTATGATATTATAATAATAAATACTAAACAAATTTACTGTTAATAATTATATTATTTATCTTAAGTAACTACTTTTATTTTATAATTTTCAATTATTTTCTTTTTTTTTTTTGTTTTGCATCCCTGTGCGTAGCACGGGTATTAAACTCGTGCATACTAGTGAGAAATGAGGAAGATTTCAATTCTTTCTTTCTTTTCAGCAAGTCATGGACCATTTGAAAGCCGACACTTGGAAAATATAAGCTAATTTGCATTGGAAATGGTAAATTCAGAAGAAGAAAGAAAATGTCCAACCCAATAAATAAGTTACACAAGCAATAGGATTTGTTTATGTTATCTCACAAATGATTTATATGATTTATCTAATGAAACCACATAAGATTACTGTATGCAAGTATCGAGATCCAATTATTTTCAAATTACAGTGATCCTTAATAGAATTTGTGTTAAACACATAAGACACATATTTCGTCAAGATAAGAATGGAAACTAATTAAGAAAGGGAAGCTGAATGTGTGCTGCATCAATCTCCTCCGCTTGAAAAAAAACTCATCCTCGAGTTTCGTTGGTGCAAAGAAAATTCATCAGGTGGAAAATACTCAAAGATGTCAGCAACGTTGAAAGTGTTGCAGATATTCATGTCAGCTGGAAGCTCGATTTTGTAAGCATTATCACTAATCTTCTGGAGAACTCGAAAAGGACGAATTTTCTTGTTCTGGAGCTTATTGTAAGTCCCTACTGGAAACCTGTTCTTACGCAAGTGTACCATAACCAAATCCCCCTCATTAAAAATCTTCTCACGCCTATGCTTGTCTGCTGCGGACTTGTACCGAGAATTAGCCTCCTCAAGATTTTTCTTTACGTCGTTATGAATCCGTTGAATACGCTGTGCAAATTCCTCGGCATTGTAGTTAACATCGGCAGGAGGAGGAAGACGAATCAAATCCGTAGTCTGCTTCGGAGCACTAGTGTAGACCAAATTTTTTTGGTCGCCGATACCTAGTGCGACCAACTTTCGGGGACCAAATGGCGACCAAAAATTTTTGGTCGCGGAAGGCAATGGCGACCAAAAAATAGACCTTCTGTGATCAATTTTTTGGTCTCCGAAGGTGAAAATTCTTGTAGTGTTGTTTCGGTTTGTCACCGCTCACAGCTCGAATCATGTTGCCAAGAGTACGATTAGTCACTTCGGTTTGTCCATCTGTTTGCGGATGGCTTGTACTACTATACTTCAACGAAGTGTCGAAAAATTTCCATAATGTCCTCCAAAAATGACTTAGGAATTTGACATCCCTATCAGAGGTGATGGAATAGGGAACACCATGTAGACGAACAACTTCTCGAAAAAACAAATAAGCCACATAAGATGCATCGGAGGCCTTCTTACAAGGAAGAAAGTGAACCATTCTAGAAAATCGGTCATACCACGACCAAAACAAAATCAGCTCCACGTTGAGTTCTTGTAAGACCAAGAACGAAGTCCATCGTCAAATCTTTGCAAAATTGTCTCGGGAATAGGCAAAGGGGTATACAGGCTTGTATTTTGAGCTTGACCTTTAGCTCTTTGACATACGGGACATCGTTAAACAAATCGTCCAACATCTCTCTTCAACTGAGGCCAACAAAATCGCTCCTCTGCCAAACTTACTAATTATAGCTAGTAAAGTGGTTCGTCGACTTAAGGCATCTGCTACTTTGTTTGATTGACCGGATCTATGCTTGATGACATAGTTAAACTTTTGCAAAAGGGCAATTCATCGAGCATGCATTCGATTCATTGTTTTCTGGGAGTTAATATAGTCTAAAGCTTGATGATCCGTAAAAAGCACAAACTCCCGCTGAATCAAATAGTGCTTCCAATGCTTCAAAGCACGAATACCGGCATAAAATTCGACCTCATAGGTAGTCCACTTTTGTCGAGGGTCACTGATAACTCTAGAAATTAGAGTTATCTTAGGCACTTTTAGACTAGGACGCAATTGGTTTAGAGAGCATTTGTGTTATTTGTAGCATATTTTCCTATGTTTTATGTTTGCGTGAACTTTTTATCTTGGGTTTAGTGTTTCGTTGATATTTGATGATTGTGAAGCAAATTCTGGTCAAATGAGGGCTAATTTGTGCTTCAATTCTTGAATGAAATGCATAATTAAAAAGTGGAAGAAGCTAGTCGAAAATGCTGTAGCATTTCTGAAAAAATCGGGGGAGCAATCTGTCCTAAAATGCTGCAGAAAATGCTACAGTATTTCTGAAAAAATCGGGGGAGCAATCTGTCCTAAAATGCTGCAGCATTTCGAAAACAGAAAATGGGAGCATTCTGTCCTAAAATGCTGTAAGAATGCTGCAGCATTTCTAAAAAAAAAAAAGATAAATTTCTTAAAAAAAAAAAAGTTAGGTGCCGCTCTTGGGATTTATATAAAGAGTAAATATATATATTTATATTTATATAATATATATATAAATAAATAAATAAATAAATATTTATGCATACATATGAGTATATATATATATTTATAGTCTATATAATAATAATAATAATGATAATAATAATATATAGATATAAGTATCTGCAACCCCACTTCTTTTCATCTCAACAACAATAATATATAGCTTGAGTTCTTATCTTATTTCTCCTCTGCGCTGTCAACACCACAACACCCACCATTCCCACCGATTCAGCCAACTCAGTCCATACACCACCGCACCAGAGCACCAGGCCACCTGCCCATCTGCTTGACCTTTCACCGAATGCCCAGTCCACACAAACAGCCAGCCCGCCGACAACCAATCCACTTCACCCCCTGCCTTGAACCAGCGCCATTCACCGTGCCACACTAGCCCTTGCCGTCTCTTCAACCTAAAACCCACCCCTTGAAACTGCTATTAAATAAGCTTATTCCTCCTCAAGTTTCTCCACATATTTCACGAGAGAAGAACCATAGATTTGGGTATTCTAATTTTGGGTCACAAAGCAAGTTTGGGGGAGGTATTTTTACAGATTTTGCTAGCATTGTGGGCGAAGTTTTGGGCATCAAAGTCACTGCAAATCACCAAATTCAAAAGGGACGTGAGTTCTTCTGATTTTATTATTATTATTAGTATTTTATTTCTTTTTCTAATTTACAGTTAATTTACAGTCATTAAAAAAAATGCCAGGGGCAATGAGAAAGAAAGGAAAGGCTGCTGTGAGAGAGGAAGAAATTCCAGTAGTTGCTAAGTTTGAATCTGAGCTTGTCAAGGAGAGGTTTAATGACTCTTTTGCCGAAAGGAATCTGTGGCCCGAGAGAGGGTTTGCTTATATGTCAAGTGACACCTTGGGGTATCATGAGTATATTTACTCAATGATATTCAAGAACAACTGGAAAAGTTTTTGTCAGCAACCCTCGGTTCCCATCATTTCGCTTGTTAAGGAATTTTATGGTAACTTTGATAGTGGAAACCCCAATTCAGTGTATGTGAGAGGTAAAAGAGTGGATATTAGTGGGTTAGCAATTAATAATGTTTATGGGTTAGATGATGTGGACGATGAATACCTTGAATTTTCTAAGTGTGTGCATGAGAATCAATTGAGTGAAATTGTAAAGGAAATTTGTGTGCTAGGGACTGAGTGGATCAAATCTGCCCGTGGGTCCAGATCTCTATCTAGGTGTAATCTTAAACCGGGGCCTTTGATTTGGAACCATTTTCTCAAGTCTAGACTCATGCCTTCCACCCATGACCATACAGTTAATAAGGATAGGGTCATTCTGCTTTTTGCTATTGTTGCGAGTAGAAAGATTAATGTGGGTGAAGTCATTAGTGAGCAAACTGGTGTTTGCGCAGGCAGGCAAAGTGGAGGCTTATAGTTTCCTTCTCTTATTACTAGTTTGTGCTTAGCACAAGGGGTGCAGATTTCCAGTGAGGAGGAAAAGATTAAAGAATCTAGGCCTATTACCATGTCAGTTATAACCCGCTTGTTGTACGATAAACCAGCAGTAGCAGGAGAAGAAAACCCAAACCCAGTCCCTGAAGCTTGTTCCCCAGAGCATTCTAACCACACTTCTTTTGACGCAGGGTCAAGCTTTCTCCAATTAGAGCAGCGAATAAGTCAGATGGAGGTCATGCAATATGAATCATTGCAAATGATGCGGGATTTTTGGAAGTATGAGCGTGATAAGGACTTGGCTCTTCAGAAGCATTTTTGAGCAAATTCTAAGCGGTTTCAGTCCTTTCCGCAATTCCCGCAGCACTTGTGTGACTCTTCTACTGAGGATTCTGAGACTGAAAGGGACGTTACTCCTAAAACTGTAGCATCCAGGCATTCAAAGGACAAAGCCCACGACGTATCCAGGACTACTCCTACCACAGTCCTAGACAAAGGAAAGAATGCCATGGCTCAGGCAGCTGGAAAGAAATCAATTCTTCGAAGTGCAGCTAATTGGAAATGGAAGAATTAAGGGTGATCGTCAGTAGCTTCCGCGGTTTCAGGGGAGTTTTCTTTGGCTGATAGTTTATTTTTATTTTTATTTTTATTTTATTTTTCTTTTTATTTCATTTTTACATATCTGGTTAGTGTGTTTGTGTTTGTTTTTCTTTTTATATTTTAGAAACAGTGAGGATACTATTTACTTTTGAGTTTGGGGGTGCATGGAACTGCAATTCCATGTGTTTAGCTGCTAGTTTTTATGTTTTTGTTTGTTTTGTGTTTTTCTTTTTGGTGTTGGTTTATTTAGTTTGTTAAACTCGAGATATGTTTTCCGTCGTATGTCTGTTTGGTGTTGTTTTTATTGTTTGTTTTTAGGCTTTTTAATGTTTGTGATTTGTTTTGTGTTGGTGATGTCTTGGAGAATCTGTCTTTTAGTCGGTTGTTAGAAGAGGATTTTCAATGATGAAAAAAAAAAAAAAAAAAAAAACTAGCAGGTAAACACATGGAATTGCAGTTCCATGCACCCCCAAACTCAAAAGTAAACAGTGTCCTCACTGTTTCTAAAATATAAAAAGAAAAACAAACACAAACACACTAACCCGATATGTAAAAATGAAATAAAGAGAAAAAGAAAAATAAAATAAACAAAATAAAAATAAACCATCAGCCAAAGAAAACTCCCCTGAAACCGCGGAAGCTACTGATGATCACCCTTAATTCTTCCATTTCCAATTAGCTGCACTTCGAAGAATTGATTTCTTTCCAGCTGCCTGAACCATGGCATTCTTTCCTTTGTCTAGGACTGTGGTAGGAGTAGTCGTGGATACGTCGTGGGCTTTGTCCTTTGAATGCCTGGATGCTACAGTTTTAGGAGTAACGTCCCTTTCAGTCTCAGAATCCTCAGTAGAAGAGTCACACAAGTGCTGCGGGAATTGCGGAAAGGACTGAAACCGCTTAGAATTTGCTCGAAAATGCTTCTGAAGAGTCAAGTCCTTATCATGCTCATACTTCCAAAAATCCCGCATCATTTGCAATGATTCATATTGCATGACCTCCATCTGACTTATTCGCTGCTCTAATTGGAGAAAGCTTGACCCTGCGTCAAAAGTGTGGTTAGAATGCTCCGGGGAACAAGCTTCAGGGACTGGGTTTGGGTTTTCTTCTCCTGCTACTGCTAGTTTATCGTACAACAAGCGGGTTATAACTGACATGGTAATAGGCCTAGATTCTTTAATCTTTTCCTTCTCACTGGAAATCTGTACCCCTTGTGCTAAGCACAAACTAGTAATAAGAGAAGGAAACCATAAGCCTCCACTTTGCCTGCCTGCGCAAACACCAATTTGCTCACTAGTGACTTCACCCACATTAATCTTTCTACCCACAACAATAGCAAAAAGCAGAATGACCATATCCTTATTAACTCTATGGTCATGGGTGGAAGGCATGAGTCTAGACTTGAGAAAATGGTTCCAAATCAAAGGCCCCGGTTTAAGATTACACCTAGATAGAGATCTGGACCCACGGGCAGATTTGATCCACTTAGTCCTGGCACACAAATTTCCTTTACAATTTCACTCAATTGATTCTCATGCACACGCTTAGAAAATTCAAGGTATTCATCTCCACATCATCCAACCCATAAACATTATTAATTGCTACCCCACTAATATCCACTCTTTTACCTCTCACATACACCGAATTGGGGTTTCCACATCAAAGTTAGCATAAAATTCCTTAACAAGCGAATGATGGGAACCGATGGTTGCTGACAAAAACTTTTCCAGTTGTTCTTGAATATCACTGAGTAAATATCTCAGGATACCCCAAGGTGTCACTTGACATATAAGCAAACCCTCTCTCGGCCACAGATTCCTTTCGGCAAAAGAGTCATTAAACCTCTCCTCGGCAAGCTCAGATTCAAACTTAGCAACTACTGGAATTTCTTCCTCTCTCACAGTAGCCTTTCCTTTCTTTCTCATTGCCCGTTTCTTGACTGGTATTTTTTTTTAATGACTGTAAATTAGAAAAAGAAATAAAATACTAATATAATAATAAAATCAGTAGAACTCACGCCCCTTTTGAATTTGGTGATTTGCAGTGACTTTGATGCCCAAAACTTCGCCCACAATGCTAGCAAAATCTGTAAAACACCTCCCCAAACTTGCTTTGTGACCCAAAATCAGAATACCCAAATCTATGGGTCTTTTCTCGTGAAATATGTGGAGAACTGGGAATAGGCTTATTTAGTGGCAGTTTCAAGGGGTGGGTTTTAGGTTGAAGAGACGGCAAGGGCTAGTGTGGCACGTGATGGCGCTGGTTCAAGGCAGGGGGTGAAGTGGATTGGTTGTCGCGGGCTGGCTGTTTGTGTGGACTGGGCATTCTGTGAAAGGTCAAGCAGATGGGCAGATGGCCTGGTGCTCTGGTGCGGTGGTGTATGGACTGAGTTGGCTGAATCGGTGGGAATGGTGGGTGTTGTGGTTTTGACGGCGCAGAGGAGAAATAAGATAAGAACTCAAGCTATATATTATTGTTGTTGAGATGAAAAGAAGTGGGGTTGCAGATACATATATCTATATATATTATTATTATATAGAGTATATATATCATATATATGCATAAATATTTATTTATTTTTTTATTTATATATATGTATTTACTCTTTATATAATTCCAGCAGCCACACCTAACTTTTTTTTTTTTTTGTAGAAATTTATCTTTTTTTTTTTTTTTTTTTTTTTTTTGCAATGCTCTGGCTTATTTGGTGTTAGGAAAACCAGTTGAGCTGATTTTGGATATGATTTCCCTTGTTTTATTGAGCAAATATCTTAGTATAACTTTCTAAGAGCTTAGTGATAGCTAGACTGCTGTGAGAACTGAGGTTTCTAGAATTGATTTAGAGAAACCCTCGAGGCGAAATGTTGGAAACTTAGCATGAGGAGATGATTTAGGCATTGTTTGATAGTTTGGAGCCTTTTTCTAGCCACCAATGATTATATGCATCCTTAGTCACCCACTTTGAGCCTTAAGACCTATTTCTTTGACACCTTGAATTACACCTAAAACTATACAGTTGTTGTTTTATGATTTAGCATCCATTTTCTGTTCCTAAAAAAAAAAAAAAAAGAAAAAAGAAAAGTACTCCACTATTCTGAGTTGCCTAGTAACTAGGAGTAACATGAGCCCCATGTGTACTTTTGCGTCAAACAGCAATTTAGAATATGAGTATGCGTTAGTAATTCTGAAATGTGATGTTGTTCAGTAACCGGGTGTCTCATCACCAATGTTGGCATTCCTAAAAAGGGACAGTGACATGAGGAATGTAAAAAAAAAATATATTTATATATATATATATAAAAGGAATAAGTGTTGTATGAAGTGTTGATCAAAGAAGGTATTCGGTTTCAAGTGTCCTAAAGGATGAGAAGGACCATTTTGATTCTTAGAACTAGCTGTGTGTTATGTGTTGAACCTAAAGATTAAATCCTTTATCTGCCCTAACTCAGCCTGCATTGCAAGCCATTAAAGTCCTATTGATCCTTAGTGGTAGGTATTCTTACATTAGTGGAGAGGGAATCAATAAGTCAACATATGGATGCTCGTGATCGTGGTCTAGTTTGAAGTAAGTCATTGGGAAGGAAGTACAAAGGATGTGCGCCGCACACACACCAAGGGATAACATTCAGACCAAGTGACATGATAGGTTGACCTAACATTTAAAGAAAGTTGGTGTTGAGCATAGGTGGTGACTTATTTAAATAAATAAAAACTCTGAGAAAATAGCATATCTTCTTGACCGTTATGACTGATAGATGGAAATCTCCTGTTGTCATCACTTCTTTTTGTTATTGTCTTTTCTAAATGTTTGTGTTTATTGTCTTTTGTTTGAGTCATTACTCGAAGGCGAGCAATGTTCTAAGTTTGGGGTGTGATAACTCTAGAAATTAGAGTTATCTTAGGCACTTTTAGACTTGGATGCAATTGGTTTAGAGAGCATTTGTGTTATTTGTAGCTATTTTCCTATGTTTTATGTTTGTGTGAACTTTTTATTTGGGTTTAGTGTTTGGTTGATATTTGGTAATTGTGAAGCAAATTCTGATCAAATGAGGCTAATTTGTGCTTCAATTCTGAATGAAATGCAGAATTAAAAAGTGGAAGAAGTTAGCCGAAAATGCTGCAGCAATTCTTGTAGCAAATTTGTCCAGCTGGCATTTTTCTGAAAAAGCAGAAAATGAGATTACAGCTCATACTTGTGGGGACCAATTTTCTACCTCAGCTGGGAGTCACGTGAGCTATGGTATTTGCCCTAAAGGGTTAGTACATTTTTTTGGGAGAAGCAGCCAAGATGAGTGAGAGCTGAAAATAGGAAAATAGAGAGGAAGAGTACAGAGCTGGAAAAAGAAGAAAACAGGGAGAGAGAGAGTGGCAGATTTGCTTCCATTTTCACGCCTCTTTTGGAGGGTGAGTCAGGAGAAGAAGGAAGGACGAGAAGGATCACGTCTAGCTATTTGGAGTTTTCCTTTTCTTACTCTTTCCTTATTTATTTCTTGATTTCCATTCTCTGTTGAACATGGGATTTGTATTTATGTTGTTTTTGTAATCTTGAACATGAGCTAAATTTCTTTAGCTGGGATTGTTGATGAACCCAAATTGGAGGATGATTTGAATGTTTTGTTGAAATGTTGAGCAAATCTCTTTCCTGTTCATCCAAGTGTTTTGAATGTTTAATTTCTATTGTTGATTGGCTATCAATTTATAGGAAACTAGGCTTTATTTAATTCTGGAAAGGTTAATTGGAGATGGATATAATTTGGATGATGTAAGTTCAATATGCTTTTTAAAGTTTATATTGATTTGTGAATGGTATAAGAATATATTATTTGCCTTGTATAACCTATTGAAATTGGTGTATGAATTTGAGTTCTGAGAACTAGATTCACATAGGAATATGTTGAAAAAGGTTTAAAGAATTTTTAGTCATAATTAATTCGGAAGATTTTATGATAAAACTGAATTTCAGTTAACAAGACGGTTTTTGCTGCAGTATTTCCTACAGCATTCGGGTTAGACTTGCAATTGAGGGGAAATTGGCAATCCTAGCTTAATTCTCATTCTTGATTTACAAACTCTTGATTGGATATTGTTCTTTTGTCTATTTTAGTGTATTTTATTATACCCATTTTGTTTCATTAGTTTATTGCATTTTCTTATTTTAATTCCCGAATTCAAATTTATTTGTGCTTTATTTCTTTTGCAAATTCACTTTAGTAATTCAATCCCTGTGGAGACGATACTCAACTCACTTTCTATATTACTTGGGCGATTGCGTACACTTGCGTAGATTTATATACACGAAATAATCGCAAACAGTCAACAACTTTCTCACTGAAAAACTCCACCGGTCGTCCCTCTTGTGACAAAACTGCTCCAATCCCCAGAACCGATGCATCACTTTCAACCTCGAACACCTTCTCGAAACTAGGAAGTGCTAAAACTCACAACCCCATCTTTCTCCGTTCCTCGTGCCATACCAGCAGACCTAACGGCCTTGACATTATTAAGCTATCAAATATTGTGGTCGGTGCTAACTTGCTATAAACGAGGGTCATTTGCTCACATTATTGCAAGCCTTGGTGTACTTTTTTTATTTTTTATTATGATAAGTTTAAAGACTTTGGTGTGGCTTTATCATCGCCCCAATTTCAGTCCCACAGATGGGATCAACATTCCTAGATATGACAAGAAAGAGGCGGGCCTTTAATCCAGCCTCTTACAGTTATCAACCCAGGCCCTATCTAGAACCTTAGCATATTTGTAAGCAACTTGGCATGCCCTTTAGTCAACATGCTCCGATTGAGCTTACAATCAGTGATAGAGTCAGAAATATATATATATATATTTATTTATTTTATGGAGTTATGAATAAAATTATATTATGTTTGTATTGAATACGTATATTTGATTGGTAAGCTTATATAATGGGAGACCAACAGAAAATACAAAAAAATTGAAAGATAAATTAAATTATAAAATTTGAGTATAAGCACGTACATAATCATGAAACACCAATTGCTATTAAACTAGAGGTTTTTATCACCCAAAAAATTTTTGTTATTTATTTTTTTAAGATAAGTCTACCGTCCTTCACTAGAAAAAAGAAGAACGGTACTTCGATTGTGATTAGATCATTTTGAACGGCGAGTATCGCTTGAAGGGTATTGTACAATAGATGAAACTAGGATTAAAAAAAAAAAAAATTACTGTTAGTGGGTGGTAAGTTTCTGTTTCACGTTTTAGGGCTTAGCTCCTTTTTTATTTTTTCATAACATAATTTTATGTTTTAATTTTTGGGAGAAAATATTGCATCTGAGATATAATGAATCAAAACGTCCATAACTTCCTATCCAATACAAGATGAAGATTTCAACATATCATTTCTTGCTATGAGTTTTTTCAATCTTCAGAGTTTTTTTTTTTTTTTTTTTAGATTTTTTTCATAGTGTGTCGATAATTTTTCAAATGAAAACTAACGCTCACACCTTTCATATATTACTAATATTACAGTGATATTCTTTTGATTGAACTTAATTACTGTGATACTCTTTTAACCGTTAAATTCTTTAAAAATGTCTATAATTCCTTAAAAATAGATTGAAAAAGAAATGATTTTGGCGTCACTAAAATATGAATAAAAGTAACGACTTAATCACGTCAAAAACTACACAAGAAAAATATTCCTAGAAGTAAATTATGTTTTCTATCATATTATTGCATATTCAGAATAATCTTGGATTACTTGCAAACCATCTACTTAATTTTGCTTTCAAATGTAGACTCATCTCGTATTAGCGACGTTGCTCGTACTAATTAGATAACAACTACAGATTTTCTATATCTTCTTATTATAACTCTTTCATATTTCTTGCGAGGACATGGATTAAATTAATTAATTTATATTCATATTAGTTCAACTTTGTTATCTTATTATACGAAGAGAAAAACCGATTCTCCATTTCAAGTTTTTTAATTAACTGGTATATAATTGTATCCATTACACAACTTACATATATATATATATATATATGTATATATTTTTTTTTCACATAAATCATGTACTACCTGTTTCACAGAAAACTTGACTAATTTAACTTTTTTTTTTGTTGCTCTAAATTGATTAATTCTATATTTGTTTGCCTAAATGTTATTCTATTTATACGTTTTAAGTTAATAAAATATCATTACCAAATGTTGATAAGTTCTCCTCATACTTACTTTCTATTTTCAATTAAAAAAATAACCCACATGGATATTAGCACTAGCCTATTTTTTTTATTAGAGATTTTTGGATTATTTTCCTCCTTCTCCTTATATTATAATAGTTCGAAAAAAATGATGATCCAAATTAATTTAATTAGTCCATGCATGAATTTGGTTAAATTAATTTGGATAGGGATTATCAAAAATATCCCAACAAGATAATCCAAATATGTGGATAGCTTATCCCTTTTAAGTATGTAGGAGAATTATCCTAAACTGTTTTAGAATTCAAATTAAATGAAAAGAATTATGTATAAGGTTAAAAAAAATTACTATACTGGTTTGCGTAACTCAAATTGATAAGATTAACTTGTTATTTTTAATTATAATTCAATATTGATGTTTTCTTTTTTGTTTTTGTTTTTTTGCTTTTGTTTTTGAAGTTGGGATGTAGAGATTCTAACTCCACACCATTATAAATAGAATTGGATGAAAAAAAATTACCGTTAAACTATACTTACAATCACTAATCTTGATGTAATTTAACTAGTACATTATAGAGTGTTCATATATATATATATTTGATGGATTAAAATTGAACAGTATTAAATTTTTATTCAAAAATAATAATATCCAATAAAATTTAACAATACTTCAAACCAAATATGCACAATAGAAAAAAAAAAATCTAATATGTAATGTAGTTATAACTCATTGTTTAACCGTAAATCCATAAATAAAAAATATATAAATATTGAGTTGAGTTGTGGTGCTTGATATAGTCATTGTTTCGTATGAGATGAGAATTTTGCGGTCATTAATATTTTGTTTTTGTGTTTTTATTTTTGTATTTTTGTGTTAGTTTTATAATAAAGGAGTTAGTTCCCTCACTTTTGGTTTGTATTTGTGTATGTGTTCTGCTTGAGTTATTTTTCGACGGTGTCTGTTGTTTTGTTAGTAGTATGGTGAAGTTTGTTGCGGCCTCTATGTTATAAGTGATTGTTTCTCGATCGATCAAAATATTATATCGACCGTATATGCTTTTTTGAAAAAAAAAAAAAAAAAAAACTTTATACATGCTCGATTGTCGATAAATTTGAGGAATTTTCACGTTATTAGGCCCAGACTTATGTTCTTCTCACTGAGTTTCATCTGATTTTACTGATATAGTTAATCTTAATATAGAATTGTGTCTCTTATACCACATTATTATTTCTCTTCAGTATTGGTATTTGTATCCTATTTTAATTTTAAATCATTCCACTTCCGGTCTATAAATTATATGTATATATTTATACGAATGTTCTCATGTTCGTACCCAACTTCTGCCGGACATGAACGGCCGCTCATCTGGAGCCCTTAGATGCAAAATGAAGGGCAGTGATGCGAAGGGGAGATGGAGATAGACGAAGGCCGACGGCAACTTCGCCATGAGTTCCGACGAAGTCCTCGAGCTTCTTCGGATGGCTTTTTGCTGCCACCACATCCGAAGTCGGATCCCAAGGACAAGTAGTAGCAAGGGAAGGTGAAGTTTTTCTCCGGCGACAATCACCACGAGCTACCAAGAGTTTTCCTATATTTATATAAATACATAATAATCTTTATAAAAAAACCCATAATAAAGTACAATCCAATCAATCTCTCTCTTCAGACATTCACAATCGCAAGAAGAGTTTTCTATATTTATATAAATACATAATAATCTTTATAAAAATACCCAACAATGAAGCATAATCAATCAAATCTTATCCAAAATCATCCTTAAAAAAAAAAAAAAAGGAGATCTTATCATAATCTCTACCTTACGTACCATAATGCCATTATCTTATCATAATCTCTGGCTTACCTACCATAATGGCATTAATTCCCCCCCCCCCCCCCAAAGTTTCTTTCTTCTTTTTTCCAAATTTCTCCTTCTTTCCTTTTTTTTCTTTTAATTATTTTGAGGAAATCTTCTTTTCCATTTATGACGTGCGAAATCCGACATTTCAGTAGTGTTAAAAAAAAAGAGAAAAATAAGGGGTATTTGGTGAAATAATTTGAGTTGAGATTTTTAGTTTTAATAGTAAATTTTTTTGAATTTTTAGAAAAGAAAAAAAAATTTTTTAAAAAAAAAAAAAAATTTTAAAAAAAGACAAAAAAAATTTGAGTTTGATGATTTGAACCATCCAACGAAACTCCCCTAACGATCCATTTAATGAATAAATTTGAGTTCAAAATTTTAAATTTTAATATAAATTTATGTTGATTTTTAAAAAAGATAAAAAAAATTTTTAAAAAAATTAAAAAAAAATTTCAAAAAAAATAAAAATTGATATTAAATTTTAGTTTAAACATGGTTTCAAATTGAAACTGTCCACGACCATTTTTTCTGACAATTATTATAATTATATTATTTATAAAAGCCAAAAATATTATCGAAGAAATTGTTTCACACACTCTCTCTTCCTCTCTTTTCTCTCTCTGACTTGACTATGGCCGCCGCCGCTGCTGCTACTCTACTTGTTCTCCCTCCAAACGCCACCACTCCCCAAACCTCTCCAAACCCTACTCTCCCCCTCCCATTTGCTCTTCAACTTCTGCAAATTTACCTCCCGTGCCACCGGACCGCCGTCTCCTGCACCCTCGCCCGGGACGCCGCCGCCGCCGCCGTCGTAATGCAGGAAGCGCCGCCGAGTCTGGATCTCCCCCGGCCCGACTCGTTCGGGAGGTTCGGGAAGTACGGAGGCAAGTACGTCCCCGAGACTCTCATGCACGCCCTCTCCGAGCTGGAGACCGCCTTCCATTCCCTCGCCGGTGACCGCGACTTCGAGGTCTTTTTGCGTTTCTCTTTCTATTGATTTTTCTTTTTTCTTTTTTCTTTTTTGATTTCTGAAATTTTGATTCGGTTTTGCGATGAGGAATATATGAATGTGGATCGTCTTTTCTTTGATTTTACTTTTTTTTGTTGGTTGATTTGTGGAATTTCTCTCGAGATGAGGAATATAAATGTGAATTGTTGTTTGATTGAGTTATTTATTGGTTGTTTTGGGTAAAATGAGAAAAAGATAGGAATTTTCGTAGTCTGTACATATATGTATATATGTATATTTGCGCACATATATATATATATATATATTTTATTTTTTCGGCAGAAGAATGCAATTTGATGAATATAAATGTCGAATTTGCAAAATGTGGATTGCCAACCAATTTTCGTAGTTTTATTTTTAATTTCTGGAATTTGCTTTGATTTCTCGATGGGGAATATGAATGTTGATTGATTTTGGTCTGTGAAATGTAATGTGATTGACTCGTTGAATGATTCTTTTGGGAGAAATGGGGAAAAATAAAGGAATTTTATCATTTACGGTTTCATTTCGTGAATTTCTCTCTTGTTGAGGAATATAAATGCGGATTGCTTTAGATCTATAACAAATGAAAATGTAGTGTGATTGACTCATTGAATGATTCTTTTTGAGGAAACGAGGGGGCGGGGGTGTTCCTGTTTTTGCTCGTTGTATAAGTTTAACGTTTTGGATTCTTAATACTCTGAATTCATTGGCATTTATAGCCTTGATGGATTTATGTTCGGTGATCAAGTGCTTCGAATACACATTCGTGTGCGAGTATAAATTGGTCGAATTTGTATATAAAATGTTGAAGTACGGGTCTAAAACACTTATTCTATGTACAATGGCTTTGAAAAGGTGTAGAAGTGGTTCATGATAGATAAATTATTTGTTGTTACATCTTTTAAAGTTATTGATATATATGTGTATATATATATATCTGCAGTACTTATATTGGGATTCGGCTTTTGCTTATACTTCTCTTTCTCTAGTGGCAGCTGCTTCAAAACGAGGCTTTTGTTGAAGTAGTGGATTTTTTTTTCCCTCTAAAGAGTCTATGTTTGTAAGATTTGGGATTTCCATTTCAATAATGTGATTAGTTGCCCTGCCGCAACATTGTCATGAGTACATAGTTTCTTGTTGACAAAACATTTGAAATGTTTATTTGTATACTAATTTAAGTTGCCTTAAGCTTGAAAGTGCTCTGTAACATCTCGTGATGACTTATTTGATAATGTTGCAGAGAGAGCTAAATGGGATTTTGAAGGATTATGTCGGTCGGGAGAGTCCTCTCTATTTTGCGGAGCGGCTGACTGAGCATTACAAACGTCCTGATGGTGAAGGGCCCCACATTTACTTGAAGAGGGAAGATCTCAATCATACTGGGGCTCATAAAATCAACAATGCTGTTGCACAAGCTTTGCTTGCCAAGCGTCTGGGCAAAAAACGTATTATCGCTGAAACTGGTGCGGGTCAGCATGGAGTTGCCACTGCTACTGTCTGTGCTCGGTTTGGTTTGCAGTGTATTATCTATATGGGTGCCCAGGATATGGAGAGGCAAGCCCTTAATGTTTTCCGAATGCGGCTTCTTGGGGCTGAGGTTTGTTCTTGATGGTTGTGTCATTCAGTTTTGTTTTTCCTAACCTGTGCAGTGTTTAGTTGTTAGCTGTTTTTCCCAACCTCGCGCTAAATAACGATGCTATTGCCTTTCATTTCTTCAGAAAGTTATCTTTGCAGAAAGAACCGAAAACTGCTTTCAACATGACAATTCTGTTTCTGTAATCCAAGATTCATTTCTTTTGCCAATTCTGCATATTTTTAAAATAATCAATTAAGCTTCTCTTGATACAGGTTAGGCCCGTCCATTCTGGGACAGCTACACTGAAGGATGCCACATCAGAAGCTATAAGGGACTGGGTGACCAATGTGGAGACGACCCACTATATTTTGGGCTCTGTTGCTGGGCCACATCCTTATCCCATGATGGTAAGGGAGTTCCATAAGGTTATTGGCAAAGAAACAAGAAAACAAGCACTCGAGAAATGGGGCGGAAAACCTGACGTTCTTGTCGCATGTGTTGGTGGGGGTTCAAATGCCATGGGACTATTCGATGACTTTGTCAATGACAAAGATGTTAGGTTGGTTGGTGTTGAGGCTGCCGGTTTCGGATTGGATAGTGGAAAGCATGCTGCAACGTTGACCAAAGGGGAAGTTGGTGTGTTGCATGGAGCTATGAGCTACCTACTACAGGATGATGATGGGCAGATTATTGAGCCTCATTCGATTAGTGCAGGGTATGACGCTCCATATACTTTTCGCAGTTGTCAATTTACTTGATTTCGGAGTTGCACTAGGTATTTCTAACTCGATGAAATTCTTGTGGCATTAGCTTGGATTACCCTGGAGTTGGACCTGAGCACAGTTTTCTAAAGGATACTGGACGTGCTGAGTATCATAGTGTTACCGATGATGAAGCACTGGAAGGTAAAAGATACAGGATCCGAGCATTGTTTTCTTCTAGAGATTAAATATAGAGCTAATTTGCTATAATCTTTGTATCGTTCGCACACCCTTGGATTTCTACACTCTTACAGATTTGCTGAAGTCCGAGTCATTCCTTCTATCCACCTTTGCTTGTTATCCAACACTATTCTTTTGTATGCGCAGCTTTTAAGCGATTATCTAGATTAGAGGGCATTATCCCAGCTTTGGAGACCTCTCATGCATTGGCTTACTTGGAAAAGCTCTGCCCGACTCTCCCAAACGGAATCAAGGTCGTCGTCAATTGCAGCGGCAGAGGGGACAAGGATGTTCAGACCGCTATCAAGTACATGCAGGTTTGATGATTCCTTGATTCAATGACCCAGACTCATACCGGTTCAATTTAAAATGTTTAAAAAATATAATTGAAGTAAAAATGAGTGGGAAAATGAAAAAGAGAGAAATTTGTTACTTGTTAGTGCAAGATTTTGTGTCTGCTTTTGTTTGTAGATTATATGTTTGTAATGATAGAAAGGTCACCCGGGTGTTTCTTTTGGAGCAAAGTTCGTCGTTGAAATTTTTTTAATTTTTTATCACCATAAAAAACCAATGTTGTAATGGTAGGTGTTTTAGTCAAGCATGACAAGGTTTTTATTAGGAAAATCCGGATGATTATTTTACTAGTTTATAATTGTGCAATGAGAGAAAGAGGTAAATAGCTTTTTTTCTCAAAAAATTTGTGGTGAATAGGGTATTTTTAAAATATTTTGGAGTAAATAACATATTTGCCATAAATTATTTATTACGAACGTAGGTAAATTGTCTATTACGAACGTAAATACTTTTAAAAATGGCCTATTTGTTACAATTTTCTGGTGTGGAATTCCTTTAATCTATCCAACTTCTCTTGCGTATCTAGTTCAAAAGTCCTTGACAAAGAAGATGAGTCACTCTTTTGGACTTACTAGAGCTGTTTGATGAGTGGTCAAGATATGCTTTACAGATTTTATTTTATTTTTTTCATTTTGAATTATGAATTTAAAGTTAGATGTACTTTTTTAGAAAACATAAAAGAGTAGTATTTAATAATACTATAATGTATCAATCTATTTTGAACTTTCAGATTTTTATCGGTTAGTTTTACACCCACATTAGAAAGCGGTGTGGCTTTCTCATGTTAGAAAGCTCAATTATTAATATTTTCTTTTCGCAAAACCTAACCCCAAAGCCAGATTTTCTTGGACCATAGGAAGTTTGTGGTTAGGATCGTTGTGCAGTCGGGCTGAAATCGGGGCTAGGATCAGCTGGGACTGATGTCGTTTTCGGGGTCCGACCAAGGCCCCAAAAAAAAAAAAAAAAATCCCCCTAGTAGTAAGAAACCAAACGACTTTTTCAAAAGCAATCCAAACAAAAAACAAAAACCAGCAGCCAGCGAGGGCGATATTGGGCTCCTGCATCGGCCTCCAAAGGCACTTGCTGCTGCTCTCCAAATAGGTTTTGCATCACCTAAAAGGTGGTGCCTTACCACACCACGGTCGAATGCACGGTAGCGTTGGTGGTGGTGCTTCAGGATTCCAATGTACTGCGTCCAAGATCAGAACGAGCTTGCTGGGCGAAACAATTATCTTCTGCTGCTCGGACTTGACAGAATCAAGTAAAAGGAATTGTTTAAGCCGAAACATTTTGAAACATTGACAAACAAAAAAATTTGATTAGCAAACCATAGAAATTAAACACAACTTTCAGAATCTAGGACTCCTTCGAGTCATAATGTTGTTCCGTAAGGTAGAGATTATGTCCCTCACACTCTGGGAAGTGAGGACATTGGGAAGACATCTGCTTTCTGCGGTGATGCAGCGGCGGTGACGACTGCATAGGCTGAGAAGCCATTGTCGACATCCCAATTGATAGCAGCGATGGAGCTAGTGTTCTAACTTCATGATGGTATATATATATATATATTAATTTTTTTTTTAAGAACAAAATTGTATCACTTTGTTTTCGTAAAACTACCAAGCATACACAAACACACATAAATAATCATAAGAAAAAAAAATTACAATAGTTAACATATGCGCTCTGAAGTCCTACATAATAAATTCCTTTTATGAGAAGTAAAGGGTTGTACACAAGATAGTTTACTTTGGGTGCGAGTAAAAAGAAAAAATCACAATATTTTAGGCTAAATTTTTAAATAAAAAAATTCAGTCTCAACCCAACTTCCCTCGATCATGACGGATAACTTTTAATCTGTCGGTGGCAGTACCACAATGATAGTGTCCCAATATCACCGGGAGGATCTAGGGTTAATAATGAAAACATCGATATCGGTAAAATATATTGGTAGTCCAATTTTATAAAAAAGTTCGGAAATATTATTGCAATCTGTGGGCATATCTAAAAATATTGTGAAAATTATGGAAACTTGCTTCAAAATATATTTTTCAAGATAATACAAACATTAAAAAGATATATAAATACACACGATATACTTAAAAAAAAAATCTTTTATCTTACATATCTTAATATCAATAGGAAGTGCTATGGTGATTGCAGACATAGTTTAGTGGTAATACAACACCTGATTCCACCTAAAAAGTCCTATGAGATTCAAACAAAGTTGGATATCATTTTGTTATGAGCAATATTGGTGCCATGACTTGTTATACTCTCTAAGCTTTTATATATTGTCTTTCATTTACTATTTTTAAATCTATTTCTTTCATTTTTTATGAAAATTATAACATGCTCAAAAAAAAAGAAACAATTTACAAAATCCGAAATTTCTGATATTTTCTCTTTGAAATTTCCTGACACTTTTTTTTTTTAATTGCACTAAGTTTTCTAGTATCGATATTTTTACTGATACTTCCCGATATTTTTGACGGAAAAGATTTTACATCTAAAAGATAACGGGTAAAAGATTTTACGTCTAAATGATATTTTGCAGCCCCTCTAATGGGAAAATTTTGGTGGAAATTTTATAAATATCACGGATATTTGCAACCATGTCTAGGGTAATGTCAAGGTGCGACTCTTTTGTAAGGTCTTCCTTAGCGTTCCTGAAGCACATTTTTAGTGTGAAGATAACTAAATTAGTAAAAGTTTGCTCAAGAATGATGGTGGTAACATTAGATTTTTGAGCGGCCGTTGGTCGTACCATTTGACGCTGGCGATGCTGACATCATTGGGATGGTCTATGAAAATGTTAGGCTTTTGGCAAATTAAAAGGGAACCTAGTCCCACATTGATTTGGAAGCAATAGCAGCGGCATGTGAAGTCTATGTAAGGAGCTCAAAACTTTTATTTTTATGTGTCTTAACCAAAGCATGTCAAGTATTAACACTATGAGAAAAATTGATTCATGAAAAGATCACTCAAGAATGGCAGTGCCAATATGAGTTTATATCAGTTTTTAAAAAAATTGATGGAATTGATAATTATGTTGTTGTCCCTGGTTGCAATATTAGTTCATATTAGTTTTTGAGAAAATTGATAGTCATGTTGTCGTTACTGGCAATAACGGTGTTTTAATTGTTTATATGAACATGGAATATGCAGTCTTAGAAACAAAAATGATAACGATGTTTCATTGTTATATGAACATGGAATATGCAGTCTTGAAACAAAAATGATAAACAAAATTACGTCTGTATTAACTAATACTCCAAAAATTATTCTATTTACTTCAACCAATTCTCCAAAAATAATTTTCAAAAATTATTCTACTCGTGCATAAATTTTACTCAAAATCTATAAAACAAAGCTAGCATGTATTTTTAGTATAAATTGTTTATTTGATCTCTAATTTATATATATATATATATATATATAAAGTCATGATCTTTTCTTCAATCATTTTTCATCATTAAAAGGTTCCTAAAATCTTTAAAATAATACAAAATGATCCTTTTTGTTAATAGACATTAAATGTTTAATATAAAATATCACGTGAATTATGTATGATTAACTATTTAAAAGTAATTAAGAAAAACATATTTATCCTATTCAACTTCTATGTTTCAAATATGTGGTTTATTTCCATCAAATTTTTAACCTTATTAGTAAAAAGGACCATTTTGCACTCCTTTAAAAGAAATTATGAATCTTTAACTGGCAAAAAAAAAAAAAAAGAAGGACACTAAATTGTAACTTCATAAAAACTTAGAGATTAAACGAATAATTTATCCATATATTTGTTCAATCATGGAAGTACAACATTGACAAAGCTCTTTGTTGTGACCATGCTGCCATCGACAAGAGTGCTAAATTAAATTAGAGATAATTTTTTCCCCTAAAACAAGGATGTAATTAAACAATATTAAAAAAAAAAAAAAAACCCTATCCAATGTAACAATTGAATGTGGGTATAATAAAAGTTAAAAAAAAAAAAAAAAAAAGTGGGTGTGGAACTGAATAATACATTATTGTGTAAGTAAAAATGAAAACATCAAAGTTTGAGAAGGGACACAGTTTTAATTTTTCTTATAAAAGGAGGGCACATAGAAATTCAACAAAACTTCCATGACTAAAATTTAATTTTTAAAAAGTGCCCCCATTGGTGTAAATGTGACTCCGCCATCAACGGTATTACCTATGATAAGCTTTATTGGATGATTTTATCAAATAATTCTACAAAACTTTATCAAATAATTCTAAAGTCCGTCCACATGTAAGAAGTTTTCCAGTCTTGAAAAAACCGTCCACGTTGAGGGTTCCCTTTGTCATGAACTCACCCCTGAAACTAATTTCTTCCAGAGAAGTTGGAAATTGTTGCAGCATGTTCAGGGAAGGCTAATTTTATGCTCTATATAGTTTTTAAGGAAGCTGTCGCGTACCTGTGTCAGTTGTCTTGCAAACTCTCACACAATTGATTGATAGGGCGCTCGTCATTCTCGTTAAATATTGGACTCCGAGATATGTACTTCTTGAGTGATCCATATATCATACTGGAGTCATCCATCTTTGGATTATCTGAATGCATCAACTTCTATTCATATACTTTATCTTTTGACACTATTTTTTTCTTCTCATTATTAGTTATAGCATTGAAAAACGAACCAAAAATGAAATAACCAGGGGAAAAAAGAAGAAACCAAGCCAAAAACAAAATGAAATCAAATGGCTGAAAAAATGACATCTGATCATGAAGATAAATATTTAATTGGATATATATAATAATATAAGATCTCATAATTATTTTTTCATTTGATTTATCAAAAAAAAAAATTTCAAATGTGCATAACACGTGCAGAGCACATGCTACCACTAGTTATTAAATAAAAATACTGCTACCAATAACATAATCGTCTTGAATCTTTTCCATGCTCTTCTCCCTTTTTTCTATAGCATTGTTGAACCCCACAGAACACCCTTTTTTTCACATAGCAATTTCATCGGGCTAATCGTAGCTTTTTCTTCATGGAGTCCTTCAAGCGGCTCAACACTTTTTTTTTTTTTTTTTTTTTGAAATTGAGGTCGGAAGATTCAAAATATGCACATTCAATAAAGTTAAGTGTGATACTCTGTTGATTATATCTGTAATCACTGAAAAACCAATAAATAACTAAGGAATTTAAGCCTCCCTCAACTTTTTTTTTTCTGAAACATAGCCAAAATTATGCCTACAACCACTAAAGGACACATACATCATCGGTTGAGGACATTTATAACGCCCAAAAAAAAAAATAAAGAAAACTTGATAATAATAATAATAACCCATGATTACTCATTATATAATAATTAGGCTCTTTGATAAAAAATTATGGCTTCGGTTACTGCTTTCAACCAACCCCTACGCATTATTGATCCCCCAGAGAATAGAAGTAACTTTTATGTCAGTTGAAAAAACTAATTGCGTATATATTTGCCAAAATATGTGCCAAAAAATATACATTAGCTAGGTTCTAAGAAATTAATTAAATAAAATATAATAAAGTGATCATCCTTCTCTTACTCTAACACTTACAAAGAGGACAACTAAAATGTTGTGGTGCCGAGTGGAAGGGCCGTCGCTCAATGGATAAAAGTTACTCTAGGGATAACAGGTTGATCTTCACCAAGAGCTCATATGTAGGATTTCTTATAATCGATTGATTGAATATTTTTATCAACTGTAAAGAATTTGTTAAAGAACTATACATATGCTTGATATTTTGTATATTTTTTAGGATTTTTATTCGTAGAGTTCAGTACATATTTTTCCTTTATACGTTATTTAAATTTATTGATAATACTGATTGTACACCGATGTTAAGTTTTTTTTTTTTTTTTTTAGGACGTTTTGACTGTGAATAAATGATTGCATTATCTTTTATATTTGAAATATAATTTTCATTTAAAAAAAAGAGTTGGAAAAGTAAAAGGAATTTAACCTTTCGTGATGCTGAATGGACAAATACACTCCCTTGAAACAAACGTCATTTTGAGGAGACGCCCTTTTCTATTTTATTATTTGAGCTTTTGCTTGAAATCGTTTATTATATTTTTGTTTCAATTGAGTTGACGTTGGAAAAGTGTGATTTCACCGTTAAATTCCAAGGGGTTGTGTAGTGGCCACAAAATTTGTTGCTTACTATCTTTTACACTAAAGAGGACAAATGATATAATAAATTATATGAATTAACATTTTCTATAGTTTCAAACGAGGTTGATAATTAGTGGACAGAAAAAAAAATAAATGTGAAATGAAGTAAAACAATATCAATGAAATAATAATAATAATAATAATAATAATAATAATAATAATAAAATTTACATCTTACATTTCAAGGTTTTTCACGCTCTGTACAAAAAGATATCCCATCAATATTATATTTTTTTTTAAACTGTTATATCTGTATTATAAACTGTCGTTTTACATATTTTTATTTTAATATAATTTTTTTATTTTAATATAATTTTTTTAATATTTGATGTTAATATATATATATATATATATATATACACACTATTTGTAGAATATCTTATTGTGAATGAGGTTGTTTAGGAAGGTGATCGAGATAATTGAAAAAGATAGATAGATGGTAAAAGACCAAACATTCTCAAACTTCTTTGAATGGTCAAGCTCTTTTACATATTATTGTCAATATCAAATACTTTTGAACTTTAATTTCCAAATCTTGACTTTTAAGAGAGAAAGAGTCGAGAAAAAAACATGTATCCTTCGTATACCTTTCTTATTTGTAGCTACACGTAACTACACATACATTCCATTTCATAGATATATTGTGCAACCCAAATTTCAAACACTAATTTTTTTTTTTTTTTTTTTGGTTTTGAAAAAAAGGTAGTTGTCACCTGATACAAACTAAAAAGGTTTTAACCTTTGTCACCGAATACAACCATTAGCGTCTATGGAGATCACATAGACTATATAATAGATAAAAGAATATAATATAGTTGTTTTTATTTTTTTAATAAAAAATTACTTAAATAATCATATTTTTTTCAACTATTAATTAATATAATATAAATTTTTTATTTTTAATCAATATAATATAATTTTTAATTAATTTTAATTTTTTTACCATATTAATATAATATTTTAATTTATATTATTCACTGTCTTCCCTTAAAAAAATCTTAATGTTGGACCCTCAGTAGCTATCAATACCAAAGGACAGATTTTTTTTGTATGATATGACTCGAACGGCAAGATGAGCATTCAAAAATAGTGAAAGCATACATGCCGCAAAGTTAATTTTTTAGGTGGAATTATTGTTTGATAGGTGTGAAAAAAGACAACACGAATAATATATTTATTAACCTTTCCATCAAATTAATCACTTTTTTACTTTCAAATCAAATCAAATCAAAATAATAAGGGGTTAAACAAATAATGATAAAAATTTCCTATTTTTCAATAATTATGCACATGACACATAAGTTTGGTATGATGCTTTGTCAGTTTACTAAATATGGCCACGTATCTGATACTTAGATCTAGAAGAGTACTTGAGTTATAAATTTGACCACTTAGAAAAGATGCTTTTAATTTTCTAATCTAATTACAAAAAGTAATCATCATGATAAGCGTTTGCTCTTTTAAAATATTTATTTAATTAAACGAATCTAAATCTAAATCTAAAATTTTGTTTGATGACCTATTTTAAATTATATTTTTTATTTTATTTTTATTTTTTTTTAAATTTTTAAAAATTTTTTTTAAAAAATTAATTAAAAATTTTAATTTAAACTATATTTTTTTAACTCAAATCCATTCACTAAACAGACCATAAATATATATGATAAGCATGAAAAAGATGCAAATAAAACCAAAACATCCCCACATTGCTATTTCCATGCCTTCTCAAAACAGATAAGGTCTGATGAGACATTAAAATCTCCTCTTTATTCAAATGAAAAAACAAAGCAAAAATGAGAAAAGAAAAAAAAAAAAAAAAAAAAAAAAGACTAGCTAATAGAAATGTTGTTCCCACTTGCCATTATTTTTATTATTAATATTATTTTTTTTAGATATCTACAAAGTGCTCAAAGACTTTTCTTGGTTTTGTGGATCCGGGAAGGAAACAAACTAAACTCTCTTCTACCCACTGCTTCTGGCTCAGCAGTTGTAATATTATCTTACATGAAGAAAAATATATTTTGTGCTTTATATATTCCTCAGCTTCTACTGCTTTGCCTGAACAAAAAGAAAAAGAAAAACAACTCGGGGTCAATACGATTATGTTTCTGACCGTTAAATCTAATCAAAATCACGTTAGAATGAAAAAATATATTCCAAAACGAACAAAAATATTATTAGATGTAAACAAAGGAGCTTTAGGCATAAAAAGGGTATAAACCAAAGTATATTCCAATGTGATTATATATTACTAGGCGGTTGTTGCCATTCTATGTGGGACCTACTTTTGTGTTTCTTACCTTCTATTCTAAGATATTGGAATTGAGTGCACTTTTTGAAACAAAAAAAGTAGGTGGGTTTTCAAGGTTCATTTTAGATCACCTAACACCAAAAAAGCGATCAAAATCTGTCCAAATTCGTAGGCAAAGAATTACCCTTTACACCAAACAACTCACCCTTCCTAACCCCTTCACCAACCCGAAAATCACCGTCCAATCTTAGCTTAAGAAAAGCTAAAACGTTTTCGAGTCATGTCTAAGTAATTGGGGAATTTTGCAGTCAGGTGTGAAAAAAATACTCTAACGCTAGGACAGTCGAATATGTCGATTCTGAACCGTCTCA
The DNA here is from genome assembly GCA_025413025.1 of Ficus hispida. Classification (NCBI taxonomy): domain Eukaryota; kingdom Viridiplantae; phylum Streptophyta; class Magnoliopsida; order Rosales; family Moraceae; genus Ficus; species Ficus hispida. The sequence goes on along the minus strand of CM046374.1, from coordinate 25,060,684 downwards.
CTGATGGTTTTTTTTTTTTTTTGGTTTCTCATATCCTACCATAGAATTCTTCGAAACAATTGTCATACAAAACAGTTGGAATGGATACCGCGCGGTGGTCCCGGGTACGCTACATTTCATTTCTACTCGATGAGCGAAACTAATGTGAAGAAATAGCAAAACTCCCTCTTAAGGTTGCAGAGCTATACTACTATGTTGTGCTCGTGATATATAAAACCAATCCATGAAGAGTAAGACATCAAAAGGTCGAGGGCGAAGCGTTTTCAGAATTTTGTTGTCAGCTTTCCAGATACAAACAATAGCCAGAAATGCAGGCAAATAGATTATTGGCTATATCTAAAGTTTTGTCAAGCCAGTTTGCACAAAAGAAACATCTAAATGGTCATGGGGCATAGTGGCCTTTTCATAGGGAGGTGAAAAGAACAAATCGGGCTGAACTCATAGAGAGGACCGAGGAAATTACCTGGGAATATAAGAAGGTACCGAAGATTGCAATGGCTGCGCCAAGGGCGTTGATGGGCTGGACTGGCGTTTGGAAGATGATGATGGAAGAGACAATGACCGAGATACGTTTCATGGTGTTACCAATGCTGAATGTCAATGGAGATATCTCGTCCAGAGACATGTACGAAACCTGATTATACAGGTGATAGAACACACTTTGCGCGGCCATCCACCTATATTATATACAATGGGCCAGGGAAAACAAAAATGTCTTAGTTACAATATTTAAAACGAAAACACTTTCGGCAAGTATTGAAAAATTTACTTTCTTCAATGATGTATTCAAGCAACGTAATAGGACCTAGCACATATGAAAATAATAAAGCTTTGAAGTTTTTTAGAGAGGAGTGAATTTCGATTATGAAAATACGCTATCAAATTGATAAATTGGAGCTATGAAAGAAAACAATACAGAGATATCGGTTTGCATAGTTTTACCAAAGCAATTGTGGTCCAATTTGAGAAGAGGCCGTTTCCCATCCAGCAGCCCACACCTGTGGTCCTTCGACCGCAATGGCGAAGGGCGTGAGAATTATGAGAGACAAAATAGATAGACAGGCATAGTAGTTCATTCCGCTGACAGACTTCCCCTTCATGCCCTTCTTCGAGAATATGTTCCGGAAGACGAACGCCAAGTTTGATATCATCGCACCCATAAACCCTGATGAAACACACGGTCAAAAACGCCTAAATTAAGCTTTCCAAAACCTCAATGCCAAAAACAATAAAACTCTAATTTAAAGCCCAAATCCCACCAACCAGCTCAATATTCATTACTCAAAAATTGCATATCATTATTCTTTATTTGACATAAATAAACTGGTGGCCCCAATTGAAATCGAGTTATTTTATCAGAAAAGCGAAAAGTGGTTACCAATCATGTTGAAGTTGAGCTCAGTCAAGGCAGCGAGAGAGCAACCGCCGATGATCGGAAGGAGGGACAAGTAAACTGGGACGGGGAAGGTCTCGCCAAGCAAAAACCTGGAAACCAAAACACTAAAAGCCGGCTCTCCGCTCTTGATAATGTGAGTGAACGACACCGCAACCTTCGACATACTCACAGTGGCAGCCACATGCCCGATTGTATGCGCCACAGCCACCTACCAAACAAACAAACAAAATCACCACACAACAATTTCAGGGACATTAAAATCTGAATTTATCATTCTTGATTCTAACATTTGCTTAGTTGACCAGTTCTTTGTTTCACAATTACATGAACCATTAAAAAAAATACAAAATAAAGACACTTTTCACTACAACCAAACAAAATGGGCAATTTTCTCAATTTTCTCACACTACAAAACACCCAAAAAAGTAAATATAGTGAATAAAACAAAATCATCACAAAAATTTCAGGCACAAGAAAATTGAATTAACAATCCTGAATCTCAAATATAGCTCCCAAATTTGAGACAATTTGCTTAGTTGACTAGTCCTTTCTTTAAAAATTATCAGCCATAAAAACCCAGAACAAGAACAGGACATTTTACTGCAACAAAACAAAATGGAAAATTGGCATTTTTCTCAGGTGTTTTCTTATTTTTTATTTTTGCAAATTTTTCTCTCAGACCCAGAAAAACCCAAAACCACCCAGAAATCACTTTCCATCATTTTCCTCAACTTTTTAACAAACCCTGCCAAGGAAACTGTTATTTTCCCGGCAACCCCCCCAGATCAGAACTTACAGGGAACAGGGCCTTCCAGAACTCGAGATCAGTCTTCGGCGGCTCGGCGATCCTGACCGCCCAGGAGACGAACATGATGAGGGACCCACAAGCGAGCGAGAGAGTCGAGGTCAGCCATGGGAAAGGGTAAGCGTTCAGGACCTTCTTGTTGTAGATGTTGAACACCACGTTTAGGGCCCACCACATCGCGAAGTAGATTCCGATCTTCACCTTCTTCGCCGTCTCTGATGGCGCCACCGCCGCCGCAGCACCGGGATTCGGGATTTCGACGCCGGACGATTCGATCGGCTTCGATCTGTCGGCGCCGTAGGCCTCGCATTTGATCGAACTCCTCCTCGGAGAATACGAGGTTGTCGTGATCGCCGAGACATGCAACGGCTTTTCGACGGAGATTGTCCGCCGCCGGAGAGAGGGGAGGGAGAGGAGGGATTTCGGCGCCGGAGAAACCGGCTTCGGCCGCCGGAGAATGATGTCGGACGGTGAGAATTGCCTCACTGAGCAAATCATCGTGTGAAGAAGATGTAGAAAAAAAAAAAGTTTCTTTTTTTTATAAAAAAGAAAATAAAATCTGGATCTTTAGTGGTAAAGAAATGGAAATTTTCTTTTTTTTCTTTTCTGGGCTTTCTGTGGAAGACACAAAAAACCCAAAACAACTTATAGGGATCAAAGAGAGAGAGAGATCAGTGCTTGTATTATATATATATATATATATATATAATACTTGAATTACCTCAACAACTTAGACCCAACAAGAAAAGTTTTTTTTTTTTGTGGAAATAAGAAATATGGTATTCAGAAGGTAGTGTGATGATCTGAGCAGGTCTGAGAGAGAAAAATAGTGGCAATAAGAGGAGAGAGAGAGAGAGAGAGATGAATACAAATTGGTATGCGATTTGTTTTTAGGGGAAAAAGGAAGAAAAGAAAAAAAGAATGAGGAAAAGCTCGTGACAGGGTTGGTGTGGGGTTCAGACTAGAGAGATAAAGACAGACAGAGGAGAGAGAGAGAGAGAGAGAGAGAGGACTTTGTAAGTTTCTCTAGAGGCCAGAAGTTTTTTTTTTTTTTTTTTTTTTTTTCTCTGAAATCTCAGTCGAGAACTATGTGTTGTTGTGCGTCATGTGAGGTGCCATTTGATTCTCCTTTTTTTTTTTTTGGCTACTTAAAAAACTGTGCAAAATTAGGTGAAACTTTTTTTATTACCTGGTAGTCTAATTTAATAAATGATTAATTTTTTTTATTTAATAAAATAATGATTATTATTTTTTTATTTGACTATTAGTAATTTATGATAATTAATATGTAATGATCACAATCTATTAATTCAATCAATAATTGATTTAAGAATTATTATTATGTTATACTTATTTAATAAATTATAATATTATTATTAATAATAATAATTATTAATAAAATAATTAGTATTTAAAAAAATAATTTATTATTTAAAAAAAATTTGACTATTTGTTTAAAAATTTCTTTAAAAAGAGTTTTTCTTAAATCTCAAAAAGTAGTTGATCAACTTTCCTTTAGCTGTTATAAAAGTTTCCCTTTTGCTCATTTATTACCAAAAAAAAAAAAAAAAAAAAAAAAAACCCTTTAATTATCTTTTAGAACTTCTTTCCTCCCTTAGTTTTTACTTGTGGATTAATCACGTATGTTCTAGTTATATGACCGATCGCTAAAAATTAATTTAATGATTAAAAATCAGTTTCTCTAGATGACAAAAAATAAGATGTTTTTTTAAGTATAAATTCCATAATCTTACTTATATCTTTATTTTCAGGTCCTTAGAATAATGATTAGAATTGGAATTTTAATAGGTTAAAATTGAAATATAAATTAAAAATGAACCGTGATATAAAAAAATAATACAAAATATAAAATATGTTCTAAAAAATTTAAATAAGAATCTTGTGTCGTTTTTCTCGTCATTTTATGTGATAAAAAAATCATATGATTTTTATTTGATAAAAAAATATAAACTTATGAAGTTTGAAATTTTTTAAAAAAATTGAAAAAGAGTGAAAGTGAGACACAAATTTAGAAGTTTGAAGTTGAGTGGTAAAATTCTATTTGAAAATATTGTTCGAAATGGCCCCTAAATTTTATAAACTCATATTTATCTTTTAAATGTTAAATTATTCTCATTTGACCTTTTTATTATAATTTTTTAAATGATATAGAAGAGGATCACTTCATTGCACTTCTCTTTTCCTCCTTCTTATGCACTAGTTGAAGGCATGTGCCATGTATTTACTTAATCAATTTGTTAAATATAAAATTAATTATGAGGTATAATGAGAAAAAAAAATTGCTCACGCAACATTGAGGAGAAAAAATTTAAGTAATAAGAAATTGGAGAAAAGTAAGCAAATCACATATAAAATTAATTGGATGGTGTTATGAGAAAATAATAGTTGAGATGGTCACAAAAAAAAAATTGAGTAAGGATACATTTGAAAATTTTATTTCATTATGGGCAAAAAATATTGAAAAATAAAAATTTAAAATAGTAAAAAAATATATAAAGAAAATAGATCAGCACGTTAATGAAAGTGACCAATAATTTAAACGAATGTAAAGAATAAAATATACATATATATATATATCAAATATAATGAAAAAATAGTAGTTGAGAATTTGATATATAAAAAAAAATAAATACATATGGTGAGATAATTTTTTGAGTGAAGTAAAAGAGAAAAATTTTGGCAATTCAAGAAAAGGAAAGAAAAGGGAAAAAATGAAGAGAATTACAAGAAAAAAAAAAAAAAAAAAAAAAGAATGACATGTGTCAAAAGAATAAGAAGACATTGGTTCTTTTATATATGTTGTTATTATTAGTATTATTATTATTATTAAGTAGATTACAAGCACAGATAAAAAAGAACTACTTGACTTCTTAATCCAGCCTTTTTTTTTTTTTTTTTTTTTGGTGACTGATTTGAACAAGAATTTTACTAAAAAAAATAAAATTGGACAACTTTAAAGCTTAAAAGATAAATTGAGTTTTTAAAGTCTGGCGGTAAATTAAGAGTGCGATGAGTGAGAATAATCATAACTATTATTCTTAAAAAATAAAAAATAAAAAGATTATTTTTACCTATGCTTCGTAGTTACAAGGTAACTGTCACTTTCTTCCTTGAATTCCGTTTGTTAAAATTCAATTAAAAACATACATAAAAATAGAATAATTAATATTATTAAGTCTATTTTATTATGATTTTTGTTAAAAGTAAACACATAAAAATCAAATAATTACACTTAATTCTTTTTTTTTTTTCCATCCGTCTTTGGTTGAAATTTTGATTTAAAAAAAGCATAAAGTATGGTTATTAAATTAGAAGATGAAATTGAAGTTTTAAATTATCAGATGATAAAGTGATAATGACCTTAAGATTCTTAAAATCAGGTGGATAGACGTGAATAATCCAAAATAAAAATAAAACCAACAAGAGAGTACTATAACTATGACAAAATTATCCAGGCTCGTGTTTGCTCACCTCTTGCCTCCGCCGCCTTAAAAAAAAAAAAACTAATAAAAAAAATAAAAAAAATCTTGCCACTTCAAACCACAAAAGAAACATATACAACTTATACCAAAGGAATGCTTAATATTGAAGCTTTTTTTTTTTTTTTTTTTAATTTCTTCTTTCTTTCTTCCTGAAGTTCATTATTGATAAGAATAATGTACTAAAAAAAATTTCTTACCAGCTAAACTAGTATCTAAATTTCTTGTTTTAGGAACATAAACAAGACATATAAAATATTACCTTACAATATAATATCGAACCAGAAACTAAAAAGCTTTGTTCGAATCCTACTTTTTTTTTTTTTTTTGGTTGAATAGAAAAGCTTTACAATTGACTGATTTACTACTATACAAATGTCAAACAGAACTTTTTTAGTATGCTCCGCCACCAAATTAAAATTTGTTGTTTTATTTATTTAGGTCTAAAACATGTTTGACAAAACTTTTTAAAAGTCCTTTTCAATATTTTGATCCAAAAACTACTTATAAAAATGTTTGATTAATCTGTTAGATAATTTTTAATATCTAGAAAGAGCTTTCTATCAAATCCGAAAAACATGACTTTCTGAATAAAGTTATGTTGAATAGATTTTAAAATTTGTTAAATTAGATGTTATAAACTTTATTTTAAAATTGTTATTAAGTATCAAAAAACTTTAGAATTATTTTAATTTAAGTTATTTTAAAAATATAATTTTTAAATACTTACTGAAAAATTATAATTTTTTATTTTTTTTATTCTACTGATTAAGAGTAAAAATAAAAACTTTCTCAAATAGTTCTTTAATACATTTATATAATCTATTTTCAGTTTTACTACTTCCAAAAGAAAGAATATCACGTGGAGCATTTAAGCACCGTGAACATCAAGCATCATTCGAAGGTTTTTTTTTTTTTTTTTTTTGGGTGAATGAATTATGATATTAGTTGGTATTTATTTATTTATTTTTTTGGTGAATTAGTTGGTAAGTTGACAGCCATGACAAGACTCCATTTCTCTAATATCAAGCCAAAAAGAATGTAAAATTAAAAATAAAGAACTAATATAAAACAAGATATGTAATTTGGGGGTTATTTCATAAAATTACCCTAGTTTTTAAGAAGAAAGAAACAAATTTTTGAAAGAAAAAAAAATCGTGAAAAAAGATATCCTAATTTTTATTGAAAAATAATTTCTTATTCTTGTATGTCTATTGGGATGCAAAATATTGGATCTCGAAATACGCCCAAACTCCAAAGATTGGACTTCCACCAAAAAAAAAAAAAAAAAGGTTGAACCAAGGCCTTGTATGTGATCGGACCATTTTTTTTTTTTTTTTTTAAAGAGTCCTCTAACACTCTATTTGGGTGAATGATTTGGTAATATTTGAATATAAATATTTAAATAAATATTTAAATTATCATCCAAGTTGATGTTTAGATATTAATATTTAATATAGTTTATTTTGACAGAAACGTTTTAATTTACATATATAATGTTAAAAATCCAAATGCTCGATTTTAAGGGTAAGTTTGGTTCATCTATCCAAACTCAAATTTTTCAACTCAATTTTTATCTTTTTCTAAAAAAGTTTTTGTCTTTTTTGAAAAAGTCAACAAAAATTATTATTGAAACTTAAAAATCTTAACTCAAACTCAAACACCAAATACCCCATAAATATGCAAAATCCAAACATATTATTTGAATAGGTCTTTCAAATGAATGAACTAATTTAAAGCAAATGGTTGCTCCGGGATAAATCTATTATAAACTGTGAAAAAAATATATTTATCACTAGGACATGATTTTCGACTATTAAATTTGTATTAAGCTATTGAATTGTCATATCTGTATTAAGAGAAAGAACATTTTCCTACTTTCTCATTTTCCTCACTTAAAATGATATAACACTCCCTCTTTTTATTTTTTTCCCCTTCCTACCAAACATTTCCTAAATTTTTTGTCTTGTATATGCTTTAACCTTACGGATTTTTCAACATATAATATTAGATATGAAAGTATGAATCCTTATTCACCCTAAAAAAGAAATAAAAAAAGAAAAGATAAAAGTATATTCCCTTATATTGTAATCGCATAGTAATTTCAGAAAATCAAAAGTCATTTAAAAGTGTCGAGAAGACAAAAACTTGGCTGTGCGACAGTGACGTGGAAAACTGTCCGAAGTTGATTTCTTCCTCGAACAAGAAAAAAAAATTGTATCTTTGACCACATAATATAAATCAACATAATTCCTCAAAAAAAAAAAAATATATATATATATATATATATATAAATCATCATAAAAAAGCATAGCTTGATTTTCAAGAAAACAGACCCAAAAATGAAAAAGAGGAAAATTCTAGATAGTACATGTTTGATTGCCCTACAGGTATGGCATAACTTACTAGTCATTAGATTAATTATTTAACGGTCAAATTTAATTATTTAACGGTCAAATTTATGAATATCCGTCCCATCTTATCGTGCTAATAGGACTATAGATGAGGAAATATATAAAGATAATCAATCTTTTAGAGATAACATGAGACAAATATTAAACTATTAAAGATAAAATTAATAAAAAAGAAATATTTACTGAGGCAACAGAAATTCTAATTTGATCACGAGTGGCTCTGTCTACATGAGTATGGACATTGTAAATCGTGAAACCAGAAGAAGAGGAAGAAGAATATTGACAACCTCGTTATAAACGACATATATATATAACGACAACAACATAAAAACTACAAAGAATGATGACAAGTTGGCAACTTAAAAAAAAAAAAAAAAAAGACTTGAACAAGGAAACGACAATAAGTTTACTAAAGTAGAAAACGACAACAGAAAAAACTTAAGAAGCGCACGACGTAAAAACAGCAAGAACATAGAAACGACAACACCGTACAAAAACGATAACTTTTTTATTTTGGAATTTAAAACAATGGCTTTTTTTTTAACCCAAAAAAAAAAAAGAAAAGAAAAAGAAAAAAAAAAAAAAAGAAAAACTGTCACAAGGACAAGAATGCCAATAACTTTCAAAACGACAGTAACTTCAGAATATGGTTGATGTACAAATCCTTAATAATCTCAAAGCATAAAAACGACTAAAATTTCAACATGCAACACAAAAAATTATTTCCAAAGTCGAGGCCTTTGGAGCAATATGCCTCTTGAACTTTAAAAGAAATTTTCAAGTCCAATAATAAAAATATTTCTTTCGTCTAAATTCTTTGTCGCCAGGAGCAATATTATTACAGTTTTAAAGTTGAGAGAGAAAGGATGAAAACATTTTGAACTACATGGTGTTCAATCTTTTAAAATCCAAAAATTGAGGGGGAATTTTTTAATTATTCTAAAAAATTACAAAAGAAGAACACAGAAGCAACATCAAGAGGAAAAGCAACACTACAAAAGAAGACAAAAGGAAAAGAGTAAGAAAACGACAACACACTTTGTAAAATACCATAACAATAATAAATAAATAAATAAATAAATAACATTATTAAATCAATGAAAAAATGTTAGAGCTGACAATAATTAAGGAAACGAAACATACCAATATTCTTAAAGTAGCCGCATCTGAAAAAAAAAAAAAAAAGGAAAAGAAGAGAAAGAACAACAACAATACAAAAACAAAAGAAACCACTCCTCAAATTTAAAGGAAAAAAAAAAAAAAACACAGCAAAACGACGTAAATTCGATAAAGCAACAGCAACAAGTTAACAATCCAGAAAAGCACTTGCATGTCAGTAAACGACAAAAAAGACTGCAAAGTGCAATAAAACGACATAAATTTGAAAAGACGACAAATAATTAACGAAACGATCAGAAAAATCTCAATTAAAAACGGCATCATTTTCAAAAAGCAAAAAAACGACGACAAAAAGACAAAACGACAGCAACCTGGAATTAGAGCCTCAGAGGGAGGTGAAATTCGAACGTCCTTATTGTGTTAAAGAATTCTAATCATTAAAAAACTATAGGTTTATTATAAGTTTTTTTTTTCAGTAAATAAATTTATGGTTATTTGCGTTGTTGTCAGTTGCCTAATCAATTTATTGTGATTGATAAATTGGACATCACTAAAGGTAAAATTTTTGAGAATCAAAATCTTAAAATTTGAAGTTTAAAGAAAAACTATAATAACTGATAAATATTAAATTTCGGGTTATTTGTGTTGTTGCCACAGCAACTTATTGTGATTGATAAATTTGACCTGATCAATAAAAATTTTGACCATCTACCACCTAAATTTCAAGTCTAAAAAAATATTAATACAACTGATAACTGTTGTTAAAAGTTTAAAACGGAATCTAATATCTGTATGAATTATGAGCACGTGAGTTTTGAAGCTTGAAAGTGCAATGAAAGAATTTTAACTTTATGTTAAAAATAAAATAACCAAGTCCTAGTTTTTTTATTACACTCGAAAGTTGAAACCTATACTTTGAAATTACAATTAACCATAAAACTAAATATCATCCCCACCCCCGTGACGCCAACGACAAAACCGTTGAAGCAAAAAGGCCGATGAAAATTCTAATATGTTGAGATTTGAGACGGAGAGAGAGAGCGGGAAAAAAAAAAAAAAAAGAAAGAAGAGAGAGATAGTAGAAATCTTTCAAACTTAAGTTTTCACCCACTATTAATGGCTCACGTGCATTATACATAGTAGTTTATCGTATTTACAGGTATAATTTAACGTAATTCGATATTTAACTCTATCATAATATCGATTCAACTTTAAATTATGTACTTTATACATCAGTAAAATAGTATTTATTAAAGGAAAAAAAAAAACCTAAAACCTCCTCTTTGAAATTGGTATGTGGCATGATTTTCTCTAAAAACCTCTATAAATGTATACTTTAAAAAGCAAAAAAGAAAACCTCTATAAAAGTGTAGCCAACCTTCACAAACTCATTTTGGATCAAGCAACACACCAAAATGGCTAAATTTCAATTTCGTGAAATTCCTTCTCTATCAACAATATCTCTTGTTCTTCACTTGACACTTCTACTAACAATCTTCCAAACACATAATTTCCATTTCTCTTATTCTTCGAAACCAACTGGGTTAGGGTTAGGGTTAGGGTTAGGGTTAGGGTTAGGGTTTAGCCTAAAACTCATCCCAAGAGACTCCCCCGAGTCGCCGTTGTACCCGGAAAACCTCACGCAAATCCTACGAGTGGAAAGGCTCGTTTGGACGAAGTGCATGCCTTGCATAAGATGTTACACACAGACCAATTCCGGCTACGATTCTGGAGCTTCTACTAGTTACCGGAAGCTTCCTTGTAGTCACTTCCTTTGTCATGGTAAGGCGATCACACACACACACACACACACACACATATATATATCTTGCTAGTCATTATGATAATATGCATATGATCATCACTATAGATCATGATCACTTCTGAGTATAGATATGTAGATGCATATATATTACGAAAACTAAACTTGCGTTTGGTTTGCCGGCTGAAGATGAAATTTTTAAGTTGGAGTTAGTTGACATTTCAAAAACTAGTTATAAATTTTGTTAACTTAAAAAAAAAAAGACAAAAATTGATATACAAAAGTGCAGTTTAGTTGGAGTTAAACTTGAATACCAAACAAACCCTAAAAGTGGTGACGTTTATTAAGTTTTTTTTTTTTAAAAGGGAATTTGGTTATAATCCGTTGTTTAGCTGGGTTTGCTTGTTTCCAATTAGTTGATTTCTAATTGGTTTGATTCGGTTTCTTTGTTCATTTGGTTTGATTCGGTTTCTTTGTTCATTTGACTGTTTGTAAAGGCTAACTTGCATGTGAATAAGATCGTGTTTCTCATTATTAAAAAAAAAAAAAAAAATTAGTTGAAAGATAGACGCACATGAAAATTCTATGTTCTCCAACTAAAAGATTATCATTCTTAATATATGTTATTTTTTAATCCCCTAAATTCTGGCCGTTACATTTTTTTAAATTCTTGGAGTATCAGTAACGGAGTCTTACTTGTAGGTGGGATCCATGTTTTATTTACTGTTTAGTGTTGAATACTATTAATATTCTTTTGTAATACTATTCTATTTTACTTACAAATATCTTTAATTTCCATATGAAAAAGATACATCCTGTTTCTAGTGGTTAGATTTAATATTCTTTTTTTTTTGGGCGAAAGTTTGATATAATTTTTCTGTGAATTTAGAACTAATGTATAGCATGAAGCATGTTTACCGTGTTTAAACTAAGTGTGAGTAAAAAAAAAAAAGTAATTTATTGAGGTTCACATAATTGGCCATTTATATACATATATTGAAATAAATTTTTGAATCTGGAACTTGACAAGGTCCTAAAAAACAATATCAATGCATCAACAACGAGTGTGTCTACAACGTCAGATATGGTGGCAACAATGGTCCCACAAAAGGCATTGCCTCTGTGGAGACCTTCCGGTTTATGTTGAACGATGATACTATTCAAGATATCAATGGCATAGTCTTCGGTTGCTCAAACGACAACATGAATTTTGATTTCGAAGGCACCTTAATCTCGGGGATCAGGCATGGGTCTGATTTGGTCTCCTGATTCGCTCGTGATGCAACTAGCCGATTTCATACAAAATAGATTCTTTTATTGCGTCGTGCCTTACTACAAAGGATGGGCTCGGCCAAGTTTGCTCACTTTTGGAAGTGCTATTCCCACCACATTATGTAATGTTCAAACCACTAGGTTTGTTGTGCCTTCTTCAAACAACTAATACTTTTACCTCAATTTGTTGGACATAAGTATTGGTTAGGACAAACTAGGGTTTCCGTCGGATACATTCAAGCTCAACCGAGAGGGCACTAGAGGTGTATTTATAGACTCGGGGGCGGTGACATCTTTTATCAACAAGCAAGATTTGCCCAATGGAAGGAATCCCTATAAGGAAGCGTTTGGGGCGTTTCAAAATTCTTTAAATCTGATCAGGAGAACGGAGAATGTGCTACGAGGGCTTGAGTTGTGCTATGAAATGCCCGCCGGGGATTTTATTTGTTTCGCTACAATGACATACCATTTTGATGGGGCTGATTAACAGTGTTTATGGGAAATATGTGAACTTGTTAACAATGAAGATGGCTATTTTTGCGTGGCTTTGATTGGTGGAAGTGGGATTTCAATACTAGGAGCTTGGCATCAACAGAATAAAAGGATTATTTATGATGGTAATATTGATGCACTGCAGTTTACTGATGAGAATTGTAATTGATCTTCTAGATAATGTATCCTATTTTATGCTAAATCATGATAAGTTCATACACACACACATACGTGTGTGTATATATATATATGTATATATATGGAAGTTCTAAAATGGTTAGTAAACTTTGTATTGAAAGAATTCTGATTTTCTTTTTTAAGGAATTGGGGTGAGGGATTCAAACTCTTCGTTATGATAAAATCATGTGTGAAATTATCGCTAAGTTATTTTTACAATCACAAAAGAATGTTGACTTGTGGACACGTTATGGGGAGAAAACAGTTCTAAACTTCAAACACTTCTACACCCTTTTGGCAATAAGCTACTAAGTTCGGAAAGTACCTAAATTTCCTAAGATTTTTTTATGTTGCAAAATATTAGATTTGCCCCCAAGTTTTTAAAAATGGGGAAAAAAAAAATCTTTAAGAACTTTGAAAGAGTTTAATTAAGAATCCTTTATCTATAATTTTTCAAACTATATAAAACAAAATAAAAAATCTCTCATAAGGTTTTTTTTTTTTTTTTTTTTTTTTTTTTTTTTTTTTTTTTTTTTTTAACTTGCTTCGTCATTCGGAGAATTTTGGTTTTGAACCACGTCGACCTCTCCACCAAAAAGCTCACTGGCGATGTTACGAAGGCAATGTCCAGTTATGATCAGCTCGACTTCTTACTCTCGATACAGAGAATTTGTATTTCCTCTCCCTTGTCAACAATGGCTTTCACAATGGAATTTTGTTGACCCCGTTCGATTCATGTGTCCAACTTCGTTGAGCTCGATATTTTATAAAGTTAAAATTTTAAATTTATTGATAGAAATGTTGGTATTTTAAATTTTTTTGAGTGGTCAAATGCATAGTATTTTGTAAATTCTACATATTGCTTGACTTCATGGACATAAGGGTTTTTTTTTTTTTTTTCATTTCAATTGAATTTCGAATCACAAAAATATTTTTTTGGATGTTTAGAGAAAAAAAAACTAGGGGTAAGTTTGTCTTTTCAAAAAACCAAGAGGAAAGTCTCTATTTACTTACCAAAACTTAGGCTATGTGGTATTTTTTAATCACCTAATATAATAGATAGACCAATTTTTTTTATTTAGGAAAATAATTATTTGTCATTTTTCAGATTTGATAAATCAGTAATTGACTATAAAATTTTGATGTTTATGTTATGGTCAATCAATGATTAACCGTAAATCAATCACTGATTGACTATTATGTTGTCAATCACTGATTGACTATTTAAAAAAATTGATTAATTATTAAAAAAAAAGATATTTTAATTAATTTTTAAAAGCTTCAATCATTTAGTAAAAAATTTCTTTAAAAAAAAAAACTATTTAACTATAAATCCCTTTATTTCTTTAATTTTTTAACAAGTTTTGATCTTATCACTTGTTCAGATTCATCAGCGTCCTATCCAGGCCAGTGTACTTGTCGTATTCTTCAGCGACAACATCCTCTAGCAGTGATTGCAACGACTAGGTTTGGTGGGCTTCAAAATAGCTTGGTTTTTAAAGTTTTTAACTTGAGAATTTTCTTTTTATTTTTCCCTTTCTTTTTTTTTTGAAAGGTTTATTTTTCCCTTTCAAGTTCATGGAATAGGAATTAGGATCTTCTATTTGTTTTTGTTTTGTTTTTTTTTTTTTTTTCAATTTAAGAAAGCTAATAAATATTTTTTTAGAGTAAATTACTAGATTAATTCCTGAACTTTTAACTTTGTATAACTTTGGTCCCTGAACTTTTTTCTGTAGCTGGATTACCCTTAAACTTTTAAAATGTTGCTACAATAGTCTTTTACGTTAATTTTTTGACACAATCCGTTAGTTAGCATCACTTTTTAACTAAATTACTAACGTATTCGATTTAAAAATTAATAGAAATGACTAATGTGTAACATTTTAATATTTTAGAAATATTTTCTATTATCTTTTTATAGCATGGAATTATCATGAATAATTAAAAATATTACTACAATAGTCATTTCCATTAATTTTTAATGGCTCGTGATTAGTACCATTTTTTGACCAAATAACTAACATGTTCTGTCCAAAAATTGACAAAAATGACTAATGTAGCAATATTTTAAAAGTTTAGAGATATTCCGACTATGAAAAAAGTTCAGGGACTAAACTTGTATAATGTTTAAAGTTTAGGTACAAGTTTAGAGACTAAATGAGTAATTTATCCTAATTTTTAAGAACAAAAGCAATAAATATTAGATAAATGAAATTAATAAATAATTTTTAAAAAGGAAAACTAATAATATTAAATAAATAACATATTTATTCGGCATAAAAATGGAGAAATGATATATTTATTAAGTAAAGAAATTGATACCATGATCAAGATTACCGAAAAGTTAAAAAAAAAAAAAAGAATACTCTACAACCTGCATGTACTAGAGCCTTGTCATGTATCATTTAAATAAGAGCAATTCTATATTCTCTGCCATATAAATTTTCAATATAAATACTTACAAATCAAATCATTAAAAATATTAAAGGTTTATGTATGTATATAAAAATGGACGTATTATCATATTAATTTCTGTATATTTAAATTTAGAAAGTTAGCTTTTTTTTTTTTTTTTTTTTTTATCACCCAGCTTAATAGATAGTCGATGTGTATTTTTAGCTAAAATGCCGATAACAATTTTTATAGTTAATCAATCTGCACGAGCTCGCCATCGACCAAAAGATGCTGGAGATCGAGTACATGCTGCAAATCTTGATCCCAAGCTGAGCAGCGACTAACTTCATGGCAGGTAGGGTTGGACCCAAGTCCCAGTGACCACTCTTTAGGAGTCTGAGATGGGCTAAGTTCCCAGCAATTCAAGTGACCTCCAACCTATGATTTTGGTGTTGCATCTGTGACTTGTGTCGCTGCGATCAATGAGTACGGTGACCTAAGAAGCGACAATGACACTAGAGATTCGAAGAGGCCCACATGAGCTGAGGTCACGACAACATGAGGTGAAGGAGATGGGATTTGATGCGATTTTTACTTCATATTATTTATTTATTTATTATAAATCAATAGTTTATCATAATTAATTATTAATTTACCAGAAAATTGATGATATATAATTAGCTATATTATTTGATCTAATTAATCATTTAAATTGATTCATTATCAAGTATGATGATCTGAGAAGCAACAAATATAATGACACTAGAGATTCGAAGAGGCCACATGAACTGAGGTCATGACGACATGAGTTGAAGGAGATGGAATCTGATGCTATTTTTATTTCGTCTTTTGTCTTATAAATTAATCACTAATTGATCTGAGAATTAATGTTTTATATTTAGCTATACCATGTAATCAATCGTTGATTTATCGTATTAATTATACTATGTGATCAATCACTTCATTTAACAAAATTGATTGATCATTAAAAAAAAATCAAATTTCCTAATTTTAAAAAACTTCAACCATTTGTTAAAAAAAAAAAAAACTTAAAAAAACCATTTAGCTATAAATCCCATTTATTTGAAAATTGTAACTATTAAAATATAATCAAGGACTATAAATACATGATATTTGTACTATACGGTCTACTGCAGGATTCATCCAAATTAACAAAATTTCCCCCTTTTTATTAAAAAAAAAGTCCTTCTTTAATTTGGAAAAAGCTGTGGTATAATCATATTTATATACCCTATAAATAAGACTCATTTTATAGACCGTTTGACGCAATTTAACGGTTGAGATTTTACTTGTATACGATAACTATTACGCATCTTAATTCATAGTATTATAGTTGAGAAATTAAAAAAAAAATCAAAGCAAAAATAAAAAAATTCCAAACCTTTTACCCGCGACTCCTACGGTGGAGACTTCCACTTTTGATGAAGGCGAAATTGCCCCCACCCCCACGGGCGGAAACCCATACCTGCTACCCCCCAACCTGTGAAATTGCGAGACTCACAGTGAACCCACTTCCCCCCAAGCCCCCCTCCCTGAGCCCTTAATCGACCGTCGCCCCCTTCCCGCCCTTGAAATCGCCAAATGGCGAAATCCCCCACCCTCCCTCCCCCGAGCCCCCATCGGCCGTCGCCCTTCCCCCCTGCCTAGAAATCGCTAGTCGACCCCCCCTCCCCCCTCCCCCCTACCCACGACCTTCCACCGGTGGCCTTCCTACTTGTAATCTATAAATCGATTTTTATTTTTAATTAAAAAAATTAATAAAAATAAGGAATTCAATTTTTTTGTTACAATCCTATAGATCAATATTTATTCTAGTTTTGGTACACCTTTTAAATCTTAGTCATTAAATTTCAATAGTCTTATATGAAACTCTACCGGTATGGTATATAAAAAGGGTTTTATCACAGATTCTCTCCTTTAATCATACTAAGCCTTCGTTTGGTAAGTTAATTGGGGATAAAATTTTTAAATTTGAGTTGGTTAATTTTTCAAAAACTAATTATAAATTTTATTGATATTTTATAACGGACAAAAACTGATACGAAAAAATACAGTTTAAACCTAAACAAAGCCTAAAATAAAATAAATTATCATTTCAAAAAAATAAAAATTAAATTAAATTATCTCTTTATATTTAACAGCGTGCCCAATTTTCTCCCGTTTTGTTTACGCTACCTTCTCACGGTTTCTTGAGAAACAAGAAAAAAAATCCAGCCCAGTTCAAGCTGTAAACTTTCCCGGAAAATAAACCTTTTTACATAACCAATACAAAGTTTCTGGAAATGGGGATTCGATCTTAAAAGTGTTTTTAAAGTGAAATTTTACGATTCCAGCAATTCTCTGATCTCTTCCAGCTCCGACAGTTTTCTTGTGCAATTAAACCCTGAAAGAAATGAAACCCATTAAATTCTTAAACCCCAACACTCTGCTTTCGCTTTTCAGCTTCAGCTCTTTGCTTTGCATGTCCATTTGGAAAAGTCTCAGATACAGGTAAAAATTATATGTATGTATATATAGTTTTGCGTATATATATATATATATATAGACCTATGTTTTGCTTTCATGGTTTATATGTATGTTTTGTTTGTTTGCATGTCTTTCTGTTTCACCTTCTTTAGTTGCTGCTGCTTGATGTTTATGGTTACAGATTATGTGAATTTGAATTTTGTAGAAATACCCTTTTTTTTTTTTTAGTTATTTTTTTTATTTGTTAAAGAATTTGGTTAAGCGGTTAGGGTTAAACAAATAGAAAATGGGTTCTAAGCTGAAATGTCAGATAAAAGTTATTTTGAATGTGTCTGATAAAATTAAAAATTATCCAAAGATGTCTTTTTTTTTTTTTTTCTTAGAGAGTACAGTATTAAAATGTAGAGAGAAGTTCAGTTATGATGTGTTGTGTGGATCTCATCTGTGGCTGCTAAATAGATAGAAAAAGAGGTGGTGGTAGTGGGGAAGCCAGGTCTCAAACTCGAACGGGTTTTTTGTTTATTTCGAAATGATTCATTTTTTGAATTATGAGTTTAGTTGGAAATTGATTTCGGCAACATTTGGCCAAATGAAAAAAATGCTGCTATGTATAATTTCATGGCCAAACTTAAGAACAAAGTCTAATTTAGATGAGTCGTTGTATGATCAAAGAGATCGGTTAGATTTGAGAACAGCTTGTTGGTTTGTGTTTCCCCTTTTATGGTCAAGTAGATTTCGGAAACTTGTATAATGTTTTTTTAAAAGAAAAATAATTGGGCGCGACAAAGTTATAGGGGAATTGCACTGGTATGGATTTCAGTAGGGGAAAAAAAAAAGTAAATGTTTTGACATATTGAAAACCTTAAAACGAAGAGGCCTAGAGCTAGTTGAAATGGAAATGTTGGTGCCGGCGAGGGAAAAAATAGTAACATTGGAATGACTTAGATTCCTAACATATCGCTGGAAAAGAGTTTTACCCTTTCTGCTTCCATTGTTATTATTGCTCCTACGTTTGACACACGGTTACTCTGCATCGACCAGTGGGTCGTATTAGTGAAACGCATGAAACAATCTTTGCGTGTCATTGTAATCTGTAGGTATTGTTGTTATCTTCCAGATAAGGCAAGAAACTTATTACAAAATTTCCAATCAGGATAATGTCAAATCTAGACCTCATTACTGTGTGCAAGGGGGGAATGAAAACGCCGCGGTTTGTTTCCTTGTGATTCTCGCCCATCACATTGTTTTTCACCGTCCACGTGTAGCAATGCCTAAAGGATTTGATTATCAGGTGGAATACATTACTGTTCATTGAAGGGCTTTATATGCTTCCTAATTCTTCTTTTTCGTTATTGAAGATTTATTTTCCAATCTCTCTGAAGGGTCGTCTGAGGGGTTCATTGCTCGGTGAGTTCCTTCTTGTTTTGTGATTTTCCTTTCGTCGTTCTAATAGTTTTTCATTATTCAGTTTTTCATCTAGCATCTACACATTTAGCAGATGGTAGTTGACAAAATATAAGCACTTCTAGTATGAAAATTGTGTCCGATTGCATCCATAGATAGCAAAATTGGTGTGTTTTTTGGAAAATAGACTTTTTCGTGTATGTTCTCTGGATGTAAACATTTGAAAAAAATGTTATGTAGTGCTAAACTAGGATACCAGATATTGGTAAGGGTTCCGATTTTGCAGGCTCGTGTATCAAGATAACGAATCCTAAAACGATTGTTATATTTTCTTAATCTCATGTAAGATTGTTCTAAAGCTATTTTGTTTTTACTTTGGTATTTATCTATAAGATGATATGTGTTTATATTGTTAGATAGATCTGGAACTTTTTTTTTTTTTTTGGTATGTCCGAATGAATCTGAGTATGTTCGGTAAAATTTTGTGCAATGAAAAAATCGATGATTTGTCCCTCGCAATTTTTAGCAAAATCTAGAACAAAACACTACTAGGGAAAAGTTATTGCATGTTTTGAATGAGATTGAGCGGGACGATTTATCGAGGGTCTGAGGACCATTTGGTAAAGGAACAAAAATCGCGGTGAACATTCCTTTTCCTCGTTTTTTCTTTTCTGTAGCCATTTCGTTAGTTTGTTTTGTCTGACTCTTGCTTTTCCCTTGTTCGGTTAGTTTGTTAATAATGTGTCTGGTGTTTCCTAGTGTTAGAATGCTTGTTTTCTGAAACAATAATTCTGATCTCTTCTTCATAATGCAGATAGATTTCACCTGGTAGAAGCTTCTCTCGAAAATCTGTTAGGATGGATGGAACTCGTGGTAAGCGTATCAAGTTGAGAGAGGACGATTATGATAAGGTTGGAACCTTAACTGAGATCGTTGAAAACATTTTGTTAAGGTTTCCTGTCAAAAGCATCTCAGAATTCAAGGCTGTCTGCAAACAGTGGCATAAAGTGATACGCACTCCGAGTTTCACAAAAAAGCAGTTAAGTCTTTCCAAAGCTGAACCTGCTTTTATTCTTTATCCATATGTTGACAATGATACAGATGCATACTTAGTCAGCGCTGATGGTATATTGACGGAAAGGGTCTCACTTCCTCGCTGCGAAGATCTTTCTTTCCTTAGCATGATCTGTTCTTACAATGGCCTGGTTTGCTTCACAAATTGTCCCTGGCGTCCTGATCCTGAAACGACCAAAGTGGAAATCCGTATATGCAATCCCGCTACTCGGAAAATCCATTTACTTCCTGAGGGTAGCTCCTCAGAAGAGGAGCCAACAGTTGGAGTTGCCTTCAGACCAAGCGACTACAAAGTGTTTCGGATTTTCCATCCCAAATCTGATTCTGAAGACACCCTTCCTGAGTGTGAAGTGTACTCGCCGAGCACTGCAGTCTGGAGAGGCATTGGTTCTGTTCCAAAATGCCCCATGAAGTCTCACAACATATTTGTCGGCGGGAAAGTCTACTGGTTTCTCCCTTCGGAAGATGACCACACTATTGCAGGGTCGATTCTTTCGGTTGACATGGAGGAAAATTTCCAAGTCATCGAACTTCCTGAGGAAGTTACCGCACACGCCTTCCTGGTCAATCTGGATGCCCACTTGTGCCTGGTTGCTATTTATGATGATGATCTGATCATGGATATATGGCTTCTCAAGTACAAAAAATGAGACCGAGTACTGTTGGGAAAGGATATGTAGCGATTATATTCCCTACTCAACTATGGAAAACACTGACGCTGCAGCAGGATTAAAGAATGAGATTTTATAATTACTTCGGAGCATTATTTCCTCTATCATATCGGCCGCAGGACTTGGATAGAACTTGATTTCGTAGAGAATTTTCAGAGGAACTGTCCTGTTATCTTTTCTTATACTGAAAGCCTTCTACCCTGTAAGTATAAATTTTATTTTTGATCCAATTCTAGTTTTCTTCTATATTTGAAGCCCGTGGTTACATTTTATATGTTTTTAACTATGATTAGTAGTTTTTTGGCCAGAAATAGTTTGAAAATATGTCACGTATTGAGCAGTATACCTCTAGTTCGACGCGAGTGAATGGCTTGATCATATCTTTAGTTAATTTTAATGCTTAATTTGTATTTAATTACAGATTTATGTTATTGGGTTAGTTTCCTTACCGAGTGTTATTTTTCTTGTTGTTCATTTTGATTCAGCTTTCTTAATTGTATTTAGTTTGTCTATAAGCAAGGTAGCTTGTAATTTCAATTCGGAGAATAGTTTATGAATGAATGTTGAGGTTATGGTTTTCCGGCTCTTGAATTCTTGGTTATGTTTCTCTCTCTAGTGGTTCTTCGTTATGACCCGTCGGTGATAGTAGTTGGTAAGGGAACGGGGAGTATAAAAGGGGACGAGTCGCTATTGGGAGGGTTGTGTGTGTGGTCTGTTTACTGAGTGGCCGAGTGCCTTGGGGGGCTATGGGGTCCTTGAAACCACCTTAAATCTTGTTCTTCACAATCATGTTTCGATTCTGTCATTTATTCTTGTAACATTGGTTAGATCTTGATGAACCAGGCAGCTCTTAGCTCATTTTTTTTGCTTCATAACTTTTGACATTGCTTTGAATTTTTCGAACAGGTAACGGAGTTATGGGTCCCGAGATTTGATTCTAGTTCGCATGAGCTTCGCAACTGCAGGACTTCTAGCATGAGGATGGTTCGATTTGCAATCGCTTGTTAGTCCGAAGCAAAACTACATTTCCTGGTTTTTTTTTGTTTAAGTAGAACTTTAATTATGTTATCCTTTGGATTTGGAACTTCTTGTTCGTTTGGTGATTTTATTTACTATTAGAAGTTTGTGAACTTGGTGGTTGTTTGTTATGGTTTTATGGTATCATGAAAACTTTCATTTATCTTACATATTTTCTTTTATCTTTTTATTTTTTTTAAATTTTTTTGGGGTCATCCCAAAGTCTGATTATTAGGGCTTGTTTGGCCAAGCTTCTTTTTTCTATTATCAAAATAGTATTCTCAAGAGTGACAATGAAAACTGTGTATTGTTCTCAAAAACAAAGGGGATTAGCTTGTATTGCTAAAGAACGTGGTTATGAAACCGCACCAAAAATATATATATATATATATAATATATATATGATTAATTGACCTAAATAATTCCTGAACTCTTGAGCTCTTGCAATGTGACGGTTTGATCATTATTTTTTTTTTGGTCAAGATGACCCTAAACTCTTATTTTTTGGCCGTTAAGGTCCTTTTTGTCAAAATTCGTTAATTTCTAATAGACTGAAAGGGTATTTTAGTAATATATTAATAATTAATTTAAAAAAATAAAAATTTAATCTCTCTCTTCTCTCTCTCCTCTAAACCAAAGTCCTCTCTCTCTCTCCCTCTCCCTCCCTCCCTCCCTCCTCGATCTCTTTCTCTCTCCTCAAAAACCAAAGTAGCCCAGATCTGGGACAACATCTGGGGTAGGGTAAGTTCGGCGGCGGGGGAGGAAACTAGATCATAAGCTTGGGCTGTAGCGGGGGTGGGGGGGGGGGGGCGGTTTGGTTATGGGTTTTGAGCCCAACTAGACGAGGGCGAAGACAGGGGAGCTCGAATGAG
>CM046374.1:24990795-25037728 GCA_025413025.1 Ficus hispida | reverse complement strand
ATATCTTTCTTTTTAATATATATTTGTTATGTATTTTCAGATTTTTGAATCTTCCTCTCTCCTAGGAGGTCTTTCATAGTCATATTCTAAGGTGATTGAAATTTTTTTGAATATGCAATGCTCATATAATCCTAAGGGAATAGGAAGGATTCTCATTGGAATCCAGGAGACACATTTTCTTCTCACTATTTTTTAAAATTCAAGTGCCACATGTAGATTGTAGTCAAATATATATGGACAAATAATTTACTTGACTAATACTAATAGATGACTCATTGATCATGGAACTTGATCAAATAAACCTAATTCCGTGAATATATTATTTAATCAAGAAAGGAAGATGAGAAAAGTATCGAACAAAATAACCAAAGTCTAAAGTTACAAAGAGAATTTCAATTATTAATAACTTTTATAAATCAATTTGTTTCAATCGGTCCTGACTTGAGTCCAACGTAGTAATTTAACAAAATAATTATAGTATAAAAAAATCTTAAAAACCCTGAACGTATAAATTAATGAAATTCCTAATATATTAGAACTCTGTTGTACATATGACTAAATTTAAGGGTCTTTGTAAAATGTTTGTCTATTGTTGTTAATTGTTGGTTTCCTTTCACCTTTGAGAAGAGAATTCAATGTTTGTATGACTGTTGTCCTATGTTTCTTTTTATTTATTTTTATTTAATAATAGTATATAATTGAGCTATGGTTTTTATTTACCTATTGTAGTTTGTGATATTGTTGTGTAAATATAAGTAGATTCATACTTATGCTTAGTTAAACAAATTCCACGGAGTATGGTTGTATTTTTGTAAATTGAAGTATTTCCTTCAACAAAGTTATATATATTTGAAAATGAAGTACATTCATGAATTTTGCTTGCTGAAAAAAATAATAATAGAGCATGTCAACTTTTTTTGGTTATTGATTTTCAATTAATTCAGAAATCAAAAAATTAAGAAATCTTCTAAATTTGATCAATATTAAAAAAAAAAAAAAAAACTGTTGTTTTTCCGCTCAAATCAAATTTTAAGTTGGTCCACATGGTAAAGGTGTTAACACAAATCAAAGGTTGGATTGGACAAATTATACAGCACTGCCATTAAGGAAGGAAAATTTAAAAAAAATTAAAAAAAAAAAGTGATCCAACAATTAATACTTGGTAGATTTGTTTCTTGCGAAAGAAACGATATCCATGATCTCTATGCATTCAAACAGCGAATAAACATATATATATATATATATATATAATATACATATATGTGTACCTATTTATATAGACAATCCCACATTCTCACATTGAAATTCGGTTTTTGCTTCTAGAAGTTTTTGAGTTTCTAGGAATTTTTTACAAAATCGATCCCACAAAACAATATAGCTAGTGAAATGACCTTATACTTAGACCGACGTAGGGAACAAACATAAGCCTAGTAGGGTAACATTAAATTCCCATACAGAAATAGACAGGAATGAAATTTATCACGAAATAAATTTCTAAAATATGATTTGAAAAATAACAATAAGTCTGACGGAATATGCTTGTGATCATATGTACTCCTCTTAGATTGGGTGCCTATAAATATGCATTTGTCGCATGGCATGTCATTCCACACAACATTAAGAATACATTCTCTTTTAATTTCTCACTGAAATCATGATGATGGTGTTCCTTGCATGGTTGGGTCTCCTTTTCTTCTTCCTTATTACTTCTCTATTCAGCTCTTTATCTGCTCTTCCTTCTTCTCACTATCCTTCTCATCTTCCACTGTGCCATCCCCATGAAAGTTCTGCTTTGCTACACTTCAACAACTCTCTTTCGATAATAAATGATACTTCTTACTTTCCTTTTTGTGCTGATTCTTTAGGAATTACTAATCCTAATAGTACAGTGTATTGGAATATGAGCAGCGATTGTTGCACATGGAGTGGAGTCACATGTGATGACGTCTTTGGTCATGTCGTGAGGCTTGATCTTGGCTGCAGTGGGCTTCAAGGCATCATCCATTCCAACAACAGTTTGTTCCTCCTCACTCATCTCCAATCACTTGTTCTCTTCTCTAATAATCTTTATGGTTCCGAAATTTCACCCCACTTTGGTAGGCTTTCAAGTATGATTCACCTTGACCTGTCTGATTCTGGTTTCACAGGCCAACTCCCTCTCGAGTTCTCTTATTTATCTAGTTTGGTTACACTTGATCTTAATTGGAACTATGATTTGAAACTAGAGACGTCTAGTTTGAAACGAATTGTTGCAAACTTAACTAGTCTTAAAGAATTGAAATTGAGAGATGTCAACATGTCTTTTGCCTCACCTAATTCCTTTATGAATCTGTCAATTTCTTTGACATATCTTGATCTTCATTTCTGTAGTCTGAAAGGAGAGCTTCCAGAAAATATTTTTCACCTTCCAAGACTTCAGAAGCTTGATTTAAGTTACAATTGGAATCTCAATGGTTCATTTCCTCAATATAATTGGAGTAGCCAATTGAGAAATCTAGATCTTTCTGATACTGAATTTTTGATAGATTTGCCTTATCTCACCAAAACTTTAAAGTATTTGAATACTCTGTTTCTAAGCTTCTGCAAGTTGAGAGGTTCGTATCCTGCACTTCTGGGCAACTTAACACAAATCACATCCTTAGACCTCTCTTTTCATAATTTTGGTGGTCGAGTCCCATGGTCCTATCTTAATCTAGAGAAATTGACTCATTTAGGTCTCTCCGGAAATAATTTCATAGGTCAGCTCCCTGACATTTGCAACAACTCCACAAAATATCTTTTTTTGTGTGATTTTCCAAACATCAGTCATTCGGTTCTGTTCCTTTGAATTTGAAAGTCTTGAGACTATCTAGTAACTTACTTAATGGGACGATACCTACTTGGTTATATTCCCTCCCACAATTGCAGAATCTAGATCTAAGTAGAAACCAAATCACTGGTCACATTGACGATTCCAATATACTTCTTTGGTTACTCTTAGATTAGCATATAACAAACTACAGGGCTTTATTCCACGATCCATTTTTCAGCAAGTGAATCTTGTAAACTTATATCTTTCATCAAATAACTTGAGTGGATCCAACTGGTTAGACCAGCCTTCAAATTTAAAAAATCTCAATCTTATTGATCTTTCTTTTACTAGCATATCAAGGGATTCCATCAACTCCATCATATCTGCTTTGCCCAATACCCTTCACTCCTTGTATTTGTCTTCGTGCCAGATTAGTGAGTTCCCACTCTCTTTAAGAAGCTTTGAAAATTTAGAAGTCTTGGATCTTTCCAATAACCAAATTGAAGGGATTGTTCCCCAATGGTTTTGGAACGTTGGGAAGGATTCATTGTGGTATCTAAATATTTCTCACAATCTCTTGACACATATAGAACAAATTCCTTGGAAAGGCATATATTTTATTGACCTAAGCTCCAACCAGCTTCAAGGTCATCTTCCAATTCCACCACCTTCAACTTCCCTGTTTTCAATCTCAAACAATCAATTCAATGGAGAGATATCTCCTCTGTTTTGCGACCTTAGTCAGATTGAAGTCCTTGCTTTGTCAAACAACAGTTTGAGTGGGAACATCCCCGCATGCCTTGGAAATTCTAGCAACTCCTTCTCTGTTTTAGATTTGCGGATGAATAGGTTCCATGGCGCAATCTCTCTAGCTTTCTCAAATTTATACTCCTTGAGGACTTTGACCCTCAATGGAAATCAGTTGGAAGGATCATTGCCCCAGTCATTGCTCAGTTGTGAAAATCTGGAAGTTTTGGATGTCGGAAACAACAAGATAAATGGATCCTTTCCCTACTGGTTGGAGTCTCTTCAAGAGCTGCAAGTTCTTATCTTGAGATCTAATCGATTTGCTGGTCCCATAAGTAATCCAAAGGGAAGATTTCCCTTTCAAAAGCTAAGAATCATTGACCTTTCAAACAATCGATTTACCGGTCCATTGCCCACAGAATATCTTAGGAATTTTGTGGCTATGATTGATGCTTATACAGATAGCTTGGAATACATGAGAGAATTCATATGGATGGATTACTATTATCAGGATTCAGTGGCGGTGGCTATGAAAGGATTCGACACTGAGCTGGCGATCCATACCATGTTTATAGCCATTGACTTGTCAAGAAATTACTTCATTGGAGAGATTCCAAAGTCCATAGGAAAGCTCAAATCACTCAAAGGGCTGAACTTTTCAAGCAATAGACTTACAGGTTCCATTCCAGCATCATTGGGAAACATAGCCAGTCTTGAATGGTTAGACCTTTCCTTAAATGATCTGATTGGATGGATTCCTCCCCAATTGGCAGATTTGACGGAGCTTGGATTCTTAAACCTCTCTCTCAACAAATTAGTGGGACCAATACCAAGTGGAAAGCAATTCAACACGTTTGACAATGATTCATACATAGGAAACCTTGAATTATGTGGGTTCCCTCTGTCCAAATCATGCAGCAATGATGAGGCACGACATGATGATCGAGGCGATGATGATGAAGAGCATGGCAGCGGAATGATTAATTGGAAGGTGGTGATGATGGGATATGCAAGCGGACTGGTGATCGGAATCTCTATTGGATACATGGTGTTTTTCAGTAGAGGTTTTGATTACTGGTATATGAAGAGATTTGGAGAAGGACAGCGCCGTAGAACCAGCAGAGGGAGGAGAAGATCAAATTAGCCAGCAGAGGAAAACATAGTCTCGTTGGATGTCTGGAGAAAGGTAAGGTTACAATATCTTTTCAGTTAAAGCTATAGTTGTTTAACTTCTAGAACCAATCCTATTCAGCTTACAATTATTTTGCTTTCCTTTGTGTTTTTGGATTTTTCTATTGTACAGGAAGGTGCATGAGAGGCGCTGTCGATGATAACGAGCAACTAGTGCTCTACCCTGGAATAAGGCATGGGCCTGATGAAGCCATTATCTTGTTGTTTGGATAATTCTTCTTGTTTCATAGTCTGTAAATAGAGTGCATCTTAAATAATAGTAATTGTGGTTTTGTTCATTGGAAGTCTTGATGTTGTGTTGTCTGTATTTAAGAAGTCTGAGTGCCTATCCAATCCAGTTATTGTTTTTTTCTTTTTTTTTTTTGGGTTAAGATGACAGCCATTCTCTTAATTATTTATATCGCGTTAGAAATGATTTTTGTTGTTTCCTTTGCTGCTATATATGGACAAGGTTTTGGTTGTAGGAAATCTTGATGTACAGGTGGAGTTTTTAAGCCCTATATGAAGGCCATCGTGACTCGTCCTCATGGATTCAGAGTGGCAAGCTCAAAGACAAGAACGACACTGCCTGATCAAACGGGGAAAGGTATGAAGGGGGTTCTAGAAGCATATTCAAACAGGATCCAACTTTTTCAAGGTAATCCAAATATGTGGTCTTTCAGAAGATACAAAGTATTATAAATTTTTCTGGGATAATGAAAAATTCATGTGTTTTAATAGCACTGCAGTCCAACAAATTTTTTGTTATCTTGATAATTGGAACATTTTCAGGGGCTATTAAAATTTCACAAGTACTCAAGATAGTAAAACAGAGGATGTAGCTCGACTGAAAGAGCAACTTTTCCAAGACACATGTATTTTTTGTTCTTGTATTTCCACACCAAAGATATTGTCGAATATTGTATTAAGAATTGTTTAAGTTTATGATTTTGGTTTGTGATCCACATGCATAAATTGTAGGTTCGATATGCTCTGCACATGCCAATTATGTTGCGAGATCTCTCACATGCACTTTCACTCGAGGAATGAGGACTGGCATTATAGGATGAGCAGGCGGCGAGATTTCAACTCTTGTACACACTTTTCCAGAATGTCGACCCCAACTGCCGGTTTGATTGTGATATGATGTCAGGCAAGCATTATTCCTCAGGATTCAACCATGTCTGCGGGGACTGTAAGAAGTAATTTGGGTCCATTTGAAGAGTACACAGATGAACAAATATCAAAGGTCGGTTTAGTTTTTTCCGTTTTTTTTTTTTTTTCATTCCAGCGTCATGATGATATGCAAAATATCTCCTATGGTTGCATATCCTTCAGTGTCAATGAATTAGTTCTAAATATGGGCCAACTTGGTGACGAAACCAGGAAAACGAAGGAAAACTAGATTTTAAAGGTTTAATCAGATGGTTATTCCACAAAACATAAGCTTAATTTCTAATCACGTCGGAATTAATTCTTACTTTTATATATATGGATTCAGCCGTTCCTGAGAATAGAGAGAATTGGAGTTTGGGGTAGAGGCAACTTGTCTACCACGGTAGAGTGCTACTCAAGAAAAGCAAGGTCCCGGTTCTTGTACAAGGCTTGTTGAAGCATATGTCTGTCCAACAAGATGGCTAGAGCACAGATCGACATCCTTCGCACAGCTCGTGGCAGAGTACAACTTGAGATCAAATTCCATATTTCAAAAAATGGCAGAGTTTTGATATTTGAATTCTGAAATAGCATACATTGTCCTACTAGCCTAACAAGATCCTTCTGTTGTGATTTGTTTTTGTTTATGGCAACAATTGCAATTTTCACAAAACATATGTCAGATGATAGATAAATATTCGCAATATTTTGAAGCTCCTTTTCTCTTCTTTATTTCAGAATTTTCTTCATCAATTAACTGCCGAAAGTATGAAAATGATCACACGCCACTAAGTAATATGGAGATAGTTAAAATGGAGCATATCGTGGAATGAAAAATAAGTCGTCATGTTTGATTTTTGATTCGTAGACCTCCTCATTTAATCATATGTGGACCTAGATGCGAATATTGTTTACATATAAGTAACCAAAGGCTTTGCCTCACATGAAATTTGTAGAGAATTCCGTTGTAGGATAGTATATTTAACTAATTTTTTTACACCTTTCAGGCAATAAGTTTGATGGCCAGCTCCCTGAAATTTGTAGTAACTCTTCGAAAAGAACTTTTTTATGTCACTCTTCAAAACATGATCAGTTAGTGGGTCCTCTTCCAAACGCTTGATCTTTCTTTTATTAGCCTATCAATGGATATCATCAACTCCTTCCTATATGCTTTTCCCAACACCTTTGTAGACTTGTCCTTGTCCTCGTCCTCGTGCAATATCACTGAGTTTCCATATTCTTTAAGAAGCTTAGAAAATTTAAGAGCATTGGACCTTTCCAACAACCGAATTGAAGGGAGAGTTCCCCTGTGGCTGTGGAATGTTGGGAAGGATTCATTAGTTTATCTAAATGTTTCTCACAACCGCTTGATTCCATGGAAATTCCTATTTGCTAATTGATCTTAGCTCCAAACGGCTTCAAGGTCAACTTTCAATTCCGCCACCATCAACTTTAACATATTTAATCTCCAACATCCAACTGGTTGGTGGGATACCTGCTTTGTTTTGTGACCTTAGCTAGTGAGCTAAAAATCCTTGATTTGTCAAACAACAGTTTGAGTGGGAACAGCCCTCCTTGCTTATTTGGGAATTTTAGCAGCAGTCTCTCTGTTTTAGATTTACGAATGAATAGGTTCCATGGCATGATTCCTTCAAATTTTTCAAAGGGAAACTACTTGAGTACTCTGACACACCCTCAATGGAAATCAATTGGAAGGGTCATTGCCCCAATCTTTGCTCAATTGTGAAAATCTGGAAGTTCTTATTCTGAGATCTAAATGTCGGAAACAACGGCATAAATGGATCCTTTCCCTTCTGTTAGTTTACCAATTCTCCCAAAAGCTTAAGCTGTTAGGAGGTGGGCTAACAATAGTTTTATATTTCAACACTCCCCCTCACGTGCAGGCTAGACAATGGGCAAATGTGCGGACAAATGTTAATTTGAAAGTCCAACACAAATTATAAGAAGCCCGAAACATATATAAGGCCCAACACGCAATAATAATAAATGGGGGTTAAATAGTGCAATTACAGGGGTTTGAACTCAGGACCTCCTGCTCTGATACCATGTTAGTTTAAGCTTTTGGGAGAATTGGTAAACTAACATGGAGTCTCTTCCAAATCTACAAGTTCTTATTCTGAGATGTAATAGATTTGCTGGTCCCATAAGTAATCCAAGGCTAGAAATAAATATAACGCGAAAGGTCACCATGCATTGTCTTTATATTTGTATCGTGTTATAAATGTTTTTGTTGTTTCCCTTACTGCTATTTTGGATAAGGTTTTGGTTGTAGAAAATCATGATGTACAGGTGGAGTTTGTAAGCCATACACAAAGGCCATCGTGGCTCCGTCACCATGGATTCAAACTCAGCAGCTCAAAGACAAGAACAACACTACCTGATCAAACGGGGAAATGTATGAGAGGGGTTCTAGAAGCATATTCAATCAGGATCCTACCTTTCGAGGTAATCCAAATATGTGGTTTTTCAATATCTATGATTTTGCTTATGTAAATATTACAAATTTTTGTGAGATAATGAACCATTCATGTATTATGATAGCACTGCAATCCACCAAATTTTATTTTTTTCTTGATAGTTGGAACATTTGCAGGGGCTATTAAAAATTCATTCAAGTACTCAAGATAGAAAAATAGAGGATGTAACTGGACTGAAAAAGCAACTTTTTTAAGAAACATGTATTTTTGTTCTTGTGTTTCCACACCAAAGATATTCCTGAATTGTATTAAGAGTTCTTTAAGTTCATGATTTTGATTTGTGATCCTCATGCGTAAAAATTATAGGTTCGGTATGCTCCACACATGCACATGCACTTTTAGTCGAGGAATGAGGAGCTGCATTTTAGGATGAGCAGGCAGAGGAAAATCAACTCTCATACACAAATGATGAAGCACGAAAGGATCGAGATGGAGGTGATGAAGTTGTGCACAACGATAATGGTATGATTGATCGGATGGTGGTGATGATGGGATATTGAAGTGGAGGGTTTATCAGAATATCCACCCGATAAATGGTGCTTTTCGGTAGAAGCTTTGATTATTGGTTTTATAATAGATTTGAAAGAAAACAACGTCGTAAAACAAGAGCTCACTCAAGAGGAAGGAGAAGATTAAACTAGCAAGCAGAGGAAAACAAAGTCTCCTGATAAGTCTAGGAAAGTAAGCTTGTAATGTCTTTGCAGTTAACAAAAACTAGCTTAATTTTAGAAATAAAATTAACTTTATTTCTGAGGTTTTGGTCATAGAAAGTACTTCATGTGCTCTGTATTTGAAGTTAGGTGTCTGTTCAATGGAATAATCTTTTGTAGTTTTGTCTTGTCAGATGATAACTACTCTCACTACTTTTGAATCAACATGTTTTCATGTTCTATTTATGCTGTGGCCGGAGAAGAAACTAGCAAGGAGAGAAAATGGTGCCATGAGAAAAGAAAGGTAATATTTCTCTAGCTACTTAACTACTTGTTTCAGTTTTAGAACCAAACTTGATTGTCGACATTTTTTTTTTTTTTTTGTGCTGCTATATAGGAAGGTGCATGAAAAGTACTGTTGATGATCAGGTGCAACTGCAGCTCTGTTAAAAGTACCGATGTTTTTGCATATATAGGAGGTCCCTATGTTCTCGAGTTTATTTTTTAGGTGTTCTTCTTATTATTATTATTATTTTTTAAATTTAGAAATGAGATATTCGAATTTAAAATCTTGTTGTAAAAATAGGCATGAAATATAATGATTAAAAAATGCCCATGATATCGATTCAGTGTGATGTTTGAAGATACATAAGCTCTACCTAGAGATAAGTTAGTACACATTTTCTCTATGCTTGTGATTGATTTTTCTCTATGTAACACATTTTCAGCAACGTTTCACTCTTTCCCTACATTACACATTTTGGCCCCGGATTTGTGGTAACGTCAAAGAAACAAAATTAGGAAGAAGGAAATTAACCATAGTCCATAACCAAAATGAGTGGACAAATGAAGGGAAAATATTAAAAGTTTCTCATTGGAAGCTACTAAGGGGCATCGATTGATATAATTAATTATCTAATTAAAAAAAAAAAACATAGCAATACTAAGGGTATTTGGTGGACTGACCGCTTTAAGGGTAAAAAACAAAAAAAAAAAAAAAAAAAAAAAGCAAAAAAACTTGAGTTCCACAATGTAAAAACATATAACAATACATATAAGGGTATTAGCTGGCTACTTAATTACTTAATAAGTTGACATTTGAAGATGAAATCTCATTTTCTTAGCAGCCTCAGATTCAACATGACAATATTAGAACTTAGAAAATTCAAACAAGTGGCCCATTCTATCAAATACAAGATTGGTTATTTCAGATATAGCACCATCGCGTTAAAAGTAAATACAAATCCAAGTTTCATATAATAAAAATATATGTAACAATAATAATAAATATATATATAAGGATTTTGTGCTGCTTCACTTAATTGATTGATCTTTTAAAAGATAAAAAATTCAGTCACTTAGCAGTCTCTTATTGAACAGCTCCATCTTTGATTTGTCGTCAAATTTGTACTACCGATGGCAGGTACTCATTCATGGTAGGAAACTTCCTACACTCTTCTTCAAAAAAAAAAAAAAAAAAAATGATAATAATAATAATAATAATAATTAGAAAACAAAAAGAAATTCAGTTAAGACTGCATTGGCATGTCTTCAATCGGCATGCGTATGGCAGGTTCCTTTCACAACGATTTAATAGGTTATAATGGTAATTAACAATCATTATTATCAGCAACAGGAGATGACTTTATTGTAATGCAGTGAGAAGACTGCTACATTGAACAGCGAAGATTAGGTGAAACAGATTGACAAGCTTTAGAAAATGATATTTTCTTCAAGAAAAATTCTAGGGACACTAATCGTAATTACATTTTAAGTATCAACTTATATATGTGGCAAATAAGTTGTTGTTCTTTTATTGGTGAGTATTTGAAATATTGTTACATCAATTAATTACATCTACTAACCTATACATGTGGCAACTTATATAAGTGACAAATGAGTTATCATTCTTTTATTGATAAGTGTTTAAAAGATTGTCACGTCAATTAATTATATCTACTAACTTATATATGTGGCAAACGAGTTGTCGTTCTTTTATTAGTAAGTGTTTAAAAGATTTTTACATTAATTAATAACATCTGTCAATAAAAATATAACATATAAGTTAGTTTTCAAAAAGTTGAAATTAGGGTTGGTGTCCATAACATTCCTCTTTCTTCAACTTTGACCCCCCTTTTAAAAGCATTGTTCAAATGCATAGTTAACTTATCAAAAAAAAAAAAAAAACTATGTGTCTTGTTTTGAAGTTTTTGTATTTTCTGTTTTCCTTGAGAATAATTCTTGTACCTCTCTTCTATGCTGCAAAATATTAAACATTTAGAAGCTAATCGTTGGATAGGCATTGGCATCGGCCTATCTTCGATCGGCATACATATGGCAGGTTTGTTTGATAATGATTTAGTAGCTCTTAATCATAATTAACAATCATTATTATGTCATGCACCATTTTCTCAGTATTCTTGTAGTCTTGGTGTTGAATTTAGACTCCAAAGATGACTTATTTGTTAAGTATAAAGTAATCCATTTTCAATGGTTTGTATATGTAACATTCTTCCGTTATATGTTTTCTTTGCTTCTTTGGCTTCAACTGCAATGTCAATCTTCAAATAAGAAGTGGCACCGGCCGGCGGTATTAGTAGATTATTGGTTTCATTTGAATTGTCCTAATTGAGAGACTAAACTAAGTTTTTCTTTGCATGAGATGTGTGAAAAAACCCAGGTAAGTAGCTCAATTTTGACCATATTGTTAGAAAAAGGACAAATTAAAGTCTGAAGTTTGCCAGCTTGTTCAGTATAACATAATCCATTCTTCTGTTATGTTGTCTTTGCTTCTTTGACTTAAGGTGCAAGAAGAATCTTCAAATTAATAAGAATTAGGTGGTATTAGTAGATTATTAGTTTAATTCAATTAGTTATCACTCGCAGATTGAGAGAAGATTTTCATTGCATTTGATGTGTGAAACACCCTGGTAATTAGCTCACATTTTGACCACAGAAATAGGACTAATTTTTTTCTTTAATCCCTCAACTATGTGTATTTTTGTCCAAAAGTTTAATTTGTCTGAGAACCAGTGTTGCAGTAATCAATTTACCTCAGAATGATCATTCTATCCAAAACAGTGTTAAAAAAAAAAAAAAAGAAGAAGGATTCTAATTATATTATTAAGTAAAAACAAATCCAAGTTTCATATAGTAAAAATATATATAACAACAATAATAAATAAGTATATATATAAGAATTTTGTGCTGTTCTACTTAATTGGTTGATCTTTTAAGATCAAAAATTCAATCACTTAGCAATCCCATATTGAACAGCTCCATCTTGATTTGTCGTCAAATTTGTACTACATACTCATTCATGGTTGGAAACTTCCTACACTCTTCTTCACGAAAAAAAAAATGATAATAATAATACTAACAATAATAATAATAATAATAATAATAATAATAATAATAAGAAATTAAAAAACAAAAAGAAATTCAGTTAAGACGGCATTGGCATATCTTCAATCGGCATACGTATGGCAGGTTCCTTTGACAACGATTTAATAGGTTTTAATGGTAATTAACAATCATTATTATCAGCAACAGGATTTGATGTTTGAAACACCCTGGTAATTAGCTCGCATTTTGACCATAGAAATAGGACTAATTTTTTTCTTTAATCCCTCAACTATGTGTATTTTTGTCCAAAAGTTTAATATGTCTCAGAACCAATGGTCTAGTAATCAATTTGCCTCATAATGATCATTTTATCCCAAACAGTGTTTAAAAAAAAATTAAGGATTCTAATTACCTTGTTAGGGTTTATTTTGTAATTTTAATGTTTTGGATCTAAATTTCATCATATATGTTAATTACAATTCAATTTTTTACAGCTTTTCGAGGGAACGACTATTATAAGACAATCAAATGGTTTAAAGATTGGCTCTGAGATGCTTTAAATTGAAATTGCAGGGACGAATAATTAAATTAACGTACATTTTTTTTAATTAATGAAATTGTCATATATAGCTTTTAGAGGGACGAATAATGAAATTGTCATATGGTAACTGCAATACAAATTTTTTTTTTTTTTTTTTTTTTTTTTTACAGTTTTTGGAGGGAACAACTATTATAAGATAAACTAATAATTTAAAGATAACCTATGAGATACTTGAAAATAAAATTTCAGGGACGAATAATTAAATTAACTTAATTTTTTTTTTGGTTCTGATCGTAAGATTGGACAAAAAACAAAAACAAAAAACAAAAAAACAAAACAATTTTTTTTTTTTTTAAGTTATCTAAAGCACCGAAAAACCTCTTAAACTTTGCTTTGTCTTTATTTATTCTGGGACATGGTCAATAGCTAGAAGGCAATAGAGGAAAGAGACAAGATGGAGGGACAATCATTAAGATCCAAACAGCAAATTAATGTATTTTTCATATATACATGTAATGGGATTTCCAGTCATAAAACTTTTTAATGAATTCTATTATAAGAACTGATTTACAAATGTACAATTTGGATTTAATCTTTTAGCACCGGTTTTTGTTAGTTATACGGTTTTTAATCAAACAGATTTTGCGTTGTGATTGTAATCTCTTGATTAAATTTTTTTTTTAAATTTTTATAATATTTTTATTTTCATAAATTGAGTTAGAGGCTTGGAAAAGGGTGAGTTCCGATTTTGGCTGCCAACCTAATTGGGATGATATTGATACTTAATCGTCCTTTCTTTTCACTGGCAATTGAAGCAATACTGAGCAAAATAGATTTGATAGTATCTTTTTCTCAAGGAATCATGAGTTCTTTTCTACGTCAGTTTCTCCTCCTCTTGTTTCTCTATCCATTTAAATCTTCATCAATATCTATGATCAGGAGGAGAGTTCACATTAATTGTAAAATTATTTTGTGATATATATTTCAAATCAAAAGAGACAAAACAGAAACAGCCTAGTAGAAATAAATAAAAAAGAGAGAGGACGAAATGCCACACACCTTAGATTAAGTTTGTTATATTTGTTGGTCATAAGAAGAAGGTTAAGATTTTCGGGGGGAAAAAAAACCCCTCAAAATAACCAAAATAAATGGAGAAAGAAATAGAAAAATACTATTTTTAGAAAGAGTACAAGTAAAATTCTCCAAATAGCAATTAAAAGCATAATAAAATTTATGATCTCATAATATTTAAAAAAAACGCATCCTTCTTCTTCCTCTTGTTTGTCTCTCTTACTTTCTTTCTTTCTCTAACATGAAACTACACACATAAATTTATTATCAAAAGTAATCATAAATCCTCTATTTTTTAGAATATCTAAAAAAACTCAAAAAGTTTTCCTAAAAATCCAAGGATTTGCTAAAAATATATATTATAATTTATTATTTTTTTAAAAATCAGCTATAATAATTTTTAAAAATTCTAATAAAATATGTTATTTGCTACAATATCTCACGTTCTAAATAGCAACCAAAGGAAAATTTTATTCATAGAAAATTAACAAAAGTGTATGTGAGAAAGAAAATTTGATGACATACATTTAAAATGAAAAGTGTAAAAGATATTAAGAAAAAGCTTAAAAAGTGTCAGAAGATATCTAATGAAAATGAAAAAAAAAACATGAACAGTAAAGAACAAAAAAGAAAAGGAAAAGGAAAAAGGAGAACCAAATGGGAGACGTGTCAAGTGGAGGGGAGGCTGGATGTTAGATAGATTGTTAGATATATTACATGTATTAGATTAGAAGATTAGGGGGTGTTTGGTAGAATAGTTTGAGTTGGGATTTTTAAGTTTCAATAATAAATTTTTTTGAATTTTTAGAAAAGAATAAAAAACTTTTTGAGAAAAAAACAAACTTTTTGAGAAAAAAACAAAAAAAAAATTTTAAATTGGATGGTTTGAATCATCCAACCAAATTCCACCTTAGATTTTGTTTGATGTATGGAAAACATAGGACCTCCTTTTAAGTTAAAATAATAACAAAATTAAAAATAAAAAAAAATTTCCTTGAGAGGAGTTTGTCGTCTTGCAAAGACCTAGAGATGACTTGATAGAGTTAAATACCAGCACATAGCCTGGCATTTGCATACAATTATCACCATTTAGTTGCCAAGAAGATAATGGCTTCAATGTCCTTCTCCCTTCTGTTTCTACTTCTCCTCTTTATAATCCTTTTCTCACCATTTCCTTCCTTTTCTTCTCCGCAGTGCCGTCCTGACGAGCACTCTGCTTTGCTCCAACTTAAGAGCTCTTTCACCATTGTTGATCCCTCTCTTGCCTTCTGTATCAGATTAAACGAAAACAGACCCACCTATCCGTGGACGTCTTGGAACAAGAACACAAATTGTTGCGAATGGGTTGGAGTCACGTGTGACAACCTTACGGGGCACGTGATTGGCCTTGACCTGAGTTGCAGCAGGCTTAAGGGCACTATTCGCCCCAACAGCAGCCTTTTCTCCCTCCGCCATCTCCTGATTCTTGACCTTTCTCTGAACGTCGAACTCAGATTAGGAGCAGCTGCGTTCATAGAACTCGCAATGAACTTAACCAACCTGAGAAATCTCAGCCTGTCCGACGGTGACATGTCGACGGTGCCTCTTGTTTCATTGATGAACTTGTCATCTTCATTAACATCTCTTGATCTCGAAAACTGTCAGTTGCATGGGGAGCTTCCAGATAACATTTTCCACTCGCACAAACTCCAGAGCCTTGGTTTAGGAGGTAACCATCTTAGTGGCCCGATTCCATGGTCCTCTTTAAACCTTGAATCACTCTTTTACTTAGATCTTTCATTCAACAATTTCATTGGCCAACTTCCGGAAGTTTTCAGTGATTCCACCAAACAGTTTTCTTCACATGACTCTTCCAAATATCCTCCTGGTAGCTTTCCTTCAAATCTACACTCATTATATTTGTCCAGTAACTTATTCAACGGGACTATACCTTCATGGATATTTGAGCTACCATATTTGGTCAACTTAGATATCGGCAACTTTCTTACTGGTGAGATTCGCAATTTCCATAGTACTTCATTACAATACCTCTCTTTGGCTAGAAATAAATTACATGGTGTCATTCCGAGATCCATATTTCAACAGGTGAAACTCCAATATTTGGATCTTTCATCAAATGACTTCACCGTTAATGTCGAGTTAGAAGATCTTACAAAGTTAAAAGAGCTAGAGACTCTTGATCTCTCATCTAACAATGTATCATGGAATTTCAACAGCTCCAAAAACTATACCTTAAACAATGGTTTATATTTGGTTTTGTCTTCTTGCAACCTGATTGAATTCCCTCTTTTTCTCAAGTCTGTGCAACGTTTAGGAGGCTTAAAACTTTCCAGTAACCAATTACATGGAAGTGTTCCTAAATGGTTATGGGAAGTGGGTAAGGATTCATTCACCTCTTTGGATCTTTCCCACAACTCCTTAACATATTTAGAACCACTTCCGTGGAATAACATACGCACTCTCAATCTTAGCTCCAACTTCTTTTCAGGGCCTCTTCTTGTCTCCTCATCACCTAGTTTAGTTTACTTTTCAGCCTCAAAAAATAAATTTGTTGGAGAAATCCCACTTTCTATTTGCAACATGACATCCCTTTATTTGCTTGACTTGTCTAATAACAACTTGAGTGGAAATATTCCCCCGTGCTTTGGAAATCTTATAAGTAGCGGTCTATCGGTGTTAGATTTGCGAAACAATAGGTTCGATGGAGTGATTCCTCCTTCTTTTCCCAAAGGAAACTCCTTGACGACTTTGAACCTCCAAGGAAATCAATTGGAAGGTTCACTGCCCCAATCATTGCTCAATTGTGAAAACTTGGAATTACTAGACATTGGCGACAACAAGCTAAATGGATCATTTCCCCAATGGTTGGAGTCACTTCCAAAGCTTCAAGTTCTCATCTTGAGATCAAATAGATTCTCTGGTCCAGTAAGCAATCACAAGGTAAGATTTCCCTTCCAAAATCTGAGAATCATGGACCTCTCCAACAACGAATTCACGGGTCATTTACCAACAAAATATTTTGAGAGCTTTTCGGCCATGATGGATGCACATGTGGATGACCTGGAGTACATGGGATCGACAGGAAGATATTATCAAAACTCTGTGGTGCTTGTGATAAAAGGATTTGAGATTCAGCTGGAAAAAATCCTTACCATCTTCACCACCATTGATTTCTCGAGGAATCATTTTCAAGGAGAGATCCCAATGTCACTTGGGAACCTCAAATCTCTCAAAGGCCTCAATTTTTCTCACAATAAGCTAACTGGTCAGATTCCACCGGCGTTGGGAAACTTGAGTAACCTTGAATGGTTAGACCTCTCCTCAAACAAGCTTTCTGGAAACATACCACTGCAATTGGCTGCCAATTTGAATCAACTTGAAATCTTAAATCTTTCTAGCAACGAGCTGGAGGGACAAATACCTCACGGAAATCAATTCAATACATTCAGTAATGATTCATACAGTGGAAACCCGGAATTATGTGGATTTCCGCTGTCTAAATTATGCAGCAATGGTGTGCCACAACAGCACGATCATGCATCTGAGGATGATCGAGATAACAAGAGTGCAA
The DNA here is from genome assembly GCA_025413025.1 of Ficus hispida. Classification (NCBI taxonomy): domain Eukaryota; kingdom Viridiplantae; phylum Streptophyta; class Magnoliopsida; order Rosales; family Moraceae; genus Ficus; species Ficus hispida. Next base: position 25,020,189 of record CM046374.1, on the reverse strand, counting down.
TGATTGAATGGAAGGTGGTGATGTTGGGATATGGAAGCGGACTAGTGATCGGAATATCTGTTGGATACATGGTGCTTTTCAGTAGAAGCTTCGATTATTGGTTCTTCAAAAGTTTTGGAGGAGGACGTCGTCGTAGAACCAGCACTCGCTCAAGAGGGAGGAGAAGGTCCAACTAGCAAGCAGAGAAAAACAGAGTCTCATAGCAAGTCTGGAAGAGTAAGATTGTAATGTGTTTTGCAGTTATAAATACTTGTTTCTTTATAAGAACCGAACAGTTTCGGTAACATAATTTTTTTCCTCTCTCTTGTGGCAGGAAGATGCATGAAGAGTAGTGTTGATGATCAAATTGGCCTGGGTTAAGGCATGACTCAGACGAGACCACTATCATGTGTCATTTAGCTAATTTGTTGTTCCATAAATCTGTAATAAGAGTGCCTAGTGAAATTTAACCGTTATTGAGAATTCGGTCATAGGAAATCCTGATGTTATGAAGTTTGTATTTTAAGTTCTTATTCAATGGAATTGTCAGTTTGGCTTTTGTTTAACGTATAAAATAAATCTAATTATAAACATATATGTAACTATATAATTATAAGATCTAAAAGAACAGAAAACAAACACTAAACTCTTGAAGATCTGTCTCTTCATCACAAACAGATTCTTCAAAACTCAATTGCCCTGCAGCTCAACACGTTAAAAAAGAAAAGAAAAGAAAAATACTCGTCTACACTAACATTGACATAATTCGTTTGTGTTTCACATGATTATTCATGATTTAAAATTTAATTACACTACAAAAATCCCTTTGTAAATACCTTTGTAAATAGTAGAGTTTGATTAATAACGAAGGTGAAGCATCTTTGTCTTTTGAATTTTGCTTATTTCATCATCTATTAGAACAAAAAATGACATTAATTGTGGAATTACAAATACAAATGACATTTAACTGATGAACAATGACGAAGATTATATTTTTTTCTTTTCTCGCTTTGTGGTCTATTATTTAGTAAATCAAGAGCCACTTGATTACTGACACTTGGAACATATAAGCCGAAATGCATTGGAATTTAGAAGTGGGCAAGGTCTGATGAAAAATAAAATGTCCAGCCCAAAAATTAAGTTATTTTCTCTCACTAGAAAGGCCTAGACTTGCATTCCGTTTTCGGACCATTTCTTCCATTTAATTTGGAGCGGTCTTTTAAATATACGTACTTGGCAATAAAATGTTTGTGATGTCATTTAAACGATATGAAATGATCCATTTAGTAATTTAAAAAGAAAAATAAAATGTTACCCGTCCAAATAAATTTAACTTCATTTGAATATATATGCAGAAGTGATATTATAAAAAACAATTCTCTCTATTATAGCTATTAATTAAGCTTCAAAACACCAAAATTTGTTGCTTAAAATGTGATTGAGATGAACTATTTTTCTCTTGGTTCAGAGAGAAAAGAGGAATAAAATCATATACATATACCATATCATTAATTGTAATGGATATTGAGGTTTTGTATGATTTATTTATTTATTTATTTATATTTATCCAAATTTACACATATTCAAATGTTCTCTTCATTTGTATATTTTGAGGTTACTTATTTGTTTTCATTATCGTAGTCCTTTCAGTTCTATATGTTCTTTGAAGATTTAAGTATAACTAACTATTGCTCGAGTAACACACTTCCTAAGTACTGTTTAGATCCAAGTTAATTACTGATCTTATGGTATCTCCTGTACTGTAAAATCTTTTCACCTAATTAAATAAGAACCAGTTAATAGTCAGGTATTATGGAAGCAAGAGATTGAGTATACATTTATACTTGTCACTCTAAATTTGAAAGTTTAGAATTCAAAATATTGTGAAATTAGATACTAATATAGTTGATTTTGATAATTTTCTTGAGATATTAAATTTTAAATATATATGAATACTTAAAAATCAAATTTTAAAGTGGAAATTGGAGTCTTTTTAAAACTGTTATAAAAATGTAATAATTAAAAGAATTTCATGAGTAAAAATACACATCTAAACTAACATTATTGGTTTGTACTTCACATGATTATTCGTGGTTTATTTTTTAATTATACTATTAAAATCTCTAATACGTGACGATAAGATTCCTAAACACGGAGATTAATGCGAAAACTTTTTTAATTTTTTTCTTCTTATTAATTTTTTAATCATTAGCATTCTCGCTAAGTGGGACCAACGAAGCTAATAATGTATTCTAATATTTGACTAATTTCTTACGGGTCAAACAAGGAACCACCTGATTTCCGGCATTTTGAAAAAGGTGAGGCAACTAATTTGTCTACTTCAATTTCTGTCATTTCAAGTCTATTTTTACGAGGGAAAAAAAAAAGTTGTAGAATTCCAAATACAAGACATACACATAGCATACTAGTGAGAAATGAGGAAGATTTCTTTCTTTCTTTTCAGCAAGTCATGGACCATTTGAAAGCCGACACTTGGAAAATATAAGCTAATTTGCATTGGAAATGGTAAGTTCAGAAGAAGAAAGAAAATGTACAACCCAATAAATAAGTTACAGAAGCAATAGGATTTGTTTATGTTATCTCACAAATGATTTATATGATTTATCTAATGAGACCACGTAAGATTACTGTATGCGAGTATCCAGATCCAATTATTTTCAAGTTACAGTAATCCTTAATAGAATTTATGTTAAACATATAAGACATATATTTCGTCAAGATTTTGACTTGGTATTCCTTTTCAATTTTTTCATGTAATAAAGTTGTCAATATATATGTAAATATCTGAGAAGTTACAATCATCTAGATAATTTTGAAAATTTTATACGTGATGGATGGCATAGATTAGTGTGCAAATATTTTTTGCATATTACAATATGGCACATCCAATTATCACCAATTATCATCAATTAATTATAAAAACGTATTGTTATGATTTGTTTTGTAATTATGAATTTAGTAAATTAGGGGTCTAATATGAAATGTTTTGGCAACTCATATTTCTCCATATATCTTTATTTTTCTTTTTGTATTTATTAATTTTCTGATTTTCAGAGCATTGCATCTTCCTCTCTCTTAACAAACATAGCCGGGACTCACAACGACTCCATTTTGACTCTCGAAAGTCCTCTATAGAGAGTGACCATCTAGAAGTCTTGCCATAAGAAGACCTCCGGATACTCTTCTTCTGCACGGAACACAGGTAGACAAGTGACTGAAGACTTTCATGCAAAATCTGCAACATATCTGGTACTTTCTATGTACCAAATCAATTTTCTAATTTGTCATTGTTTTTGCAAAGCACTTTATTTCTTTGTTTAAGGGATTGGTCATAAGTGGAAGACCAATTCCAAGATGACTTCCTAGAGCATATGTATGAACATGAAGACCATGTAAAGAGCAATAATATTAAAGCGATCGACCTTGCATAAAATTTGCGATCTGGCTGTCCCACGGGGAACGTTCAATTAGGGCCTAGCTAGGATACTATGGTCCAATTGTTCTTAAAAAAAAAAAAAAAAAAAAAAAAAAATCAAATCAGGTTGAATAATAGCAACCATAAAGGAAACTTACAGGAATTATGGTCCATTCAACATTCAGTTTCAAAAAAGTTTTGAACATAATTCAAAACTTTTTTTTTTTTTTTAGTGTTTTATCTCAAAAAAATTTAAAATTTACACTTCAAAACTATATTTCAAACGGAACCATAGAAACGGTTTAACATTTTTCTTCTTTTCCTGGCCTGCAATAACTTTAAAAAACTAAAAAAAAGAATCGAACAGACAAAAACAACAGTTTTACTCCAAAAAGTTAATAGATTTGGCTTTTTTCTAGTACTTTTTATATGCTCTCTTTGTGTTGATAGGCACGAAAAGTAACGTATTTAGGCGTGGTACGTCGGAGTCTTCGTTCGAAACAGAGCCACTACAACTTTTATCAACATTTTCTCTAATGACTTTAAAAACCCAAAAAATAAAATATAAAAAATAAAAAAAATAAAAAATGAATAAACAAAAGCAAACATTAAGCATGCGTTTAGTGCTAAGGTTTTGATTGTAGAATTTAGGTTTGAATTGATTGTGCGTTTATCGAAACATTTGAATTGTTGGAATTAAAAATTGTAAAAACTTGAAATGTGTTTAGGAAAAAAAAATTCAATATGAATCTTGTTTTGTTTGTCTCGAAATTTTATGCAATTGTTTTAAAAACAAATTAGTTCCCTATAATATTACTGATAGTATTTATATCAAATAATGTAATTTGTTCTACTTAAGTTTTTTTTTTATTTTAAAAATAAATTTTTTGTAATAAATTTGTTCTAATAATTTTTTTTTTAACTATTACTACAGGCGTAAATGTTCTAGTGCACAAAGCTCCGTTATGTCGACGTTTTGCAAACAATATCAGTAGAACTACTATTATGCATGGAATTTAAACTTCTGGTCGCCATACATGGAGAAGTAGAAATTTACTTTGTCTATTTCTAAGATTTAAGTGCTAAATCTAATGTACGGTGATTATTAATATAATTTAATCATGATTAGCTTTAATTTGGACTTCACTGAGAAAGATTTACAATATTAGGATTGTGATAGCCAATTTCAGGCTGTGAATTTTTTTTTCCTTTTTTCTAGCTAGAAAGACTTTGACATATATTCCTCTCTTTTTAGGAATTTTTTTTAATGAATTGTCAAAGTTTTTAAAAATTATTTAAAAAGCCATTTTTTAAAAAGAAATTGGGAGACCGGTTCCTCACTTATTTCATCTCACTTTTTGAGGAAAAGTTGAGGGGAAAACCGGTTATATCCAGTTTCATTGCAAACACGTGATGAATATTAATATATACAAAATATGGATTTATAGCTAATAACCAATGATTTATATTTTTTTTTTTCCATAAACTATTATTGAAATTAATTCTGTATTTTTTTTATTTCCTTGAAAATGTGGCTATCTTCCATACGGCATGTCACAACAATTTTTTGGGGACCGGTTCCGTACTTATTTCACCTCACTTTTTAAGGAAGAGTTAAGTGGAAAACCGGTTATAATCCAATTTCATTGAAAACACGTGTTGCCCTCCCTAAGAATATTGACATATACAAAATAGGGTTTTAGCTAAATAACTTTTTTTATGAATTTTGTTTTTAATAAATGACTAAAGTTTTAAAAATATTAGTTAAAAAACTCTTTTTTCTAAAATTAGGGGACCGGTTCCTTACTTATTTGATCTTATTTTATGAGGAAGAGTAGATAGAAAACCGGTTACCTATAGTTTAATTGTAAGCACGTGATGCCTTTCACGACTCTCTAGGAGTATCAATATATACAAAACATGGATTTATAGCTAAATGGCCAATGATTTATTTTAACAAAATAGCCTCTCTTTTTTTTTTTGGAATATTTTTTTTTTAATAAATAGGGAAAGTTTTTAAAAATTAGTTAAAAATCCTTTTTTTCTAAATTTGGGAGATCGGTTACTTACTTATTTCGTCTCACTTTTTGAGAAAGATTTTAGTAGAAACCCGGTTATATCTAGTTTCGTTGCAAACATGTGATGCCTTTCACGAGTCCCAAGGAGTATTAACATATACAAAATAGGGATTTATAGCTAAATAGCTAGTGATTTATTTTTTCCATACAATAGATGAAATTAATTTTGCCTTTTTCTGATTTTCTTGAGAATGTATCTATCTTCCATATAGCATGCATCAATAATTTTTTGGGGGATCGGTTCCTCATTTATTTCGTCTCACTTTTTTAGGAAAAGGTGATTAGAAAACCGGTTACATCTAGTTTCATTGCAAATACATGATGCTTTTCACAACTCCCTAAGTATTTACATGTACAAAATAGGGATTTATAACTAAAGAATCTTTTTTTTTAGATTTTTTTTAATAAATAGTCAAAGTTTTTAAAAATTAGTTAAAAAGCTCTTTTTTCGAAAATTGGGAGACCGGTTTCTCATTTATTTCATCTTACTTTGTGAGGAAGAGTTATTTTAGCTAAATAGCCTTTTTTTTTTTAAAGATTTTTATTAATAAAACGCCAAAATTTTTAAAAGTTAGTTAAAAACCCTTTTTTAGAAAAATGGGGGACTGGTTCCTCACCTATTTTATCTCACTTTTTGATGAAGAGTTGAGTGGAAAATCAGTTATATATAATTTCGTTGCAAACATGAGATGGCTTTCACGATTCCCTAAGAATATTAACATATACAAAATAGGAATTGACAGCTAAATAGCCAATGATTTATTTATTTATTTCCATATATCTATTGTTAAAATTAATTCTGTATTATTCTGATTTCTTGTAGAATGTGACTAACTTTTATACTGCATGCAACAGTAGGCATAAATTACAAAAACTAGAAAAACAAATGAAACAAAATATGAAAAACAAAAATGACACATATGTCTCCCCTCCGCTCCAACCGTTAATGTCAAACACGTGGAAAGGCCAAATAACTGTACACTTGTTATTAATATGTTATGATGCTAAATGTTTATGCGAAACCGGAAGCCTATTCGTTTAATAGATTAAACAGTGACGAACCCATAGTGATATGTATGTATATATATGTATATATGAATACTATGTGATCGTTAGAGGATGTCGTAAATTTTACTACTTTATGACTCAACAGCCATACTTGAAAAATTATCAACCATTGACGTCTGGGTTACAGCATTGTCGATCAGTGTTAACTCCGACCGCCATACTCACGACGAAGTTAGCTCCGGTGATGGTTCAAGGACGTGCCTTTAGTCTTTCATGTTGCTTCTATAGGTGTAGTTGTCAACCTTTTGGGGATGCCCATGAAACCCCATAATGTTTATATTCTCTGCTCCTTCCTTTTGTGTTAATCTTGCTATTAGATCATGTATTATAAAATACTTTTTTTTTTCCCTATTCCCTTTTGTTTAAGGATGACAAGTGTTATCGTAGAAATTAAAAAAAAAAAAAAAGATTGCAATGGGAGCGGGAGTGACTTAATTGTCGACGGTGCCTCTTGTCTCAATGATGAACTTGTCATCTTCATGAACATCTCTTGATCTCGACTCTTCTCAGTTGCAGGGGGAGCTACCGCAGAACATTTTCCACTCGCACAAACTTCAGAGCCTTGTTTTAAGAGGTAACCATCTTAGTGGCCCGATTCCACGGTCCTTTTTAAACCTTGAAACACTCTTTTACTTAGATCTTGCATCCAACAATTTCATTGGCCAACTTCCGGAAGTTTTCAGTAATTCCACCAAAAGGTTTTCTTCATATGACTCTTCCAAATATCCTCCTGGTAGCTTTCCTTCAAATCTACACTCATTATATTTGTCAGGTAACTTACTCAACGGGACTATACCTTCATGGATATTTGAACTACCATATTTGGTCAGCTTAGATATCGGCCTTAACTCTCTTACTGGTGAGATTCACAATTTCCATAGTACTTCATTGCAAGACCTCTATTAATTGGGTGGAAATAAACTACATGGTGTCATTCCGAGATCAATATTTCAGCAGGTGAAACTCCAACATTTGGATCTTTTATCAAATAATTTTACTGTTAATGTTGAGTTAGAAGACCTTACAAAGTTCAAAGAGCTAGAGATTCTTGATCTCTCATCTAACAATGTATCATGGAATTTCAACAGCACCAAAAACTATACCTTAAATAATCGTTTAGATTTGGTTTTGTCCTCTTGTAACCTGATTGAATTCCCTCTTTTTCTCAAGTCTGTGCAACGTTTAGATGGCTTAGACCTTTCCAATAACTAATTAGACGGAAGTGTTCCCAAATGGTTATGGGAAGTGGGTAAGGATTCATTCATCTCTTTGGATCTTTCCCACAACTCCTTAACATATTTCGAACCACTTCCGTGGAATAACATGTATATTCTCGATCTTAACTCCAACTTGTTTTCAGGGCCTCTTCCGGTTTCCTCGTCACCTCGTTTACTTTTCTTTTGAGCCCATAAAAATCAATTTTTTGGAGAAACCCCACTTTCTATTTGCAATATGACATCCCTTTATTTGCTTGACTTGTCTAATAACAACTTGAGTGGAAATATTCCCCCGAGATTTGGAAATCTTATAAGTAGCGGTCTCTTGGTGTTAGATTTGCGGAACAATAGGTTCGATGGAATGATTCCTCCATCTTTTTTGAAAGGAAACTCCTTGACGACTTTGAACCTCAAAGGAAATCAATTGGAAGGTTCACTGCCCCAATCATTGCTCAATCGTGAAAACTTGGAATTACTAGACATTGGCGACAACAAGCGAAATGGATCATTTCCCCAATGGTTGGAGTCACTTCCAAAGCTTCAAGTTCTCATCTTGAGATCAAATGGATTCTCTGGTCCAGTAAGCAATTCCAAGGTAAAATTTCCCTTTCAAAATCTGAGAATCATGGACCTCTCGAACAATGAATTCACAGGTCATTTACCAACAAAATATTTGGAGAATTTTACGGCCATGATGGATGCACATATGGATGGCCTGGAATACATAGGTTCAGGGACTTATTATCAAGACTCTGTGGTGCTTGTGATAAAAGGATTTAAGCGTCAGCTAGAAAAAATCCTTACCATCTTCACAACCATTGATTTTTCAAGGAATAATTTTGAAGGGGGGATTCCAATGTCGCTTGGGAACCTCCAATCTCTTAAAGGGGTCAATTTTTCTCACAACAAACTAACCGGCCAAATTCCAGCATCATTGGGAAACTTGAGCAACCTTGAATGGTTAGACCTCTCCTCAAACAAGCTTTCCGGAAACATCCCACTGCAATTGGCTGCTAGTTTGAATCAACTTGCAATCTTAAATCTTTCAAACAACAAGTTGGAAGGACAAATACCTCGTGGAAATCAATTCAACACATTCAGCAATGATTCATACAGTGGAAACCAGGAATTATGTGGATTTTTGCTATCTAAATTATGCAGCAATGATGAGGCACAACAGCACGATCAAGATGATGATGATGGAGATAATAAGAGTGCAATGATTGAATGGAAGGTGGTGATGATGGGATATGGAAGCGGACTGGTGATCAGAATATTTGTTGGATATATAGTGTTTTTCAGTAGAAGCTTCGATTATTGGTTCTTCAAAAGATTTGGAGGAGGATGTCGTCGTCGAACCAATACTTGTCAAGAGGGAGGAGAAGGTCAAACTAGCAAGCAGAGAAAAATAGAGTCTCATAGTAAGTTTGGAAGAGTAAGTTTGTGTTGGTTTCGAAAACCAGTTTTTAAAAATTTGCGGAAACATGATACAGATCAAATCGCACATATGAAAAATTTTCTCAAAATTTTTTCAGCAACAATATTTATATTAATTAAACGAAATAAATTAAGAAGAAAGTTTAGAGATTGACCGTTATCCGATTAGGTCGAAATTCTTGAACTCCTTTAAGAACCTTCTTGAGTACTCCAAATCCTTCAGAAACATCAATCTTCTTGAGAACTCCTAATCCTTCGGAAGAACAAATCTTCTTAAGAACTCCAAATCCGTCGAAATACTAATGGTTCTTTGTCAGTGTTCTCTAGATCACGATGATCAGGAAAATGAGTGGGCGTTTCTGAATTTGGGTTTGATCACACACTTGAATTTTGATTCACTTTGCGTTCACAACTCATGAGACAAAGTGAAGGAGAAGAGGAGAAGAAACTCTCAGATAAAAAAAATACGTATAATTTTTTCTCTATCAAAAAGGAATTAATATCTCTTGCTCTTTTTTTAGATACATCGTATATACCTTCTTTTAATATTACAGAGAAATAACTGACACTCCTCTTTTTTCTTTTTAATTAATTAATCAATTAATTAAGTAATTAATTAAGAAAATTTCTATTGGCCTTGACCTGAGTTGCAGCAGGCTTAAGGGCACTATTCGCCCCAACAGCAGCCTTTTCTCCCTCCGCCATCTCCTGATTCTTGACCTTTCTCTGAACGTCGAACTCAGATTAGGAGCAGCTGCGTTCATAGAACTCGCAATGAACTTAACCAACCTAAGAAAACTCAGCCTGTCCGACGGTGACATGTCGACGGTGCCTCTTGTTTCATTGATGAACTTGTCATCTTCATTAACATCTCTTGATCTCGAAAACTGTCAGTTGCATGGGGAGCTTCCGGATAACATTTTCCAGTCGCACAAACTCCAGAGCCTTGGTTTAGGAGGTAACCATCTTAGTGGCCCGATTCCACGGTCCTCTTTAAACCTTGAATCACTCTTTTACTTAGATCTTTCATTCAACAATTTCATTGGCCAACTTCCGGAAGTTTTCAGTAATTCCACCACAAAGTATTCTTCATATGACTCTTCAATATATCCTCCTGGTAGCTTTCCTTCAAATCTACTCTCATTATATTTGTCCGATAACTTACTCAACGGGACTATACCTTCATGGATATTTGAACTATCATATTTGATCAGCTTAGACATCGGACTTAACTTTCTAACTGGTGAGATTCGCAATTTCCATAGTACTTCATTGGAATACCTCTCTTTGGGTAGAAATAAATTACATGGTGTCATTCCGAGATCAATATTTCAACAGGTGAAACTCCAATATTTGGATCTTTCATCAAATGACTTCACCGTTAATGTTGAGTTAGAAGACCTTACAAAGTTAAAAGAGCTAGAGATTCTTGTTCTCTCATCTAACAATGTATCATGGAATTTCAACAGCTCCAAAAACTATACCTTAAACAATCGTTTAGATTTGGATTTGTCTTCTTGCAACCTGATTGAATTCCCTCTTTTTCTCAAGTCTCTGCAACTTTTAGGAAGCTTAGACCTTTCTAGTAACCAATTACGCGGAAGTGTTCCTAAATGGTTATGGGAAGTGGGTAAGAATTCATTCACCTCTTTGAATCTTTCCCACAACTCCTTAACATATTTAGAACTACTTCCGTGGAATAACATGGATACTCTCGATCTTAGCTCCAACTTGTTTGCAGGGCCTCTTCCTGTTTCCTCATCACCTCATTTAGTTTACTTTTTAGCCTCAAAAAATCAATTTTTTGGAGAAATCCCACTTTCTATTTGCAACATGACATCCCTTTCTTTCCTTGACTTGTCTAATAACGAAATATTCCCCCGTGCTTTGGAAATCTTATAAGTAGCGGTCTCTCAGTGTTAGATTTGCGGAACAATAGGTTCGATGGAGTGATTCCTCCATCTTTTCCCAAAGGAAACTCCTTGACGACTTTGAACCTCCAAGGAAATCAATTGGAAGGTTCACTGCCCCAATCATTGCTCAATTGTGAAAACTTGGAATTACTAGACATTGGCGACAACAAGCTAAATGGATCATTTCCCCAGTGGTTGGAGTCACTTCCAAAGCTTCAAGTTCTCATCTTGAGATCAAATAGATTCTCTGGTCCAGTAAGCAATCCCAAGGTAAGATTTCCCTTCCAAAATCTGAGAATCATGGACCTCTCCAACAATGAATTCATAGGTCATTTACCAACAAAATATTTTGAGAGCTTTTCGGCCATGATGGATGCACATGTGGATGACCTGGAGTACATGGGATCGACAGGAAGATATTATCAAGACTCTGTGGTGCTTGTGATAAAAGGATTTGAGATTCAGCTGGAAAAAATCCTTACCATCTTCACCACCATTGATTTCTCGAGGAATCATTTTCAAGGAGAGATCCCAATGTCACTTGGGAACCTCAAATCTCTCAAAGGCCTCAATTTTTCTCACAATAAGCTAACTGGTCAGATTCTACCAGTGTTGGGAAACTTGAGTAACCTTGAATGGTTAGACCTCTCCTCAAACAAGCTTTTTGGAAACATACCACTGCAATTGGCTGCCAATTTGTATCAACTTGAAATCTTAAATCTTTCAAGCAACAAGCTGCAGGGACAAATACCTCGCGGAAATCAATTCAATACATTCAGTAATGATTCATACAGTGGAAACCCGGAATTATGTGGATTTCCGCTGTCTAAATTATGCAGCAATGGTGTGCCACAACAGCACGATCAAGATGATGATGATGGAGATAACAAGAGTGCAATGATTGAATGGAAGGTGGTGATGATGGGATATGGAAGCGGACTAGTGATTGGACTGTCTATTGGATACATGGTGCTTTTCAGTAGAAGCTTCGATTATTGGTTCTTCAAAAGATTTGGAGGAGGACGTCATCGTAGAACCAGCACTCGCTCAAGAGGGAGGAGAAGGTCAAACTAGCAAGCAGAGAAAAACAGAGTCTCATAGCCAGTCTGGAAGAGTAAGTTTGTAATGTGTTATGCAGTTATAAATACTTGTTTCTTTATAAGAACCGAACAGTTTCGGTAACATAATTATTTTCCTTTCTCTTGTGGCAGGAAGATGCACGAAGAGTAGTGTTGATGATCAAATTGACATGGATTAAGGCATGACTCAGATGAGACCACTATCGTATCGTTTAGCTAATTTGTTGTTCCATAAATCTGTAATAAGAGTGCCTAATGAAATTTAACCGTTATTGAGAATTCGGTCATAGGAAATCCTGATGTTATGAAGTTTGTATTTTAAGTTCTTGCTCAATAGAATTGTTAGTTTTGCTTTTGTTTAACTTATAAAATAAATCTAATTATAAACATATATGTAACTATATAATTATAAGATCTAAAAGAACAGAAAACAAACACTAAACTCTTGAAGATCTGTCTCTTCATCACAAACAGATTCTTCAAAACTCAATTGCCCTGCAGCTCAACACGTTAAAAAAGAAAAGAAAAGAAAAATACTCGTCTACACTAACATTTGACATAATTCGTTTGTGTTTCACATGATTATTCATGATTTAAAATTTAATTACACTACAAAAATCCCTTTGTAAATACCTTTGTAAATAGTAGAGTTTGATTAATAACGAAGATGAAGCATCTTTGTCTTTTGAATTTTGCTTATTTCATCATCTATTAGAACAAAAAATGACATTAATTGTGGAATTCCAAATACAAATGACATTTAACTGATGAACAATGACGAAGATTATCATTTTTCTTTTCTCGCTTTTTGGTCTATTATTCAGTAAATCAAGAGCCACTTGATTACTGACACTTGAAACATATAAAGCCGAATTGCATTGGAATTTGGAAGTGGGCAAGGTCTGATGAAAAATAAAATGTCCAGCCCAAAAATTAAGTTATTTTCTCTCACTAGAAAGGCCTAGACTTGCATTCCGTTTTCGGACCATTTCTTCCATTTAATTTGGAGTGGTCTTTTAAATATACATACTTGGCAATAAAATGTTTGTGATGTCATTTAAACGATATGAAATGATCCATTTAGTAATTTAAAAAGAAAAAAAAATGTTACCCGTCCAAATAAATTTAACTTCATTTGAATATATATGCAGAAGTGATATTATTAAAAACAATTCTCTCTATTCTAGCTATTAATTAAGCTTCAAAACACCAAAATTTTTTGTTTAAAATGTGATTGAGATGAACTATTTTTCTCTTGCTTCAGAGAGAAAAGAGGAATAAAATACTATACATATACCATATCATTAATTGTCATGGATATTGAGGTTTTGTATGATTTATTTATTTATTTATATTTATCCAAATTTACACATATTCAAATGTTCTCTTCATTTGTATATTTTGAGGTTACTTATTTGTTTTCATTATCGTAGTCCTTTCAGTTCCATATGTTCTTTGAAGATTTAAGTATAACTAACTATTGCTAGAGTAACACACTTCCTAAGTACTATTTAGATCCAAGTTAATTACTGATCTTATGGTATCTCCTGTACTGTAAAATCTTTTCACCTAATTAAATAAGAACCAGTTAATAGTCAGGTATTATGGAAGCAAGAGATTGAGTATACTTTTATACTTGTCACTCTAAATTTGAAAGTTTAGAATTCAAAATATTGTGAAATTAGATACTAATATAGTTGATTTTGATAATTTTCTTGAGATATTAAATTTTTAAATATATATGAATACTTAAAAATCAAATTTTAAAGTGGAAATTGGAGTCTTTTTAAAACTGTTATAAAAATGTAATAATTAAAAGAATTTCATGAGTAAAAATACGCATCTAAATTAACATTATTGGTTTGTGCTTCACATGATTATTTGTGATTTATTTTTTAATTATACTATTAAAATCTCTAATACGTGACGATAAGATTCCTAAACACGGAGATTAATGCTAAAACTTTTTAAATTTTTTTCTTCTTATTAATTTTTTAATCATTAGCATTCTCGCTAAGTGGGACCAACGAAGCTAATAATGTATTCTAATAGTTGACTAATTTCTTACGGGTCAAATAAGGAACCACCTGATTTCCGGCATTTTGAAAAAGGTGAGGCAACTAATTTGTCTACTTCAATTTCTGTCATTTCAAGTCTATTTTTACGAGGGAAAAAAAAAAGTTGTAGAATTCCAAATACAAGACATACACATGCATACTAGTGAGAAATGAGGAAGATTTCAATTCTTTCTTTCTTTTCAGCAAGTCATGGACCATTTGAAAGCCGACACTTGGAAAATATAAGCTAATTTGCATTGGAAATGGTAAGTTCAGAAGAAGAAAGAAAATGTCCAACCCAATAAATAAGTTACACAAGCAATAGGATTTGTTTATGTTATCTCACAAATGATTTATATGATTTATCTAATGAGACCACATAAGATTACTGTATGCGAGTATCGAGATCTAATTATTTTCAAGTTACACTGATCCTTAATAGAATTTATGTTAAACACATAAGACACATATTTCGTCAAGATAAGAATGGAAACTAATTAAGAAAGGGAAGCTGAATGTGTGCTGCATCAATCTCCTCCGCTTGAAAAAAAAAACTCGTCCTCGAGTTTCGTTGGTGCAAAGATAATTCATCAGGTGGAAAATACACAAAGATGTCAGCAACGTTGAAAGTGTTGCAGATATTCATGTCAATTGGAAGCTCGATTTTGTAAGCATTATCACTAATCTTCTGGAGAACTTGAAAAGGACGAATTTTCTTGTTCTGGAGCTTATTGTAATTCCCTACTGGAAACCTGTTCTTACGCAAGTGTACCATAACCAAATCCCCTTCATTAAAAATCTTCTCACGCCTATGCTTTTCTGCTGCGGACTTGTACCGAGAATTAGCCTCCTCAAGATTTTTATTTACGTCGTTATGAATCCGTTGAATACGCTCTGCAAATTCCTCGGCATTGTAGTTAACATCGGCAGAAGGAGGAAGACGAATCAAATCCGTAGTATGCTTCGGAGCACTAGTGTAGACCAAATTTTTTTGGTCGCCGATACCTAGTGTGACCAACTTTCGGGAACCAAATGGCGACCAAAAATTTTTGGTCGCGGAAGGCAATGGCGATCAAAAAATAGACCTTCTGTGATCAATTTTTTGGTCTCCGAAGGTGAAAATTCTTGTAGTGTTGTTTCGGTTTGTCACCGTGTTGCCAAGAGTACGATTAGTCACTTCGGTTTGTCCATCTATTTGCGGATGGCTTGTACTACTATACTTCAAGGAAGTGTCGAACAACTTCCATAATGTCCTCCAAAAATGACTTAGGAATTTGACATCCCTATCAGAGGTGATGGAATAGGGAACACCATGTAGACGAGCAACTTCTCGAAAAAACAAATAAGCCACATAAGATGCATCGGAGGCCTTCTTACAAGGAAGAAAGTGAACCATTTTAGAAAATCGGTCATACCACGACCAAAACAAAATCAGCTCCACGTTGAGTTCTTGGAAGACCAAGAACAAAGTCCATCATCAAATCTTGCTAAATTGTCTCGTGAATAGGCAAAGGGGTGTATTGGCCTGTATTTTGAGCTTGACCTTTAGCTCTTTGACATACTGGACATCGTTGAACAAATCGTCCAACATCTCTCTTCAACTTAGACTGCTGTTCCATCAATGATATGCATATTTAGGTCCAAATTACAGTTTACCATGTTCGACAATAGGGGGTTCGTGGTTTTGTTCATTTTTTTTGTGGTTTATGCTAGATTTCGATCTAATTTTGTGGTTCGTGACCAAAAAAAAAATGGCTCGGTTTGACTGCTTTTCCATCAATGTGTTGCATATTTTGGTCCAAAAAATAGGTTACCATGTTCGATCAAAGGGGGTTTCTAGTTTTGTGCAATGTTTAGGTGGTTTATGCTAGGTTTCGGTGCGATCTTGGTGGTTTTTGACTCAAAACACACCGGGCATTTGTTTGACTGCATTTTCCATCATTGTTATGCATGTTTAGGTCCAAAATACAGTTTACATTGTTCCATATCAGGGGTTTTCTGGTTTTGGTCATATGGTTTTTTACGTGCTTTTGGTTTCTAGTACCTGCTCCTCTACCAAACTAATTGTCTTGTCCCGGCCAGCATGCCCACCTAATCCTCCAGCATGCAATTCTCGAATCAAATATTCGCGCAAAGAAGATCGAGGAATGCAGAGTTGTGTACCTTTCAATAGAAACCCATCGTGAATGAGGAAATCGGTGACAAACTCCTTGTTGCTGCATTTCACCCATATAGCTCCAAAGTCTACATCACCAGCATAAGTATCTTTTAAGGAATCAAAACCCACTACCTCCGTACTAATTGTAGCTAGTAAAGTGGTTTAATTCGTCGACTTAAGGCATCTGCTACTTTGTTTGATTGACCGGATCTATGCTTGATGACATAGTTAAGCTTTTGCAAAAGGACAATCCATCGAGCATGCATTCGATTCATTGTTTTTTGGTAGTTAATATAGCGTAAAGCTTGATGATCCGTAAAAAGCATAAACTCCCGTTGAATCAAATAGTGCTTCCATTGCTTCAAAGCTCGAATAGCGGCATAAAATTCGAGCTCATAGGTAGTCCACTTTTGTCGAGGGTCAGCAACTTTCTCATTGAAAAACTCCACCGGTCGTCCCTCTTGTGACAAAACTGCTCCAATCCCCAGAACCGATGCATCACTTTCAACCTCGAACACCTTCTCGAACTAGGAAGTGCTAAAACTCACAACCCCATCTTTCTCCGTTCCTCGTGCCATACTAGTAGACCTAACGGCCTTGACATTATTAGGCTATCAAATATTGTGGTCGGTGCTAACTTGCTATAAACGAGGGTCATTTGCTCACATTATTGCAAACCTTGGCGTACTTTTTTTATTTTTTATTCTGATAAGTTTAAAGACTTTGATGTGGCTCTATCATCACCCTAATTTCAGCCCCACAGGTGGGATCAATATTTCTAGGTATGACAATAAAGAGGCGGGCCTTTAATCCGGCCTCTTATAATTATCAACCCAGGCCCTATCTAGAACGTTACCAACCTAATACTACCATAACTAAAGTTGGAGCGGGGGTTACAGGAGTTTTACGAGATTTGAACCTGAATGGATGAATGAAGAGGCTATGGAAGGCGTCACCTTTTTTTGCCAATCCATCCACCCCTGTGAGTGTCAAACCTTGGCATACTTGTAAGCAACTTGCATGCCCTTTAGTCAACATGCTCCGATTGAGCTTATAATCAGTGGTAGAGTCAGAAAAAAAAAATATATTTATTTATTTATTTATTTTATGGAGTTATGAATAAAATTATATTATGTTTTGTATTGAATACGTATATTTGATTGGTAAGCTTATAATCTGACGACCATCAGCAAAAATAATACCTGGATCGTTACTCAGGATTATAATCTATACAGGGACTCCTAAAGTATATCAGAGAGGGGTTTAGCTAGACATAATTGGGATTCTGGAAAATATTTTTGAAAAGGGGAAATTTTATTTATAAGACTCTCTACTGGACTCTGCCTTTTTGAGGAAGGGGAGAGTTCTTTACATAGAGAGGATTACAAACCTTGGATTTCAAATCCGGAATTCAAACTGATAATAAAAATAGTAAACTAAATTATTCAAGGCCTAACAGGTAGCCGACAAGATAAAAAGTAAAAGATAATCACGGGCCAAAAGTATATGGCCAACAAACAAAAAGTGAAAAAGTCGGTTGAAAACATGTGACCGACAAAAAACTATTACACCGATGCATATGGACAAAAGTGGTTGAGGACAGCTGGTCTGAGGGAATCTGTCCATTGATGATAATGGAGGGTGACGTAAGTGCTTACGTTCTTGTGAGGCTGACGTAAGGTTACGTCAAGAATGACGTCTCTTAGTCTGTCTTTCCTTCTCAATCCTGTCTGCTTTGTCGATGGCTTTTAGGGCTTCAATCTCATCAATGAGTCTGAGGATTTCATCTCTGATCTCAGGGTCCTCCCAGTCTTCATCTGTGAACCAGAGCTGTTGAGTATCTGGTCTTGGAACTGGTATTGTTATGGTTTTTGGAGGGGTGAGATCATATCGGATTTTACAGCTTTGCGTGACCTCTGGAGGTGATTCAACAATTCCTAGCTTGGCTAGGCCTTCAGTTTGGAACCTGAGAGAGTCTTTCCATGATTGTTGGGAGAACTCGTATGGGTCATTTGCAAACTGGTTGTATCGGAGTTCTTCTTCATAAGAAGGTCCTTCAGACTGGAATCTTACTGGTTGACTTGTTTCTGGTTTTTTGGTTGTGAACTCAGTTGCAGTGAACTGGCTTATTCCTGGTGTTGATTCTGACTGCTGTATGGATGATGGGTCTGACTCTGATGACGGCTTCCTCCATGAAGATGAGACTTCTGATGTTGATGTATCCGGAGTAAGACCTGTTTTTATTCCCTGTGTAGATGATGAAGAATGTTCTGGATTATTGGTTTCGTCTAGAATCTTTTTTATTTGCTGCATGTATCCTGCAGGGAATAGTTCCCATGGGGCATCTTCTTCAGGCTTGGGCCAACAGTCATCTGGAATAGTATGGTTGGCGATGAACAGGTTCTTCTCAATATGCCTTAGATGTGGATTGCCAAGTGAGAAAGGCCATTTTGAGGAACCATAGACTTCAATGCGCGGGGCAAAGCCTGTCTCCTTTTTTCCTATCTTTTGATAGTTGAGAGTGGTGAAGATGATGGTGTAGCACTCATTTAGTGCTTCCGTTGGGAGAGGATGAGTAGTTTTCCATCCTCTTGCAGCTTGGTAACCGTACTTGTATCTATCCCATTCTTGGGACAGATATTCTTCCCATATGCATAATGGGGCAAACCATGAGAGGAGTATCATTTAGGAAATATAAGGTCCATGGTAATTTGAGTTGTTTCTGAAGCTTTTGATGGAAGTGAGCAGAGGTACAGTATGAACTTCAATAGCAACGGTATAAAAACTGGCAAGATACCAAAAGAAATGAGACATAGGTTTTGGCATATACCATGCTTCTCGAAGGGGAAAAACCTTTGCAAAAGGATAGGTGGGATGGAAGGTAAGGTCTTGGACCATCTGTTCTCCATATATCCTAATGAGGGTTTTTTGAATGAGTTGGGCTTGTTCAATTGCTTTTTCTTTTGGGTTTTTTGAGAGGGTGATCTTGACAGCGTCTTTTGGGAAGGTTGGAGGAAAGATTGCTACAAGATTGGATGAGGAAGATGAGGCCATTGGATTTGGTGTTTCTGTTATGGTGAAGATGAGATGGATGGTTTGTTCTTTTCTGGTAATGATATTTATATAGGGCCGAGAGAGAAGGTTAGGGATAATGTTGTCTTTTCTTTTGATATGAGAAATATCAAAAGAGTACTGTGAGAGCCATGCGGCTAGTATAAGGAGCTGGACATTTACCGTTTTATTAGGTTTAAACTTTAACATACCGTTCGAGGCGGCAAAGTCTGTTTCTACTAGGAAGTGATGTCCTATCAAATGAAATTCGAACTTCTGAATCCCTTGTTTGATAGCAAGGAGTTCCTTGAATGTGGAATGGTGGTACAGCTGTGATTCTTTGAATGATCCGCACCTGTATCCGCAAATATGTCTTTTTCTCTGTTCATCTTTTTCGTACAGCACTGCTCCCCAATGTCTATCACTTGTGTCTGTCTGAAGTATTCTTTGTCCTGATGAGGGAATCTTCAAAGGTGACAAGGATTTCATCTTATCCGTAAGCCATTGGACCGCTTTTGTGTGGATTGAAGACCATGTTGGTGGGTCCTTCTTGAGCATCTGTTCAAGGAGGGCTGTATATTGGGCTATCTGTGGAACAAAGTCTCGAAAATAATTTACTATCCCGAGAAATTGTTGGACTTGGACTTTTGTGGTGAGTTGGTCTGGAAACTTGACCAATTCTTGGGCTACATGAGGTTAAGGCTCATATGTTCCATTAACAAGGCTCATTCCCAAAAACTCAATTTTGGGTTGTCCAAGTATCATCTTCTTTTCAACAAGCATGACGCCATTTTTCTTTGTAATGGACTCAAATTGGGCCAAGAGGTCTAGATGGGCTTCCTGTGTGGGTGAGAACAACAGGATGTCATCTATGTAGATTAGGGCCTGATTTAGGATTGGGCTGTAGATTCTGGTCATAGCCTTCTGAAATTGAGATGGAGCTGTTTTGAGGCCGAATGGCATAACAGTCTATTGGTAGTGATGATTGGGTATGGAGAAGGCTGTTTTAGGCCTATCTTCTGGTTTGATTCCTAACTGCCAGAAACCTGCTTTCAAATCAAATTTGAAAAATATTTTGGCGTTCGAGAGATTTGAAAATAGGGTGTTTCTGTTTGGTAGTGGGAATTTATCATCAGCCAGAAAATGGTTGAGTGGTTGGTAGTTGATTACCAACCTTTGTTTACCACGAATCTGTTCTAAGTGTTTGTTGACATAAAATGCATGACACGCCCATGGTGAAGTGGTTTCTTCTATCAGTCCTTGCTGAAGGAGCTATTGACACTCTTCTTCTGCCATCTTCTAATGTTCAGGATTCATTCCTGGATGGCTGGCCTTAGTAAGGTTGATGTCTTCGTTCTTCTTGAAAGGAAGTGTAACGAAGAATTCTCCATTCTTCCAGAGAGGATTGTCAGTCTTCTTGAGGAATTCTGAATGACTGGCAGCACATGAATGCTTTACCAGTTTTTTCTTGATTTCCTGGTAGGGATCCTGGTGCACTTGGAAGTAATTGAGAATTGTTTCCCATGGCTTGTAATTCTGTTTGTATGCCAGATCTTGTGGTAGGATTTTTAATCCTGTCTTCTTGCTGTATAGATCGAATCCAATAATTAGATCTTTTCTAGGTAGTTTTGTTCCAGTAATCTTGTGGATTATGGAGTATCCTGGGAAGAATTCCAACTTAATGGATTTGCTGATGAGTTCTGTACAAAAGACTTCTCCATTTGCAGCATTGAAGAATTGTTTCTTCTTCTTCCAATAAGATGGAGGTAATATATCTGGGTTCATCATTGAGTACGATGCACCTGTATCAAAGAAAGTAGCAACCTTTATCGGATTTGCATACTTTGAAGGTATAACCTTCATTTTTATCATTGGGGCCTTCTGTGCTAAGTTGACAGTATTCATCTGGAAGGCTTGACTTTGTTCAGAGTCTGAATCTGACTCGGATGAGCTTTGATCAGAGTCTGAGAGTTGAAGTACACAGAGAGTTTGTTCATTTATTTTCTCGTCTGTAGAGAAAAGAGATTCGACTTTATTGTCATGAAGAGAGAGGCCGATCTCTTTTTCTATATGAGTGATCATTCTCTGTGACTTGGCTTTGGGGCAGTTCTTCATAAAATGTTTTCTGCTTCCACAGATAAAACATCTTCTAGAACTTTTGCTTCCAAAGTTCCTGCGTTTGCGAAGAAACTTCCACGATCCTTTCTATTTGGAAAAGAATCTATTTTTCTTAAATCCTTTTCGTCTTTTGAATTTTCTGGTTCTAGATGGTGGCTTGGAGAGACATGAACTGCATGTGCATCCTGGAGTAGGACGACTAGGGCATTTGGTGTAGAGCTCTTTGTTGGTGCAGACTTTTTCAAGGTTCTTCGTCTGTTTGATGTGTTCCTGTAAAAACTTATTTTGCAAGCACATTTTATCAATAGCTCGGAAAACAAGTTGTCTGAGCTCACCAAGTGTAATTTCTGCTATCTTCTTGCCAGAGAGAGACATCAGTCTGAAAGCTTCTTCTCGTAGAGGTTCTGGAACTGAGGAGAGAATTGCTTGTTTCAGATTGGGGTCGTTGAGTTCTCCTATCAAGTAGAAGCGTCTCGATATTTTTTGGAAATGGACTTCGAGATCCTTCTTATTGATGGAGCAGCACTTCATCTTGAAGAATTCTGTTCTGGCTTGTTCAACGACTTGTTCTTCTTCTCCACAGAATTCTGAATACATCTGGGCTAGTGCCCCTTCAACTGATTCTGGCATAGAAGAGTTTTACTATATTTATATAAATACATAATAATCTTCATAAAAATACCCAACAATAAAGCATAATCCAATCAAATCTTATCCAAAATCATCCCTTAAAATAAAAAAAGAGGAGATCTTATACCATAATGGCATTAATTCCCCCCCCCCCCCCAAACAAAGTTTTCTTTCTTCTTTTTTCCAAATTTCTCCTTCTTTTCCTTTTTTTTTTTTAATTATTTTGAGGAAATCTTCTTTTCCATTTATGACGTGCCAAATCCGACATTTCAGTAGTGTTAAAAAAGGAAGAGAAAACTAAAGGGTATTTGGTGGAATAGTTTAAGTTGAGATTTTTAAGTTTTAATAGTAAATTTTTTTAAATTTTCAGAAAAGATAAAAAAATTTTTAGGAAAAAAATAAAAATTTTTTGAGAAAAAGACAAAAAAATGTTTGAGTTAGATAATTTGAACCATTTAATCAAACTCCCCCTAAAGATCCGTTTAGTTAATGAATTTAAGTTGAAAATTTTAAATTTCAATAATAAATTTATGTTGACTTTATAAAAAAGATAAATTTTTAAAAAAAAAAAGATAAAAATTGATATTAAAATTTTAGTTTGAAAATCAAGCTAGGCAAGATGGGGCCACATTCGTCCACGTGGCAAAGCAGCAACTGTCCACGTCCATTTTTCCCGATAATTTATTATAATTATATTATTTATAAAAGTCCAAAATATTATCGAAGAAATTGTTTCACACACTCTCTCTCTCCTCTCTCTTTCTCTCTGACTTGACTAAGGCCGCCGCCGCTGCTGCTACCTCTACTTGTTCTCCCTCCAAACGCCACCACTCCCCAAACCTCTCCAAACCATACTCCTCCCCCTCCCATTTGCCCCTCAACTTCCGCAAATTTACCTCCCGTGCCACCCGGACCGCCGTCTCCTGCACCCTCGCCCGGGACGCCACCGCCGCCGCCGTAATGCAGGAAGCGCCGCCGAGTCTGGATCTCCCCCGGCCCGACTTGTTCGGCAGGTTCGGGAAGTACGGAAGCAAGTACGTCCCCGAGACTCTCATGCACGCCCTCTCCGAGCTGGAGACCGCCTTCCATTCCCTCGCCGGTGACCCCGACTTCGAGGTCTTTCTGCGTTTCTCTTTCTATTGATTTTTCTTTTTTCTTTTTTATTTTTTGATTTCTGAAATTTTGATTCGGTTTTGCGATGAGGAATATATGAATGTGGATCGTCTTTTCTTTGATTTTACTTTTTTTGTTGGTTGATTTGTGGAATTTCTCTCGAGATGAGGAATATAAATGTGAATTGTTGTTTGATTGAGTTATTTATTGGTTGTTTTGGGAAAAATGAGAAAGGGATAGGAATTTTCGGAGTCTGTACATATATGTATATATGTATATTTGCGCACATATATATATATATATATATATATATTTTCGGCAGAAGAATGCAATTTGATGAATATAAATGTCGAATTTGCAAAATGTGGATTGCCAAGCAATTTTCGTAGTTTTATTTTTAATTTCTGGAATTTGCTTTGATTTCTCGATGGGGAATATGAAGGTTGATTGATTTTGGTTTGTGAAATGTAATGTGATTGACTTGTTGAATGATTCGTTTGGGAGAAATGGGAAAAAGAAAGGAGTTTTTATCATTTACGGTTTCATTTCGTGAATTTGTCTCGTGTTGAGGAATATAAATGCGGATTGTTTTTCATCTATAACAAATGAAAATGTAGTGTGATTGACTCGTTGAATGATTCTTTTCGATGAAACGAGGGGGCGGGGGTGTTCCTGTTTTTGCTCGTTATATAAGTTTCACGTTTTGGATTCTTAATACTCTGAATTCGTTGGCATTTATAGCCTTGATGGATTTATGTTCGGTGATCAATTGCTTCGAATACACATTCGTGTGTGAGTATAAATTGGTCAAATTTATATATAAAATGTTGAAGTACGGGTCTAAAACACTTATTCTATGTACAATGGCTTTGAAAAGGTGTAGAAGTGGTTCATGATAGATAAATTATTTATTGTTACATCTTTTAAAGTTATTGATATATATGTGTCTATATATATATATATCTGCAGTACTTATTTTGGGATTCGGCTTTTGCTTATATTTCTCTTTCTCTAGTGGCAGCTGCTTCAAAACGAGGCTTTTGTTGAAGTAGTGGATTTTTTTTTCCCCCTCTAAAGAGTCTATGTTTGTAAGATTTGGGATCTCCATTTCAATAATGTGATTAGTTGCCCTGCCGCAACATCGTCCATGAGTACATAGTTTCTTGTTGACAAAACATTTGAAATGTTTATTTGTATACTAATTTAAGTTGCCTTAAGCTTGAAAGTGCTCTGTAACATCTCGTGATGACTTATTTGATAATGTTGCAGAGAGAGCTAAATGGGATTTTGAAGGATTATGTTGGTCGGGAGAGTCCTCTCTATTTTGCGGAGCGGCTGACTGAGCATTACAAACGTCCTGATGGTGAAGGGCCCCACATTTACTTGAAGAGGGAAGATCTCAATCATACTGGGGCTCATAAAATCAACAATGCTGTTGCACAAGCTTTGCTTGCCAAGCGTTTGGGCAAAAAACGTATTATCGCTGAAACTGGTGCGGGTCAGCATGGAGTTGCCACTGCTACTGTCTGTGCTCGGTTTGGTTTGCAGTGTATTATATATATGGGTGCCCAGGATATGGAGCGGCAAGCCCTTAATGTTTTCCGAATGCGGCTTCTTGGGGCTGAGGTTTGTTCTTGATGGTTGTGTCATTCAGTTTTGTTTTTCCTAACCTGTGCAGTGTTTAGTTGTTAGCTCTTTTTCCCAACCTCGCGCTAAATAACGATGCTATTGCCTTTCATTTCTTCAGAAAGTTATCTTTGCAGAAAGAACCGAAAACTACTGTCAACGTGACAATTCTGTTTCTGTAATCCAAGATTCATTTCTTTTGCCAATTCTGCATATTTTTAAAATAATCAATTAAGCTTCTCTTGATACAGGTTAGGCCCGTCCATTCTGGGACAGCTACACTGAAGGATGCCACATCATAATCTATAAGGGACTGGGTGACCAATGTGGAGACGACCACTATATTTTGGGCTCTGTTGCTTTGCCACATCCTTATCCCATGATGGTAAGGGAGTTCCATAAGGTTATTGGCAAAGAAACAAGAAAACAAGCACTCGAGAAATGGGGCGGAAAACCCGACGTTCTTGTCGCATGTGTTGGTGGGGGTTCAAATGCCATGGGACTATTCGATGACTTTGTCAATGACAAAGATGTTAGGTTGGTTGGTGTTGAGGCTGCCAGTTTCGGATTGGATAGTGGAAAGCATGCTGCAACGTTGACCAAAGGGGAAGTTGGTGTGTTGCATGGAGCTATGAGCTACCTACTACAGGATGATGATGGGCAGATTATTGAGCCTCACTCGATTAGTGCAGGGTATGATGCTCCATATACTTTTCGCAGTTATCAATTTACTTGATTTCGGAGTTGCACTAGGTATTTCTAACTCGATGAAATTCTTGTGGCATTAGCTTGGATTACCCTGGAGTTGGACCTGAGCACAGTTTTCTCAAGGATACTGGACGCGCTGAGTATCATAGTTTTACCGACGATGAAGCACTAGAAGGTAAAAGATACAGGATCCGAGCATTGTTTTCTTCAAGAGATTAAATATAGAGCTAATTTGCTATAATCTTTGTATCGTTCGCACACCCTTGGATTTCTACACTCTTACAGATTTGTTGAAGTCCGAGTCATTCCTTCTATCCACCTTTGCTTGTTATCCAACACTATTCTTTTGTATGCGCAGCTTTTAAGCGATTATCTAGATTAGAGGGCATTATCCCAGCTTTGGAGACCTCTCATGCATTGGCTTACTTGGAAAAGCTCTGCCTAACTCTCCCAAACGGAATCAAGGTCGTCGTCAATTGCAGCGGCAGAGGGGACAAGGATGTTCATACCGCTATCAAGTACTTGCAGGTTTGATGATTCCTTGATTCAATGACCCAGACTCATACCGGTTCGATTTAAAGTGTTTAAAAAATATAATTGAAGTAAAAATGAGTAGGAAAATGAAATTTGAACTAATTTGAAGATATCTTGTTATGCAGAAATCGGCCTAGGAATAAACCTTCCAGAGCAATCTGTCCTAAAATGCTGTAGAAATGCTGCAGCATTTCTGAAAAAATCGGGGCCGCAATCTGTCCTAAAATGCTGCAGAAAATGCTACAGCATTTCGAAAATAGAAAATGGGAGCAATCTGTCCTAAAATGCTGTAGGAATGCTGCAACATTTCTAAAAAAAAAAAAAAGATAAATTTCTAAAAAAAAAAAAAAGTTAGGTGCGGCTGCTGGGATTTATATAAAGAGTAAATATATATATATAATATATATATAAATAAAAAAAATAAATATTTATGCATACATATGAGTATATATATATATTTATAGTCTATATAATAATAATAATAATATATAGATATATGTATCTGCTACCCCACTTCTTTTCATCTCAACAACAATAATATATAGCTTGAGTTCTTATCTTATTTCTCCTCTGCGCCGTCAACACCACAACACCCACCATTCCCACCGATTCAGCCAACTCAGTCCATACACCACCGCACCAGAGCACCAGAGCACCAGGCCACCTGCCCATCTGCTTGACCTTTCACCGAATGCCCAGTCCACACAAACAGCCAGCCCGCCGACAACCAATCCACTTCACCCCCTGCCTTGAACCAGCGCCATTCACCGTGCCACACTAGCCCTTGCCGTCTCTTCAACCTAAAACCCACCCCTTGAAACTGCCATTAAATAAGCCTATTCCTCCTCAGGTTTCTCCACATATTTAACGAGAGAAAACCCATAGATTTGGGTATTCTAATTTTGGGTCACAATGCAAGTTTGGGGGAGGTGTTTTTACAGATTTTGCTAGCATTGTGGGCGAAGTTTTGGGCATCAAAGTCACTGCAAATCACCAAATTCAAAAGGGGCGTGAGTTCTTCTGATTTTATTATTATTATTAGTATTTTATTTCTTTTTCTAATTTATAGTTAATTTACAGTCATTAAAAAAAAATGCCAGTCAAGAAACGGGCAATCAGAAAGAAAGGAAAGGCTGCTGTGAGAGAAGAAGAAATTCCAGTAGTTGCTAAGTTTGAATCTGAGCTTGCCGAGGAGAGGTTTAACGACTCTTTTGCCGAAAGGAATCTGTGGCCCAAGAGAGGGTTTGCTTATATGTCAAGTGACACCTTGGGGTATCCTGAGTATATTTACTCGATGATATTCAAGAACAACTGGAAAAGTTTTTGTTAGCAACCCTCGGTTCCCATCATTTCGCTTGTTAAGGAATTTTATGCTAACTTTGATGGTGGAAACCCCAATTCGGTGTATGTGAGAGGTAAAAGAGTGGATATTAGTGGGGTAGCAATTAATAATGTTTATGGGTTGGATGATGTGGACGATGAATACCTTGAATTTTCTAAGTGTGTGCATGAGAATCAATTGAGTGAAATTGTAAAGGAAATTTGTGTGCCAGGGACTGAGTGGATCAAATCTGCTTGTGGGTCCAGATCTCTATCTAGGTGTAATCTTAAATCGGGGCCTTTGATTTGGAACCATTTTCTCAAGTCTAGACTCATGCCTTCCACCCATGACCATACAGTTAATAAGGATAGGGTCATTCTGCTTTTTGCTATTATTGTGGGTAAAAAGATTAATATGGATGAAGTCATTAGTGAGCAAATTGGTGTTTACGCAGGCAGGCAAAGTGGAGGCTTATGGTTTCCTTCTCTTATTACTAGTTTGTGCTTAGCACAAGGGGTGCAGGTTTCCAGTGAGGAGGAAAATATTAAAGAATCTAGGCCTATTACCATGTCAGTTATAACCCGCTTGTTGTACGATAAACCAGCAGTAGCAGGAGAAGAAAACCCAAACCCAGTCCTTGAAGCTTGTTCCCCGGAGCATTCTAACCACACTTCTTTTGATGCATGGTCAAGCTTTCTCCAATTAGAGCAGCGAATAAGTCAGATGGAGGTCATGCAATATGAATCATTGCAAATGATGCGAGATTTTTGGAAGTATGAGCGTGACAAGGACTTAGCTCTTCAGAAGCATTTTCGAGCCAATTTTAAGCAGTTTCAGTCCTTTCCGCAATTCTCGCAGCACTTGTGTGACTCTTTTACTGAGGATTCTGAGACTGAAAGGGACGTTACTCCTGAAACTGTAGCATCCAGGCATTCAAAGGACAAAGCCCACGACGTATCCACGACTGCTCCTACCACAGTCCTAGACAAAGGAAAGAATGCCATGGCTCAGGCAGCTGGAAAGAAATCAATTCTTCGAAGTGCAGCTAATTGGAAATGGAAGAATTAAGGGTGATCGTCAGTAGCTTCCGCGGTTTCAGGGGAGTTTTCTTTGGCTGATGGTTTATTTTTATTTTATTTTATTTTATTTTTTCTTTTTATTTCATTTTTACATATCTGGTTAGTGTATTTGTGTTTGTTTTTCTTTTTATATTTTAGAAATAGTGAGGACACTGTTTACTTTTGAGTTTGGGGGTGCATGGAACTGCAATTCCATGTGTTTAGTTGCTAGTTTTTATATTTTTGTTTGTTTTGTGTTTTTCTTTTTGGTGTTGGTTTATTTAGTTTGTTGAACTCGAGATATGTTTTCTGTCATATGTTTGTTTGGTGTTGTTTTTATTGTTTGTTTTTTGGCTTTTTAATGTTTGTGATTTGTTTTGTGTTGGCGATGTCTTGGAGAATCTGTCTTTCAGTCGGTTGTTAGAAGAGGATTTTCAATGATGAAAAAAAAAACACAAAAAAAAAACTAGCAGGTAAACACATGGAATTGCAGTTCCATGCACCCCCAAACTCAAAAGTAAACAGTGTCCTCACTGTTTCTAAAATATAAAAAGAAAAACAAACATAAACACACTAACCAGATATGTAAAAATGAAATAAAAATAAAAAGAAAAAATAAAATAAAAATAAACCATCAGCCAAAGAAAACTCCCCTGAAACCGCAGAAGCTACTAACGATCACCCTTAATTCTTCCATTTCCAATTAGCTGCACTTCGAAGAATTGATTTCTTTCCAGCTGCCTGAGCCATGGCATTCTTTCCTTTGTCTAGGACTGTGGTAGGAGCAGTCGTGGATACGTCGTGGGCTTTGTC
>CM046374.1:24937057-24990695 GCA_025413025.1 Ficus hispida | reverse complement strand
TTTCTGTGGAAGACACAAAAAACCCAAAACAACTTATAGGGATCAAAGAGAGAGAGAGATCAGTGCTTGTATTATATATATATATATATATATATAATACTTGAATTACCTCAACAACTTAGACCCAACAAGAAAGTTCTTTTTTTTCGTGGAAATAAGAAATATGGTATTCAGAAGGTAGTGTGATGATCTGAGCAGGTCTGAGAGAGAAAAATAGTGGCAATAAGAGGAGAGAGAGAGAGAGAGATGAATACAAATTGGTATGCGATTTGTTTTTAGGGAAAAAGGAAGAAAAAGAAAAAGAATGAGGAAAAGCTCGTGACAGGGTTGGTGTGGGGTTCAGACTAGAGAGATAAAGACAGACAGAGGAGAGAGAGAGAGAGAGAGGACTTTAAAAGTTTCTCTCAGAGGCCAGAAGTTTTTTTTTTTTTTTTTTCTCTGAAATCTCAGTCGAGAACTATGTGTTGTTGTGCGTCATGTGCGGTGCCATTTGATTCTCCTTTTTTTTTTTTTTTTGCTACTTAAAAAAGTATGCAAAATTAGGTGGAAACTTTTTTTATTACGGTAGTCTAATTTAATAAATGATTGAATTTTTTTATTTAATAAAATAATGATTATTATTTTTTTATTTGACTAGTTAATAATTTATGATAATTAATATGTAATCGATCATAATAAATTAATTCAATTAATAATTGATTTAAAATTATTTATTAATGTTATATCTGATTTAATAAATTAATAATATTATATATTAATCAATAATTAATATTAAAAAAAGTAATTTATTATAAAAAAATAGATATTTTAATTTTAAAAATTGACTATGTTTAAAATTTCTTTAAAAAGAGTTTTTCTTAAATCTCAAAAGTAGTTGATCAACTTTCCTTTAGCTGTTATTAAACTTCCCTTTTGGCTCATTTATACCAAAAAAAAAAAAAAAGAACCCTTTAATTGTCTTTTAGAATTCTTTCCTCCCTTAGTTTTACTTCTGGATTAATCACGTATGTTCTAGTTATATGACCGATCGCTAAAAATTAATTTAATGATTAAAAATCAGTTTCTCTATATGACAAAAAAATAAGATGTTTTTTAAGTATAAATTCCATAATCTTACTTATATCTTTATTTTCAGGTCCTTAGAATAATGATTAGAATTGGAATTTTAATGGGTTAAAATTGAAATGTAAATTAAAAATGAACCGTGATATAAAAAAATAATACAAATATAAAATATGTTCTAAAAAATTTAAATAAGAATCTTGTGTCGTTTTTCTCGTCATTTTATGTGATAAAAAATCATATGATTTTTATTTGATAAAAAATGATAAACTTATGAAGTTTGAAATTTTTTAAAAAATTGAAAAAAAGTGAAAGCGAGACACAAATTTAGAAGTTTGAAGTTGAGTGGTAAAATTCTATTTGAAAATGTTGTTCGAAATGGCCCCTAAATTTTATAAACTCATATTTATCTTTTAAATGTTAAATTATTCTCATTTGACCTTTTTATTATAATTTTTTAAATGATATAGAGGAGGATCACTTGATTGCACTTCTTTTTTCCTCCTTATGCACTAGTTGAAGGCATGTTCATACATGTACCTAATCAATTTGTTAAATGTAAAATTAATTATGAGTATAATGAGAAAAAAAATTGCTCATAGAACATTGAGGAGAAAAAAATTTAAGTAATAATAAATTGGAGAAAAGTAAGCAAATCATACAGAAAATTAATTGGTGGTGTTATGAGAAAATAATAGTTGAGATGGTAAAAAAAAATATTTGAATAAGGATATATTTGAAAACTTATTTCAGTATGGGTAAAAAATATTGAAAAATAAAAATTGAAAATGGTAAAAAAAATATTAAAAAATAGATTAGCATGTTAACAAAAATGATGAATAATTTAAAAGAGTGTAAAGAATAAATATACATATATATGTATATCAAATATAATAAAAAAATAGTAGTTGAGAATTTGATATAAAAAAAAACGTGCGGTGAGATAAGTTTTTGAATGAAGTAAAAGAGAAAATTTTGGAAATTCAAGAAAAGAAAAGAAAAGGGAAAGAATGAAGAGAATTAAAAAAAAAAAAAAAAAAAAAAAAAAAAAAAAAAAAAAAGAATGACATGCGTCGAAAAGAATAAGAAGACATTGGTTCTTTTATATATGTTGTTATTATTAGTATTATTATTATTATTATTAAGTAGATTACAAGCACAGATAAAAAAGAACTACTTGACTTCTTAATCCAGTCTTTTTTTTTTTTTTTTTTGGTGACTGACTTGAACAAGAATTTTATTAAAAAAAATTAAATTGGACAACTTTAAAGCTTAAAAGATAAATTGAGTTTTTAAAGTTTGACGGTGAATTAAGAGTGGATGAGTGAGAATAATCATAACTATTATTCTTAAAAAATAAAAAATAAAAGATTATTTTTACCCATGTTTCGTAGTTACAAGGTAACTGTCACCTTCTTCCTTGAATTCTTTTGTTAAAATTCCATTAAAAACCTACATAAAAATAGAATAATTAATAATATTAAGTCTATTTTATTAGAATTCTGTTAAAAATAAACACATAAAAATCAAATAATTACACTTAATTCTTTTTTTTTTTTCGTCCGTCTTTGGTTGAAATTTTGATTTAAAAAAAGCATAAAATATGGTTATTAAATTAGAAGATGAAATTGAAGTTTTAAATTATCAGATGATAAAATGAGAATGACTTTAAGATTCTTAAAATCAGGTAGATTGACGTGAATAATCCAAAATAAAAATAAAACCAACAAGAGAGTACTATAACTATGACAAAATTATCCAGGCTCGTGTTTGCTCACCTCTTGCCTCCGCCGCCTTAAAAAAAAAAAAAACTAATAAAAATAATAAAAAAAATCTTGCCACTTCAAACCACAAAAGAAACATATACAACTTATACCAAAGGAATGCTTAATATTGAAGCTTTTTTTTTTTTTTTTTAATTTCTTCTTTCTTTCTTCCTGAAGTTCATTATTGATAAGAATAATGTACTAAAAAAAAATTTCTCACCAGCTAAACTAGTATCTAAATTTCTTGTTTTAGGAACATAAACAAGACATATAAAATATTACCTTACAATATAATATTGAACCAGAAACTAAAAAGCTTTGTTCCAATCCTACTTTTTTTTTTTCTTTCTTTCTTTGGTTGAATAAAAAAGCTTTACAAATTGACTGATTTACTACTATACAAATGTCAAACAGAACTTTTTTAGTATGCTCCGCCCCCATATTAAAATTTATTGTTTTATTTATTTGGGTCTAAAACATGTTTGACAAAACTTTTTAAAACTTCTTTTCAATTTTTTGATCCAAAAACTACTTATAAAAATATTTGATTAATCTGTTAGATAATTTTCAATATCTAGAAAAAGCTTCCTGTTAAATGCGAAAAACATGACTTTCTGAATAAAGTTATGTTGAATAGATTTTAAAATTTGTTAAATTAAATGTTATAAATTTTATTTTAAAATTATTATTAAGTATCAAAAAAACTTTAGAATTATTTTAATTTAAACTATTTTAAGAATATAATTTTAAATACTTATTGAAAAATTATAATTTTTTATTTTTTTTATTCTACTGATTAAAGATAAAAATAAAAACTTTGTCAAATGGTTGTTTAATACATTTATATAATCTATTTTCAGTTTTACTACTTCCAAAAGAAAGAATATCACGTGGAGCATTTAAGCACCGTGAACATCAAGCATCATTCGAAGGTTTTTTTTTTTTTTTTTTTTTTTTGGGTGAATGAATTATGATATTAGCTGGTATTTATTTATTTAGTTTTTTTGGTGAATTAGTTGGTAAGTTGACAGCCATGACAAGACTCCATTTCTCTAATATCAAGCCAAAAAGAATGTAAAATAAAAATAAAGAACTAATATAAAACAAGATATGTAATTATTGGGGGTTATTTCATAAAATTACCCTAGTCTTTAAGAAGAAAGAAACAAATATTTGAAAGAAAAAAAAATTTTCGTAAAAAAAGATATCCTAATTCATTTTTTTTTGATTGAACTTCCACCCAAAAAAAAAAAGATTGAGCCAAGGCCTTGTATGTGATCGGACCATTTTTTTTTTTTTAAAGAGTCCTCTAATACTCTATTTGGGAGAATGATTTGGATGGTAATATTTGAATATAAACATTTAAATTTTCATCCAAATTAATATTTAGATATTAATATTTAATATAATTCATTTTGACAGAAACATTTTGATTTACATATATAATGTTAAAATGAATATACAAATGCTCGATTTTAAAATATGCAAAATCCAAACATATTATTTGAATAGGCCTTTGAAATGGATGAACTAATTTAAAGCAAATGGTTGTTCCGGGATAAATCTGTTATAAATTGTGAAAAAAAAAATATTTATCACTAGGACATGATTTTCGACTATCAAATTTGTATTAAGATATTAAATTATCATATCTGTATTAAGAGAAAGAACATTTTCTACTTTCTCATTTTCCTCACTTAAAATGATATAACACTCCCTCTTGTATATGCTTTAACCTTACGGATTTTTCAACATATAATATTAGATATGAAAGTATGAATCCTTATTCACCCTAAAAAAGAAATAAAAAAAAGAAAAGGTAAAAGTATATTCCTTATATTGTAATCGCATAGTAATTTCAGAAAATCAAAAGTCATTTAAAAGTATCGACAAGACAAAAACTTGGCTGTGCGACAGTGACGTGGAAAACTGTCCGAAGTTGATTTCTTCCTCGAACAAGAAAAAAAATTGTATCTTTGACCACATAATATAAATCAACATAATTCCTCAAAAAAAAAAAAAAAAAATATATATATATATATATATATATATAAATCATCATAAAAAAGCATAGCTTGATTTTCAAGAAAACAGACCAAAAAATGAAAAGAGGAAAATTCTAGATAGTACATGTTTGATTGGCCCTACAGGTATGGCATAACTTACTAGTCATTGAATTAATTATTTAACGGTCAAATTTATAAATATCCGTCCCATCTTATCGTGTTAATAAGACTATAGACGAGGAAATATATAAAGATAATCAATCTTTTAGAAATAACATGAGACAAATATTAAACTATTAAAGATAAAATTAATAAAAAAGAAAAATTTACTGAGGCAACAAAAATTCTAATTTGATCACGAGTGGCTCTGTCTACGTGAGTAGGGACATTGTAAATCGTGAAACCAGAAGAAGAATATTGACAACCTCGTTATAAACGACATATATATAAAACGACAACAACATAAAAACTACAAATAACGATGACAAGTTGGCAACTTTAAAAAAAAAAAAAAGACATGAACAAGGAAACGACAATAAGTTTACCAATGTAGAAAACGACAACAGAAAAAACTTAAGAAGCGCACGACGTAAAAACAGCAAGAACATAAAAACGACAACACCGTACAAAAACGATAACTTTTTTATTTTGGAATTTAAAACAATGGCTTTTTTTTTTAACCAAAAAAAAAAAAAGAAAAAGAAAAAAGAAAAACTGTCACAAGGACAAGAATGCCAAAAACTTTCAAAACGACAGTAACTTCAGAATATGATTCATGTACAAATCCTTAATAATCTCAAAGCATAAAAACGACTAAAATTTCAACCTGCAACACAAAAAATTATTTCCAAAGTCAAGGCCTTTGGAGCAATATGCCTCTTGAACTTTAAAAGAAATATTCAAGTCCAATAATAAAATATTTCTTTCGTCTAAATTCTTTGTCGCCAGGGGCAATATTATTACAGTTTTAAAGTTGAGAGAGAAAGGATGAAAACATTTTGAACTACATGGTGTTCAATCTTTTAAAATCCAAAAATTGAGGGGGAATTTTTTAATTATTCTAAAAAATTACAAAAGAAGAACACAGAAGCAACATCAAGAGGAAAAGCAACACTACAAAAGAAGACAAAAGGAAAAGAGTAAGAAAACGACAACACACTTTGTAAAATACCATAACAATAATAAATAAATAAATAAATAAATAACATTATTAAATCAATGAAAAAATGTTAGAGCTGACAATAATTAAGGAAACGAAACATACCAATATTCTTAAAGTAGCCGCATCTGAAAAAAAAAAAAAAAAAGAAAAGAAAAGAAGAGAAAGAACAACAACAATACAAAAACAAAAGAAACCACTCCTCAAATTTAAAGAAACAAAAAAAAAAAAAAACACAGCAAAACGACGTAAATTCGATAAAGCAACAGCAACAAGTTAACAATCCAGAAAAGCACTTGCATGTCAGTAAACGACAAAAAAGACCGCAAAATCCGAAAAAACAACATAAATTTTAAAAGACGACAAATGATTAACGAAACGATCACAAAAATCTCAATAAAAACGGCATCATTTTCAAAAAGAAAAAACGACGACAAAAAGACAAAACGACAGCAACCTGGAATTAGAGCCTCAGAGGGAGGTGAAATTCGAACGTCCTTATTGTGTTAAAAAGAATTCTAATCATTAAAAAACTATAGGTTTGTTATAAGTTTTTTTTTTTCAGTAAATAAATTTATAGTTATTTGCGTTGTTGTCAGTTGCCTAATCAATTTATTGTGATTGATAAATTGGACATCACTGAAGGTAAAATTTTTGAGAATCAAAATCTTAAAATTTGAAGTTTAAAGAAAAACTATAACAACTGATAAATATTAAATTTCGGGTTATTTGTGTTGTTGCCACAACAACTTATTGTGATTGATAAATTTGACCTGATCAATAAAAATTTTGACCATCTACCACCTAAATTTCAAGTCTAAAAAAATATTAATACAACTGATAACTGTTGTTAAAATTTTAAAACGGAATCTAATATCTGTATGAATTATGAGCACGTGAGTTTTGAAGGTTGAAAGTGCAATGAAAGAATTTTAACTTTATGTTAAAATAAAATAACCAAGTCTTAGTTTTTTTGTTACACTCGAAAGTTGAAACCTATACTTTGAAATTACAATTAACCAAAAAACTAATATCATCCCCACCCCCCGTGACGCCAACGGCAACACCGTTGAAGCAAAATAGGCCGACGAAAATTCTAATATGTTGAGATTTGAGACGGAGAGAGAGAGAGGGAAAAAAAAGAAAGAAAGAAGAGAGAGATGGTAGCAATCTTTCAAACTTAAGTTTTCACCCACTATTAATGGCTCACGTGCATTGTACATGGTAGTTTATCGTATTTATAGGTATAATTTAACGTAATTCGACATTTAACTCTATCGTAATATCGATTCAACTTTAAGTTATGTACTTTATACGTAAGGAAAATAGTATTTATTAAAGGAAAAAAAAAATCCTAAGACCTCCTCTTTGAAATTGGTGTGTGGCATGATTTTCTCTAAAAACCTCTATAAATTTATACTTTAAAAAGCAAAAAAGAAAACCTCTATAAAAGTGTAGCCAACCTTCACAAACTCATTTTGAGATCAAGCAACACACCAAAATGGCTAACTTTCAATTTCGTGAAATTCCTCCTCTATCAACAATATCTCTTGTTCTTCACTTGACACTTCTACTAACAAGCTGCCAAACACATAATTTCCATTTCTCTTATTCTTCGAAACCAACTGGGTTAGGGTTAGGGTTTAGCCTAAATCTCATCCCAAGAGACTCCCCTGAGTCGCCGTTGTACTCGGGAAACCTCACGCAAATCCTACGAGTGGAAAGGCTTGTCAACTTCGGCAGAGCCAGAGAGCAGTATCTTAAATACTCAATTTCATCACCCGAGAGCATAATTAGAAACAATGGCTCATCGGGTTCAGGGTTAGAACCCGAAAAGATTCGAAAGAGTTTGTTGCCTTTCGGGTTCCACTGCATCATTGAGATGATCCTCGGGACTCCATTGAATGTCCAGTTCCTCCTCATGGACACCGGCGGCGGCCTCGTTTGGACGCAGTGCATGCCTTGCATAAGGTGTTACACACAGACCAATTCCCGCTACGATTCTGGAGCTTCTACTAGTTACCGAAAGCTTCCTTGTAGTCACTTCCTTTGTCATGTTAAGGCCATCACACACACACACACACATATATATATATATGTATCTTGCTAGTCATTATGATAATATGCATATGATCATCACTATAGATCATGATCACTTCTGAGTATAGATATGTAGATGCATATATATTACGAAAACTAAGCTTGCGTTTGATTTGCCGGCTGGAGATGAAATTTTTAAGTTAGAGTTGGTTGATATTTCAAAAACTAGTTATAAATTTTGTTAACTTTTCAAAAAAAGACAAAAATTGAGAACAAAAATGTAATTTAGTTGGAGTTAAACTTGAATACCAAACAAAGCCTAAAAGTGATGATGTTTGTTAAGTTTTTTTTTTTTTTTTTCTAAGGGAATTTGGTTATAATCCGTTGTTTAGCTGGATTTGCTTGTTTCCAATTAGTTGATTTCTAATGGTTTGATTCGGTTTCTTTGTTTATTTAACAGTTTGTAAAGGCTAACTTGTTTGTGAATTAAATTCATGTTTCTAATTATTAAAAAAAAAAACAAATAAAAAGTTGAAAGATAAACGCACATGAAAAATCTCTGTTCTCCAACTAAAAGATTATCATTCTTAACATGTTATTTTTTAATCCCTTAAATTCTGGCCGTTACATTTTTTTAAATTCTTGGAGTATCAGTAACGGAGTCTTACTTTGGGATCCACATTTTATTACTGTTTAGTGTTGAACACTATTAATATCCTTCTGTAATACTATTCTATTTTATTTACAAATATCTTTAATTTACATATGAAAAAGATACATCCTGTTTCTAGTGGTTAGAAATATTTTTTTTTTTTGGGCGAAAGTTTCATATAATTTTTCTCTAAATTTAGAACAAATGTATAGCATGAAGCATGTTTACCGTGTTTAAACTAAGTGTGAGGGGAAAAAATAAAAAGCAATTTATTGAGGTTCACATAATTGGCCATTTATATACATATATTGAAATAAATTTTTGAATCTGGAACTTGACAAGGTCCTAAAAAACAATATCAATGCATTAACAACGAGTGTGTCTACAACGTCAGATATGGTGGCAACAATGGTCCCACAAAAGGCATTGCCTCTGTGGAGACCTTCCGGTTTGTGTTGAACGATGATACTATTCAAGATAT
Source organism: Ficus hispida (assembly GCA_025413025.1). Classification (NCBI taxonomy): domain Eukaryota; kingdom Viridiplantae; phylum Streptophyta; class Magnoliopsida; order Rosales; family Moraceae; genus Ficus; species Ficus hispida. The sequence goes on along the minus strand of CM046374.1, from coordinate 24,981,529 downwards.
CGATGGCATATATGGGTTAGTTTGGGGTTAAAGTTTAAACCCAAATTTTTCAACTCAATTTTTGTCTTTTTCTGAAATTTTTTTTTTGTCTTTTCTGAAAAAGTCAATAAAAATTACTATTGAAATTTAAAAATCTTAACTCAAACTCAAACACCAAACACCCCGTAGTCTTCGGTTGCTCAAACGACAACATGAATTTTGAGTTCGAATGCACCTCAATCTCGGGGATCATGGGTCAGATTTGGTCTCCTGATTCGTTCGTGATGCAACTAGCCGATTTCATACAAAATAGATTCTTTTATTGCGTCGTGCCTTACGACAAAGGATGGGCTCAGCCAAGTTTGCTCACTTTTGGAAGTGCTATTCCCACCACATTATGTAATGTTCAAACCACTAGGTTCGTTGTGCCTTGTACAAACAACTACTACTTTTACCTCAATTTGTTGGACATAAGTATTGGTCGTGACAAACTAGGGTTTCCGTCGGATACATTCAAGCTCAACCGAGAGGGCACTAGAGGTGTATTTATAGACTTGGGGGCGGTGACATCTTTTATCAACAAGCAAGATTTGCCCAATGGAAGGAATCCCTATAAGGAAGCGTTTGGGGCGTTTCAAAAGTTTTATGATTCTTTAAATCTGATCAGGAGAACGGATAATGTGCTACAACGGCTTGAGTTGTGCTATGAAATATCCGCCGGGGATTTTATTTGTTTCGCTACAATGACATGCCATTTTGATGGGGCTGATTAACAGTGTTTATGGGAAATATGTGAACTATGTTAACAATGAAGATGGCTATTTTTGTGTGGCTTTGATTGGTGGAAGTGGGATTTCAATCTAGGAGCTAGGCATCAACAGAATAAAAGGATTATTTATGATGGTAATATTGATGCACTGCAGTTTACTGATGAGAATTGTAATTGATCTTCTAGATAATGTATCCTATTTTATGCTAAATCATGATAAGTTCATACACACACACACATACGTGTGTGTATATATATATATATGTATATATATGGAAGTTCTAAAATGGTTAGTAAACTTTGTATTGAAAGAATTCTGATTTTCTTTTTTAAGGAATTGGGGTGAGGGATTCAAACTCTTCGTTATGATAAAATCATGTGTGAAATTATCGCTAAGTTATTTTTACAATCACAAAAGAATGTTGACTTGTGGACACGTTATGGGGAGAAAACAGTTCTAAACTTCAAACACTTCTACACCCTTTTGGCAATAAGCTACTAAGTTCGGAAAGTACCTAAATTTCCTAAGATTTTTTTATGTTGCAAAATATTAGATTTGCCCCCAAGTTTTTAAAAATGGGGAAAAAAAAATCTTTAAGAACTTTGAAAGAGTTTAATTAAGAATCCTTTATCTATAATTTTTCAAACTATATAAAACAAAATAAAAAATCTCTCATAAGGTTTTTTTTTTTTTTTTTTTTTTTTTTTTAACTTGCTTCGTCATTCGGAGAATTTTGGTTTTGAACCACGTCGACCTCTCCACCAAAAAGCTCACTGGCGATGTTACGAAGGCAATGTCCAGTTATGATCAGCTCGACTTCTTACTCTCGATACAGAGAATTTGTATTTCCTCTCCCTTGTCAACAATGGCTTTCACAATGGAATTTTGTTGACCCCGTTCGATTCATGTGTCCAACTTCGTTGAGCTCGATTTTTTATAAAGATAAAATTTTAAATTTATTGATAGAAATGTTGGTATTTTAAATTTTTTTGAGTGGTCAAATGCATAGTATTTTGTAAATTCTACATATTGCTTGACTTCATGGACATAAGGGTTTTTTTTTTTTTTTTTTCATTTCAATTGAATTTCGAATCACAGAAATATTTTTTTGGATGTTTAGAGACCAAAAAAAACCAGGGTTAAGTTTGTCTTTTCAAAAAACCAAGAGGCATGTCTCTATTTACTTACGAAAAATTAGGCTAAGTGGTATTTTTTAATCACCTAATATAATAGATAGCCTAACTTTTTTTTAGTTAGGAAAATAATTGTTTGTCGTTTTTCAGATTTAGTCAATCAGTGATTGACTATGAAATTTTGATGTTTATGTTATGGTTAATTAGTGATTGACTGTAAGTCAATCATTAATTGACTATTATGTTATCAATCACTGATTGATCATTTAAGAAAATTAATTAATCATTAAAAAAAAGATCTTTTAACTAATTTTTAAAAATTTCGACCATTTAGTAAAACACTTTTTTAAAAAATTATTTAACTATAAAACCCTTTATTTATTTAATTTTTTTAACAAGTTTTAATCTTATCACTTGTCTAGATTCATCATCGTCCTATCCAGGCCAGTGTACTTGTCGTATTCTTCAGCGACAACATCCTCTGGCAGTGATTGCAACGACTAGGTTTGGTGGATTTCAAAATAGCTTGGTTTTAAAGTTTTTAACTTGAGAATTGTTTCTTTTTATTTTTCCCTTTCTTTTTTTTTTTTTGAAAGGTTTATTTTTCCCTTTCAAGTTCATGGAATAGGATTAATTTAAGAAAGCTAATAAATATTTTTTATGGTAAATTACTAGATTGATCTCTGAACTTTTAACTTTATACAACTTTAGTCCCTAAACTTTTTTCCGTAGCTAGATTACCTTTAAACTTTTAAAATGTTACTACAATAGTCTTTTATGTTAATTTTTTAACACAATCCATTAGTTAGCATCATTTTTTGACTAAATTACTAACGCATTCCATTTAAAAATTAATAGAAACGACTAATGTGCAACATTTTAATAGTTTAGGGGTATTTTCTATTAATTTTTTTGTAGCATGAAATTATCATAAACAATTAAACATGTTACTACAATAGTAATTTCCATTAATTTTTTGACGGCTCGTGGTTAGTATCATTTTTTGACGGAATAACTAACATGTTCGGTCCAAAAATTGACAAAAAGGACTATTGTAGCAATATTTTAAAAGTTTAGAGGCAATCCGGCTATGAAAAAAATTTAGGGACTAAACTTGCACAAGATTTAAAGTTTAGGAACTAAATGAGTAATTTATCCCTTTTTTTAAGAACAAAAGACAATAAATATTAGATAAATGAAATTAATAAATAATTTTTAAAAAGGAAAACTAATAATATTAAATAAATAACGTATTTTTTCGGCATAAAAATGGAGAAATGATATACTTATTAAGTAAAGAAATTGATACCAAGATCAAGATTACCGTAAAGTTAAAAAAAAAAAAAAAGAAAAAGAAAAAGAAAAAGAAAAAAGAATACTCTACAACCTACATGTAATAGAACTTTGTCATGTTTCATTTAAATAAGAGCAATTCTATACGCCGTGATATAAATTTTCAATATAAATACTTACGAATCAGATCATTAAATATATTAAAAGTTTATGAATGTATATAAAAATGGACGTACTATCATATTAATTTTTGTATATTTAAATTTGAAAAATTAGGTTGTTTTTATCACCCAGCTTAATAGATAGTCGATGTTTATATTTAGCTAAAATGCCGATAACAATTTTTATAGTTAATCAATCTGCACGAGCTCGCCATCGACCAAAAGATGCTGGAGATCGGGTACATGCTGCAAATCTTGATCCCAAGCTGAGCAGCGACTAACTTCATGGCAGGTAAGGTTGGACCCAAGTCCCAGTGACCACTCTTTAGGAGTCTGAGATGGGCTAAGTTCTCGGCAATTCAAGTGACCTCAAACCTATGATTTTGGTGTTGCATCTGTGACTTGTGTCGCTGAGATCAATGAGTACGGTGACCTAAGAAGCGACAATGACACTAGAGATTCGAAGAGGCCCACATGAGCTGAGGTCACGACAACATGAGGTGAAGGAGATGGGATTTGATGCGATTTTTACTTCATATTATTTATTTATTTATTATAAATCAATAGTTTATCATAATCAATTATTAATTTATCAGAAAATTGATGATTTATAATTAGCTATATTATGTGATCAATCACTAATTGATCATTTAATAAAATTGATTTATCATCGAGTATGGTGACCTGAGAAGCGAAAAATACAATAACACCAGAGATTCGAAAAGACCCACATGAACTGAGATCATGACGACATGAGTTGAAGGAGATGGGATCTGATACTATTTTTATTTCGTCTTTTGTCTTATAAATTAATCACCAATTGATCTGAGAATTAATGTTTTATATTTAGCTATACCATGTGATCAATCGTTGATTGATCATATTAATTATACTATGTGATCAATCACTTCATTTGACAAAATTGATTGATCATTAAAAAAAAAATCAAATTTCCTAATTTTAAAAAACTTCAACCATTTGTTAAAAAAAAAAAAACTTAAAAAAACCATTTAGCTATAAATCCCATTTATTTGAAAATTGTAACTATTAAAATATAATCAAGGGCTATAAATACATGATATTTGTACTATACGGTCTACTGTAGGATTCCTTCAAATTAACAAAATTCCCTTCTAATAAAAAGTCCTTCTTTAATTTGGAAAAATATGTGGTGCAATCATATTTATATACCCTATAAATAAGACTCATTTTATAGACCGTTCGACGTAATTTAACGGTTGAAATTTTACTTGTATACGATAACTATTACGTACCTTAGTTCATAGTATTCTAGTTGAGAAATTAAAAAAAAAAAAAAAAAAAAAAAACCCAAACCTTCTACCGGTAACTCCTACGGTGGAAACTTCCACTTTTTATGAAGGCGAAATTGCCCCCACCCCCCACTGGCGGAAACCCAAACCCGCTACCCCCCTAACCTGTGAAGTTGCGAGACTCACAGTGAACCCACTTCCCCCAAGCCCCCCCTCCCTGAGCCCTTAATTGGCCGTCACCATCTTCCCGCCCTTGAAATCACCAAATGGCGAAATCCCCCCACCTTCCCTCCCCCGAGCCCCCATCAGCCATCGCCCTTCCCCCCTGCCTAGAAATCGCTAGTCGACCCCCTCCGCCCCCCCCCCCTCCCCCCGACCTTCCACTGGTGGCCTTCCTACATGTAATCTATAAATCAATTTTTATTTTTAATTAAAAAATTAATAAAAATAAGGAATTCAATTTTTTTGCTACAATCCTATAGATCAATATTTGTTTTAGTTTTGGTACACCTTTTAAATCTTATCAATTAAATTTCAATAGTCTTAGATGAAACTCTACCGATAGGGTATATAGAAAAGGGTTTTACCATATATTCTCTCATTGAATCATACTAAGCCTTCGTTTGGTAAGTTAATTGGGGATAAAATTTTTAAGTTGGAGTTGGTTAACTTTTCAAAAAATAATTATAAATTTTATTGATATTTTATAAAAGATAAAAACTGAGATGAAAAAATACAGTTTAAACCCCAAACAAAGCCTAAAATAAAATAAATTATCATATCAAAAAAATAAAAATTAAATTAAATTATCTCTTTATATTTAACAGCGTGCCCAATTTTCTCTCGTTTTGTTTACGCTACCTTCTCACGGTTTCTTGAGAAACAAGGAAAAAAAATCCAGCCCAGTTCAAGCTGTAAACTTTCCCGGAAAATAAACCTTTTTACATAACCAATACAAAGTTTCTGGAAATGGGGATTCGATCTTAAAAGTGTTTTAAAGTGAAATTTTACGATTCCAGCAATTCTCTGATCTCTTCCAGCTCCGACAGTTTTCTTGTGCAATTAAACCCTGAAAGAAATGAAACCCATTAAATTCTTAAACCGTAACACTCTGCTTTCGCTTTTCAGCTTCAGCTCTTTGCTTTGCATGTCCATTTGGAAAAGTCTCAGATACAGGTACAAATTATATGTATGTATATATAGTTTTGCGTATATATATTTATATATAGACCTATGTTTTGCTTTCATGGTTTATATGTATGTTTTGGTTGTTTGCATGTCTTTCTGTTTCACCTTCTTTAGTTGCTGCTGCTTGATGTTTATGGTTACTGATTATGTGAATTTGAATTTTGTAGAAATACCCTTTTTTTTTAGTTATTTTTTTGATTTGTTAAAGAATTTGGTTAAGCGGTTAGGGTTAAACAAATAGAAAATGGGTTCTAAGCTGAAATGTCAGATAAAAGTTATTTTGAATGTCTGATAAAATTAAAAATTATCCAAAGATGTCTTTTTTTTTTTTTTTTTCTTAGAGAGTACAGTATTAAAATTGTAGAGAGAAGTTCAGTTATGATGTGTTGTGTGGATCTCATCTGTGGCTGCTAAATAGATAGAAAAAGAGTTGGTGGTAGTGGGGAAGCCAGGTTTCAAACTCGAACGGGTTTTTTGTTTATTTCGAAATGATTCATTTTTTGAATTATGATTTTAGTTGGAAATTGATTTCGGCAACATTTGGCCAAATGAAAAAAATGCTGCTATGTATAATTTCATGGCCAAACTTAAGAACAAAGTCTATTTTAGATGAGTCGTTGTATGATCAAAGAGATCTGTTAGATTTGAGAACAGCTTGTTGGTTTGTGTTTCCCCTTTTCTGGTCAAGTAGATTTCGGAAACTTGTATGATGTTTTTTTAAAAGAAAAAAAATTGGGCACGACAAACTTATAGGGGAATTGCACTAGTATGGATTTCAGTAGGAAAAAAAAAAGTACATGTTTTGACATATTGAAAACCTTAAAACGAAGAGGCCTAGAGCTAGTTGAAATGGAAATGTTGGTGCCGGCGAGGGAAAAAATAGTAACATTGGAATGATTTAGATTCCTAACATATCGCTGGAAACGAGTTTTACCATTTCTGCTTCCGTTGTTATTATTGCTCCCACGTTTGACACACGGTTACTCTGCATCGACCAGTGGGTCGTATTAGTGAAACGCGTGAAACAATTTTTGCGTGTCATTGTAATCTGTAGGTATTGTTGTTATCTTCCAGATAAGGCAAGAAACTTATTACAAAATTTCCAATCAGGATAATGTCAAATCTAGACCTCATTACTGTGTGTAAGGGGGGAATTAAAACGCCACGGTTTGTTTCGTTGTGATTCTCACCCATCACATTGTTTTTCACCGTCCACGTGTAGCAATGCCTAAAGGATTTGATTCTCCGGTAGAATACATTACTGTTCATTGAGGGGCTTTATATGTTTCCTAATTCTTCTTTTTCGTTATTCAAGATTTATTTTCCAATCTCTCTAAAGGGTCGTCTGAGGGGTTCATTGCTCGGTGAGTTCCTTCTTGTTTTGTGATTTTCCTTTCGTCGTTCTAATAGTTTTTTCATTATTCAGTTTTTCATCTAGCATCTACACATTTAGCAGATGATAGTTGACAAAATATAAGCACTTCTAGCATGAAAATTTGTGTCCGATTGCATCCGTAGATAGCAAAATTGGTGTGTTTTTGGAAAATAGACTTTTTCGTGTATGTTCTCTGGATGTAAACATTTGAAAAAAATGTTATGTAGTGCTAAACTAGGATACCAGATTTTGGTAAGGGTTCCGATTTTGCAGGCTCGTGTATCAAGATAACGAATCCTAAAACGATTGGTATATTTTCTTAATCTCATGTAAGATTGTTCTAAAGCTATTTTGTTTTTACTTTGGTATTTATCTATAAGATGATATGTGTTTATATTGTTAGATAGATCTGGAACTTTTTTTTTTTATTTTTTTGGTATGTCCGAATGAATCTGAGTATGTTCAGTAAAATTTTGTGCAATGAAAAAATCGATGATTTGTCTCTCGCAATTTTTAGCAAAATCTAGAACAAAACACTACTAGGGAAAAGTTATTGCATGTTTTGAATGAGATTAATCGGGACGATTTATCGAGGGTCTTAGGACCATTGAGTAAAGGAACAAAAATCGCGGTTAACATTCCTTTTCCTCGTTTTTTCTTTTCTATAGCCGTTTCGTTAGTTTGTTTTGTCTGACACTTGCTTTTCCCTTGTTCGGTTAGTTTGTTAATAATGTGTCTGCTGTTTCCTAGTGTTAGAATGCTTGTTTTCTGAAACAATAATTCTTATCTCTTCTTCATAATGCAGATAGATTTCACCTGGTAGAAGCTTCTCTCGAAAATCTGTTAGGATGGATGGAACTCGTGGTAAGCGTATCAAGTTGAGAGGGGATGATTGTGATAAGGTTGGAACCTTAACTGAGATCGTTGAAAACATTTTGTTAAGGTTTCCTGTCAAAAGCATCTCAGAATTCAAGGCTGTCTGCAAACAGTGGCGTAAAGTGATACGCACTCCCAGTTTCACAAAAAAGAAGTTAAGTCTTTCCAAAGCTGAACCTGCTTTTATTCTTTATCCATATGTTGACGATGATACAGATGCGTACTTAGTCAGCGCTGATGGTATATTGATGGAAAAGGTCTCACTTCCTCGCTGCGAAGATCTTTCTTTCCTTAGCATGATCTGTTCTTACAATGGCCTGGTTTGCTTCACAAATTGTCCCTGGCGTCCCGATCCTGAAACGACCAAAGTGGAAATCCGTATATGCAATCCCGCTACTCGGAAAATCCATTTACTTCCTGAGGGTAGCTCCTCAGAAGAGGAGCCAACAGTTGGAGTTGCCTTCAGACCAAGCGACTACAAAGTGTTTCGGATTTTCCATCCCAAATCTGATTCTGAAGACACCCTTCCCGAGTGTGAAGTGTACTCGCCGAGCACTGGAGTCTGGAGAGGCATTGGTTCTGTTCCAAAATGCCCAATGAAGTCTCACAACATATTTGTCGGCGGGAAAGTCTACTGGTTTCTCCCTTCGGAAGATGACCACACTATTGCAGGGTCGATTCTTTCGGTTGACATGGAGGAAAATTTCCAAGTCATTGAACTTCCCGAGGAAGTTACTGCACACGCCTTCCTGGTCAATCTGGATGCCCACTTGTGCCTGATTGCTATTTATGATGATGATCTGATCATGGACATATGGCTTCTCAAGTACAAAAATGAGACCGAGTACTGCTGGGAAAGGATATGTAGCGATTATATTCCCTACTCAACTATGGAAAACACTGATGCTGCAGCGGGATTAAAGAACGAGATCTTTATAATTACTTCGGAGCATTATTTCCTCTATCATATCGGCCGCAGGACTTGGATAGAACTTGATTTCGTAGAGAATTTTCAGAGGAACTGTCCTGTTATCTTTTCTTATACTGAAAGCCTTCTACCCTGTAAGTATTAAATTTTATTTTTGATCCAATTCTAGTTTTCTTCTATATTTGAAGCCCGTGATTACATTTTATATGTTTTTAACTATGATTAGTAGTTTTTTGGCCAGAAATAGTTTGAAAATATTGTCACGTATTGAGCACTATACCTCTAGTTCGACGCGAGTGAATGGCTTGATCATATCTTCAGTTAATTTTAACGCTTAATTTGTATTTAATTACAGATTTATGTTATTGGGTTAGTTTCCTTAACCGAGTGTTATTTTTTCTTCTGGTTCATTTTGATTCAGCTTTCTTAATTGTTATTTAGTTTGTCTATAAGCAAGGTAGCTTGAAATTTCAATTCGGAGAATAGTTTATGAATGAATGTTGAGGTTGTTGGTTTTCCGGCTCTTGAATTCTTGGTTATGTTTCTCTCTCTAGTGGTTCTTCGTTATGACCCGTCGCTGATAGTAGTTGGTAAGGGAACGGGGAGTATAAAAGGGGACGAGTCGCTATTGGGAGGGTTATGTGTGTAGTCTGTTTACTGAGTGGCCGAGTGCCTTGGGGGGCTATGGGGTCCTTGAAACCACCTTAAATCTTGTTCTTCACAATCATGTTTCGATTCTGTCATTTATTCTTGTAACATTGGTAGATCTTGATGAACCAGGCAGATCTTAGCTCATTTTTTGCTTCATAACTTTTGACATTGCTTTGAATTTTTCGAACAGGTAACGGAGTTATGGGTCCAGAGATTTGATTCTAGTTCGCATGAGCTTCGCAACTGGCAGGACGTTCTAGCATGAGGATGGTTCGATTTGCAGTCACTTGTTAGTCCGAAGCAAAACTACATTTCCTGGTTTTTGTTTGTTTAAGTAGAACTTTAATTATGTTATCCTTTGGATTTGGAACTTCTTGTTCGTTTGGTGATTTTATTTACTATTTAGAAGTTTGTGAACTTGGTGGTTGTTTTGTTATGGTTTTTTGGGATCATGAAAACTTTCATTTGTCTTACATATTTTCTTTTCCTCGTCTTTTTACCATTTTTTTTTTTCCCTTTTGCAACTTTATTTTGGGGCATCCAGAGTCTGAATATTAGGGCTTGTTTGGCCAATTTCTCTTTTTTCTATTATCAAAACAGTATGCTCAAGAGTGACAAATAAAAACTGTGGATCTTCACTTGTTCTCAAAAAATAAAGGGGATTAGTTTGTATTTCTAAAGAACGTGGCTATGAAACTGCACCAATATATATATAGATGGGGTAAATTACTAGGTTCGTCCCTAAACTTTTAACTTTGTGCAACTTTAGTATTTGATTTTTTTTTTTTTTTTTTTGTTGCTGGAATGCTCTAAATTATTAAAACGTTATTATAATTATCCTTTATGTTATTATTATTTTTTTATATAATCAGTTAGTTAGCATTATTTTTTGATCAATTATTATAGATTATGTCTAAAAATTATCGAAAAAGATTACAATAACAACGTTTTTAATAGTTTATGGTCATTCCAAAAGAACAAGAAATGCACCTAAACAATTAAGATATTGTTACAATAGTTATTTTCATTATTTTTTGGATGGAATTAATAGTTAACACCTCCTTTTGACTAAATTATTAGTGGAAAGAACTATTGTAGCAACATTTTAAGAGCTTAGGGGCATTCCAATTATTAAAAAAATCAGAGACTAAAATTACATATAATTAAAAATTTAGGGACTAAATGAGTAATTTACCTAAAAATATATGTATATATACATATAATACATATACATATTTTGCTATAACAATTCGGACTTCTGGTAACTTGTTCCCAAAATTTTTTTTTTGGCAATTCATCCACTAACATGTTAGGATGAAGCAATGTGATCCATTTTATTGATGTTTGTGTTAAATCAGAAACGGAAAAGCATGTTTGATTTAAAAAATTCCAAAATCTAAAACTAAAATATTAACATAACTCTCTCAATTTCTCAACTCTTAATCCCTCAAATTCGACCAAAATTATTAAGATGAGCCACATATTACAACAGTGAACAAATAAATAAGAGATAAATTATCAAAATTAAAAATTTAAGATGGAAAAGTTATTTTTGGGGACAAAAATGTTTAAAAACCATTACGTTTATTTGAAGGACTATACCATAGCATTGTTATTTTATAATAATACAATATTTGTTAAGATAAAGTGTACATAGTATTTCAGATAGTAAATTAACACCATCAATATTGTTATTGCAACATATTTTCAGTGTATTATATCAAGTTATGCCATACATGCTACAGCCTACAAGGGTTAGGGTCGGAGTCGGGTTGAAGATAGCCCGGACATAGAGTGAGGTTGGTTAAGGTTTGGGTCTATCCGAATACGATAACAGGGGGTTCGCCCGGATTCAATGACGGGGTTGGGGTCAGCTGGAGTCCAAGGACATAGTCTAGGTTGGCCAAGGCTTGAGGACTGGGACGGGGTCGGTCCAGGCCTGGGGTCGAGGTAAGCTCAGGCCTGAGCCAATGTCGTTGCTTGTGACTGGGGTCGGGTTTGGTGCCGACCCACGACCCTAGGCTCACATCGACCTTAATATTGTATTATTATAATATCCCAAATATTGTATTAGATTATGAACACTTAAATATTTTACGACACTTAAATATTTTACGACACCAAACACCATATCGTGCTATGATAACACGATTATGATAATACATCACATAATATAATACAATTCAATAGACAACTTCTACAATGCAATACAAGTAGCCAAACATGCCGATAGCTATTATACGAATACATATATGTGTGTGTGTATATATATATATATCCGAACCAGGAGTTTTCGCTTTGGGATCAGTAAAACAAAAACAGAATATATACACAAAACTACTTGGACGTTACCAGGCACGTTCTTTCATTTTTATTTACTTATTATTCTCTTGAAAAAGTTGTCCAAAGCACTCTTGAAAAAGTTGTCAAAGTTGTCCAAAGCACTCTTGAAAAAGTTGTCCAAAGCATTCTTTAAAAAACAAATCCAAATCTAAAATTTCTCATTCCATTTTCCATTACTTGGTCCCAATATAGTTTCTTCTTCTTCTACTTCTCTAGTCTTTTATCCAAAAACCCCATTTCAGGTTCGTTTTATCCGCTCATTTTCACTTACTTTAATCTACTTTCTTGGTACGTAATTAATTTTTTTTTATTTAAACTCTGTTTTCTTTATTTTACTTGAATGTAACAGTGCTTTCTTGAGAATCTTGTTCATTGTTATTCTCAAGCTCTTTCTCTAATTCCATTTCCCTTTCGATTTTTTCAGCAACACAAATATTCTCGCCGTTCGAAACATGGCGGACAAAGGCGAATCCGCCGGTGAAAATGAACTCGTTCAGTGGACTTCAACGACGGATTTATCCGTTCCAGACGGGGAAGATCTCGATTTGGTCAAGCACGTACTGCAAAAAATGCCAAAAGAAGTGGTGACCAGAGTTGGTGATAAACAAGACTACTTCACTAGAAAAAATTTGAGCAACAAGACGAGGACCGATCCGAACATCGTGCGGGACAACGGAGACATAATTTCGACCAAACCGAACATTTTCGTGGTCGGGGAATACGACGGTCTAGTGGTGGAGCGAGCACACTTCGATTGGGACGGATCGGATGAGTATCGTGTTAAGAACCCGACGACCGATGAAATAGTCCTAAAACTGCCTAACCCTACTCCACAAGAAAAGGCCGAGCATCACAATTCGGTGTTCGATCACAACCATTCCAACGGCGAGGCGAAATTGTTGCACGAATGTCTTGTTCCCCTTAGGCAAAATCGGGTTAAAAATTGCCTAGCCATTCTTACAATCGGACGGGACACAAATTGGAGAAGATTGAATTTTCGAGCACGAGTTGGGGAGAAATCTACGACATCGGGGCGACAAAATATCCATTTCTTCGAGTTTTCGATTAAGGGACAAGAAATGAACTTAAGGGTTCGGACATTTGACCTAAGAAGAGAGTCTCTTGAGGAAAACACTTTGTCTCTCAACACCATCTTTCAAGATTTGGTAAGGCCTTGTTTGTTCTTTTGGGAAAATCGCCTTGCCGTCGGAAACATGACCTCGGATTTTCTTCAAGTCATGGAGCTAGAGAAACAAGATCATGATCAATATGGAGAGTACTACAAATGGGGTCATGATCAAAAGATCACAGCCGTTATTTCGTTGACTTTCTTTAAAAAATATTATTATATTAGGAGGAGAGAGAAGATTTTTCCTTTGAAATTTGCATCCGGTGAGTTGTGGTTTGAGATAGGAAAGGAAGAGAAGTTTTGTTATGATGTTGAAGTTAACGAAATAAAGCAAACGGTACGTGAGGGAGACCAGGAAGAGACGTTTCTCTTTGACCGCCATGAGAGGAACTTGGAAAGATTGAAATTACTTGAAGAGCAAGAAAGAAAAAGGTGAAGATATTGGAGAAATTTTTTTTTTTCAATTTCCTTTTTTTTTTTTCCTGTTGTTGGATTGGGAAATTTATCGACATTCATGCCATACAAGTGTGTTTATATGCACATATATATATATATATATATATATGGCACTTTCTTATATAATTAAGATGAAATTACCTGAAGAAGACGAAATTTTTTGCATGTGTAATAGATTTTTATTTTTATTTTTCCCTTTTTGTCTTTCTTTCTTTTTATTTTTTTTCCCTTGTCATGGGATGATTATTTCTTGATATACGATATTTATATATACTCAGTCTTTCTTTCTTTTTTTTTACTTGTCATGGGATGATTATTTCTTGATATACGATATTTATATATACTCATTTTTTTTTTTATATACAATGAAATTGAAGTTTAGAAGTAATTGTAAACATATGTGCCTTATCTTTGGCATACATGATCATAGTCTTTGTTGCCAAAAGTAAAAATTGCATGAAGTACATGTGTTAATAAGGGCTGTTTAGGGAGAATATTTGTGTCCCAAGCTTCTTTTCATATATATATATATATATATATATATATATGCATATATATGTTTATACATATATGTGTGTGTCCAAATCTTTATTATAAACTGAAGTACTGTATATTATATGGCCTGCATGAGTACTGTGATTGAGAACCGGGAAATAGTAGTTGTTTGAGTTTGTAGTTAATCTCAGAGACGCTCTCTAATGAATGTATTATGTCTAGAAAATATTGAACAATGGAACAAATTAATTCGACTTCTTATCGAGCTTATTTTGCAGAGTTTTCTAGAAACTTCTTCCTAAATCTAAAAGTTTCTTCTGTAACTGGTTTAATACTATGTCAGAAAAGTTGTCGGTCAAAATCAGAAAATATGACTTCTAAAAAAACACCATTTTGAATAAACTTTAATACTTATATCAGAGTTTAAGTTAAACATTACAATTTTTGTTTAAATATTTTTATCATATATTAGTAAACTTTAAAATTATTTTAATTTCAAAAGCTCTTTTAAAAATGTGATTGCTAAATACTTACGGAAAAAATCAAAGCTTTTATTTCTCTTATTTTTACAGACTAAAAGTAAAAGAAAAAAAAATTCTATTAAAGGATCTCATTGTGATGTCTTACATAATACAAATAAATGAAACACGCGTATGACCCTTAAAAAAAAAAAAAAAAGAACACTAAGCATAAGCACATGATTTGCAAGAAATATATTGAAAAAATATGATATGAGAAAATTATATAAATAACTATCTTTTTTTTCATTTATTGATCAACATGACACAAATATTTAAATTTTAGTTTATTTTAATTCAATTTTGTATGATATTAATCTAGTGTTAATATTTTCTGTCAAATTAGTATAATGATTTTTAAATTTATTTTTTGTTGAATTTTTATTGATATCAATCCCATCCTCCTACCCTTTCCCACGCAAGCCCCCAAAGCCCAAGTGACGTGCAGTGGGAAAACGACAAAGAAGTTTTCACGTCCTTAGTGTCGTTTTTTATTACGGTTTTGTCTAATTTGGGTCTTAAAACCGGGTCACTGGTTTCTGTCCTTCTAAAGTATGAAACATATATATACATATATATATATATATATATATATATATATATTTTTCCCTTCCAATATAATGAAACTATTAAATTAGTAATCTAAATTATTCAAACTTATAATTTTAAAAATTATATCAAAATATAGAGTTGAGAAGAAATAGGTTATCATAAGTTGAACAATTGTTGGGGGACTTGTTCATCTTAAAATGTTAATCAATTAGAAGGAGTATAGCTCAAATTCTTTTTAATCTATTTTTTTTTTTAATATTTAGTCAATACGAGACTTTTGCAAGAAGATTGATCCTTAAGTTACAAAAGTTTAGATTATCCATGGAACTATCATATGTCCAATCTTTTTTTTATGGTAACTTGCTTGACATGATGAATAGATCGATCTAAACCGTTAAATTTTGAGTTAGTATTGTTAAGTGAGACCCAACAAAAATTTCAGTACTTTCTATTCATTTTATCCATCGTCTAATGCCTAAAAATGTGTTGTATAACATGACCAACATAACCCTATCTTGATTATATATATGGTATTAAATAGGGATTACATTCTTACCTGTGGGTACCCACTCCTATTAAGGCGCATATAGGGGATATCATATGCAGGGAGCGGAGGCCAAGGAAACTAAGAAAAAGACCTATATTAGAGAAAGTTATTGTTTTATATGTAATTTTATATATTAGGAATTTTATTTATTTGTAATTACTGTAATTTAGAATATGTCTAGATTTTAGTGTATTTGTTAGTATTAGAAAATTTACCCGATTGTATACATTGTAACTTATATTTATATGAGAATCTACTTATAGTATTTCTTACTAATGAATTATTTGTTCTTAGTCCGTGAGAGCACATTCACTTGGAGGCAAACTTGCCACGACTAAGGTGGCTCTTCTGAAGGCCGGGAAGAGGGTTCCACTAGTCGGCCAGCTCGCGAGAGTAGGAATATTCAGGATAACCGCCCTGCCGGCTATGGCCAAAAAAAAGTCCAAAAGATCGGTGCCACATCACAACCGACCTCATCGATCGGTAAACCGAATTGCCCCGGCAAACCGACCTTGGCCAAATTATTAGTTCACCATATAGACCAAAATTTTTTTTTTTTTTTTGGTTTTTTTTGGGGAAAAAAGGTGAAATTTTTTTGAGTTTATGGAGAGTGGGCAAGTTTTGTTGGCTCCCAATTACTTTTTTTTTTTTAATTTTTGAAATGGGCTCCCAATTATACTTTTTAAAAAAAAACTAACCCAATAATTTGAATTATTGTGAGATTGCCAACGTTTACTCTCAATAATTTGCTCGGTAATTCAGGATATGTATAAACAATATCATCCAAAAAAATACCTAAAATCATAGGGGAAAAAAAAAAGTTTCCTCAAAAGTTTTTCCATCCAGATAAGTTATATTTCATTTCAATAGAGATCAAAATAAAATTGTCATTAAACTGGAAAATAAATTAGCTCAATGCTCAATATATTAAAGGGCGAGAATTGAAAGCATACAGTACAGAAGTATTTAGATTATGCATTAATAGTGAACATATATAGACATAGATATATGTATATATTTATTTTTAGCATACAATAAATTCATTTATTCTGGCACATATGAGTCACACATTGTTCTTTTTCATTTTCCAAAAATACAGCTTTCTTGACAATTCGGGTCAATGCCTTTATACTCTTAACATATACATACATATATATATATGCATATATATATATATATTAAAAATTCAAAGCCTCTATGAAATGTTATTAAATTCAATGACAATTTGGTCAAACGACATAGGTCGAATGAGATTTGGATTTGACTTTCACCGTTTTGAAATCGCGAGATCAATCCCTTATTGTATTTAAAAAAAAAATTAAAAATTAAAAAAATTAGCTCTATAAAAAATGTGATCAAATTAACCTTCATAAACCAAAATGGCTCAAGTACTCACAATGTCTGCTGTTCTTCACATAACTCTACTCTTAACAATCTTCTAAACACACAATTTCTGTCTCTCTCACTCCTCAAAACCGATCGGCGGGTTAGGGTTAGGGTTAGGGTTAGGGTTTAGCCTAATACTCATCCCGAGAGACTTCCGCGAGTCCCTGTTGTAGGGCTTCTAGTAGTTACTGGAAGCTTCCTTGTAGTCCTTTGTAATGATAAGGCAAAGCTAATTTGATCTTATTTTCTCTTGTATTACTGTAATCTTGTTTTGCTCATATAATATAGTACTATAGTACCATAATATATTCAATAATAGTACACCAAGTCTGAAAATTTTTTAAACGAGGACACTCAAAAAATTATAAACATTTTTAAGATTGGATTGGGACAAAACTATTATATTATTCAATAATTAAATTGAGCACAATTATAACTTTTTTTTAGAGGTAAAATCACGAATCATTGCAAATAATCATCATTTTGTTTATTTATTTATTTTGTATGTTAGATATACATATTGAATCGTGATCATCATCTATATATGCATACATTTTATAATTGTGGAATGGCTATGCCATAGAAATAACACACACATGAAAATTAGATTTTTTTTTTTCCTGTGGAATTTGTGTTGAATCTTGTTTGCATTTTATGTATCTTCTTTATTATACATTGATATATACTAAAATATATTTCTTAATTTGTTATTTATCAAGGGCCTAAATGCTCTATATTTATATTTCTTAAGACGGAACCGGCGGTCTATTTATAGACTCGGAGGCAGTTATGCCTTTCATGAACAGTCAAGATTTGCCCAATGGAAGAAATCCGTATAAGGAAGTGATGGGAGAATTTCATT
The DNA here is from genome assembly GCA_025413025.1 of Ficus hispida. NCBI lineage: Eukaryota > Viridiplantae > Streptophyta > Magnoliopsida > Rosales > Moraceae > Ficus > Ficus hispida. The sequence goes on along the minus strand of CM046374.1, from coordinate 24,963,616 downwards.
TTTTTTTAAGGGACAAATGAAACAAACTCTTCAAAGAGACAAAAAATCAGATCCAAATTAATTAGCAGCGTCTTTACTTCGTATAAAAGGAATAGGATATGTCAATTCATGTGTTTACTTAAAAAATTAATAATTAGAGTTTGGTCCGCCGTACGTATATTGAGAATGTCCTTGCACACCCTTGTTATTGATTCCTTTTATTTCTTTTATTTCCTCAAACTAGCATATATATTTAGATTATTAAGTTTTTAGGTTTATTTTTATCTTTTTTTGAAAAGTCGATAAAAATTGTAATTAGTTTTTAAAAAATAAACCAATTTCAACCTAAAATTTCATCTCAAACCCGTGTTTCAAATGCATGCTAAATTAAAACTCTAAAAGTGATTACAGGGATAGCCAATAGCTAGCGGTATTTCCAAACCCAACTCCATCAAAATATATGTAGTTTAAATCCTCACCCTCAATTTAAACTCTGAAAATGCGTGAAAATTTTAATTAAAAAATAATCTTACAAGCTGTTGGTGTTATTTCTGCATATATAAGAACATTATTCCCCGCATGGCAGGAAACTCAGACGGAGTTAATAAGTTTGCATGTACTTAAATAAATATAAGTTATTATCAGGTAAACGCAATTAACATGATTTAATAATATATTATGTTTGTGTTAGTGAAACGAACTGACCTGATAAACTGTTTATATCAATTGCAAATCAATTTAATACGATATGATATAAAAGTTTATGACGTTGATTTCAAATAATAATAATTAATTTCATTCATTTTTCTTTTAAGAAAAATCAATCAATATGTGTTAAACATATCAAATTGTTATATTATTAATTTAAATTGGTTATGCAGCGGGTGTTGTGTCAACAATATACGCCATAATATGTAGAGCCTTTTTTTTTTTTTTTTTTTTTTTCTTTTTCTTTGTTTTTTTTTTCTTTTTAATTGAACTTGAGATGGAAGGATTTGAACTCAACATATTGAGGTGGAGTCATGGTATTACCGTTAGATTATGTCTGCAACTACATATATAGTGATTAATAAACGGATTGACACTAACACAGAAAGAGCAAAATAGTATTTTTGAATAGAGTAATCATAAATTATAGCATAAAATTTTGAACATAATAATAAATAGTAGTATAATCAAATTAATGACAATATAACATTATTTTTTTAAAAAAAATCCTCCTTCCTCTTCTCTCTCTAACATGAAACTATATATATAAATTTATTATTAAAAATTAATTGTAAATTCAAAATTTTTTTAGAAAATCCAAGGAATATATATGCTCTGATTTATGATCTTTTAAATAACATAATATTAAATTCGAAAGTATATATAAAATATGCTATTTGCTATAATTTCCTCTCCTCTCCTTCTCATCCTAACCTGATTGTGCACATAAATCTGTTATTAAATATTAAAAATCTGTTATTAGTAAATTTATTATTTACTAAAAAATTCAAAGATTTACCCTTAGAAATATGCTACAATTTATCTTCTTTTAAAAATCATATTATAAACTTTAAAAGTAATTATATAAAATGTGCTATTTACTACAATTTCCCTTAAAATTGTTGTGTTGAAAATATGGGCCCGCCTATGGCCCATTCCCGCTTTGTCCTACATGACGGGTGGGCTGAGCCTAAGTATATGATCCACGGGCCACCCCGCATATTGTTTTGGGCCTAAGAATTGTTTTAATAAATATTAAAAACAAAAACAAAAACAAAAACAAACAAACAAACTTATTTGCAAGAATAAATAAAACATAAAACTATTTTTTTATAGTGATCAAAATACCCGCATATAATTTTCTTAAAAAAAAAAACCCATATAAAAAAAATAGAATCTCCAATCCTCTCCATTTTCATTATTACTAATCGGCTCCTCTCCTTCTCACTCTCCCTCTGATTCTCCAAATCGACAGCGATGAAGAAATCCATGAAGAGAATGCCAGAAAGGATAGTTCAGTAACGTATTATCGGTTATGATTATTTGTCATCATGATTTTTGGGTAAGAAATTTATTGTGTGGATTTTATTTGTTTGGGTATATGGGATTGATTTTGTGATTTTAACTTTGACTTTGTTGTTAAGTTATTTTATCATTATTACAAATACTGTGTTACCACTCATGATATGAAATCGGTCATAGCGATATTATCCACATGTAATACGAAGTTGTGTCATTATGATAATTAATTGGTATGATTTAGTTAATTCATAGCGATAAAATCGTTATCATATTGGTTTTGTTGCATATTATGAAATATTATTATATTATTTTGTTATTTTTTCATTCTTATTGACACCAAAATGAAGCATGCAACTAGGGGAATAATATTTGAAGCCAAATGAGCAATAGACTAACAAGAAGATTAACCTCCACTCTAAAGTATAAGATATTAAAAATTTCATATTGATGGGGTGGTCAATATGTTATGAAGATCAATCTCGTAGTTAAAAAAAATAATAATAAATAATAAAAAAAAAACCCTTCTTGTTTAACATGTTTTTTAGTTTGTTGTTGAGTCTTTTTCAGTACAATTACTTTTTCTAGCAAGTATCTTCACAAGTTGTGAAAATTACGGACAACGACTTACAATACATATATATAACAACGACTTTATTATTATATAAAGACAAATAGTCTACGACTTTATCTATATATACACATATGAATATATATTTACGGCGTTCAAAAAAACATTACTCCATAAAAAAAAGAATAATTCAATTTCTGTATATAAAAAAAAGAAGTTGAAAAATAAGAAAAATAATAAATGATTAAAAAAAATGATTGTTTAAAAAAACCGGGTTATTTGTTGGTTGGTGGGTGCAAAAAGGATTAAAAATAGAATTAAATTATAGGAATGGAATAATAAGAGGGGCGTAATAAGTAATAATGTATATTTAAATTTTAATTGATGGATAACTTAAGAAAGGGAGTGAAGAAAGTAAATTGAAAGGTATCAATAGACGCTCCCATTAATAAAATATGGAAAGGTAAACTAGGACAAATAAAAGTTCGAAATTTAGAATTTGTTCAAATTCGCAAACAGGTTTAAATGTGTTTATTTTTTTTTAAGAGATATCTAAAAGTGGCTCTTTTGTATAAATACTTCTATTGTTTTTAGGCTGAATGAGGAAAATATGTCAAAAAACTCTAATAATAAAAATAAATATCATAAAATTTTTTGAATGACAGTAAATAGTATATGTATGGTAATTTATGAAGCATATTCACCACAAAAATTAGCTTAAAAGCATTAATGTAAATAAAAAGTTTATGGTGAATATCATATAATAAAGTAATATTAAATTATAATATAAAATTTTAAATATAATAATAAATAGCATAATCAAATTTATGATAACGTAATATTAAAAAAAAAAACACCATCGTCCAACATATTCTCTCTCTCTTTAATACAAAATTATGGACATAAATTTGTTGTTAAAAATTAACTGTAAATCTGAAATTTTTTAGAAATTCCAAGGAATGCATATGCTCTAATTTATGATCATTTAAATAGCATGCTATAAAATTCAAAGGTACCTGTAAAATATGTTAGTTGCTACAATTTCTCTTCATATCTTTCTCTCCCTAACTTGATTGTGCATATAAATCTGTTATTAAATATTAAAAATCAGTTATTAGTAAATTTATTATTTACTAGAAAATCTAAGGATTTACTTTTAGAAATATTCTTTAATTTATCATATTGTAAAAACTATATTATAGACTTTAAAAATAACTACAAAATGTGTTATATGCTACAATTTCCCTTAAAATTATCATCGTGTTGTAAATATGGTCCTACCTTAGGCCCATCCCCACTTTGTCCTATAAATATCATAAAACTTTTTAAATGATGGTAAATAGTGTATATATATAGTAATTTACAAAGCATATTCACGACAAAAATTAACTTAATTTAAATAAAATATTTGTAGTGAATATCATATTTTTGATAACCATTTTATTGATTTTCCAAGCATATTACCTTAAAAATTTTATAAATAAGCAATTCATCATAAATAAATAAATAAATAAACCCTACCCATCCTCAGTGAGAGGCACCACCATCACCACTTAAAATATTTTAAAAATATGTTAATTACTTTAAATATTTTTTAAAAACAACCTATTTCCCGTAATTTCCCTATATATCTAATTTTTAATCTTAAAGATTCTCTTTTTCAAGTAATCCCAGTAGTCTTTAATCTTCAGGAAAGTACGCAAGTTATAAATGAAGAAAGCTATTTTCTTTTTCCTGCTTTTTTTGTTTTTTGTTTTTTTGTTTTGTTTTTGTTTTTAGTATCTTATTACAAAAGGAAAATACAAAACGCTTGAAAGCCATATATGCTTTTATTTTTGTTTTTAAGCAAAAGTGAATCATTTTCATAGGCTTTACCATATTTGTCCACGAGCCTCTCTTTGTTAACAAATTGCAATAACAAGATAAAGTCTTTTAATTTTTAGAATCTCTTTTTAGAAAAAAGAAGACAAAACTTGAAAAATCAAAGGAAAACTATGCATAAATCTTATCAAATTCCTTGCCATACACGTCTATTTCTTGGTGATAATAACACTCGATTGACATAAATTAAAAAGATAAGTAGAAATTAAGTCCATCGACCCTGGCCAAGCACGATATGAAAGACACCAAGCAACCTATCATATAATATATTTGGTTATTATTAATATATATATATATATATATATATATATATAAAGATATACACTCATGCAGATTCTCTTAATGCTATCATAAAATAATTGAAGGTGTCAGATTGAATGTAAAATCGTTATATTGAAAATGACCGTATTATCATAATCTCTTGTGTTATCAATGTCATAAATAGACATTCATATGTCTTTATTATCAATTTTTGTGATATATCTACGTACACGTAGACTCTCTTACTATTATAACAATCATACTATAAAATAATTAAAACCGTAATATAAAACAGCTATATCAAATATGACCGTATATGTTATCAATGTCACAATTAGACATTCACGTGTATTTATTATGAATTCAAGTGTTTTATATATGTTTTCTCAGTTATTTTTTTTAATCAAATCAAAATATTAAGTGCAAAGAAGTTTTCATATTAATGATCAAACTACTATTTTAATTCGCATGTCACTACTACCATAATCACGTTCTATTATCAATAATACATGGTAAATTATCAATTTTACAAACAAAATTAAATGTTATTTATCGTGATAACTATAATAACATACAATAAAATGACATTAAGGCAAGTGAGATATGGACCATATATATATATATATATATATATGAACATACGCATCGTTCTTGACCATGTTTAATGTGTTCCTAGTTCAGCACATGCGTAGAAATTTCAATCCTATGGCAATATCCCAAAAGGTTTTGAGGGGAAAAAAACAGAAAATACTCTTTCATGAATTGGCGGCCAGGACCATGCGTATTTATTTTTTGTTTTGGCAGGTAGTGTATAACTTGTACGAAATATGGTCCCGCATAAAACAACCTTTCAAAGCATGTGCAATAAGATTAAAAAAAAAAAAAAAAAATTGCTTAATTCATTATTTGACATGAAGCAAAATAATATTCTCACCAAAGAAATGGCTCTAACTCATCTTTGTTTAGCATCTCTCTTTCTTCATCTCCTTATGCTACTAATATTGGTGTGCAACAACATCAATCATTTAACTCATAAGCCCTTAGGATTCAGCCTCAAGCTCGTTCCCCGAGACTCGCCGGAGTCGCCTTACCACCCCGGGAAGCTCTCGGGCCGGCAGAGAATGTGGAGACTCACCAAGTTCTCAAAAACAAGAGCCCATTACAGCCATCTAAGCTCATCACTATCCCCAACAACACAAAGAGCCACCAATGATAATAGTATTAGTCCCACATCGGAAATAGATAACTTCCATCTTAGGGTTCTTAAAAGGAATTTTTTCTACACGACACAAGTTTTTATAGGCACCCCAGGAATCCCACAAACACTCCTGATCGACACAGGGAGTGGCCTTGTTTGGACACAATGCAAGCCTTGTAAAAACTGTCTTGGCCTAGAACCAAATATTCCTATTTTCACCCCCAAAGGTTCCACTTCTTACAAAAAACTCCCTTGCAATCACAAGTTCTGCCGGTGGCTCCACCAATGCGTCGATGGCCAATGCGTCTACAGCAAAAGGTACGCCGGCGGATCGGAAACAAACGGCTTCGTTTCGATGGAGACCTTTGGCTTTCCTTCCAACGGCAATAGTGGAGGTCTTAAGGCCATAGAGAACGTCGTTTTCGGCTGCTCAAACGACAACAAAAACTTCTTGTTTACTTCTATTAACGGAATCTTGGGTTTGAATTATTCCCCGGATTCCTTGGTAACCCAATTGGGGACTTCAATCGGTAACCGGTTCTCTTACTGTTTGCCTTACTCTTATAGCCCCATGACGGCCAACAGCGTCCTCAGATTCGGAAACGACATCAAAAAATCGCCACTCGCCAAAAGGACGTCGTTTGTGAGAGGACAAATTTCAAGCAAGAGTAGGGGTATCCCTACTCTACAACATTACTACCTAAACCTTCTAGACATAAGCGTCGGACGACGCCGTCTAAGGTTCCCTCCGGGGACGTTCGCGTTGTGGCAAAACGGCACGGGAGGCTGCGTCATCGACAGCGGCTCGGTGTCGTCGTTTCTCGACAAGAGGGCATACGACGTTGTAATGGCGGAATTCGACCGCCAATTTGGACGGCTGGGATTGGAGAGAGCTCGAAATATGCACGTCGGATTCGAGTATTGTTACAAAAGGGAGATCAAGATCAATGAGAACTTCAAAGGGTTTCCGGATTTGACGTTTCATTTTGAAGGGGCTGATTTTGTAGTGGAATCAAAGTACATGTACTTTTATAGGAGGAGACAAAAGTATTTTTGCGTGGTTTTAATGCCTTTTCCCGGGAAAACAATAATCGGAGCTTGGCAACAACAAAATACGAGGTTTGTTTATGATCTCAATTTGCATCAACTCCAGTTTGCTCCCGAAGATTGCTCTAGGGACACCATATCTTCATGATTTCTGATTTTTCTTGTTTATTACTTTGTAATTTGTTGTTTCTTATAGGCCATGTCTATAAAACTATAGATATATATATATATACACAGACATATTATATATATATGAACTAGTTTTTAATGATTACGTTTTTTTTTTAATCATTGGTAATGACTGTATAAATGATAAAAATAAGTTTTTTTTTTGGTTAATAAGTTTTTTGGTTAATCGATCTCATACGATCAAGACAATAATGCCTATCAATCAAGTGGGGGTTTTATGGTTTTCTACTTTGTTCGTACTGAAAATTATAAATCTTTATTTCATTAATATCTTTCCTTTTAGTTTTTATATGTTTATTTTATTTTATTTTATTTTTTTTATAAAAATTCTTTTCGTCCTTATTAAAATTTATGTCTAGTTCTGCTACTGTTATCAATAGATAAATAGTATGGTAATTAATCACTAAAACCGCACCTATATAGAGGCCAAATAGTTGTTTTTTTTTTGTTTTTGTTTTTGTTTTTTTTTGCCCAAACAATTGTGCTTATTCGATGAAAATGCTCAGGAGTGCCACGAGTCCATGTGCGTAGATGATGGTTAAAGATTATATATATATATATATATATATATATAGAGAGAGAGATAGATGTGTCCGCTAGAGATGTAAATTGGGCTGAGTCACCAGATATTACACGGTATGAGATTATAGTGGGCCGGACGAAGCATGACACGAGATATTGGGCCGTGCTAGGCTTATAGTTTTAAGCAGGTGGACCTGACACGACACGACATGCTGTTAAGCACGAGCATGGCATGGATACGAGTCAAGCACGACATGGCCTGTTAAGCATGATGGGCTAGCACGATAAATATAATTTTTTTTGTTTTAATATTTTGTAATTTCTCTTTTAATTCTCCATAATTTAAAAAAAGACATAATTTTATTAATGTAATTATGTCATTTAATCTAAAACATATTTACATTAATTTTAAGACGACATAGTTGAAGATTTTACAAACGTAAATGATGCAATCAATGACAGGAATAATGCTATTGATTGACATTTTATGATGCAAATATAGTACAACAATATTGTTCTTTCTTCGTTTGATGGTAGATCATGCACTCTTTTTTATTTTTTTGGGATTTTTTTTCTTTTGGGTTTTTTTTCATTAAAAGGTTTTAATGAGGCTCCTTATTTGTTAGATTGGGTAGATCTTACATGATAATTTTCACTCTTTTTAAAGTTCGTCTAGTCTTGTCTTTCATTTGAAATGATTGTAATAAAAGAAAAATTGCAAGTTTCAGTATATGATACTTGATAACATAAAATCTTTTTTAATAGTAAAGTATGAAATTATTTCTTTTATCGTATTATATTTTACTCAAAAAGTATCAAATTCTTTCTTCAATAGAAAATAAATAATGGTTCGTTGGGCCGCTCTATAATCCTATTGGGCTAAGTACGATAAAAGCACACGCATGACATGACACGGGCACAGGATGTGCCTAGGCCGATGGGTCGTGCTAGTTTAAGGATTTTAATATTGAAATGGTACGAGTATGGTACGAAACTTCAATGGATCAGGTCTAATACGGTTTGAAACACGCATGGGCCTAGCCAATTATGGACCAAATTGGCATGACACGATACGATTGACAAGTCTAGTAACCACGTATGATCTTTGACCATAAATTTAACGTGGCTTAATTGATGTTTAGTGGATGGCTAAATCATTACTTTGTATCGATTTTTGCATTGAACTATCCTAAAAACTTTTGAGGATTGTTTTCTAACAGGGATCGAATTAATGGTGCCTTTTCATTTGGTTGACCACGAACTAGTAAGTTTTAAATACTAATTTTTTATTTTATTTTATTTTTTTTTTGTTGGAGAATGTTACATTGTGTAGATTTCATATATAGCTTGTTATTCTATTCGTTTTGTGGTGGTTGATATTACTAAGTAAATAAATAAACGACGTTTCAGAAAATAGTTCATCATATTATATGACGACGTTAATTTTCCTAAAAGAAAAAATAAAATCGATCACTTATTATATGATCATAATTCATAGCGAGTACTATTCTAAAATCTTAAAATGAAAAAAAAAAAAAAAAGTGGTTTGATAATTTTATGATAACGACTGTTGGAAAATTATGGAATGTTACGAATTCTTATTATATGAAACGGTATGATACGTTATCCAACTCTCAAGAGAGAGAGAGAGAGAGAGAGAGCATGAAACATTATGTTGTTATATATACAGATAATCACGATTAGCTTGACTAAATCTTTAGACAATATGTTGTACAATCTTTCATGTAGCAATCGAATATGGTTTCATGATATAGAGTAATCAGTGTTATAATTAGTTTGTTGGAGGATATAAATATACATACATATATATATATACACATACATATACACACGTAAAGTCTTAAATCTGATACCTAATAGTATATGACAATGTGAACTTTAGTTACTAGGAGTGTGAATTAATAGAAAAGGAAATATAACTAAAGTGAGTGTAAATTTCAACTTATTTTATATTTCTTTCTGCATGAGTTCACATTTAGAGTAATTGAAATTCACATTATCGGATGTTATCAGGTACCAAATTTAAAATTATGAATATATATATATATATATGAATATATATATGTGTGTATATATAAATGTAACTCTCATTGACATCACTCAACAAAGAAAATATCCACAGGAGTGACATGCGCTTAGGGGTGTCAATTCGTGTCTCGTGTCGTGTTCGTGTCGTGTTTGAGTCGTGTCGAATTTTTTCTACCCCAACCCGAACACGACCCGTGACACGAACACGACATGACGACACGACACGAACACGACACGAACTCGTAACGGGATGACACGAACACGACACGAACTTGACCCGCGACACGAACTTGACCCGCGACACGAAACTAACCCGCGACACGAAACTGACCCGCTACACGACCTTGACCCGAAATTGACACGAAATTGACCCGCGACACGAAACTGACCCGCTACACGACCTTGACCCGAAATTGACACAAAATTTGACACAAACTTGACCCGAAATTGACACGAAACTGACCCGCGACACGAAACTGACCCGCTACACGACCTTGACCCGAAATTTGACACGAACTTGACCCGAAATTGACCCGAACTTGACACGAAAAGTGACACGAAATTGACACGAATTTTTGCGGGTCTACACGAACACGACACGAATTTTTTCGTGTCAAATTTTCCCAACCCGGACACGACCCGCCCCCAATTTTTCTCAACCCGAAGCCGTCAAATTCGTGTCGTGTCGTCGTGTCGCGACCCGTATTGCCACCCCTACATGCGCTTGTCATGATCGTTTTGCACTCTCAACGTTTGCCATCCCTCCTTGTACAACTGTAAAATCAGTTTATTGTTTCAATAAAGATGTACATTAAACCAATAAAACTTTTAGGTGATTTTATATAGGTATAAATCAGTTTTAGTGAAGGCAAAAAATGAGAAAAATACAAAATTTTTAAAAGTAAAATTGAAAAAAATAACTCTCTCACTTAGTCATGAGTGACTCTGCCTTTGCCAGCACTCCTATGCCTTGACGATTACTGTCCCGTCCTTTGTATGCCTGCTCTCTTATGTTTATTGTCATCCTTTTCTAAACTTCTTCTGTTTCGATAATTGTTGTCCTTGACACTACACCCTATACCTAATGTATGTTATCGCTTCAACGAGCAACACTGAGATTATAATTTGTGTATTTAGGGAGTGTTTGACATTTATACTCAATTCAAACTAAATTGTACTTTTTTCATCATGTTTTTTATTTTTTTCTGAAAATTTTTTTTGTCTTTTCTGAAAAAGTCAACAAAAATTACTATTCAAACTTAAAAATCTCAACTCAACTCAAACTCAACTCATTCACTAAACAACCCCTTTAATATTTTTCTTCTTCTATTATAATTAATAATTGAAATCTCATATCGAAAATGCATCTTGCTTGGACATGTTAGGAAAAGTTGACTTTATATAACAATCTTTTGATGTATATAGTTATATTTAACAATACTTGAATGACAAAAAAAAAAAAAAATTAGGATGAAGAAGTCCAAAATAAGATAAAATAATGACAAAAAACGTATACATGTCTATTAAAAAGATCATTTTGATAATGTTTTATATGAAAAATAGTAAATATTATAAAGACAATCAATATATCTGTCGTGTCGATTCAACCGAATATCAGAACGGGTATAGACCGATCTGTTTAGCTCGATCCATATTTATACGGTGCTCTAAACAACACGGATGCTTTGAATTATGATTCTCTTTTTCCCAATTAAGTAAACGATGTCGTATTGATTTGCTAAGTTTTGACAAGGCTGACGGTTCTTTTACCGCACGTGTCAATGCCGCACTGCTTCACTCACCGAGTCGAGTTCAGGGATCGAAAATTTTCCTGTTCCCACTTTCTCGCCAAACAAACAAGCACGAAAAACCAAATTCAATCCCTTTGTGCGAAAACGATCACAAAACGAAACCTTCGATTTTCGATTCGCGAAAGCGCGAAGGAAAAAAATAAAAAAAAAAATTTTCTCGGAAAATCAAGAAATGGATGGTCGAAGCCGCGAATGGGACATCCATCTCAGGACCTTATCGAGTAGCGCCAGAGACTCCACCATAGCCAGCGATCCGGCTTCCGATTCCTCTCTTCTTATATCTGTGCGTCTCTCTCTCTAAAGATTTCTATTTTTCTGTTTGGTTTCCGAGAAAAATGAGAATGAAAAACGAGATTTTTTAATATTTGAGTTTTGAGAAAGTTCGCTTTCGTGCGGTTAGGTGAAGAAGCTTCAAGAATTGTGCAAAGATGAGAATTCGGAGGATCTGGTAGCTAGAGTTTATCCGCAAATCAACAGGCTTTTTCAACGCTCAGTCGCTTCTCTCTCTCAGTCTCGAACCTCCAACGGCCTTCTCTTACTGGTTTGGTTTAATTTTTGCTTAATTAATTCCGTAATTATCATGCTGTTCTAATCAAAATTTCTCTAATTATATTCTTAATTGTCATAGAGTAAAAAGAAAAAGGAAGAAAGTTGAAGATTGGAAAATTTTTTTAGAAATAGTGGAGAGACTGGATTTTGATAATTGGGAGTAGCATTTAATGGAAATTGAAAAATACTCCAAATGGAAAGTGAAAATTATATACAAGCTTAATGGAATTTTTTAATTTTTATTTATTTTATTTTTTTTGGGATGTAACAATATTAGGGCGTTTCTAGTGTGCACTGCCTGTAGGGATTGCTACTATATCTGTGCAATTTTTAACACGGACACTTATAGATAAGACCGTTAAAAAACTAACGATTGAATAACAGTTCCGACCGGTAGTGCAAAATAGGAGGTCCTGCCATAGAAGCTCGTTTCTATGTTATGCTTCATTAGTGTTCAGTTTCTTATCTGTTATAATTACAGCATATTGCTTATATTTTTGTGTGTGTGTGTTATCTATCAGGCTATCCTTCAATTTTACCTTGATTTCGGTGATGAGGTTCTTCATGATGCCGATCCCAGTTTAAGAACATTCTTTAAGACATGCTTAAGCCGGTACTAATTTAGTTTCATTTCGTTGAAATCATTATCAAGTTGTTTTGATGTGTTAAAATCTTGTTAATGATTTTTTCCCTTTCAATAACTACTAAGCTACAATTTCAATAAAATTGTTGTCTTTGGGGTATTAGGTGTGAGTAAATCATTCTTCAAAATGGTTAATTCTCTTGAATATGTTCTGTTTTAGAGACATACATTGAAGCTTCTCCTGTGATTCTTATATGTCTGAAATATTTATTTCAATTTTTTTAGTGAGAATGTTTTTCCATTTTTTTCCCCTCCGATAGGGAGTTTCTTTTCCTTTCAAAATGTTATCAAGCTTTTAATTTGGCCATCATCACTCATCAATTTCTTTTCGGTTGTGTTGCAGTGAGTTTGCAGATCCTGTTGTTGCAGAAGCAACACTTGAGTTTCTGAATGCGAACAAGAAAAAACTTATAAGTTCTTTTCCTACTTTACTGCCTCAGGTATGATTTGATATGTACTTTCTGTTTATTAGAAACTAGAAAGTGAAACGGTCTTTTCGCATTTAAGTCACTGCCATAAACAGTTAGAGACCTATACATAGACAAATAAGTGAAAATGTGAACACATGAGTTCTGACTTCGAGCCTTGATTCAAAACTTTGTAAAAACCAAGTGTTTGTGCTAAGGTCATAATTAGTCTTCAAAAGGGTATTGTAGTTATCACTTCTTCCGTTTCTATGTCTCTTATTATTGTTTTTTCTTTTCCTTCTAAAGACGAGCTTTTATGACATGACGATAATCTATCATGCAGTTCTTTCCCTTGTTGCTGAAGCTGATTGCTTGGAATGGAGAAAAGTAAGATCTTTAAATATACCCTTATTGTGATTTAGTGCACAAATTCGGTATAATATTTTGCTCAAACGTGATGTCATGTTTGACAAACTAATAACCAAATGTGATAAAGTAGAATTATTGATATTCATATGTTGCTTTCTCCGTGCAGATTGGAGAAGTCGTTTCTGAAAGTGTTTCCTGGATTGGTATCATCTGGATCGTTTCTTCCACTACTTCCCCACTTAGTGGATTTGCCCAGTTAGTTTTTGGTTGATGCTGCTGGCTTATTTTTCATCTCCCATTCTCTCTTTCTTAAAGTTGTCATCTTGATGTCTTTTTGTTAAAATGTGCTAGTTTTGGTTGTGGCGTTGGAAAAATTGGAACGGAGCTCAGGGTCACTAGTTGGAAACAGCATCGCTTCAATCCAGAAGAGTACGGCTCCTGAGGTTATTTATTTTACTTTTTGCAATAGTATGCGTTTAACAACAACTTTCTACAAGGTGCAAGAGAGGATAATAATTTATTCTGTGGTTGTAGATGCTACTAGCACTCATGGATGAAGCTTATACCGGATCAACAATAGGAGATGGAGGAGGAGATTCCGAATCTGAGGACAGCAGTACAATAGATGTTGCTGATCCTGTGTTCCTTGAACTACTGAAAGATGAAAATGATGGCCTAGCTGTACATACAGTACTTTATACCTCAATTTTCTTATTTCATACTATAAAGTGTCTTAAATCCAGGCAATTATAAGATAGTACCAATGAGATTCGTCACGTTCTCTAGAATACAAGGAAACTCCTTTCCATGTATGGTGGAAATTTCCTTGAGTTTTTACCTTCTTGCTGATCTCATCTTAAAATCGAAGAATTTTAGTTCTTTCTTTGTCTTGCTGAGTTAAGGTTAACTACTAGATATTCATTTTTTTCTACTAAAAAACTAGATTTAAAATTTTTTCCCCATCTTGCTGTACAGTTATGCAGTAATTTTGATGAGTAAAGTACTGTGGACAGGCACTTATACATCTCATAATATAGTTTGTGGCTTTTTAACTTGGCCCTGCACTATATACATGTTCTTTTGAAACAGTAGGATTCAAAAGCAAACGATAATTTTAGGATTATTATTTGGAAAGAAGTTTCTGCTGAAACTGGGTGTCGAAATAAGTCATTGACATTATAGTTTGTGTTGCTTTTCAGGAACGCCACTGGACCTCCCCTGTAATGGCAGCAGCACTACAGGCTGCAATGAACACCCCTCAGTCTGATAGGCTAAAATATACACTCAAGATGACGCCCCGGCTTATCGATGTATATTTTGCCATAGCATTACGTGATGCCAATGATTGTACGTCAATCTAGTCTTAAGTTCTCCATCGTAACATGACTTTTGGAAAATTTGTTCTCTGCAGATTCGTTTTATGGAAGAAGAATGTTATATTTATTACTCTGTTAAGTTGGTGGCTGTTCTGAGATTCTTTTCCCGTTTTTTCTTTTTCAGCTTTGATCTGTGCTTTGATTCCGCTTCTAATGTCTAGAAATGCCGTAATGTTTCCAGAAACGAACTTTTGTTATGAAGTACGTACGCTGTTAATCATTATTAAGGTCTCTTAATGTTGCTCAGTATGTGATGAATATGATGTGGATTTCTTCGTTTTTGGTTTTTGCTAATCTAGTTAGAACTTCATTTTATAAGGTCTTAATCTTGTTATATTTGTTGCCTTCATGTTGAAGTTATGTTTATGAGGATTCGTTTATCTCTGCAGGTTCGGAAAAGGCTTTTAGAATTCATGCTTTCTGCATTCCAACGCTCTCCAGGTTTTATTGCAATTCTAAAGGTATGTTTCTTGAAGAATATTAGTTCTTGATCATTTAAAATGCTTAGGAGCATTTCACTTACTCTTTTATTTTTAGTACTTTTCTTCACGGAAAGGATTGAGACTATTTTATACATTTTGTAGAAGCCAATAATGGACAGGCTTGCGGAAGCATATGACAACCCGGAAAAGGTTAATTACTTCTTTCTTGCTCAAAGTAAATTGATTCTTTATCTGCAACGAAGAAATTCATTTTTGTTTTATTTTTTGTTTTCTTTTTTTGTGTTTATTATTTTTTCCCCTTATAGTCTGAGTTGGCATTACAATTGTGTTGGGCCATCGGAGAGCATGGTGGGGGTGGTGCACCTCATAAAGACGCAGCTCGTGAGCTTTTCGAGGGTTTAGAATTACTCTTATATGAAAACCTTTCATCTAGGTATGGATTATTGTTATTATTATTTTGTATGGATTTTATAATTATTGTTCTCTTTCTCTCTGTTTTGGTATATTTTTTAGTGCCAATGGCTCTTCATCCCTTGACGTTCATTTTTGCTCTTGTTTTCTCATGAAGTCGTCTAGGCTTAAGGCAGGAATCTACCCTTGGCTCCACCAGCCAAGTTTTCAGGAGGTCATCGCAGTCGAGGCTTCTATGTTTTGTCATTACAGCCATAGCAAAGCTAGCCACATATCATCGCGAGCTACTACCTAGGGCACGTGTTTCCTTGGGCAAGGTTTGGTCATTAGTTTTACCATATTTGTTAAAAATTTTATTTAAATTTAATAGTATATTCCAGAAATCCTTTGACAAGCCCGTGTTAATTAAATTGTTGTGCATTTGTCAGGTAGCTCGCTCTCGAATCTCAGACGTGAGAGTTTGGAGGCGCGCTCGTGATTATTTGGGTCTGATGAACGAACCTGCAATCTCCTTGTCTGTTTTGGGGCCTTCGCGACCTTCCCCCGGACAAGGGCAGAATCCCGGCACTGTCAAGTGGAGTGATGGTGCGACGAAGATGATTGCTCATATCCCATTTTACATTCTCGGCGAACAAGAAGGTATCGACCCTTTTCTTTGAACTCCTCGCTACCTTAACAAGTACCAAGCCATGAAATATAAGCAACCATTATTTTTAATCAACGTCTCTACACTTCCGCAGGTCCACCTTCCCATGATTTTTCGTTTTCGGATGTTCTTCCGAGAAGATAAAAGGAGCTCGTCTTGCGTAGCGAGCGTCTAGAGTTTTGGGAATTCGGCGAAGTCTCCTATTTCAAATCGAGCCATTCTTTTCTTCGGCGCAAGGATTCTTTGTTTGTACTGCATATTCTTTATTTAGGACCATAGGAATAAACAGCTCCGAAATTGTTTACTCAGTGGTATAAGTTGAGGCACAATATTTGCGTAAAATAGAATATTCTTTTGAACTCGGTTGCTTTTATATTATGCCTGATGATAAAAAATAAAGAATCAAAGGGTTTTCAAAGAATTTTCCCTTTTATTTTAGTCCTCTTTCACTTGCATTTTTCCATTGATATTAAAGATGAAAGTGTAAACTAGTAAACCGCCCAAATCGTACTAGACCGTACATTAGAACATTCGAGTTTTAAAACCTGTCTATTTATCATAAACTAGTAAACCGCCCAAATCGTACTAGACCGTACATTAGAACATTCGAGTTTTGAAACCTGTCTATTTATCAGATTGGTTTCAATCCAAACAGTTGAATTTTTAACGCGGCTTGGTACGATTCATAATTTATTTACGAAATATATTTATGGAAAGTTTATCTTGTGAATCGATAATTGGGTGATTTGTAGGTTTGTAGGACGAATGGTAAAAATAATAAATACCTTGACATGTTGCATGTATATGTATCCACATTGATTGGTGGTTGGCTGTGAATAGTTAGCTTGTCTTTGGTTCGAACATTGGAGATGAAAATTTTTAAATTAAAATTGATTGATTTTTTAAAAATTAATTATAAATTTTTTGACTTTTTAATAAAAAAAAAAGATAAAAAGTGATATGAAAAAGTATAATTGAGTTAAAGTTAAACTTAAATACCAAATAGAAGCATTAAAGTTGAGATGTCTAAGAGGAGTTGGAAAAGTTTTATGCTAATTTATACTGCCATGCCACAAACGAAACAAAACGGCATGTCGTCGTCTCTACTTTCTTAACACCCCATTGAAACTGCATGTCTTCCTCACTAATCACTATTTTCTTGCCTCCCCAAACGAAACGGCATGTCGTCACTATTTTCTTACCACGCCCCCAACACTAAACGGCATGTCGTCCCCAAAGTCTTCTGGCGACCCCAAATGAAACGGCGTGTCGTCCATTGAATTCACTGCACCATAATTCTCCCTCCACCTCATTTAACCTTAATGTCGTATTTTTCATATCCGACTTGTAGTTTTCCGTCGCCCTTTCCCTTCGTTCTTCTTTTGCGGATTTTGCGCTCCTTCATTGGTGACCTGAATAACATTTGATTTCTTAAATTTTTTTTTGTCATCTAATCTTTGTAACAACTCAGCCTCGCTAAACGCATAATAATACCCCAAAAATTAGCAAATTACTAATACCAAATCAACGAAATAACATCTTCACATGCATTAAACACTCTGCTTCTATACTTGTTACGAAATTAGCAACGAAAATAAGCAACAAGAAAATCAAAAAACAAGAATATCAAGATTTACATGGAAAATCCTAAACGGGAAAAAACCACAAACAGAGTAGAAAAAAATTCACTAAATCAAATATCAGCACATAATAGTTATAGCAAAAGAGCATGATCATGAAACCCTAAAATTACATCATATATACCAAAAACCCTAAACCGAAACTGGATAGGGTCCGTACCACAAAGTCCCCCAAAATCTCATATTTAAAGTTTCACTACAAATGTTGCACCGCGGGTTTTTCGAGCAGGGCTTAAGAGAATTCGGGTCATCAAACTCTAACATATATATATATATATATTCGAGTTGTTTCCACGATTTTCTCAGCTGATTTTGTTCTTATGTAGACCATTGTGCTTTACTACTGAGTGATAAATCAAGCGAGCAAATGATAGAAGGCATGAAAATAATTAAAATGATAACTTAGAGACTCTACATGACTGTTGCTTTTATGAAAAATCCTAAATCGTACTTTCAAACCGCACCAAATCAATGGATTCGATTTTGTTGGTTTGGAATTTTCCAAGCCATAAAATAACTGTCCGAACAAAAAAAAAATGATTCGAATCGAACCGCTTTCACCCCTAAATTTAAAAACGACAAGATTATCATTATCACAATCAACAACAAAAGCAACATGCCCAAAGCAACTACATGATATGTTAGCTTTCTCTCTCACACACACAAATATCTCAAGAGAGAAGCTTAGAGAAATTGTAAGTTTATGATAGAGTTTTTATTTATTTATTTTGCTTATATATATATATATTTGGTTTTTTGTTTTTGAGGATAAAGTTATAACAAAGTTTTAGAGTTTAATACATTGTGTATAACAATGTTTGGGGAGGCAATAACATCTCCCAACTTTAACTATATTTAACTACAAGTACAACAACGGCAGATGACTCTCTCTCCTCATGCTATTTTGCTCAATTCCCTCTCTCTCTACTTTTCATGTATCTGCAATAGCCATCAACGTTTACAATTATACCCTTTTCAACAAAGATCAAATGCATCATAATTTATTCAAGAAAAAAAAAACACACACACACACACTTTATCAGCGGTCAAAATTGTCACAAAACGATATAAGATCTAGTTACTTTCTATTTGATCATGTGATGGCTCTAATATCTTGTCACACGTGAGATAATCTGTCATTATGATATACATAAAAATCATATGCATAACATGAATATTCAAGGAAGTTTATTTATTTATTTTTCAATTAAGTCAATAATATTCAAAGGTGTAAATATAGAGGAAAGTTATCAATCAGTTCAAACATTACATGGTGACATGCACACCCAAAGAACCTTAAAGATTAATGTACAACAGACTACGTGAATTTCGCAATACATATGTTATATATTATTATACAACTGAATTTTTGTTTTTGCTTGAATTATACAAATGACATTCAAAACATTTCTTATATATATTTGGCACTCAAATGCTATCATTTAAAGTTGTTCCAACACCCAACACCCAACACCCCCCCACCCCCCCCCCCCCCCCCCCCCCCCCCCAAAAAAAAAATAAAGTTTTAAACATTAGAACATCTAAAACGAAAAATCTTGATTTGAAAAAGGAAAATTACCTGAAAACACCTTTCATTTTTAGTAAATACCACTTTTATCCTTTTTATTGTACAAACATTCGAATCTTCTCCTATATTTTTAAATATCAGTCATAAAATACTTATTTAGGGATTAAATTTTAAAAGTATCGAGATTAATACCCTTCCAATCATATTAAACACCACTTGTCTAAAAATGTTGAATAGAAAAGATCAAAATGATCAAATTTCTCAAATTTCTTGGAAAAAAATAAAGAACAATAAGACTAGTACTCAACTACGATGCCAGTATATGCCCACTGAGAGCTCAAGCCCCAACTCTGTAGTTAAAATATATATATATATATATATATATATATATATATATATAACTAGATACAAATATATCGTTTTTTATCAATACAAACAAAGCCACACTTGAAAATAATAATTTTTTCTTGTAGCCCCCATTAACAAAAGTCTGATAGATAATAAACTTATACGCCCATTACTATATAACTAATTGTTGTTACTGTTTTTGTCATTAGTCTACACACTGATGCAAAAAAATCAATACTCGGATATATTCATTTAACAAACAAATCATGCTTGCAGCCATGTTAATACAAAATTAACTAGCAGTACTCCAGCTAAACTATATTATTAAGTGCTTTAATCTCATAGCCCAATTAAACATATCAATTTCTCCAAAAGCCTAATAGACAATAAATCTATATTACCCATTACTATGGACTAGTCCTCGTTGATAAGAATTCCTGTCTTCTGCTAAAATTGATGCAAAATCTAATACTCGGATATATTCAAATTAACAAACAAATCATACAAGCAGCCATATTAATACAAAAATTAACTAGTACTCCAACTATACTATATTAATTAAGTGCTTTAATCTTATATCCTCATTAAGCATATCAATTTCTTCAAAAACCCCCGCTAATATTGATGCATAAACTAAGAGTGAGTTTCATTCATCTATCCAAACTCAAATTTTTCAATTCAATTTTTGTCTTTTTTTGAAATTTTTTTTTTGTTTTTTTCTGAAAAAGTCAACAAAAATTTCTATTGAAACTTAAAAATCTTAACTCAAACTCAAACACCAAACACCCCATACTCCGATAAATTCAATTAACCAACAAATCATTCGTATGCATGTAAATGCAAAAAATAACTAGTAATTAAACCTAAAAAAATAGTAAAAATATTGAGATGGTGAGACTAACCATATATTGCTGAATTCAATCCATAGCAACCTTAATTTTGGAGACAGCATCAGTGATAATCCGGTACATGAGATCAATCGAATCAGGAGTGATGCGCTGTCCGGCGGCGGTGACATCGTCAACAATGTGCAACGCCAGAGTCAGAAGGCTCCCAGATGCAATTCCTCCGCGCATCTTTGAGACATCAGGGAGAATCACAAACCCGCACGGCAGGATCCGCACGAAGTCGGAGTTCTCGCCGCTCAGGACGCTCGACACCGTCGTGATGTCCAGAGGCGCAAAGACCACGTACGAGGCTGCTGAGTCTGTGTAGCACCGCTGAAGGTACATCGCTTCTATGTTGTCTGGTGTCGACTGAGAAATTTCATTCAAACTTAGCACAATATCAATATTTCACAAATATTAATTTTAGAGTTCATATAGTAACCGTCTATAGAAATGAAATCTATATATAAATCTATTTCTGTACTATATTAAAATTAATATTAATTTTGTACCCTTGCTTAATGAATTTATCGCATTGTGCAATTTTCCTCCTAAAATATCAATTTTGGCAATTTGACATATATATTTGACAATTTGCTAATTTGGCAATTTTCCTCCTAAACATAGCACAATATTTTTGTCATATACTTTTACGGTTAATATAGTAACAATTTATAGGAAAGAAATCTATATCTATCTGTCTATACAATATGTAAAAAAGATATTGGAACTCTCTTTTTTTTTTCTTAAAGGCATTTTTGCGCCCTTACTTTCTAAATTTATTGTATATAGTTGTAATTTTCCTCATAAAATTTCAGTTTTGATAATTTGCATCTTGAATTATAAAGAATTTATCGATATATAAAACATTCCCTTTTCGTCTTTTCTTTCAATATCTTTCCTCTCACTTATTGGTTTTTTTTTTTCCCTTTTCTTTTCACTTTTAAATGAGTGTTCTGAGACAAACAAAGAAGGCTTAAAAATCCATTTTATCAATTAAAAGTACCACATTATACTGTTAATAATTTAGTAGCATGCTGAAACTTGTATAATACATAATAAATTTACAATAAATATATAATTAGGTGTAAGGAAAACTTACATTCACTTGAAAGATAGAAAGATGATTTCCAGGGTACTGGCTAGTAGTGATGCGTGCAATTTCTTGGCTGTAATGGCCTTGGGAGAGAATATCCCACTATAAAAAAACAATAATAATAAATATATAAGTACATATATTGTAATGAACATATATAAACATTAGAACATGTCCTCTTTGCACTTAATTTGGCACTAATCCGTACTTATATGGTTAATTACATGCACGTGGAAACCTAATTAAATGTTTTTAATTAAGCTGATAATGACGACAAGGATTTATTATTTGTTATGGGTACGCATAACATTTAATTGGTATATATTTGGTTAAAAAGAAAAATTAAAATTACATGCCTTTTTTACGGTCCTCACGGTGGGAGGTCCCAACACTGTAATATAGGGTATTTTCGATGTAAAATTAAATGATTAAGGTGCATCAGTAATACAAAAAAAAATATATATATATATATATATACACATATATATATATATATATGTAACATATGTTGTTCATGTTATGTTAAATGTTGAAGACATCTATATTACGCCAAAGAAACCTCCTACCAGAAGTAAGAATATATCGTAATAAGTACAAAAAGTGTTGATAATTTCGGAGTACTAGAGAACTACAAAGTACAATGAAATCCAGAAGTCTGCATTTCTTTTAACACAAAATTTGGAAGGAAGAATGTCACTGATGCAGATTTGTTTGGGACAAAGATAAGAGAATGAGGCCGGAGCATATAAAAGGAAGGGATCGACCAACTTACGGTTGATTGCTTATTATGCTTATAATTAGTAAAAAAAGAAAAGTAAAAGCTATTTATGACATGCCAATTAGTGTTTAGATCCAAAATTTTTAAATAGTTTAATGAGACAATACCAATATTTACATTTCCTAATGGGCAATAAAAACGTTAGAAAGAAGCGTTTATTTTTTTATTTTTTTTATAATGAAGCTTTTAGTCGGAAGAAAAATCTTATGTAAAGACTTGGCATAAATTTGAAAGTTTAAATGCATTTTAGAAAGACAAAAACTCTTCTAAAATATCATCCAACACTCTTAAAAACAATTTGTCAAACAGGTTTGTCCATATTAATGCAGTACTCTAAAGTCTTGAGGGGAAATATACAATCTAATCCTTCTTCTAAAATAGTCTAAACAAATTTAAAAAGATTTTTCTTAAGAAGTAGTATATCATGGTTTTGATTGAAAATGTTTGATGAGGGATCCAAACACTCAAAAAAACAACTTCAGCTTCTAGCAAGTAATGCGAAAACTCAATCTAGGGTTTTTATGGGAATAAATTAAAAAAAATGCGGTCTAATCCTTCTTCTAAAACTGTGTGCGTTTGAAAAATAGAATCCTAGTCTCATATAAATATGTGTGTGTATATACATATATATATATATATATATACCTCGGATCGGGAATTCTCACTACTAAGGAAATCAAACACTTGCTTTGGTGTTGCAGGGAGCAGAACAGAAGAAGCAAAGACAACAGTTGTTGCGGTAGGCATTCCGGGATCATCCTTGTTGTTTTGGTCATCATCAACGTCGAATCTCCGATCGCTTCGGATACAGGAAGTTCCTTCCATTCGTTTGTTGCGTAGGCATTTATTTCACTTACGAAGCTTCCCATCATCCTCTCCGACAGGTTCAAGATGCTTCTGATTCCAGGTTCTGGTATGATTAACACTGGAAAATATACATGATAAGAAAACTTATCAGTTTTTAGTATTTAGAAGAAAACCAATTTGTATGTACATCCATATATGTTGGTTAGAATTTAGTTAACCAAATTATAGTTCAACTAGAATCCATTTCATGTGACTTTCTTTGAAAGCATATCAAGGACGCTGTAGTAGTGATTGGATAGATTGTAAAAGAACTTTTGTTTTTAACAAGTTTTCAAAATAAATAAATAAATAAGAGTCAGTTCTGCTACTTTGTTTAAGAAAAGGTTCGAATGAAGATAAGGAAGAGAATTTTTGATAGGTTTCGGAGGGGGAAAAAAAAAACTATTGACAGGATACAATGACCTCTCCTTAAATAAGGAGGAGACGTTTTGATAGGATTCTGGGGAAAAACAAGAAGAAAAAACGGCCTATTGACAAGATATAATAATTAACCATAAAGATTTTCATTAAGATTCATTAAATTAATATCTTTTCTTAATTTGAAAATATTTTTTTTAATAAAAGAAAGTTGGGGAAGTGGGGGAACATCGTTATGTGAACATTCATTGAGGGTGGCATAATTCCAGACATTTCATAAATCGAGTACTAGATTTGTGAGAAACAAGCTTTTATGATTAAGACCCTCTGAGAGGGTCACCCAGCACTAAACCTTTAATGACTATAGACTCACTACTGAATTAATTACTGTTTGATCACATCGTTCGGTGATTATAATGTGAGATAACTTTGATCTCAACAAATTACAAAAACTAATTAAGATATTAAAAAGTATAATAATTCTTCTAGGTTTCTACTACGTAGTACATGAAAATAAAACCAAAATAAAGGAAGATCTTTTTACCTCCACCAACAATAGGATGGCAAGGAGCCATTAGGGCACAATGTTGAGCTAAAATGGAGAACCAACGCTTGCAGAAATGCAAAACCAGAATTGACAATTGGCTTGAAAATCTCGTGAACAATCCATCATCCACTTGCACATGCTCAACCCATATAACCTACTTACCATTAAATTCAAATCAAAATATTTCCTTAACGAAAGAATCAACTCTAGTTGTATGACGATACACATGATACACACAAATATATTAATATATATAATGCATATTCAATTGTTATTCTAATATTTATCGATCGGAGATATTATTATCATAGTCATGTAATATGAAATATAATTAGAACAGTAACCACCAATTAGTATAAGAAAAACAGAACCAATGAAACTTCATATATATTATATATATGAGTGGTTGTTCCATCATTCACTTGTAGATGTTCAATCCATATATCCTAATTACCATTATATTCAAATCAAGTACTTCCTTAGTTAAAGAATTAACTCTAGTGACAATACACATGACACATACAAATATCCATAGACATTATATATAATATATCCAATGGTTACTCCAATTTTATATCTATAGGTGGATATCACCATGTAATGGATCATAATTTAAACAGTAACCACCAATGAATATGAGAAAAACATAACCATTGAAAACTCTTATACATATGCATGATAGAGTTGCATCATCCACTTGCACATGCTCAATCCACACAGCCTAATTAGCATAGAATTCAAATCAAATCAAATATACAAATTTATATACTGGTATAAACCCAATCAGATAGTTGTAATAAACTAGATAACGTTCAGAACAATTAACAAGAAAGGTATTTATCTATATAATTTATACAGTAACTATCGATGATAACATAGAAACGTAATCATTCAAACCCATCTATAGATATATGAAGGACATAGATATAGTAGGGGGGATCACCTTAGAGCCCCCATCGGGCATTTCTATGATCAAACAGCCTGATGGTCGTTTTTCAATTCTCTTAGCCGATGGAAATTGGAACAAAGTTTCCAAGGACACGTCCACAACTCCCCACATTCTTTGGCAGAATCGTTTGCAGTACCTTGCAAAATAGATTTCCCGAGTTGGAATTTGTGGAGTAGGGCCATAAAATTCTGCACCATCTGGGAAAAAAAATAATAATAAAACAAGGGTGAATGGTCAATTCAAAAGCACGTTTCCCTTAATTAAAATAAATAAATAATAATAAACAACATTATATGAAAATAAACTTTTAGTTATAAGAAGATGATATAACTAAATATCATACTTAAAATCGCACCAATTTTACATAACTAAATATCATTTTCATACAAGCTTGTGGCTGATATATAGTATGACTAGACTTTTCTAACCACAAGGTTTCGGAAACATTTTGGTGTGACAAAAACATTTTCCTATGATTAAAAGTAGAATTATTCTCATCTATACCTCTGAATTTAGGGTCACTCTTACTTTGTCCCAACCCTGAACCTTGAACCCAACTTTATCCCTTCTATCATAATTTTATTTAAAAACAGATGGAAAAAGAGTGAGTTAAGTACAATCATGTGGTCTTATTTCTGTTTGTTTTTACTAAGATTAATTCCCTGTTTTTCCATTTGTTTTAATTGAAACTCTAATAAAAGTGATAAAGAGGGGTTAAATTCAAAGTTTAGGGAGATAAAATGGGAGTTATTAAAAGTTAATACTATAAAATAAGAGTGACTCTGAAATTCAACGGATATAGATAAAATAATCCTTAAAATATTAATCACACAAAAATATGTGAATAAATATATATTAGTTATTACCTAGCTAGTACTTTTTTCTTTTGGGTAGGCAAGCTTATTTATTGAAAAGAGTTTTGATAATTTAAGAGAACGTTTATGGCAGGATGAGCCGTCTATCATTTCGATATGTGTCAAGTGAAAGTACAATGATGTAAGTAGCTAAGGCATTCTAATAGACCGGTAGACTTTATATACAGTATGAGTAATATTAGAGTGTGCATAGTAAATGCAGGTAACCTAGCTAGTAACCTAACTAGCTAGTAAACTCTTCAAAAAAGTAAAGAAAAGAAGAAGAAGGGGGAAAAAAAAAAATCTAGCTACTACTAACCTACTTTGGATGAACCTAAGAATGCTTCAA
>CM046374.1:24911507-24936957 GCA_025413025.1 Ficus hispida | reverse complement strand
AATTTGAATTGACTTTTTGAAAATTTGAATCATAAAATTCGATTCAATTGAAATTTTTGCAATTCAACTTCATAACTCTTAAATTTATATCTCGTCAGAACTCTTAAATCTATATCTTATCACTCTAACTTTTATTTTCAAAAAATTCAAACTTAAAAATCTAAAACTTTGTTATTTGAAGTCCAAATGAAATGTTTTTTTTTTAAATTCATATAGAATGATAAAAACGAATAAAATCTATATTACAAAATCAATTTCAAATGTTAATACTACTTTTTATATCACAGTTCTATCAATTCAAACTTTAATCAAATACACATTTTAATTCTAATTTATAAAATTCCAACTCTAATTAGTGTTTCAAACAGGTCCTAAACTTAATTGAAACTATATCATTTCTCTAGATACTATAATTGTCGTTCCTAGATTAGGTAATGTTGCTTAGTTTTTTCATGATTTTCAGATATATGTATCGGATCATGCATGGGTTTTGGTCACGGTTAGAGGAATATGGCTTTCGCACAATACAATCATGATTATTATTATTATAAGTAGAGTTTAGGAAATTAAATATTAAAAATGAAATGGCATATGGGCAGTCATGCACGTGTTCTCAATCCATAGCTTTGCACATGCTTCCACATGTCTCAGTTTTGGAATTTACGCACAAAAATAATTGAAGTTATTATTCTCCGATTCTAATCTCAGTCTGATACACGAGTGTCATTTTTTTTTCCTTCTGTTTTTATTAATTTGAAAGATTTAATTAGTATAAAAAATATATAATACCTCAATAACCTATAAGTTGGCATAAACAAATTAAGAATAAAATTGGTGTCATTTTCTCTACTCTTGACTATAGTTCAAAACTTGTTTCAGAGAGTTCCCACAAAATATTTTAAACTTCATTCTAACATTATTATTGCTCACCATAAAGTTTTAAAATAATAATTTGATCTGTTAATTTTTTTAAAAAATGTAATTCCAAACACTAATTAATTAAAAATCATAACTTTTGCTTTCTCTTCTGTTTTTTTTTTTTTTTTTTTTGACTAAAAACAAAAGCTTAAACTTTACCAAATAGGATCAGGTAAAATTTAGTTCCTTTAGTTGCAGTAGGATAGAAAATTTTGGTTCACAAAGTAACTTCTTTACAAAAATGTCCACATATATATATATATATATATATATATCTACTTATATCGGAACATGTAAGTATGCGTGTAATTCACACACGTAGCACAATTATATAACACTAAATTAAAGCACATGACATATTAGAAATTGTCTGTTAAACATGGTAGTATGACAAGACATATATATAAAATTAGGAATACGTACATATTTTCAGAATCCATATGGTTCTACCTGGCCATGGTCCCATGTACACAGGGCATATATATAACTTGATGAAACAGTCCTTTCCATCATATATATATATATATACATACATGTATATATGTGTGTATTTATATATCAATGATTGACCATTAAACGCCTGAATCAGTCGACCCCAGTTTATGAAGAAGATTTACAAATCTCAGGATATAATAATTGTGAGCAATGCACATAGATGATTTCCGAAGATGGAAAAACAAAATGTGTTCTAATAATTTATAGATATATTACACAACTTCTGGCCATGGCGGAATTTATCTGTCTCCTTTCGAATCTATTTGATTTTACTATTCAATTCTCACTACAAGAAAAGTGAGAATCAACGACAACAATTTTAGTGACGACTAAAACTTCGTCGTTGAAAGTGACATTCAACGACAAGTTGTCGTTGAAACTGTGCTATTAACGACAGGATGCAATATAAGCATCAACGACAATTATATTGTCGTTAAAAAGCTTTTATTGCGACACTTTTCTTCACATTGTCGCTAAAAATTTGAGATTTTTAGCGCCAACGAGCTTTGGCACCCTCATATTGGCGGGTAAACTTTTAACGATAACTTATATAAATTAGTGACAATAATATGTCGTCGTTGAATGTATTCAAAATTAGTAATTTTTAATGATGACTAACTTTATAATTAATTAAACACTTTTTGTCGTAAATTATGAATTTTTAATGACGACACAATTGTCGTCGTTAAAGTTGTCAATAAAAGTTTGTCCAATCACATTTAACGATAAAGTCGTTGTCATTGAAAATCTAATGTATTAGTGATTTTTAACTATAATCAATTTTGTCATTAATTTTCAGTATTTGTCATAAATTATCAACTTTTAGTGACGATACATTAGTCGCCGTTAAAAATTGTCAGTAAAAGAGTTGTCTAATTACATTTAACGACAAAGGTTGTTGTCATCATTAAAAGTCTAAATTTTATAAAAGAGTATAATTTTTGTCATTTAAAGCATAAGTGAAAAAAAGATCCCAATCTTCGAGTAGATTTGGATAATTTCTGTTTCGTTTTTGGGCTCGGAATTTCTTGAGTGTTGAAGACAATGAGGGTAAAATGATACTAAAATTTATCATTTTAATCGTTTTTTTTGTTTTTTTTTTTGTAGAGAAGTGAATGCATGTGACAATTGAATCTGAAGAAAAATTGTAATACGTAATTGGGGGAGTACGATTGGGAGACAAAGCAAATCAGGTTAAGGATTAGGTAGTGATAATAATTGCACGTATTTTATCCCATAAAAAAAAAAATATATATATATATATATATATATGTTAATGCTTTATAAGCCTACTGTTATCAGAACTAAGTTAATTGATTCTCTTTCGCTTATATATACATCAACTAGTCGGCTTTAAGCAAACTTCGCATTTTGTGTGGAGACCCCAAGTTACCAAGAGTTCCCTCTTGGTCACCGGTGGTCTCCTTTGTCTACTCGATCGGAGGGGTCCAGACCACCACCAATGGGGAGTACGTACGGAGTCAAATGAGAAGATCTTATATGTCACTAAACTATTGTAAGAAATCTAAAACTTGGAGATTTCACTTTAATTTATAAGGACAAATTATAGAGGTCCTTTGAGGAAAAAAAAAAAAAATATATATATATATATATATATATAAAAGGTTGGAAAAGGGCACTTTAATTAGAACTAAATATTCCAGTTGCTTACTATGCAGATAATCAATAATTAACTAGATTAATTTATCAAAATAATTAACTAGATTATGACATACTTAAATATTCAATAATCTAAATACAATAAAAAAAAATTGGAAAGAAAATATCAAAAATAAAAAATAAAAAGGAGAACAGATAAATATAATGTTTTATTCTCCTAAAATACTTGTATAAATTTAGGAAAATTAATTGATAGCCGACTGAATACCTAACTATTATTATCTACTTAATTGAACAAATGTTTCAGATATGTATTTGGTACCGACAAAATTAGTGGTAAAGAATATCATAGAGACACTACCAATTCAATTGTAAACATGATGTGGCCAATTACTTTATGATCAATATTCTTGACCAACTTTATAAGTTATTTGCACTTAGTAATATATGAATATATATATATATATATATATATACACACACATATATATGGCCGAGGCATGAAATTCCCTTTCTTTCTTTCTTCTTTTTATTTTAATTAATAATGAAGAGAAGGGACAACTGGTATTAGAGTAAAATTAAAAACATGTTTAGCAGAGTTTTCTAGAAGTTGATTTTAGCTTTCTACGTTCAAAAACAGCATCTAGAAGTATTTAGTTGAGATATGTTAGAAGATAGAGCCTTCTTCTCCAGAAGTGTTTACTGTCAAAGTAAAAAAATATGACTTTTAGTAAAAGCTTTTCTGAGTATACTTATATTAAAGTTTCAGTTAGATATTACAAGCTTCATTTTTATATTTTTATTACTTATTAAAAAACTTTAAAGATCTTTTGACCTAATAATAAATTTTTTGATTCTAAACACTTACTGAGAAATCACAACTTTTGTTTCTTTTCTTCTATTGGCTTAAAGAAAAAGCAAAAACTTTGTTAAACTAGACTTAAGCATCCCAATTAAATTGACATCCAAAATCTTAACCCATTCTATACTAAGCCCTTAGCTCAATTTATTAAAATAAAAGAAAGATTACAAAAGTTTAAAGAAAAAATAACTAAGATCTTACAACAGAAGGTTGAAGGTTAAGTTGAAAACTGCAACTTTAAAAATTAGTTCTTATAATAAACCTCATTAAAAATCTTATTAGGGCAGAGCTATCTTAAATACTCAGGTTCTATTTTTGATATAATAATTCTTTATACTTTACTAAAACAAAACACTTTAAAATTGTTCAACCAAAATTTTTTTTTTAATTGTTACAATATTTACGCATTTTCCTAAATACCTTAAGTTTTGTCTTTTAACTATATTGAAATTTAAACCCTTACTATGTTAATTTTTATTTTTTGGGACTCTAAATTTTGAATAGTATGGAATTAATTAACTTGATTACAAGTTTATTTGGAGAAAGAAGAAAAATGATACATATAGATAAGCGAAAGTAAAAGAAAGAGCTAAAAAAATGTACTCGATGTAAAAATTTTGTTTTTCATTTTATTCATGTCCCTGAGTAAAAATTCTACTCTATCATTGCACTTTTAATTGGATTGGAAGAATCTGCCGTACTCTTTTTCTTTTTAGTCTATTTCCTTGCTGAATTTTGGCTAAATGATTTTACCGAGGTGTATTTGGAGTTGCTATCATGTCAATTATCTATTTTTGCCCTTGGGATCAAATGCCTGACCCTTTCAATAAGCTTTCTTGTAATTTTCATCTCGGCGTACGTGACTGTTTTCTTTTCGGTGCCTTGCATGCGTTTTATTTTTCTTTTACTCCTCAGCTAGTTTTTGTTAATTTGATGAGTAGGTTTCAAACTATAAGGTTTAAAGAACAATATTAAAAAATATCGGTGATATTAAGTAGCACACACTAATATAAAAAATAGATCTCATGATATAAAATCTATATATGAAATTCATCTTTTATTAATAATGATGTTTAGCGTAGATACATGTATGCTTTTGAATTTCAAGCATGACAGATGGTTCCAATCCCATCGAAAGAGTCAACACCATAATCGATCTATATAGAAGATCTGTCCATATAAAGTATTGCATAATAATATTTGGTTTCTAAATTAATATCCTTTTTTTTTGGTTCAAAATTTGTCTATGCTCGGCTAACCTGATCCTGCCCAATAAGTGCATGCAATGTGGTGCAAATCCAAGGCTTCACTTGTCAATGTAAATGGACAATTATTATTATTCAAGAAGATTTAATGGCCCAAAACTGACTTTGTTGCTTCTTCTCTCTCTTCATTTTTCTGACAAGTTGCCGAGGAACACATGATTTAACTATATATATAGTTTGATATATGCATGTATCTTACCAATTATTGTATCTTAGAATCTATATATGACATCATGTCTTACGACATGTGTGTTAGAACTTAGATATATATATATATATATATATTTACGCACACATATATAACACCCTTTTTTAATTAATTAATAATTCTGTTAGCCGCCAGAGTACTTGTATCTATATATATATGTGTGTGTGTGCGCATGTATGTATGTATCAAGAGCAAGTATGGAATATATTCGAGAGAATAAAATTTGGTTAGGTTTTTTCATTCAAGACAGACATTCTTCAAAAAAAAAAAAAAAAGAACTCCAAATAGAAAAGAAAGATACTGTTATAGTAATGATTGAATGATATTTTTAATTGATGCAAAGAAAAGTATATATACATGTATGTGTGTGTGCAAAGTTATATAATTAAGAGAGAATAAGCGATTATACACATAATTGCGAATATATAATTGTCTCACAAACGCTCACTAAAATTATGAGGTTTAAATGTTTGCCATTTAAAATAACCTTGTTTTCTAGCTTGAATATAATATTTATTTACGTTAATTTGGATGCAATATATATAGTGTTTTTTTTTTTCCTAATTAGGATCTGAACTTTAGACTTCAAAATGATCTACACTCTAAAATGCAGTTATAGCCTTATAGGTGTAAATTTATTGGTGAACTATAACTACAATGACATGTATAAATTAGGAATCTATTATACTCTAAAAATTAAAAGATAATATTTTTCTTCGTGATCAGACAAACTCCTCAACAAAACTTATGGAAAGATATTTTTTAAGTAATAACAATGTTAAGCATCATAAATAATAACAAGTGGATTTTATATATGTGCCTTATATTATGAGATATACTTTCTATTAGTGTGTGGCGTTGAATACCGGCCTAACGCCTTTTAGCATCGGTTCAAAGCAACTGTTCTACTTGGTCAAACCCGCAGCCAGTGCACTACAAAATTTCTTGGTTAAATTACTACTAGCCTGCTCTTTGATCAGAAAGACTGCTTTATCTTTTCTTTGTTGCCCCTAGGAACGGCTCCAATTTCGAATATAGAAATCTGCAGTTTTCGCAGGTTAAGGATGTTCATGAGCGGCAAAGATACTTTAATTTTTCCAATTATAGATAAACTTTTTAAGGAGCCACAAGATGAGAAACATGGCCTATATTTCTGTCCTCGTACAATTATTGAAGTATATGTTATTTCGCAGCATATATTCTCCCACATGGAATAGATAAATATAATCCTTCTCTTGTTAAGCCTACATCTAATAATAGATGAGCATTTAACGACTATTATAATAATAATTGAAAATGCTAATCTTAGTCGGTATATTTAATGAGAAATACAAGCATCTGTTAGACGTTTCTTAACTTAATGTGACCTTAGCATTATTATATTAAAGTAACTAATAGTTTTAACTCATGAAATCAATTAAGTAACGTTGAAGTGATTAGAAAGGCCAACTAGTTGACTTAAAGTGCATCTAATTTAGGAGTTTAAAGTGTAATAAGAACTCTAATACATAACACTTGTATTCCAAAGTGTAAAGTTCATATTGGATGCATTGCACATTATAATTTGTAACCTCTCTCAAGCTTCTTAAGTGAGTTGATAACTCAAGTTGAAGTTATGGATACTAATGAGAGTCTTTGATGGGAAGACTAAATTTAGTGTCTTACTCTCCCTATAAATAGATCAAGGGCCCAACTCTCCATTTTTTGATATACACCACAAATAGTCGCCCATCAACTGTAGTGAGAATAGTGAGTTGAAGAATCTTGATTTTAGTATCTAAAACAAAGATTTTAATCATTTTCTCATTATGGATCAAGGTTTATTTTAGAATATCTTATTAAGTTATTTTGTTTCATGCATTCAAAATTAGTATCCTAGTAAATATATATATTTATATATTTTGTTATTGTTATTGTAATTTTTCTAACAATTGATATCAGAGAAATGTTATTAATTTTGATTTATGGGCATTTTGTTTTGTTTATAAATAATCAATGAACTCGTTGATCATGTCTCTAATGTGATGATGATTCCTTTCCTTACTACCTGTTCTTTTACATATGTATATCATGTTCACGAGCTTATAATTGTATATATATATATATATATATATGTATATGTATGTATTTTTATACACATATATTATGTTCAATTCTTCATGATAAATTGATATGCATATATGTTGATATTTTTATACGCATGTATCATGTGTATTATAATTGTTGTGTAGTTATTGAAAGCATAAGTAATATTAACGTTTGTCAATATTATTATTTCATTGATTAAATGTGAAACTCAACCACGATGATTAACCAAACGGATAATCATCATAATGCATGGTTAAATGCTTTAAATTCACAATGTGGTTTAAATTACATTATGAATAAAAGCCATAGTGACTAACCCATCGGATTGTTACCATAAAGCATGGCTTATTGGGTGCTTTAAATACATATATTTGTAATTTTGAATTATTCTTACCCAACGGTAATTAATTATCTTATGTTCTTGTAATTAGAAAGCATTCAATTAAAGAGTTTGTAATTTAAGGCAACAAGAAAGGTTAGAAGAGTAATCAAGAAATTCACTCACCTTAGGTTTATTGTTTTCATCCCAACGGAAGATTACAAATATTTATGATTAGATTAGTTTAATGTTTAACTAATCTTAATTAATGTGTATGTGTATTATAATTAAAAAAAATGCATGACATTTTGTGTTAATTGTACTTGTGTGCTTATTAAAGTTGTCATTTTGCAGCACTGAATCCTAATGCTGTTACTAGTTATTTGTCTGGTATTGATGCTTTGAGTAGAACTGATTTTAAGAAATGGTAGGAACAAATTGGCATTGTTATTGGCTGTTTAGTTTTGGTCTATGCATCAAGAGAGTCCGTTCCCCACAAAGCCTAAAATTGAAAGTTCAAATGAGGAAAGGCTTTAATTATATAAAAAGTGGGAACGCTCGAATTGCATGAGTCTGATGCTAATGAAAGCTCGATAAATCCTCCTATTCGTGGTGCAATTCCCGATTCAGATATTGCATTGAGCTACATGAAATCAGTTCAAAGAGCAGTTTTTGGGAACTTCCAGATCTTTGGCTAGCTAGTACCCTTATGATCAAAATGATGACTTTGAAGTATATGATGGCCATAGTGGTGTTCGTGAGCATATCATGGAAAATGACTGATATGGCTTCACAACTTAAGGGAATGGACATGGAAATCTCTGAAGGCTTTCTTGTTAACTTCATAATGACTTCTCTTCCTGCGCAATTTAGTCCTTTCAAGATCAATTATAATATGCAGAAAGATAAGTGGAAGTAGATGAGCATGCTGAAGGCGGCGATGTGCGTTCAAGAAGAAGAAAGACTTTAAGGCTGAGAAGCCAGATGTTGCCAACCTCACTGTCGGAGGTCCAAACAAGAAGCCTTTTAATTAGAAAAGCAAAATAATGAAGAATCTTACATGGGGCCAAAAGAAGAAAACAAGAAACGCTGTTTTTTTTGTCTCCAGAAAGGGCAATAAAAGAATAGAATGTCAGGGTTTTAACTCTTGGTTGGAGAAGAAAGGTAAAACCTGTTGTTTTGTATCCTATGAATCTTAATTAATTGATGTTTCTTCAAATACTTGGTGGAATGATACAGATGCTAGTATTCACATAACAAATTCAATGCAAGGTAATCTTTATTCTTTGAATTTGGATTACTTAAATGCTCAGTCTCTTTTATCCTTTTATGTGAATGATAAAGATATCAGAAAACGTGTTAGAGTGAATGAAAATTCATCCATGTTGTTGCGTAAGAGATTGTGTCACATCTCAAAGATAGGATGGAACGCCTTATTAAAGGAGAAATTTTAAATTCACTCGAATATATATATATATATATTTTTTAATTTTAACACCTGTGTGGATTGCATTAAAGGGAAATTTGCAAAAGCTACAAAAAAGAATACACCAAGGTCCACAGAGTTGTTGGAAATGATTCATACTGATATATGAGGAACTTATCCAACTCCAACTATTAATGGACATAAATATTTTGTTACTTTTATTGACATTTATTCTAGGTATTTTGTATTAAAATAAAAAGAAAATTCTAAATTAATATAAAAGAGAAGAAAAGACTTTGATTTTGTCGGTTAGTACGAGAAGACCGTTCCAATTAAATGATAGTCGTAAAAGTTTCCAAAAAAATAAAAATACAATATTTTTTTAATGTTGTATTTTGATAATTAAATATTATATAACATATTAATTTCAACAAAACTGACTATAAAAATAAAGAGAAAATTCTAAATTAAAGTGTATCTTATTCATGAAAAATCTGAAG
The DNA here is from genome assembly GCA_025413025.1 of Ficus hispida. Classification (NCBI taxonomy): domain Eukaryota; kingdom Viridiplantae; phylum Streptophyta; class Magnoliopsida; order Rosales; family Moraceae; genus Ficus; species Ficus hispida. The sequence continues at coordinate 24,927,256 of CM046374.1, read as the reverse complement.
TACTAGATTTTTTCAAATTGTATAAATGTGAAGTTGAAAACTAACATGATCATCGGATCAAAAGTGTGAGGTATGATAGAGAAGGTGAATATTATGGAAGATTCACTGAATCAGGTCAAAATACTGATGCTTTTGCCCTCTATTTAAGAGAGAATGGCATCATTTCCAATTACACAATGCCAAATACACTTGAGAAAAATGGTGTAGCTGAGCGACGAAGCCGTACTCTTACAGATATGATGAGAAGCATGATGAGTAATTCATCTTTGCCTGAATTTCTATGGGGTGAAGCTCTAAAGACAGATGTTCATATTCTTAATTGGATTCCTAGTAAGGCTGTACCTAAAACTCCTTATGAGTTATGGGTAGGCAACAAACCAACTTTGAATTATTTACATGTTTGGGGTTGTCTAGTTGAAGCTAAAATTAATAACCCACAACAAAAGAAATTGAGACCACAAGTTGTTATTTTGTTGGTTATCTTGAAAGGTCAAAGGGCTTTAGATTCTATTGTCCTACTCACAGTACTAGAATTGTTGAAACTAGACAAGCTGTCTTTTTGGAAGATGGTGATTTCATTGGGAGAAATAAACCAAAAGAATTCACCTCTATAGAAAATGGGGATTTTGTGCCTTCATTGGCTTCCCATGAAAATGAGGTTCTTACACCTGACATGGAAAATGGTGGAATTCAAAAGGTTGCCCATAATGGAAATGAAGAAAACCCAGATGCAGAAATATCTTTACGCAGATCTCAAAGAAAGAAAAGGCCAGATATATCAGGTGACTGTGAAGTCTATTTGAACGAGTGTGATTACGATATTGGCTTGAATGAAGATTCAATTTCTTACAATCAAGCCAAAGCTGATGAAAAGTCAACTCATTGGCTCAATGCCATGAAAGACGAGTTGCAATCAATGAAAAGTAACGAAGTTTGGGATCTTGTGGAATTGCCTGATGGAGCTAAGACTGTTGGTTGTGAATGGGTTTTCAAAACCAAACAACATTCCAAAGGGAATATCGAAAGATAAAAGGCTAAACTAGTTGCAAAAGAATACACTCAAAAGGAAGGAATAGATTACAAGGAAACATTTTCTCCTGTTTCTAAGAAAGATTCATTTAGAATAATTGTGGCGTTAGTAGCTCATTATGATCTTGAGTTATATCAAATGGACGTCAAAACTACTTTTCTAAATGGTGATTTGCATGAAGATGGCTACATGGACCAACCTGAAGTTTTTCAAGACAAAAGCAGGGAAAATCTGGTTTGTAAACTTAAAAAGTTCATCTATGGTTTAAAATAATCATCTCAACAACGGTATCTAAAGTTTCATGAAGTTCTCATTACTTTTGGTTTTAAAGAGAACTTATTGGACCAATGTATATACCTTAAAATCAGTGGGAGCAAATATGGTATTTTAGTTTTGTATGTTGGTAATATATTGCTTGCTAGCAATAACATGGGAATGATTCATCAGACAAAACAATTTCATTTTAGGAATTTTAATATGAAAGATCTTGCTGAAGCCTCTTATGTACTAGGCATTGAAATACATTGAGATCGATCTCATGGTGTTTTAGGATTATCCCAAAAGGCCTATGTTGAGAAGGTTCTAAAAAGATTCAACATGAAAAATTGCTCTAGCAGTATCGCCTCTGTTGTTAAAGATGACAAATTTAGCCAACTGAAATGTCCTAAAAATGATCTTGAAAAGAAACAAATGGAGAAAATTCCTTATGCTTCTGCGGTAGGGAGTATTATGTATGCTCAGGTTTATACCCGTCAGACATAGCATATGCAGTGTTAATGCTTGGTCGATACCAAAGCAATCCTGGCATCGATCATTGGAAAGTTGTTAAGAAGATACCGCGAAATTTACAAGGCACCAAAGAGTACATGCTGACGTATAGAAGATCGGAGGATTTGGAGATTATTGGCTACTCGGATTCAGATTATGCAAGTTGTAAAGATACTAGAAAGTCGACTTCTGGTTATCTTTTCATGCAAGCTGGAGGGCTTATAATTTCCTGGAAGAGTCACAAACAATCGCTGGTTGCTTCTTCCACAAATGGAGGCAGAATTTGTAGCATGTTAAGGAGCAACAAGTCATGCAATATGGTTAAAGAATTTCACTTTGGGACTACAAATTGTTGATTCAATTAAGAAGCCGCTAAAGGTATACTGTAATAACGATGCTGCAGTACGATTATGAAATAAATAAAGTTATTCTGATACGTTAAATTTGTGCACATTAGTAATATATAAAATCTAAAAAAACGAATTAGCTTTAATCATTATAACTATGCTAATGTAATTCAAAGCAATGATTCAATTTATTGAAGTTACTAATACTATAACCTTTGAAAAGGTCTTGTCTCGTTGAGGGATACAATGACTTCAAAGATTTGGTAATAGTGGTTTTCAATGAACGGAATCTTAAGATTTGGTAATAGTTTGAATATATATAACAATGCAGGCCAAGTGGGAGATTGTTAGATGTTTCTTAACTTAATGTGGCCTTAGCATTATTATATTAAAGTAACTCATGGAATCAATTAAGTAACCTCGAAGGCATTAGGAAGGTGAACTAGTTGACTTAAAGTGTATTTAATTTGCGAGTTTAAAGTGTAATAAGAACTCTAATACATAACACTTGAATTCCAAAGTGTCAAGTTCATGTTGGATGTATTGCACATTGAAATTTGTAACCACTCTCAAGCTTTTTAAGTGAGTTGATAACTCAATTTGAATTAAGAGGAGAAGTTATGGATGTTAATGAGAGTCTTTGATGAGAAGACTAAACTTAATTTATTACTCTCTCTATAAATAAATCAAGGTCCCAACTTATATTCTCACACCCTCCATCTTTTGATATACATCACAAATAATTGCCCATCAACTATAGTGAAAATAGTGAGTTGAAGAATCTTGATTTAGTATCTAAAACAAATATTTTTTTAATCATTTCTCACTATGGATCAAGGTATATTTTAGAATATCTTATTAAGCTATTCTGTTTCATGTATTCAAAATTAGTATCCAAGTAATTTTTTTTTTTTTTTGGTTATTGTTATTGTAATTTTTCTAATAGCATCTAGTCGTTAGTTGCAAATTGTGAATTTAATAAAAACAAAATATGTTGTTAATGATCAAATGTTAGTTAACTTAAGATTAAGCCCATTAGACTTACTCAACTAAATATTAATATTGTTTTGATTGTTTCTAAAATATTTAATTTCGATGAAATATATATGAAATTGCAGTTAAATTCAAACTCGATCTATTGCCTTCTCTATTGTGCACTCCTTGTTTAACTTGTATATTAGTTCATTTATCTTGCTTTTAATAAAAACAAATGTAGTTTAATTACAAATTTTAAAAGCACATTATTTGCTTTTAATATGAACTATCTAAAATTCTACATTCTATCATAGTAAGTTGCAAATGAAAAAATATAGTTAATACCATTAACTCGTTTCAATACAAGTTAGACAAGTCAATCTGAGTATAGCCCGTTATTAATTGTGTTAATTGTATCAATTTATTGTTGGACCCAAGCTCTTTCATAATAGATTCAAATAGCTCCACATGGGTTTCAAGTTGTGTTTTTATGTCATGATTCAAATAGCCACCCCTATCTCTGTCAAATAATATTTACCATTGTCCTATGTATGTTAAGTTGTAAATGATGACAAATATAGTTAATTGTATTAGCTCATATCGGTGCAAGTTAGGCAAGTCAATCCGAGCACAGCCTATTAGTAATCGTGTTAATCGTATGAACCAATTATTGGCCCAAACTCTTAGATTCAAATACACTAGCTTCGTGTAGGTTTCAAGTCGTGTTATCATACAGGGGTAGAGTTAGAGCGATGCAAGTGAGGGTTGTTTGTAATTTTTTGTTCTTTTAGTTTTGCCCAAAAAAATTTACAAATTGTACAATTTGCCCCCCAATGGAAAAAAAAAAAAAAAGTTATCATATAATTCCTATTTTTGTCCCCACTAAAAAATTAAAAATTCTCATATAATCCCCACTAATATTAGTTTTATATAAAAAAAAGTTTATACCTTTACTACTTTGTCCCACTAAAATTAAAAATTCTCGCATAACCACCACTAAAATTTATTTTATCTTAAAAAAAAAAACTGAAACATATTTCTACCTCCACACTTGTTGTCGTTTCATGATGGTTTTTTAATTTTCATTTTATGTTTTTATAACTACTACTTAATGAACACTCCTGAAAAATCAATTTCACACTAAATAAATTTATTTTTATGCAAGCATAATTACTACAAGAAAAGTGAGAATCAACGACAACAATTTCAGTGACGACTAAAACTTCGTCGTTGAAAGTGACATTCAACGACAAATTGTCGTTGAAACTGTACTATTAACGACAAGATGCAATATAAGCATCAACGACAACTATATTGTCGTTAAAAAGCTTTTATTGGCGACACTTTTCTTCACATTGTCGCTAAAAATTTGAGATTTTTGGCGCCAACGAGCTTTGGCACCCTCATATTGGCGGGTAAACTTTTAACGACAACTTATATAAATTAGTGACAATCATATGTCATCGTTGAATATATTCAGAATTAGTGATTTTTAATGATGACTAATTTTATAATTAATTAAACATTTTTTGTCGTAAATTATGAATTTTTAATGACGACACAATTGTCGCTGTTAAAAATTGTCGATAAAAGTTTTGTCCAATCGCATTTAACGACAAAGGTCGTTGTCATTGAAAATCTAATGTATTAGTGATTTTTAACTATAATCAATTTTGTCATTAATTAGACAAAAGATTAAAAACAAAAAAAAAAAGTAGCCTAAGAAAACTACTCTCACGTTTAATAATATAACCAAAAGCTAAATAAAATTTTAAAAATAAAGCCAATATATAGGTAACAGTAAAGTCCTAATCCTAATAGTAACAAATTAAATAATAAAGGTAAACCTAAGGAATTTAAAAATCAAAACATGAATATAAATATTAAAAAATAGATAAAGAAATTATAAATCCTAATAATAAAATTTGAATCTTGAATGCAAATCATCTTCATATAATCAGATCACTCATCAAACTATTTTAATCCAAGTAAATATTAAAAAAAACTCGGACTTTTTTATTTTGTAAAGATTTTTTCTTTTTTAAATTCAAACTCTTTAATTTTTAAAAAAGTGGAAAATGTACATAAAATAAGCACGGTATTTACTATTAAATTTATATTTATATTTATATTTTGTTATCAATTATATTATTCGGTGGATTACTCCTTTAAAAAAACAAGTTAAAAAAAAAAAAAAAAACACAACTTTGAAAAAAAATCTCCGAAAAAAAAGGTTGTGTAACTACCTACACAACTTACCACAAAAATAATTGTTTTTAGATAATTAAATACCTATTTTTTAATTTAAACGTTTGTGCTGCTATTATTTAAAAAAAAAAAAAAAAAAACATCTTGGCGCTTAAACGAGGTAAACGAAAATTTTGGATTTGGCGCTTAAATGAAAAATAAATTTTTGGCGCTCTGTTTTCCTTTTAAACTTTACATTGACTGCAAACACGTTTACAGCTCTCACATAATTTCTTGTTCCTATTCCTTATTCTTTTATCTGCTTCACACAAGAATCTCCCCCAACATGCTTATAGGTAATTTATTTCTCTTATCAAATTTGTTTGCTTTCAAGTTTCAATTTTGTGGTAATGGTTTTTGCAATTCCAAAACAGAGCCTCGTCCACAATCGTCCGCTGGATCGAAATCGAACGCCTTCGTTCACGCCCTCTGATGTTTGTGTAATAAGTTTCTTCGACATATTTGATTCAGGATGTTTGTCTTACTCCTTATGTTTATGGGGCTTATTTGGTGGGAAGAACGAAAACAATGAGAAGACTGACGATGAACTTTTAAAGGTTTATCTATTTATTCCTAATAGTTTGGTTAATCATTTTCGACAACAAATTTACTATATGCAGCAGCCTAATTCTATGATTTTGTTCTCTGTAGTTTGTATGTTCAAGCGGTTTGGCTTATGCTAACTAGAGGTTCTAATAAATAAAGATAAGATACCCATATGCATCTGACCCTGTCTAGACGATAACATAATGACGGTGTCACTACTGCATTTCGTTTTTTCCTCTGCAGTTACCTTCTGTGCCTTTGTATTCAGGCCGGAATATTGGGGTAATATGCAAAATCTGCATGAAACTGTGAAGAAAGACCAGATGGTGGTACAAGTAGAGGCGGTACGCGCGCAGAAAGAGCTTGTCGTGTATGTCGTTGTTCTTGCTTCCATTTTATTCTGATACGGATTTTCTATTTTTCAGCATGAAGTATACCCTTTTTTTTTTCGTTTTCTTTTTGTTTCCCGAGCATAGTTTTAGAGTCAGTTCTTGTTTTTAGATTGTAAAGCCAACAACAACAACAACTAACCTCGCTGATAATAAGCAATTTTATTGTTAGTTTTCAACTCTCAGGACATGAAGGAGAGGACGAACAATCTTGCCCAGAGTATAGGAATGCCGAAAGGTCTAAACGAGGGACACATGAGTTTCTGATAGCTCAAAAGGGCATAAATTTTGTTATTTGCCTATGTTTGTCTATGTGTGTTTACATTGTCTTTTTGTAACATGATTTTTCTACATATTTATTTGAGGATGCAAGTCGTACTTCTGATGTACATGATTTTTCTACATATTTCTTTGAGGATGCAGAAAGAGCTTGTCGTGTATGTCGTTGCAGCTAAAGGAGGAACCAAATTGAGAAAGAAGCTTCCCCGAAATGGTAAAAAGAGGAGCAAGACTGAATGTGTTTTCGTTTTTTTTTCTTTGTTCCTTAACTCTCTCTTTCTTGTGCAGGGTTTTATTACCAACAATGAGAGGGCCTTAGAGGAACTATTTGGGGATGAGGAGGTACACGCAAAGGTGTTGCATGTCTGAATGTGATGGCAGCTCGCATTGCTACTGTTTTTGCTTCTATGAGGGTACATAAAATAGTAGTTTACAACAGATTTTGATTGATGATCAAGTGGCAATTTTCTGAAGTATGTTATGTTTTAACTTTTAATGATGCAGGAATTTCCATATGTTTTAACTTTTTTCTATATTTTTAGTTTTGAAAGTTGATTCTGTTGTTTTGTTTCAAGAATAGAGCATTCAAAACTCTCCATGTCTCTCAGCAGCTGGAGGGAAGCGAGTGGATTGAGGGTTGTCAACAGAGGAGGATAATGTCCGAGTGAGAGATCGGAGAAAGGAAAAGTAAGCCGAGGATTTCTTCAGCCTCCCTCTCTCTTTTTCTCTCTCTGGTCTCTGTCTATAGATTTTGTTACTTTTGTTAACTAATAAGATCTTCTTTGCAAAATTATTAGTGATTCCTTTTTCTTTGAAGTAATGTTAGTGATAATAATCTAACAAGAAATGTTACACTACTCTTACAGATTTTCTCAAATTCCTATGGATGATGATTGGATTGAAATTGATGGCCATCTGATTCAGAAATTTCCCACGATATTACAACTTGGACGAAATTGGAAAAGGAAAAAATTAGACCAAATGAACCTATGTACAAGTTGGTGATGATTAAATTTCAGATATTTTAGATATTTTTGTGAAATACTTTACACATAGAGCATATATGAAATTTGTGCATTAGTTTGGTTCCCTATAATATTATTGATTACCTATAATATTACTGATAATAGTTACATCAAATAATGTAATTTGTTCTATTTAAGTTTATTTATTTTTTATTATTTTCAATGAAAAGTCATTACACAATTATCAATCAAATATTTTGTCACTAAAGATTTTAACAGGATTTGAATGAAATAAGTTTATGCTACTAGGATTTTGGTCACAAAAAAAACTTTCTGCGACCAAAATAAACAAAATCACCACTAATTTTTGGTTGCAAAAAATCATTTTTCCTGTAGTTATAAGACATTAAACAACAACAGTAAGTCGTCAAAAATATATTTGTCGGTTAAAAAAAAAAAGAATTTAGCGACAACAAGTAGGTTTGTCGAAATATATACATTGTCGTTAAAATTTGTACTTTCAACGACGACTATCTTGTCGTTGTATTTTTTTAGTGACAAAATACCACTGTCGTCTAAAAGTAATCAACGATACAGATTGTACTGAATCAATGACAATTACTTGTCGTAGAATAACACTTTTCAGTGACAATGTAAGAAAGTCGTCGTTGAAACAATCAACGACACATATATACAGCGACAACTGCTTTTTTGTCGTTAATAACTTTCAACGACGACTTTCCAATTTTTAACGATGACTTTTGTCGCCGCTAAAAATCGATTTTCTTGTATCTCTCACATATGTACCTATGGTTTTACCTTTTTTCTCCTCTCTACTTTCGTTGAAATTTCCTTTACTATCTTCCCTTTTTTTTTTTTTTTTTTTTTTGTCTTCTTTCTTACTTACTAAAGTTTTTTAACTACATTTTTTTCCCCTTAAAAAAGTCTTTTAACTACTAATACTTCATTTGTTAGTAAAGTCCGGAAAACAAAACGCAAATGCTAGGGTTATATTTCTCGTTTTAGTCAAAGCTCCCAAAAAGGAGATGGAACATAGAAATTAATGGAAGGAGGAAAAAGTAAACAGATAGAATGGACAAAAATAAATAAATAAATAGAGTCAGAAAATCATGGTTTTAGAGCTTGAGAATATATTGAGAAGGAATTCCATTAAAAAAAAAAAAAACTGCCAATAACTGGGTGAGGTTAATGCCAAAGGGAGAGAGAAACAATCCTGTGAAAATTAAAAATTTGTTAAAGAAAAGCAAGAGGGGTCGTAAGCAAACTTAAAAGGAAGAAGAACAATGGTTGAATCATAATTTGATCGTATATGTCGAAAAGAAATGTTCGATTGTATTTAAAAAAAAAAAGAAGAAAAACTATATAGAACTTCAAAATCGTAAAAACTAATAATAATATTATATAATATGTTTTATGATTCTTTATGTTAGTTATGTATTTGGTAGCTTTTGAAAATTACCGTAATCTATTTTTGTTTTTATTATTTATGTAACTTATAATATGGAAAAAAAAAATTTAGTGTTGAATTGTTGAATGTCTAAATAAGTCGTGGGGGTGCTAACATAATCTCTCTAATAAATTTTCTTCATGATTTTGACGTTATGGACTCATGATGATAACGCTAATAATCAGACAAGAAATGTTGTTTAAGTTCGAAGTTTTTTCCCTTTCAAAAAAAAAAAAAAAAAGATCGAAGTTTTTTTTTTTTTTATTTTTTTATTTTTTTAATGGGTTAAGTTCGGAGTCATCCAACAAATACGCTAATAAATCCACAAAAAAGAAAAAAAGAAAGAAAAAAGGAAGGTTAATAAACAAATAAATAAATATGATAGATACGCATTTATGAATGAACAAATTAATAAGGAAGAGCGGAAATATAGGGGTAACAGTTTAAGATTTGCTGTATAATTAATCTTGTCATAATAAAAATCTTGTTATATAAAGCAAGATATCTAAAGAAGACATTTTTTTACCAGCAAAAAAAAAAAAATTATAAACATACATATATCGAAAAAGCTTATTGTTTAATTTTTTTTTTAAACTTATTGTTTTAAGAGAGTAATAAAAAAGATAAAAATTTTTAAAGGTGTAAAATAATTATTGCACTATATTCATTAATTGGTTTGACTATAAAAAGGAAAAAGACTAAACATTGTCTCTTATCTTAAATTGAAGAAAGTAATATTAATTAAAAAAAAACATGTACCTTTTTTTAATGAATTAGAGGTAAATTGGAAAACTCCACGTGTCATTCCATTATTGGCTAAATTCTCACTTCCCTCTAATAATCACTTTTCCGCACTCTCACACACACACGGAGGTCTGAGAAACAAGATAAACGCGTATATTGGGGGATAAAGATATATATATATATATATATATATATATATAATTCAAATTCTCCCTCCACCCATCAAAAAATCCCCACCAATCAGAACGAAGAAAACAGCCACCTCACACGTGACGTGGAATCTCCACTGTGTTCCACCTGGCAGCCTACTCTCAGAGCCTCACTACCAAGTGCTGCCTCCAATGCAAAGCAAAAGAGTAACCTCCAAGAACTTCAATTCTCTCTCGCCATTATTGTGACGCCATCATTGCATCCCACCCTTCGTTAAAAATTTTACGTTAGGATAAAACTTACATTTTTTTTTTTAAGACTTTAGGGGAATTTTAACCAAAATAAATAGACTAATGAACAAACTCTCACTAACTTAAGAATTCAGGGTATTTTAACCCCAAAAAAAAAAAAAATTTAGGTACCAAACTCTCACGTATTTAAAATTTGGAGATCAACCGAATAATTTACTATAATCTTGATGGAAATACCTGAAATTGTAGTAAATTCAAACACGACCGGTTGTTGTTTATATTATTCACTCCTGATCAAGTTTAGCATGAATATTAGTTCACTTATCTTTTCTTTAGGGGGAAAAAAAAACAAAAAAGAAGAAAACAAACGAAGTTTACTTATAAATTTTAAAAGCATATTATCTGTATTTAATATCAACCATCTAATACAAACTTCTACATTATTATCTTAAGTTGTAAGTGACAAATATAAACTTTTTATAGGAGATTCAAATCCGCTAACTTTATATGGATTTTAAGTCATGCTGTCATGTCAAGATTCCAATTGTCACCCTTATGATAAATAGCATCCACCACTGTCCTATGTATCTTCTTGGAAAACAAAAATAAATTATACTTTTTAATTTTAATTTACGCTTTTAATATATGACTACTTATTCAACAATCCATTGTTTTCCTTCTTTTTTCCCCCTCTGCTTTTCGTTGATGTTTTCTTTACTATCTTCCTCTTCTTCTTTTTTTTTTTCGGTCTTCCTTATTTCAAAGCTTACTCATCAAAATCTTTTAACTGCTCATTCCAAAAAAAAAAAAAAAAAAAAAAAAGGTCTTTAAACTACTAACACTTCATTTGTTAGTAAAGTCGGGAAAAGAAAACGCAAAAGCCGTAGTGCTATATTTCTCGTTTTAGTCAAAGCTCCAAAAAGGTGACTGAACATAGAAATCGATGGAGGAAAAAAAAATAAAAAGATAGAATGGAAAAAAAAAAAAAACAAACAAGCAAATAAAATGAATCAGAAAATCATGGTTTTTAGAGCATGAGAATTGAGAAGGGATTCCATTCAAGACAATAATAATAATAATAATAATAATAATAATAATAATAATAAAAATAATTCAGAAGGGATTAAGGAAAGAACTACAAAAGACGGTGAATGAGGTAAAGGAAAAGAGATGTGAGAGAAATAAACGTCCAATAAAAATTTAAAATTTCGATGAAGAAAGAGTAATCCGAGTGAGATCCAGATGGGTCGAGTCACTGTCAATCCCGACTGATTTTTTTTTTTTTTTCCATAAAACCTCCAATTTAAAGATTTATGATTTTTCTATTATGTCTCCTTCCTGCTCCCACTTTAGAGTGATTATCTCTACATGAGTCTCGGCTAAAAACTTTTTTCTTTAGTCAAAACTCATTGTCCATATCAAAAGTTAAAAACAATTAAAACTTAAAAGGAAAAAGAATATTGGTTGAATCAATAATTTAATCGTATATATATGTCGGGAAAGAAATGTTATTCAAATTTGACTTGTATACGCAACTTCAAAATCGTAAAAAATAGCCACAATATAATATTTTATGTCTTATATTGTTTTAAAAAAATTATTGTTGGCTTGTTGGATGTCTAAATAAATTGTGGGGTGCTAACAATCATGATGTTATGGAATCATGATGATACCGCTAACAATCAGACAACAAGAAAAATGTTGGGTTACTTTCGGATATATATATTTTTTTAATGGGTTGAGTTCGGAGTCATCCAACAAATATTTAATTTTTTTACCCAATATGTTAATAATTCCAACAAAAAAAAAAACGTTCATAAATTATAAATATCTGATAGACTTGTATTTGTGAATGAAGAAATAAGGAAGAACAGAAATATAGGGGTGACAGATTAGGATTTGCTGTATAATTAATCTTGTTATAATAAAAAACTAATCTTGTTTTATAAGGCAAGATATCTAAAGCAGAAATTTTCTTAAGATTTGCTGTATAATTAATCTTGTTATAATAACAAAAAAAAAAATCTTGATATATAACGCAAGATATCTAAAGCAGAAATTTTTTAGCAAATATATATATATATATATATATATATATCGAAAAAGGTTATTGTTTTACTAGGCGAGTAATTAAGAGAGAGAGAGAGAGAGAGAGATTTTTAAATGAAAAAAGAAAGATTTTTTTTTTTAATCGCAAGGTATAAAATAAATATAGCGCTACATTAATTGGTTTGAGTAGAAAAGAAAAGGGAAAAAGACAAACATTGTTTCTCATCTAATTAAATTCAAGAAACTCATTTTCTTTTTTTAAAAAAAGTACACTTTTTATAAATTAAAGGTAAATTAGAGAACTCCACGTGTCATTCCATTATTGGCTAAATTCTCACTTCCCTCTAATAATCACTTTCCCGCACTCTCACACACACACACATGGAGGTCTGAGAAACAAGATAAACGCGTATATGGGGGGATAAAGATATATATATAATTCAAATTCTCCCTCCACCCACCAAAAAATCCCCACCAATCAGAACGAAGAAAACAGCCATGTCACGTGTGACGTCGAATCTCCACTGTGTTCCACCTGGCAGCCTACTCTTAGAGCCTCACTACCAAGTGCTGCCTCCAATGCAAAGCAAAAGAGTAACCCCCAAGAACTTCAATCCTCTCTCACTCTCTCTCTCTCTCTCTCTCTCTCTCTCTCTCTCTCTCTCTCTATATATATATATATAAGTATAATGTCAGTTTTGTTAAATATGACAGTCGATATTTCCGAGAGAGAAAGAAAGTTTAGAGAGAGAAACTGATAGAATTTTCTCCCCCCTGTGTAAGATTATTTCTCATTTCTCATCTCTATGAACATTTGCTTAAGTAACTCTTTTTTTTTTTTTTTTTAATTTTTCAAGTTCGTGATTTAGCTAAAATATGTAACTAATTTTATCCCAAGAATCGCACATTTTCTTTTTTGAATTTTGTATTTTGAATTTTGTTTGAATTTTTTTTTTTTAATTTTTTGGTTATGATATTGTGATATATGTGTGTGTGTATATATATGTGTATATTTTTTCAGATGAATGGCTTGGAACGACGAATTCAACGGAGGGAGTCCTTTTTGTAAGTTGGTTCAGAATGAGTTTGAAAGGCACTACACCAATGGAAGTTCTAGTCAGAGACGCCTAATTGACTTTGATCAGCGTTTTCCTGATTATCACAGGCTTGAACGCTGTGATCAAAAGTATGGTTTTTTTTTTATTTTTTATTTTTTTGTCTTGAAGAAAACCCTAGCTAGCTAATCCACTAGATAAATATATATATACATATATATATGTATATATATGTGTGTGTGTTTGTTTTAATTTGATACTTATGGAATTAGGGTTTTTTGACTTGATTTTAGCTACCCATTTGAAGCAAGTGAAGAATCAGGTGGTGGTCATGATAGGGTGGGAAGCCAATTTGGTTTTCCTCAGCCAAATGTTAGGGATCACCAGGTAATTGCTGAAATTAGGGCTTCAATTTGTGTATATATACATACATATACACACACACACACTACAATTGAATGGGTGTGATAAATCAAAATGTTGTTCATCTGCCTATTATATATGTTCATCAAGGTTTGGACACATAGAGATCCTGTGGAAATTAATAATTATTTTTATGAAATGATGAAATTACCCAAATGTGTCATAACAAATTGATCAATTTGATTTGATTTGATTTGATTTTTTTTTTTTAATGAATAGAGATCATTTTTTTTTTTGGAGTGAAAGATCAAGTTTTGTTGATTAGTTTGGGTTTCTTTCTTTTTGGTAACTTTAGCTCTTTTTTTTTTTTTTTTTCGAAAACTGTCAAAAGTTCTAACTAAAACGATTAAAAAAATGATTTTTCATTGTCTCAATTGAAAGTAATGAGCCTCCCTATATATTGATGGCAATTTCTTTTGATTTTTTTCATTTGAATTACATTTTTCAGTTGTTCACATCATTTTTAAGGTTTTAAGCTAGTTAGTATATGCTAAATTTCTCTGATATCAATTGTCATGTATCCATTTTGATAGAAAAAAAAATGTTTTACATTATTTTTGCATCAATTGCAGATAGCTAGTATTCAGCCACAAAACAATGCGGGTTTTCTTTCCTCATCTCCAGCAATTCCGCAGTCCTTTGATCAACAGTCATATGAAGTGCAAACCTGGGACAGCCACAGTGTATCAACCTCGATCGATGTCGGGAAACAACAAAAACAACACTCCTCACCGAGCAACTGACCTTTTCATAGCCGTCTCACTATGTGCTGAGGAAAACAAAAGAAAAATCATCGATCTTGCCTCCGAGGCAATGGACGAGCTTAGGAAAGTGGCCATGGAGGGACCGCCTCTATGGAGTATTGACCTAGATAAGGACATCGAGATGCTTAACAACATCGAGTACATGAAGGAAATTGCGAATGCAAAAACCCGCGATTGCGGAGATATTGAGGTTGATTAAGGTGAAGGACTACACACCCTGCCAAGTTCTCCTATATCCAACAAGACATCTTATGATGTTTTGAGTGAGGCACCTAGTCAAGATGATGATCTGCTTCATACTGAAGGTACAAGAGAAAACTGGCCATGTGGCGTGAAGCCAACCAAACTTGTCGAATTGCTTATGGATTCGGTAGGGTTTCGACCTCTAAGGAAAACCCGTCAATTTTGCTTTTCTTTTTTAAATTAATGTACATCATCTACATGAATTTTAAGAGGAAAATATAATCTTAAAGCAAAAGTTTGAGATCATGAAAACGTGAAGTAGAGGTTGTTACGATTATGGTTCTAATGATTTCTTTTTTGAATTTTTTTGCCTAATTTCTAATTATCAGAAACAGTGGTCCTCAAGTATTCTCAAAAATTGTATCTAGAGCAAAGGTGCTTCGAGTTTTGGCCTCTACAGGCATACTGCAGCAAACTAGAAGGAACTGTTCAAGTGGTAATTTATTTTTTGAGAATCCAAATTTTTAATTTTCTATCTTCCTTTATTTCCACATAATTCGTTTTTATACACATCTATATATATATATATATATACACACACTTGTACTTTCTGATTAATGGAAAAGTGTGTGAACTCTTCTAGCTTGGTCATGTATCTAATCATTATATACTCGGGATCTTCATAGGAGACCAACACACACGCACACTCTTGTGTATATAGATATGTGTGTGTGTGTGTGTAAAGATTGATGTGTAAACCTTACAATGAAAGTAGACAAAATTGTCACAAGTTAAAGTGTACATAGTTTCTACTGTCTTGGTGAAGTACTATTTTGTTTTTAGAACTTACATCCATTGAACACACACAGACATATTACATACACACATATATATGTGCAGTTTTACTTTTAAGTTCACTTTCTTGTAAATTGCTAATCATCATATAGATAACAAATTTACCAGATTAATAAAAGTATTCCATGCTAAATGTTACTAGTATTGAAGCATTCTTAGGTTCATCCAAAGTAGGTTAGTAGCTAGATTTTTTTTTTTCCCCCTTCTTCTTCTTTTCTTTATTTTTTGAAGAGTTTACTAGCTAGTTAGGTTACTAGCTAG
>CM046374.1:24778499-24911407 GCA_025413025.1 Ficus hispida | reverse complement strand
ACCAAATAACTAACATGTTCTGTCCAAAAATTGACAAAAATGACAATGTAGCAATATTTTAAAAGTTTAGAGATATTCCGACTATGAAAAAAAGTTCAGGGACTAAACTTGTATAATGTTTAAAGTTTAGGTACAAGTTTAGAGACTAAATGAGTATTTATCCTAATTTTTAAGAACAAAAGCAATAAATATTAGATAAATGAAATTAATAAATAATTTTTAAAAAGGAAAACTAATAATATTAAATAAATAACATATTTATTCGGCATAAAAATGGAGAAATGATATATTTATTAAGTAAAGAAATTGATACCATGATCAAGATTACCGAAAAGTTAAAAAAAAAAAAAAAGAATACTCTACAACCTGCATGTACTAGAGCCTTGTCATGTATCATTTAAATAAGAGCAATTCTATATTCTCTGCCATATAAATTTTCAATATAAATACTTACAAATCAAATCATTAAAAATATTAAAGTTTATGTATTATATAAAATGGACGTATTATCATATTAATTTCTTATATTTAAATTTAGAAAGTTAGCTTTTTTTTTTTTTTTTTTTATCACCCAGCTTAATAGATAGTCGATGTGTATTTTAGCTAAAATGCCGATAACAATTTTATAGTTAATCAATCTGCACGAGCTCGCCATCGACCAAAAGATGCTGGAGATCGAGTACATGCTGCAAATCTTGATCCCAAGCTGAGCAGCGACTAACTTCATGGCAGTAGGGTTGGACCCAAGTCCCAGTGACCACTCTTTAGGAGTCTGAGATGGGCTAAGTTCCCAGCAATTCAAGTGACCTCCAACCTATGATTTTGGTGTTGCATCTGTGACTGTGTCGCTGCGATCAATGAGTACGGTGACCTAAGAAGCGACAATGACACTAGAGATTCGAAGAGGCCCACATGAGCTGAGGTCACGACAACATGAGGTGAAGGAGATGGGATTTGATGCGATTTTTACTTCATATTATTTATTTATTATTATAAATCAATAGTTATCATAATTAATTATTAATTACCAGAAAATTGATGATATATAATTAGCTATATTATTTGATCTAATAATCATTTAAATTGATTCATTATCAAGTATGATGATCTGAGAAGCAACAAATATAATGACACTAGAGATTCGAAGAGGCCACATAACTGAGGTCATGACGACATGAGTTGAAGGAGATGGAATCTGATGCTATTTTTATTTCGTCTTTTGTCTTATAAATTAATCACTAATTGATCTGAGAATTAATGTTTTATATTTAGCTATACCATGTAATCAATCGTTGATTTATCGTATTAATTATACTATGTGATCAATCACTTCATTTAACAAAATTGATTGATCATTAAAAAAAAATCAAATTTCCTAATTTTAAAAAACTTCAACCATTTGTTAAAAAAAAAAAAAACTTAAAAAAACCATTTAGCTATAAATCCCATTTATTTGAAAATTGTAACTATTAAAATATAATCAAGGACTATAAATACATGATATTTGTACTATACGGTCTACTGCAGGATTCATCCAAATTAACAAAATTTCCCCCTTTTTATTAAAAAAAAAAGTCCTTCTTTAATTTGGAAAAAGCTGTGGTATAATCATATTTATATACCCTATAAATAAGACTCATTTTATAGACCGTTTGACGCAATTTAACGGTTGAGATTTTACTTGTATACGATAACTATTACGCATCTTAATTCATAGTATTATAGTTGAGAAATTAAAAAAAAAATCAAAGCAAAAATAAAAAAATTCCAAACCTTTTACCCGCGACTCCTACGGTGGAGACTTCCACTTTTGATGAAGGCGAAATTGCCCCCACCCCCCACGGGCGGAAACCCATACCTGCTACCCCCAACCTGTGAAATTGCGAGACTCACAGTGAACCCACTTCCCCCCAAGCCCCCCTCCCTGAGCCCTTAATCGACCGTCGCCCCCTTCCCGCCCTTGAAATCGCCAAATGGCGAAATCCCCCCACCCTCCCTCCCCCGAGCCCCCATCGGCCGTCGCCCTTCCCCCCTGCCTAGAAATCGCTAGTCGACCCCCCCTCCCCCCTCCCCCCCTACCCACGACCTTCCACCGGTGGCCTTCCTACTTGTAATCTATAAATCGATTTTTATTTTTAATTAAAAAATTAATAAAAATAAGGAATTCAATTTTTTTTGTTACAATCCTATAGATCAATATTTATTCTAGTTTTGGTACACCTTTTAAATCTTAGTCATTAAATTTCAATAGTCTTATATGAAACTCTACCGGTATGGTATATAAAAAGGGTTTTATCACAGATTCTCTCCTTTAATCATACTAAGCCTTCGTTTGGTAAGTTAATTGGGGATAAAATTTTTAAATTTGAGTTGGTTAATTTTTCAAAAACTAATTATAAATTTTATTGATATTTTATAACGGACAAAAACTGATACGAAAAAATACAGTTTAAACCTAAACAAAGCCTAAAATAAAATAAATTATCATTTCAAAAAAATAAAAATTAAATTAAATTATCTCTTTATATTTAACAGCGTGCCCAATTTTCTCCCGTTTTGTTTACGCTACCTTCTCACGGTTTCTTGAGAAACAAGAAAAAAATCCAGCCCAGTTCAAGCTGTAAACTTTCCCGGAAAATAAACCTTTTTACATAACCAATACAAAGTTTCTGGAAATGGGGATTCGATCTTAAAAGTGTTTTTAAAGTGAAATTTTACGATTCCAGCAATTCTCTGATCTCTTCCAGCTCCGACAGTTTTCTTGTGCAATTAAACCCTGAAAGAAATGAAACCCATTAAATTCTTAAACCCCAACACTCTGCTTTCGCTTTTCAGCTTCAGCTCTTTGCTTTGCATGTCCATTTGGAAAAGTCTCAGATACAGGTAAAAATTATATGTATGTATATATAGTTTTGCGTATATATATATATATATATAGACCTATGTTTTGCTTTCATGGTTTATATGTATGTTTTGTTTGTTTGCATGTCTTTCTGTTTCACCTTCTTTAGTTGCTGCTGCTTGATGTTTATGGTTACAGATTATGTGAATTTGAATTTTGTAGAAATACCCTTTTTTTTTTTAGTTATTTTTTTTATTTGTTAAAGAATTTGGTTAAGCGGTTAGGGTTAAACAAATAGAAAATGGGTTCTAAGCTGAAATGTCAGATAAAAGTTATTTTGAATGTGTCTGATAAAATTAAAAATTATCCAAAGATGTCTTTTTTTTTTTTTTTCTTAGAGAGTACAGTATTAAAATTGTAGAGAGAAGTTCAGTTATGATGTGTTGTGTGGATCTCATCTGTGGCTGCTAAATAGATAGAAAAAGAGGTGGTGGTAGTGGGGAAGCCAGGTCTCAAACTCGAACGGGTTTTTTGTTTATTTCGAAATGATTCATTTTTTGAATTATGAGTTTAGTTGGAAATTGATTTCGGCAACATTTGGCCAAATGAAAAAATGCTGCTATGTATAATTTCATGGCCAAACTTAAGAACAAAGTCTAATTTAGATGAGTCGTTGTATGATCAAAGAGATCGGTTAGATTTGAGAACAGCTTGTTGGTTTGTGTTTCCCCTTTTATGGTCAAGTAGATTTCGGAAACTTGTATAATGTTTTTTTAAAAGAAAAATAATTGGGCGCGACAAAGTTATAGGGGAATTGCACTGGTATGGATTTCAGTAGGGGAAAAAAAAAGTAAATGTTTTGACATATTGAAAACCTTAAAACGAAGAGGCCTAGAGCTAGTTGAAATGGAAATGTTGGTGCCGGCGAGGGAAAAAATAGTAACATTGGAATGACTTAGATTCCTAACATATCGCTGGAAAAGAGTTTTACCCTTTCTGCTTCCATTGTTATTATTGCTCCTACGTTTGACACACGGTTACTCTGCATCGACCAGTGGGTCGTATTAGTGAAACGCATGAAACAATCTTTGCGTGTCATTGTAATCTGTAGGTATTGTTGTTATCTTCCAGATAAGGCAAGAAACTTATTACAAAATTTCCAATCAGGATAATGTCAAATCTAGACCTCATTACTGTGTGCAAGGGGGAATGAAAACGCCGCGGTTTGTTTCCTTGTGATTCTCGCCCATCACATTGTTTTTCACCGTCCACGTGTAGCAATGCCTAAAGGATTTGATTATCAGGTGGAATACATTACTGTTCATTGAAGGGCTTTATATGCTTCCTAATTCTTCTTTTTCGTTATTGAAGATTTATTTTCCAATCTCTCTGAAGGGTCGTCTGAGGGGTTCATTGCTCGGTGAGTTCCTTCTTGTTTTGTGATTTTCCTTTCGTCGTTCTAATAGTTTTTCATTATTCAGTTTTTCATCTAGCATCTACACATTTAGCAGATGGTAGTTGACAAAATATAAGCACTTCTAGTATGAAAATTTGTGTCCGATTGCATCCATAGATAGCAAAATTGGTGTGTTTTTGGAAAATAGACTTTTTCGTGTATGTTCTCTGGATGTAAACATTTGAAAAAAATGTTATGTAGTGCTAAACTAGGATACCAGATATTGGTAAGGGTTCCGATTTTGCAGGCTCGTGTATCAAGATAACGAATCCTAAAACGATTGTTATATTTTCTTAATCTCATGTAAGATTGTTCTAAAGCTATTTTGTTTTTACTTTGGTATTTATCTATAAGATGATATGTGTTTATATTGTTAGATAGATCTGGAACTTTTTTTTTTTTTTGGTATGTCCGAATGAATCTGAGTATGTTCGGTAAAATTTTGTGCAATGAAAAAATCGATGATTTGTCCCTCGCAATTTTTAGCAAAATCTAGAACAAAACACTACTAGGGAAAAGTTATTGCATGTTTTGAATGAGATTGAGCGGGACGATTTATCGAGGGTCTGAGGACCATTTGGTAAAGGAACAAAAATCGCGGTGAACATTCCTTTTCCTCGTTTTTTCTTTTCTGTAGCCATTTCGTTAGTTTGTTTTGTCTGACTCTTGCTTTTCCCTTGTTCGGTTAGTTTGTTAATAATGTGTCTGGTGTTTCCTAGTGTTAGAATGCTTGTTTTCTGAAACAATAATTCTGATCTCTTCTTCATAATGCAGATAGATTTCACCTGGTAGAAGCTTCTCTCGAAAATCTGTTAGGATGGATGGAACTCGTGGTAAGCGTATCAAGTTGAGAGAGGACGATTATGATAAGGTTGGAACCTTAACTGAGATCGTTGAAAACATTTTGTTAAGGTTTCCTGTCAAAAGCATCTCAGAATTCAAGGCTGTCTGCAAACAGTGGCATAAAGTGATACGCACTCCGAGTTTCACAAAAAAGCAGTTAAGTCTTTCCAAAGCTGAACCTGCTTTTATTCTTTATCCATATGTTGACAATGATACAGATGCATACTTAGTCAGCGCTGATGGTATATTGACGGAAAGGGTCTCACTTCCTCGCTGCGAAGATCTTTCTTTCCTTAGCATGATCTGTTCTTACAATGGCCTGGTTTGCTTCACAAATTGTCCCTGGCGTCCTGATCCTGAAACGACCAAAGTGGAAATCCGTATATGCAATCCCGCTACTCGGAAAATCCATTTACTTCCTGAGGGTAGCTCCTCAGAAGAGGAGCCAACAGTTGGAGTTGCCTTCAGACCAAGCGACTACAAAGTGTTTCGGATTTTCCATCCCAAATCTGATTCTGAAGACACCCTTCCTGAGTGTGAAGTGTACTCGCCGAGCACTGCAGTCTGGAGAGGCATTGGTTCTGTTCCAAAATGCCCCATGAAGTCTCACAACATATTTGTCGGCGGGAAAGTCTACTGGTTTCTCCCTTCGGAAGATGACCACACTATTGCAGGGTCGATTCTTTCGGTTGACATGGAGGAAAATTTCCAAGTCATCGAACTTCCTGAGGAAGTTACCGCACACGCCTTCCTGGTCAATCTGGATGCCCACTTGTGCCTGGTTGCTATTTATGATGATGATCTGATCATGGATATATGGCTTCTCAAGTACAAAAATGAGACCGAGTACTGTTGGGAAAGGATATGTAGCGATTATATTCCCTACTCAACTATGGAAAACACTGACGCTGCAGCAGGATTAAAGAATGAGATCTTTATAATTACTTCGGAGCATTATTTCCTCTATCATATCGGCCGCAGGACTTGGATAGAACTTGATTTCGTAGAGAATTTTCAGAGGAACTGTCCTGTTATCTTTTCTTATACTGAAAGCCTTCTACCCTGTAAGTATTAAATTTTATTTTTGATCCAATTCTAGTTTTCTTCTATATTTGAAGCCCGTGGTTACATTTTATATGTTTTTAACTATGATTAGTAGTTTTTTGGCCAGAAATAGTTTGAAAATATTGTCACGTATTGAGCAGTATACCTCTAGTTCGACGCGAGTGAATGGCTTGATCATATCTTTAGTTAATTTTAATGCTTAATTTGTATTTAATTACAGATTTATGTTATTGGGTTAGTTTCCTTACCGAGTGTTATTTTTTCTTGTTGTTCATTTTGATTCAGCTTTCTTAATTGTTATTTAGTTTGTCTATAAGCAAGGTAGCTTGTAATTTCAATTCGGAGAATAGTTTATGAATGAATGTTGAGGTTATTGGTTTTCCGGCTCTTGAATTCTTGGTTATGTTTCTCTCTCTAGTGGTTCTTCGTTATGACCCGTCGGTGATAGTAGTTGGTAAGGGAACGGGGAGTATAAAAGGGGACGAGTCGCTATTGGGAGGGTTGTGTGTGTGGTCTGTTTACTGAGTGGCCGAGTGCCTTGGGGGGCTATGGGGTCCTTGAAACCACCTTAAATCTTGTTCTTCACAATCATGTTTCGATTCTGTCATTTATTCTTGTAACATTGGTAGATCTTGATGAACCAGGCAGCTCTTAGCTCATTTTTTGCTTCATAACTTTTGACATTGCTTTGAATTTTTCGAACAGGTAACGGAGTTATGGGTCCCGAGATTTGATTCTAGTTCGCATGAGCTTCGCAACTGGCAGGACGTTCTAGCATGAGGATGGTTCGATTTGCAATCGCTTGTTAGTCCGAAGCAAAACTACATTTCCTGGTTTTTTTTTGTTTAAGTAGAACTTTAATTATGTTATCCTTTGGATTTGGAACTTCTTGTTCGTTTGGTGATTTTATTTACTATTTAGAAGTTTGTGAACTTGGTGGTTGTTTTGTTATGGTTTTATGGTATCATGAAAACTTTCATTTATCTTACATATTTTCTTTTATCTTTTTATTTTTTTTTTAAATTTTTTTGGGGTCATCCAAAGTCTGATTATTAGGGCTTGTTTGGCCAAGCTTCTTTTTTCTATTATCAAAATAGTATTCTCAAGAGTGACAATGAAAACTGTGTATTGTTCTCAAAAAACAAAGGGGATTAGCTTGTATTGCTAAAGAACGTGGTTATGAAACCGCACCAAAAAATATATATATATATATATATATATATATATGATTAATTGACCTAAATAATTCCTGAACTCTTGAGCTCTTGCAAATGTGACGGTTTGATCATTATTTTTTTTTTGGTCAAGATGACCCTAAACTCTTATTTTTTGGCCGTTAAGGTCCTTTTTGTCAAAATTCGTTAATTTCTAATAGACTGAAAGGGTATTTTAGTAATATATTAATAATTAATTTAAAAAAAATAAAAAATTTAATCTCTCTCTTCTCTCTCTCTCCTCTAAACCAAAGTCCTCTCTCTCTCTCCCTCTCCCTCCCTCCCTCCCTCCTCGATCTCTTTCTCTCTCCTCAAAACCAAAGTAGCCCAGATCTGGGACCAACATCTGGGGTAGGGTAAGTTCGGCGGCGGGGGGAGGAAACTAGATCATAATGCTTGGGCTGTAGCGGGGGTGGGGGGGGGGGGGGGCGGTTTGGTTATGGGTTTTGAGCCCAACTAGACGAGGGCGAAGACAGGGGAGCTCGAATGAGGGGGGTTGGGGGGCAAACGACGGCGGGGCTGGGGTGGCCAGACCGAGAGTGAGAGAAAGAAAAGGGGGTGGGCTGGGCGAATCAGAGAGAGGCGAGGGGGAGGGTGAGAGAGGGGAGGGTAATTTAGTAATTTAATTATAAAAATAATAATTTCAATAAGATTTCATTAAAAATTTAACGGATTTTGATGGAAAGGACCATAGTGGCAAAAAACAAGAGTTTAGAGTCTTTTTGGCAAAAAAAAAAAAAATAGGGACCAAACCGTCACCTTTGTAAAAGTTCAGGGACTATTTAGGCCAATTACTCTATATATATATAGGGTAAATTGCTAGGTTAGTCCCTAAACTTTTAACTTTGTGCAACTTTGATTTTTGACCTTTTTTTCGTAACTGGAATGTCCCTAAACTAGTACAACATTACACAATAGTCATTGATGTTATTTTTATTATTATTTTTTTTTATAGAATCCGTTAGTTAGCATTATTTTTTCATCAAATTACCATGGATTCTGTCAAAAAATTATCAGAACATAGTACAATAGTAACATTTTTAATAGTTTATGGTCATTCCAAATAGAACAAGAAATGCACCTAAACAATTAAGATATTGTTACAATAGTTATTTACTTTATTTTTTAGACGGAATTCATAGTTAACACCACCTTTTGACCAAATTACTAGTGAAATGGACTATTGTAGTAATATTTTAATAGTTTAAGAGCATTCCAACTACGAAAAAAAAAGATCAGAGTCTAAAGTTGCGTAAGGCTAAAAGTTTAGTGACTAAATGAGTAATTTACCCAAAAATAATATTTTGCCAAAACAATTCGAACTTCTGGTAACTTGTCCCCAAAATTTTTTTTTTTTGGCAATTCATCCACTAACGTATTAGAATGATGCAATGTGATCCATCTTATTGATGTTTGTGTTAAATCAGAAACGGAAAAGCATGTTCGATTAAAAAAATTCCAAAATCTAAACTAAAACATTGACATAACTCTCTCAATTTCTCAACTCTTAATCCCTCAAATTCGACCAAAATTATTAAGATGAGCCACATATTACAACCGTGAACAAATAAATAAGAGATAAATTATCAAAATTAAAAATTTAAGATGGAAAAGTTATTTTTGGGGACAAAAATGTTTAAAAACCATTACGTTTATTTGAAGGACTATACCATAGCATTGTTATTTTATAATAATACAATATTTGTTAAGATAAAGTGTACAGAGTATCTGATGGTAAATTAACATCATCAATATTGTTATTACAACATATTTTCAGTGTATTATATCGTGTTATGCCATACAAGCTACAACCTACTCGGGTTAGGGTCAGAGTCGGGTTGAAGATAGCCCGGACATAGAGTGAGGTTGGTTAAGGTTTGGGTCTATCCGAATACGATAACAGGGGGTTCGCCCGGATTCAATGACGGGATTGGGGTCAGCTGGAGTCCAAGGACATAGTCTAGGTTGGCCAAGGCTTGAGGACTGGGACGGGGTCGGTCCAGGCCTGGGGTCGAGGTAAGCTCGGGCCTGAGCCAATGTCGTTGCTTGTGACTGGGGTCGGGTTTGGTGCCGACCCACGACCCTAGGCTCACATGGACCTTAATATTGTATTATTATAATATCCCAAATATTGTATTAGATTATGAACACTTAAATATTTTACGACACCAAACACCATATCGTGCTATGATAACACGATTATGATAATACATCACATAATATAATACAATTCAATAGACAACTTCTACAATGCAATACATGCAGCCAAACATGCCGATAGCTATTATACGAATACATATATGTGTGTATATATATATATATATATATCCGAACCAGGAGTTTTCGCTTTGGGATCAGTAAAACAAAAACAGAATATATACACAAAACTACTTGGATGTTACCAGGCACGTTCTTTCATTTTTATTTACTTATTATTCTCTTGAAAAAGTTGTCCAAAGCATTCTTTAGAAAACAAATCCAAATCTAAAATTTCTCATTCCATTTTCCATTACTTGGTCCAAATATAGTTTCTTCTTCTTCTTCTTCTTCTTCTACTTCTCTAGTCTTTTATCCAAAAACCCCATTTCAGGTTCGTTTTATCCGCTCATTTTCACTTACTTTAATCTACTTTCTTGGTACGTAATTAAATTTTTTTTTTAATTTAAACTCTGTTTTCTTTATTTTACTTGAATGTAACAGTGCTTTCTTGAGAATCTTGTTCATTGTTATTCTCAAGCTCTTTCTCTAATTCCGTTTCCCTTTCGATTTTTTCAGCAACACAAAGATTCTCGCCGTTCGAAACATGGCGGACAAAGGCGAATCCGCCGGTGAAAATGAACTCGTTCAGTGGACTTCAACGACGGATTTGTCCGTTCCAGACGGGGAAGATCTCGATTTGGTCAAGCACGTACTGCAAAAAATGCCAAAAGAAGTGGTGACCAGAGTTGGTGATAAACAAGACTACTTCACTAGAAAAAATTTGAGCAACAAGACAAGGACCGATCCGAACATTGTGCGGGACAACGGGGACATAATTTCGACCAAACCGAACATTTTCGTGGTCGGGGAATACGACGGTCTAGTGGTGGAGCGAGCACACTTCAATTGGGACGGATCGGATGAGTATCGTGTTAAGAACCCGACGACCGATGAAATAGTACTAAAACTGCCTAACCCTACTCCACAAGAAAAGGCCGAGCATCACAATTCGGTGTTCGATCACAACCATTCCAACGGCGAGGCGAAATTGTTGCACGAATGTCTTGTTCCCCTTAGGCAAAATCGGGTTAAAAATTGCCTAGCCATTCTTACAATCGGACGGGACACAAATTGGAGAAGATTGAATTTTCGAGCACGAGTCGGGGAGAAATCTACGACATCGGGGCGACAAAATATCCATTTCTTCGAGTTTTCGATTAAGGGACAAGAAATGAACTTAAGGGTTCGGACATTTGACCTAAGAAGAGAGTCTCTTGAGGAAAACACTTTGTGTCTCAACACCATCTTTCAAGATTTGGTAAGGCCTTGTTTGTTCTTTTGGGAAAATCGCCTTGCCGTCGGAAACATGACCTCGGATTTTCTTCAAGTCATGGAGCTAGAGAAACAAGATCATGATCAATGTGGAGAGTACTATAAATGGGGTGGTCATGATCAAAAGATCACAGCCGTTATTTCGTTGACTTTCTTTAAAAAAGATTATTATATTAGGAGGAGAGAGAAGATTTTTCCTTTGAAATTTGCATCCGGTGAGTTGTGGTTTGAGATAGGAAAGGAAGAGAAGTTTTGTTATGATGTTGAAGTTAACGAAATAAAGCAAACGGTACGTGAGGGAGACCAGGAAGAGACGTTTCTCTTTGACCGCCATGAGAAGAACTTGGAAAGATTGAAATTACTTGAAGAGCAAGAAAGAAAAAGGTGAAGATATTGGAGATTTTTTTTTTCCTGTTATTGGATTGGGAAATTTATCGACATTCATGCCATACAAGTGTGTTTATATGCATATATATATATATATATATATGGCACTTTCTTATATAATTAAGATGAAATTACCTGAAGAAGACGAAATTTTTTGCATGTGTAATAGATTTTTATTTTTTTTTTCCCTTTTTGTCTTTCTTTCTTTTTATTTCTTTTTCCCTTGTCATGGGATGATTATTTCTTGATATACGATATTTATATATACTCAGTCTTTCTTTCTTTTTTTACTTGTCATGCGATGATTATTTCTTGATATACGATATTTATATATACTCATTTTTTTTTATATACAATGAAATTGAAGTTTAGAAGTAATTGTAAACATATGTGCCTTATCTTTGGTATACATGATCATAGTCTTTGTTGCCAAAAGTAAAAATTGCATGAAATAAATGTGTTAATAAGGGCTGTTTAGGGCGAATATTTGTGTCCCAAGCTTCTTTTCGTATAAATATATATATATATATATGCATATATATGTTTATACATATATGTGTGTGTCCAAATCTTTATTATAAACTGAAGTACTGTATATTATGTGGCCTGCATGAGTACTGTGATTGAGAATCGGGAAATAGTAGTTGTTTGAGTTTGTAGTTAATCTCAGAGACGCTCTCCAATGAATGTGTTATGTCTAGAAAATATTGAACAATGGAACAAATTAATTCGACTTCTTATCGAGCTTATTTTGCAGAGTTTTCTAGAAACTTCTTCCTAAATCTAAAAGTTTCTTCTGTAACTGGTTTAATACTATGTCAGAAAAGTTGTCTGTCAAAATCAGAAAATATGACTTCTAAAAAAAAACTATTTTGAATAAACTTTAATACTTATATCAGAGTTTAAGTTAGACATTACAATTTTTGTTTAAATATTTTTATCACATATTAGTAAACTTTAAAATTATTTTAATTTCAAAAGCTCTTTTAAAAATGTGATTTTTAAAAATGTGATTGCTAAATACTTACGGAAAAAATCAAAGATTTTATTTCTCTTATTTTTACATACTAAAAGTAAAAGAAACAAAATTCTATTAAGGATCTCATTATGATGTCTTACATAATACAAATAAATGAAACACGCGTATGACCCTTAAAAAAAAAACACTAAGCATAAGCACATGATTTGCAGGAAATATATTGAAAAAATATAATTCAAGAAAATTATCTAAATAACCATCTTTTTTTCATCTATTGATTAACATGACATAACTTTCTAAATTTTATTTTATTTTAATTTAATTTTGTATCATATTAATCTAATGTTAATATTTTCTATCAAATTAATATAATGATATTTAAATTTACATGGGTGCTTTTTCTGTTGAATTTTTCTTGATATCAATCCCATCCCCCACCCCTTTCCCACGCAAGCCCCCAAAGCCCAAGTGACATGCAGTGGGAAAACGACAAAGTTTTCATGTCCTTAGTGTCGTTTTTTAATATACGGTTTTGTCTAATTTGGGTCTTAAAACCGGGTCACTGGTTTCTGTCCTTCTAAATATGAAACATATATATATATATATATATATATATATATATTTCCTCCCAATATAATGAAACTATTAAATTAGTAATCTAAATTATTCAAACTTATAATTTTAAAAATTGTATCAAAATATAGAGTTGAGAAGAAATAGGTTATCATAAGTTGAACAATTGTTGGGGGACTTGTTCATCTTAAAATGTTAATCAATTAGAAGGAGTATAGCTCAAATTCTTTTTAATCTATTTTTTTTTTTAATATTTAGTCAATACGAGACTTTTGCAAGAAGATTGATCCTTAAGTTACAAAAGTTTAGATTATCCATGGAACTATCATATGTCCAATCTTTTTTTTATGGTAACTTGCTTGACATGATGAATAGATCGATCTAAACCGTTAAATTTTGAGTTAGTATTGTTAAGTGAGACCCAACAAAAATTTCAGTACTTTCTATTCATTTTATCCATCATCTAATGCCTAAAAATGTGTTGTATAACATGACCAACATAACCCTATCTTGATTATATATATGGTATTAAATAGGGATTACATTCTTACCTGTGGGTACCCACTCCTATTAAGGCGCATATAGGGGATATCATATGCAGGGAGCGGAGGCCAAGGAAACTAAGAAAAAGACTTATATTAGAGAAAGTTATTGTTTTATATGTAATTTTATATATTAGGAATTTTATTTATTTGTAATTACTGTAATTTAGAATATGTCTAGATTTTAGTGTATTTGTTAGCATTAGAAAATTTATCCGATTGTATACATTGTAATTTATATTTATATAAGAATCTACTTATAGTGTTTCTTACTAATGAATTATTTGTTCTTCGTTCGTAAGAGCACATTCACTTGGAGGCAAACTTGCCACGACTAAGGTGGCTCTTCTGAAGGCCAGGAAGAGGGTTCCACTAGTCGGCCAGCTCGCTAGAGTAGGAATGTTCAGGATAACCGCCCCGCCGGCTATGGCCAAAAAAAAGTCCAAAGGATCGGTGCCACATCACAACCGACCTCATCGATTGGTAAACCGAACTGCCCCGCAAACCGACCTTGGCCAAATTATTAGTTCACCACATTGACCAAAAGTTTTTTTTTTTTTTTTTGTTTTTTTGGGGAAAAAAAGTGAAATTTTTTTGAGTTTATGGAGAGTGGGCAAGTTTTATTGGCTCCCAATTACTTTTTTTAAAAAAAATTTTTGAAATGGGCTCCCAATTATACTTTTTTTAAAAAACTAACCCAATAATTTGAATTAATGTGAGATTGCCAACGTTTACTCTCAATAATTTGCTTGGTAATTCAGCATATGTAAAAACAATATCATCCAAAAAATTACCTAAAATCATAGGGGAAAAAAAAAGTTTCCTCAAAAGTTTCTCCATCCAGAAAAGTTATATTTCATTTCAATAGAGATCAAAATAAAATTGTCATTAAACTGGAAAATAAATTAGTTCAATGCTCAATATATTAAAGGGCGAGAATTGAAAGCATACAGTACAGAAGTATTTAGATTATGCATTAATAGTGAACATATATAGACATAGATATATGTATATATTTATTTTTAGCATACAATAAATTCATTTATTCTGGCATATATGAGTCACACGTTGTTCTTTTTTCAGTTTCCAAAAATACAGCTTTCTTGACAATTCGGGTCAATGCCTTTACACTCTTAACATATACATACATGCATACATATATATATATATATATGCATATATATGTATGTATATTAAAAATTCAAAGCCTCTATGAAATGTTATTAAATTCAATGACAATTTGGTCAAACGACATAGGTCGAATGAGATTTGGATTTGACTTTCACCGTTTTGAAATCGCGAGATCAATCCCTTATTGTATTTAAAAAAAATTAAAAATTAAAAAAATTAGCTCTATAAAAAATGTGATCAAATTAACCTTCATAAACCAAAATGGCTCAAGTACTCACAATGTCTGCTGTTCTTCACATAACTCTACTCTTAACAATCTTCCAAACACAAAATTTTTTGTCTCTCTCACTCCTCAAAACCGATCGACGGGTTAGGGTTAGGGTTTAGCCTAAAACTCATCCCGAGAGACTTCCGCGAGTCCCTGTTGTACCCGGGAAACCTAACTCGAATCGAATGAGTAGAAAGGCTTGTCCACTTTTACAAAGCTAGAGAGCAGTACCTAAAGTACTCAACTTCACCAATGAGCTTAATTAGTAATAATGGCTCGTTAGAATCACCTGAAAACATTCGAATGGGCGTCTTTCGAGCTGAATTCTATTATGTCATGGCGACGATCCTCAGGACGCCATTGGATGTCCAGTTCCTACTCATGGACACCGGCGGCGGCCTCGTTTGGATGCAGTGCATGCCGTGCATAAGGTGTTATGCTCAGACCAATTCCCTCTATGATTCTAGGGCTTCTAGTAGTTACTGGAAGCTTCCTTGTAGTCCTTTGTAATGGTAATAAGGCAAAGCTAATTTGATCTTATTTTCTCTTGTATTACTGTAATCTTGTTTTGCTCATAATAATATAGTACTATAGTACCATAATATATTCAATAATAGTACACCAAGTCTGAAAATTTTTTAAACGAGGACACTCAAAAAATTATAAACATTTTTAAGATTGGATTGGGACAAAACTATTATATTATTCAATAATTAAATTGAGCACAATTATAACTTTTTTTTAGAGGTAAAATCACGAATCAGTGCAAATAATCATCATTTTGTTTATTTATTTATTTATTTATTTTGTATGTTAGATATACATATTGAATCGTGATCATCATCTATATATGCATACATTTTATAATTGTGGAATGGCTATGCCATAGAAATAACACACACATGAAAATTAGATTTTTTTTTTTTCCCCGTGGAATATTTTGTGTTGAATCTTGTTTGCATTTTATGTATCTTCTTTATTATACATTGATATATACTAAAATATATTTCTTAATCTGTTATTTATCAAGGGCCTAAATGCTCTATATTTATATTTCTTAAGACGGAACCGGCGGTCTATTTATAGACTCGGAGGCAGTTATGCCTTTCATGAACAGTCAAGATTTGCCCAATGGAAGAAATCCCTATAAGGGAGTGATGGGAGAATTTCATTTTTTTTAAAGGGACAAATGAAACAAACTCTTCAAAGAGACAAAAAATCAGATCCAAATTAATTAGCAGCGTCTTTACTTCGTATAAAAGGGATAGGATATGTCAATTCATGTGTTTACTTAAAAAATTAATAATTAGAGTTTAGTCCGCCATACGTATATTGAGAATGTCCTTGCACACCCTTGTTATTGATTCTTTTTATTTCTTTTATTTCCTCAAACTAGCATATATATTTAGATTATTAAGTTTTTAGGTTTATTTTTATCTTTTTTTGAAAAGTCGATAAAAAGTATAATTAGTTTTTAAAAAGTAAACCAATTTCAATCTAAAATTTCATCTCAAACCCGTGTTTCAAATGCATGCTAAATTAAAACTCTAAAAGTGATTACAGGGATAGCCAATAGCTAGCAGTATTTCCAAACCCAACTCCATCAAAATATATGTAGTTTAAATCCTTCTTCCTATTCTCTCTCTCTAACATGAAACTATATATATAAATTTATTGTTAAAAATTAATTGTAAATTCAAAATTTTTTTAGAAAATCCAAGGAATATATGCTCTGATTTATGATCTTTTAAATAACATAATATTAAATTCGAAAGTATCTATAAAATATGCTATTTGCTATAATTTCCTCTCCTCTCCTTCTCATCCTAACCTGATTGTGTACATAAATCTGTTATTAAATATTAAAAATCTGTTATTAGTAAATTTATTATTTACTAAAAAATTCAAAGATTTACCCTTAGAAATTTGCTACAATTTATCTTCTTTTAAAAATCATATTATAAACTTTAAAAGTAACTATATAAAATGTGCTATTTACTACAATTTCCCTTAAAACTGTTGTGTTGAAAATATGGGCCCGCCTATGGCCCATTCCCGCTTTGTCCTACATGACGGGTGGGCTGAGCCTAAGTATATGATCCACGGGCCACCCTGCATATTGTTTTGGGCCTAAGAATTGTTTTAATAAATATAAAAAAAAAAAAAAACAAACTTATTTGCAAGAATAAATAAAACATAAAACTATTTTTTTTATAGTGATCAAAATACCCGCATATAATTTTCTAAAAAACAAAAACCCATATAAAAAAATAAAATCTCCAATAACATAGGGTCATTAATTTCTCAAATTTCAAAAAAAGAAAGAAAAAAAAAAAAAAAAACCAAAACTACTTCTATACTGACGTTGTTTTGATATCACCCTAAATCTTCCCCACACACACCAAAAAAAAAAAAAAAAACAGAAACGATATTTTTCATCGCTTCCTCTCCATTTTCATTATTACTAATCGGCTCCTCTCCTTCTCACTCTCCCTCTGATTCTCCAAATCGACAGCGATGAAGAAATCCATGAAGAGAATGCCAGAAAGGATAGTTCAGTAACGTATTATCGGTTATGATTTTTGGGTAAGAAATTTATTGTGTGGATTTTATTTGTTTGGGTATATGGGATTGATTTTGTCGATATCTGATTTTAACTTTGACTTTGTTGTTAAGTTATTTTATCATTATTACAGGTACTGTGTTACCACTCATGATATGAAATCGGTCAACTACTACAAAAGGTAGATTACACGATGGAGATTACACGACGGTTCGTTTTGAACCGTCGTGTAAAGTGAGGTTTACACGACGGTTCTAAGAAACCGTCGTGTAAAGTGGTCTTCGCACTCACTTTACACGACGGTTTCAAGAAACCGTCGTGTAAAGTACATACTTTACACGACGGTTCCAAGAAACCGTCGTGTAAAGTGGTCTTCGTATCACTTTACACGACGATTTCTTGGAACCGTCGTGTAAAGTATGGACTTTACACGACGGTTCCAAGAAACCGTCGTGTAAAGTAGTACGAAGACCACTTTACACGACGGTTTCTTAGAACCGTCGTGTAAAGTGGTCTTCGTACTAACTTTACACGACGGTTCCAAGAAACCGTCGTGTAAAGTCCATACTTTACACGACGGTTCCAAGAAACCGTCGTGTAAAGTATGGACTTTACACGACGGTTCAAAGGAACCGTCGTGTAAACCACCCGATTTGGGGGTGGCTTACACGACGGTCCCCTAGGGGACCGTCGTGGAATCCCCCTTAGGAGGGATTCCACGGAAGCCACCATTTTGGTGGCTTCCACGACGGTCCCCTAAGGGCCCTTCGTGGAATCCCCCCTAAGGGGGATTACACGACGGCCCCCAGGGGACCGTCATGGAATCCCCCCTTAGGGGGGATTCCACGGAAGCCACCAAAATGGTGGCTTCCACGACGGTCCCCCAGGGGACCATCGTGGAATCCCTCCTTAGGGGGGGATTCCACGGAAGTCACCATTTTGGTGGCTTCCACGACGGTCCCCTTGGGGCCCGTCGTGGAATCCCCCTTAGGGGGGATTGCACAACGGTCCCCTGGGGGACCGTCGTGGAATCCCCCCTAAGGGGGATTCCACGGAAGCCACCAAACCCGGTGGCTTCCACGACGGTCCCTGGGGGACCGTCGTCTAATCCTCGATTAGACGACGGTTTTTGTCTGACCCGTCGTGTAATGCTTAAAAATTTTGAAAATGTTCAATTTTCATTTTTCGAATTCCGTGCGAAAACTAATTACTTAAATACAACTTCCTCTTCATTTCTATCATATATTCGCTCCTATCTCCTTATTTTTCTTAACACTCTCTACTTTTCTCAAGTACCCACATATATACTTCACAAACCCGCCGACATCTCTCTTTTAAATTTTGGTCAATCTACCGTTGCAGCAGCCGCCTCCTTCTTGGCCGTGACTATTCTTTTTCAAAGAAAAGTAAGGTGACTAAACCACATTTGCTTGTTTGTATTGTTGTTTGTCATTAAAGATCCATTGTTACAAATTAGTGTGTTTGTTTTTAATATTTCTCTTTGTAGAGGAGAAAAATTATTGTGGCACTTTACATGCTTTTGAGCATGCTTTTTTTTCGCACACAACATGCTCGACGAAATGTCATAATGAGTTTTTCTTTTCGAAAAAGATAATAGAGTTTGATCAATATTCAAAGCATAACTATAGCAAGATTACATGAAGTTTTCTAGCATGAAAATACAAAAATAGTGGCTCAAAACGGCCTATGACCGTCGAGACCGCGATACAAAAATTAGGTTTTGGGAGTCATGGATCCATGGGAGGACTTCGTCCTTTATTTTGATCCTCTTCGAGAGAAGAAACGAAACGATTTTACGGAGCTAATGAACATGTAAGTCAATTTTAATGTGTTTTTTTTTATCTTAATTATTATATGTATCTTAATTAATTAGTTTCAATTTTACCAATTTGCTAGGGCCCTATCGGATTGGAAGATTATGACCGGTCAAGGGATTAGAAGGAGACAAGACTATAAAACCATAATCTCGGACCGTTCTTTTCCTCTCCAGGAGGGAAGTGTTGAATGTGGTTATTTTATTTTAGGTTTTATGAGGGACATAGTGTTAAATGGAATTGACGTACTAGAAAGTAAAGAATTTTATACTTCTGAGGATTTGGATTTGATTAGAGGAGAATGGGCTAGCCATGTAATGCAATTTATTAATTATGATATGTGAACTTGTAATGTAAAAATTGGTATGTATTTTTAATTTGATAATTGAAGTTACTATCTTGGATCGTGTATTGGATAACATGCAGGTTAGGCTAGCATGGGAAATCACCAAAATAATGAAAATATTTTTTTAAATAAAACATTACACGACGGTTCGGACAAGAACCGTCGTGTAATGTACACATTACACGATGGTTCGGCCAAGAACCGTCGTGTAATGTATATATTACACGACGGTTCGGGCAAGAACCGTCATGTAATGTACACATTACACGACGATTCTTTGCCGAACCATCGTGTAATGTGATTTTGATGACGATATACCGTGGTGTAACATTGAGATACGACGACGGTAACGGGACCGTCGTGTTATCTACCACGACACTGGATTACACGACGGTTGGTAAACCGTCGTGTAAACTTTACACGACGGTAAAAAACCGTCGTGTAATCCACAATTTTTACTAGTGGTCATAGCGATATTATCCACATGTAATACAAAGTCGTAGAATTTATATTTATACCGTCATTATGATAATTAATTGGTATGATTTGGTTAATTCATAGCGATAAAATCGTTATCATATTGGTTTTGTTGCATATTATGAAATATTATTATATTATTTTGTAATTTTTTCGTTCTTATTGACATCAAAATGAAGCATGCAACTAGGGGAATAATATTTGAAGCCAAATGAGCAATAGACTAACAAGAAGATTAACCTCCACTCTAAAGTATAAGATATTAAAAATATCATATTGATGGGGTGGTCAATATGTTATGAAGATCAATCTCGTAGTTTAAAAATAAAATAAAATAAAATAAAATAAAATAAAACCCTTCTAGTTTAACATGTTTTTTTGTTTGTTGTTGAGTCTTTTTCAGTACAATTACTTTTTCTAACAAGTATCTTCACAAGTTGTGAAAATTACGAACAACGACTTACAATACATATATATAACAACGACTTTATTATTATATAAAGACAAATAGTCTACGACTTTATCTATATATACACATATGAATATATATTTACGGCGTTCAAAAAAACATTACTCCATAAAAAAAAGAATAATTGAATTTCTGTATATAAAAAAAAGAAGTTGAAAAATAAGAAAAACAATAAATGATTAAAAAAAATGACTGTTTAAAAAAACCGGGTTATTTGTTGGTTGGTGGGTGCAAAAAGGATTAAAAATAGAATTAAATTATAGGAATGGAATAAAGAGAGGGGCGTAATAAGTAATAATGTATATTTAAATTTTAATTGATGGATAACTTAAGAAAGGGAGTGAAGAAAGTAAACTGAAAGGTATCAATAGACGCTCCCATTAATAAAATATGGAAAGGTAAACTAGGACAAATAAAAGTTTGAAATTTAGAATTTGTTCAAATTCGCAAACAGGTTTAAATGTGTTTATTTTTTTTTAAAGAGATATCTAAAAATGGCTCTTTTGTATAAATACTTCTATTCTTTTTAGGCTGAA
The DNA here is from genome assembly GCA_025413025.1 of Ficus hispida. Lineage (NCBI taxonomy): Eukaryota > Viridiplantae > Streptophyta > Magnoliopsida > Rosales > Moraceae > Ficus > Ficus hispida. The sequence goes on along the minus strand of CM046374.1, from coordinate 24,890,350 downwards.
TGAGGGAAATATGTCAAAAACCTCTAATAATAAAAATAAATATCATAAAATTTTTTGAATGATAGTAAATAGTATATGTATGGTAATTTATGAAGCATATTCACCACAAAAATTAGCTTAAAAACATTAATGTAAATAAAATGTTTATGGTGAATATCATATAATAAAGTAATATTAAATTATAATATAAAATTTTAAATATAGTAATAAATAGCATAATCAAATTTATGATAACGTAATATTAAAAAAAAAAAAACACCATCCTCCTTCATATTCTCTCTCTCTTTAATACGAAATTATGGACATAAATTTGTTGTTAAAAATTAACCGTAAATCTGAAATTTTTTAGAAAATCCAAGGAATACGTATGCTCTAATTTATGATCATTTAAATAGCATACTATAAAATTCAAAGGTACCTGTAAAATATGTTATTTGCTATAATTTCTCCTCATATCTTTCTCTCCCTAACTTGATTGTGCATATAAATCTGTTATTAAATATTAAAAATCAGTTATTAGTAAATTTATTATTTACTAGAAAATCTAAGGATTTACTTTTAGAACTATTCTTTAATTTATCATATTTTAAAAACTATATTATAGACTTTAAAAATAACTACAAAATGTGTTATATGCTACAATTTCCCTTAAAATTATCATCCTGTTGTAAATATGGTCCTACCTTAGGCCCATCCCCACTTTGTCCTATAAATATCATAAAACTTTTTAAATGATGGTAAATAGTATATATGTATAGTAATTTACGAAGCATATTCACGACAAAAATTAACTTAATTTAAATAAAATATTTGTAGTGAATATCATATTTTTGATAACCATTTTATTGATTTTCCAAGCATATTACCTTAAAAATTTTATAAATAAGCAATTCATCATAAATAAATAAATAAATAAACCCTACCCATCCTCAGTGAGAGGCACCACCATCACCACTTAAAATATTTTAAAAATATGTTAATTACTTTAAATATTTTTTAAAAACAACCTATTTCCCGTAATTTCCCTATATATCTAATTTTTAATCTTAAAGATTCTCTTTTTCAAGTAATCCCAGTAGTCTTTAATCTTCAGGAAAGTACGCAAGTTATAAATGAAGAAAGCTATTTTCTTTTTCCTGCTTTTTTTTGTTTTTTTTGTTTTGTTTTTGTTTTTAGTATCTTATTACAAAAGGAAAATACAAAACGCTTGAAAGCCATATATGCTTTTATTTTTGTTTTTAAGCAAAAGTGAATCATTTTCATAGGCTTTACCATATTTGTCCACGAGCCTCTCTTTGTTAACAAATTGCAATGACAAGATACAAGTTTTTTTAGAATCTCTTTTTAGAAAAAAGAAGACAAAACTTGAAAAATCAAAGGAAAACTATGCATAAATCTTATCAAATTCCTTGCCATACACGTCTATTTCTTGGTGATAATAACACTCGATTGACATAAATTAAAAAGATAAGTAGAAATTAAGTCCATCGACCCTGGCCAAGCACGATATGAAAGACACCAAGCAACCTATCATATAATATATTTGGTTATTATTAATATATATATATATATATATATATATATATATACACACACACACACACTCATGCAGATTCTCAAAATCGTTATATTGAAAATGACCGTATTATCATAATCTCTTGTGTTATCAATATCATAAATAGACATTCATATGTCTTTATTATCAATTTTTGTGATAAATCTACGTACACGTAGACTCTCTTACTATTATAAGAATCATACTATAAAATAATTAAAACCGTAATATAAAACAGCTATATCAAATATATATGTTATCAATGTCACAATTAGACATTCACGTGTATTTATTATGAATTCAAGTGTTTTATATATGTTTTCTCAGTTATTATTATTTTTTTTTTTTATCAAATCAAAATATTAAGTGCAAAGAAGTTTTCATACTAATGATCAAACTACTATTTTAATTCTCATGTCACAACTACCATAATCACGTTCTATTATCAATAATACATGGTAAATTATCAATTTTACAAACAAAATTAAATGTTATTTGTCGTGATAACTATAATAACATACAATAAAATGACATTAAGGCAAGTGAGATATGGACCATATATATATATATATGAACATACGCATCGTTCTTGACCATGTTTAATGTGTTCCTAGTTCAGCACATGCGTAGAAATTTCAATCCTATGGCAATATCCCAAAAGGTTTTGAGGGGAAAAAAACAGAAAATACTCTTTCATGAATTGGCGGCCTGGACCATGCGTATTTATTTTTTGTTTTGGCAGGTAGTGTAGAACTTGTATGAAATATGGTCCTGCATAAAACAACCTTTCAAAGCATTTGCAATAAGATAAAAAAAAAAAAAAAAAAATTTGCTTAATTCATTATTTCACATGAAGCAAAATAATATTCTCACCAAAGAAATGGCTCTAACTCATCTTTGTTTAGCATCTCTCTTTCTTCATCTCCTTATGCTACTAATATTGGTGTGCAACAACATCAATCATTTAACTCATAAGCCCTTAGGATTCAGCCTCAAGCTCGTTCCCCGAGACTCGCCGGAGTCGCCTTACCACCCCGGAAAGCTCTCGGGCCGGCAGAGAATGTGGAGACTCACCAAGTTCTCAAAAACAAGAGCCCATTACGGCCATCTAAGCTCATCACTATCCCCAACAACACAAAGAGCCACCAATGATAATAGTATTAGTCCCACATCGGAAATAGATAACTTCCATCTTAGGGTTCTTAAAAGGAATTTTTTCTACACGACACAAGTTTTTATAGGCACCCCAGGAATCCCACAAACACTCCTGATCGACACAGGGAGTGGCCTTGTTTGGACACAATGCAAGCCTTGTAAAAACTGTCTTGGCCTAGAACCAAATATTCCTATTTTCACCCCCAAAGGTTCCACTTCTTACAAAAAAATCCCTTGCAATCACAAGTTCTGCCGGTGGCTCCACCAATGCGTCGATGGCCAATGCGTCTACAGCAAAAGGTACGCCGGCGGATCGGAAACAAACGGCGTCGTTTCGATGGAGACCTTTGGCTTTCCTTCCAACGACAATAGTGGAGGTCTTAAGGCCATAGAGAACGTCGTTTTCGGCTGCTCAAACGACAACAAAAACTTCTTGTTTACTTCTATTAACGGAATCTTGGGTTTGAATTATTCCCCGGATTCCTTGGTAACCCAATTGGGGACTTCAATCGGTAACCGGTTCTCTTACTGTTTGCCTTACTCTTATAGCCCCATGACGGCCAACAGCGTCCTCAGATTCGGAAACGACATCAAAAAATCGCCACTCGCCAAAAGGACGTCGTTTGTGAGAGGGCAAATTTCAAGCAAGAGTAGGGGCATCCCTACTCTACAACATTACTACCTAAACCTTCTAGACATAAGCGTCGGACGACGTCGTCTAAGGTTCCCTCCGGGGACGTTCGCGTTGTGGCAAAACGGCACGGGAGGCTGCGTCATCGACAGCGGCTCGGTGTCGTCGTTTCTCGACAAGAGGGCATACGACGTTGTAATGGCGGAATTCGACCGCCAATTTGGACGGCTGGGATTGGAGAGAGCTCGAAATATGCACGTCGGATTCGAGTATTGTTACAAAAAGGAGATCAAGATCAATGAGAACTTCAAAGGGTTTCCGGATTTGACGTTTCATTTTGAAGGGGCTGATTTTGTAGTGGAATCAAAGTACATGTACTTTTACAGGAGGAGACAAAAGTATTTTTGCGTGGTTTTAATGCCTTTTCCCGGGAAAACAATAATCGGAGCTTGGCAACAACAAAATACGAGGTTTGTTTATGATCTCAATTTGCATCAACTCCAGTTTGCTCCCGAAGATTGCTCTAGGGACACCATATCTTCATGATTTCTGATTTTTCTTGTTAATTACTTTGTAATTTGTTGTTTCTTATAGGCCATGTATATAAAACTATATATATATATATATATATATACTCAGACATATTATATATATATGAACTAGTTTTTAATGATTACGTTTTTTTTTTAATCATTGGTAATGACTATTTAAATGATAAAAATAAGTTTTTTTTTTTGGTTATTTGTCATGTTTTTCTACTTTGTTCGTACTGAAAATTATAAATCTTTATTTCATTAATATCTTTCCTTTTAGTTTTTATATATTGATTTTATTTAATTCTATTTTTTTTTATAAAAATTCTTTACTTCCTTATTGAAATCTATGTCTAGTTCTGCTACTGTTATCAATAGATAAATAGTATGGTAATTAATCACTAAAACCGCACCTATAAAGAGGCCAAATAGTTGTTTTTTTTGTTTTTTTTGGCCAAACAATTGTACTTATTAGATGAAAATGCTCAGGAGTGCCACGAGTCCATGTGCGTAGATGATGGTTAAAGATTATATATATATATATAGTTAGATGTGGCTGCTAGAGTTGTAAATTGGGCTAAGCCGCCAGGCATTACACGGTATGAAATTATAGTGGGCCGGACGAAGTATGACACGAGATATTGGGTCGTGCCAGGCTCATAGTTTTAAGCACGTGGACCTGACACGATACAACATGCTGTTAAGCACGAGCATGATATGGACACGAGTCAAGCACGACACGGCCTGTTAAGCACGATGGGCTAGCACGATAAATACAAATTTTTTTTGTTTTAATATTTTGTAATTTCTCTTTTAATTCTCCATAATAAAAAAATGACATAATTTTATTAATGTAATTATGTCATTTAATCTAAAATATATTTACATTAATTTTAAGATGACATGGTTGAAGATTTTACAAACGTAAATGATGCAATCAATGACAGGAATAATGCTATTGATTGACATTTTATGGTGCTAATATAGTGTAACAATATTGTTCTTTCTTCGTTTGATGGTAGATCATACACTCTTTTTTCCTTTTTTGGGATTTTTTTTTTCTTTCGGGTTTTTTTCATTAAAAGGTTTTAATGAGGCTCCTTTTTTGTTAGATTGGGTAGATCTTACATGATAATTTTCACTCTTTTTAAAGTTTGTCTAGTCTTTGTCCTTCATTTGAAATGATTGTAATAAAAGAAAAATTGTAAATTTCAGTATATGATATTTGATAACATGAAATATTTTTTAATAGTAAAGTATGAAATTATTTCTTTTATCATTATATTTTACTCGAAAAGTATTAAATTTTTTCTTCAATAGAAAAATAAGTAATGGTTCGTTGGGCCGCTCTATAATCCTAATGGGCTAAGTACGATAAAAGCACGCGTATGACACGGCACGGGCACAGGATGTGCCTAGGCTGATGGGCCATGCTAGTATAAGGATTTTAATATTGAATTGGCACGAGTATGGTACGAAACTTTAATAGATCAGGTCTAACACGTTATGAAACACGCATGGACCTAGTTAATTATGGACTGGCATGACACGACATGATTGACAAGTCTAGTGACCACATATGATCTTTGACTGTAAATTTAACGTGGCTTAATTGATGTTTAGTGGATGTCTAAATCATTACTTTGTATCGATTTTTGCATTGAACTATCCCAAAAACTTTTGAGGATTGTTTTCTAACAGGGATCGAATTAATGGTGCCTTTTCATTTGGTTGACCACGAACTAGTAAGTTTTAAATACTAATTTTTTATTTTATTTTATTTTTTTTGTTGGAGAATGTTACATTGTGTACATTTCATATATAGCTTGTTATTCCATTCGTTTTGTGGTGGTTGATATTAATAAGTAAATAAATAAACTACGTTTCAGAAAATAGTTCATCATATCAAATGACCACGTTAATTTTCTTAAAAGAAAAAAAATAAAATCGACCACTTATTATATGATCATAATTCATAGCGAGTACTATTCTAAAATCTTAAAATGAAAAAAAAAAAAAAAAAGTGGTTTGATAATTTTATGATAACGACGGTTGGAAAATTATGTAACGTTACAAATTCTTATTATATGAAACGGTATGATACGTTATCCAACTCTCAAGAGAGAGAGAGAGAGAGAGAGAGAGAGAGCATGAAACATTATGTTGTTATACAGATAATCACGATTAGCTTGACTAAATTTTTAGACAATATGTTGTACAATCTTTCATGTAGCAATCGAATATGGTTTCATGATATAGAGTTATCAGTGTTATAATTAGTTTGTCGGAGGATATAAATATACATACATACATATATATATACACACACATATATACAAAGTCTTAAATCTGATACCTAATGATATATGATAATGTGAACTTTAGTTCCTGTAAATGTGAACTTTAGTTACTAAGAGTGTGAATTAATAGAAAAGGAAATATAACTAAAGTGAGTGTAAATTTCATCTTATTTTATATTTTTTTCTGCATGAGTTCACATTCAGAGTAATTGAAATTCACATTATCGGATGTTATCAGGTATCAAATTTAAAATTATTCATATATATATATATATATGAATATATATATATGTGTATATATAAATGTAACTCTCATTGACATCACCCAACAAAGAAAATATCCACAGGAGTGACATGCGCTTGTCCTGATCGTTTTGCACTCTCAACGTTTGCCATCCCTTCTTGTACAACTGCAAAATCAATTTATTGTTTCAATAAAGATGTACATTAAACCGATAAAACTTTTAGGTGATTTTATATAGGTATAAATCAGTTTTAGAGAAGGCAAAATGAGAAAAATACAAAATTTTTAAAAGCAAAATTGAAAAAAATAACTCTCTCACTTACTCATGAGTGACTCTGCCTTTGCCAGCACTCCTATGCCTTAACGATTATTGTCCCGTCCTTTGTATGCCTGCTCTCTTATGTTTCTTGTCATCCTTTTCTAAACTTCTTCTGTCTCGATGATTGTTGTCCTTAACACTACACCCTATACCTAATGTCTGTTATCGCTTCAACGAGCAACACTGATATTATAATTTGTGTATTTAGTATTTTTCTTCTTCCATTATAATTAATAATTGAAATCTCATATCGAAAATGCATCTTGCTTGGACATGTTAGGAAAAGTTGACTTTATATAACAATATTTTGATGTATATAGTTATATTCAACAATACTTGAATGACAAAAAAAATTAGGATGAAGAAATCCAAATAAGTATAAAATAATGACAAAAAACGTATACATGTCTATTAAAAAGATCATTTTGATAATGTTTTATATGAAAAATAGTAAATATTATAAAGACAATCAATATATCTGTCGTGTCGATTCAACCGAATATCAGAACGGGTATAGACCGATCTGTTTAGCTCGATCCATATTTATACGGTGCTCTAAACAACACGGATGCTTTGAATTATGATTCTCTTTTTCCCAATTAAGTAAACGATGTCGTATTGATTTGCTAAGTTTTGACAAGGCTGACGGTTCTTTTACCGCACGTGTCAATGCCGCACTGCTTCACTCACCGAGTCGAGTTCAGGGATCGAAAATTTTCCTGTTCCCACTTTCTCGCCAAACAAACAAGCACGAAAAACCAAATTCAATCCCTTTGTGCGAAAACGATCACAAAACGAAACCTTCGATTTTCGATTCGCGAAAGCGCGAAGGAAAAAAATAAAAAAAAAATTTTTCTCGGAAAATCAAGAAATGGATGGTCGAAGCCGCGAATGGGACATCCATCTCAGGACCTTATCGAGTAGCGCCAGAGACTCCACCATAGCCAGCGATCCGGCTTCCGATTCCTCTCTTCTTATATCTGTGCGTCTCTCTCTCTAAAGATTTCTATTTTTCTGTTTGGTTTCCGAGAAAAATGAGAATGAAAAACGAGATTTTTTAATATTTGAGTTTTGAGAAAGTTCGCTTTCGTGCGGTTAGGTGAAGAAGCTTCAAGAATTGTGCAAAGATGAGAATTCGGAGGATCTGGTAGCTAGAGTTTATCCGCAAATCAACAGGCTTTTTCAACGCTCAGTCGCTTCTCTCTCTCAGTCTCGAACCTCCAACGGCCTTCTCTTACTGGTTTGGTTTAATTTTTGCTTAATTAATTCCGTAATTATCATGCTGTTCTAATCAAAATTTCTCTAATTATATTCTTAATTGTCATAGAGTAAAAAGAAAAAGGAAGAAAGTTGAAGATTGGAAAATTTTTTTAGAAATAGTGGAGAGACTGGATTTTGATAATTGGGAGTAGCATTTAATGGAAATTGAAAAATACTCCAAATGGAAAGTGAAAATTATATACAAGCTTAATGGAATTTTTTAATTTTTATTTATTTTATTTTTTTTGGGATGTAACAATATTAGGGCGTTTCTAGTGTGCACTGCCTGTAGGGATTGCTACTATATCTGTGCAATTTTTAACACGGACACTTATAGATAAGACCGTTAAAAAACTAACGATTGAATAACAGTTCCGACCGGTAGTGCAAAATAGGAGGTCCTGCCATAGAAGCTCGTTTCTATGTTATGCTTCATTAGTGTTCAGTTTCTTATCTGTTATAATTACAGCATATTGCTTATATTTTTGTGTGTGTGTGTTATCTATCAGGCTATCCTTCAATTTTACCTTGATTTCGGTGATGAGGTTCTTCATGATGCCGATCCCAGTTTAAGAACATTCTTTAAGACATGCTTAAGCCGGTACTAATTTAGTTTCATTTCGTTGAAATCATTATCAAGTTGTTTTGATGTGTTAAAATCTTGTTAATGATTTTTTCCCTTTCAATAACTACTAAGCTACAATTTCAATAAAATTGTTGTCTTTGGGGTATTAGGTGTGAGTAAATCATTCTTCAAAATGGTTAATTCTCTTGAATATGTTCTGTTTTAGAGACATACATTGAAGCTTCTCCTGTGATTCTTATATGTCTGAAATATTTATTTCAATTTTTTTAGTGAGAATGTTTTTCCATTTTTTTCCCCTCCGATAGGGAGTTTCTTTTCCTTTCAAAATGTTATCAAGCTTTTAATTTGGCCATCATCACTCATCAATTTCTTTTCGGTTGTGTTGCAGTGAGTTTGCAGATCCTGTTGTTGCAGAAGCAACACTTGAGTTTCTGAATGCGAACAAGAAAAAACTTATAAGTTCTTTTCCTACTTTACTGCCTCAGGTATGATTTGATATGTACTTTCTGTTTATTAGAAACTAGAAAGTGAAACGGTCTTTTCGCATTTAAGTCACTGCCATAAACAGTTAGAGACCTATACATAGACAAATAAGTGAAAATGTGAACACATGAGTTCTGACTTCGAGCCTTGATTCAAAACTTTGTAAAAACCAAGTGTTTGTGCTAAGGTCATAATTAGTCTTCAAAAGGGTATTGTAGTTATCACTTCTTCCGTTTCTATGTCTCTTATTATTGTTTTTTCTTTTCCTTCTAAAGACGAGCTTTTATGACATGACGATAATCTATCATGCAGTTCTTTCCCTTGTTGCTGAAGCTGATTGCTTGGAATGGAGAAAAGTAAGATCTTCAAATATACCCTTATTGTGATTTAGTGCACAAATTCGGTATAATATTTTGCTCAAACGTGATGTCATGTTTGACAAACTAATAACCAAATGTGATAAAGTAGAATTATTGATATTCATATGTTGCTTTCTCCGTGCAGATTGGAGAAGTCGTTTCTGAAAGTGTTTCCTGGATTGGTATCATCTGGATCGTTTCTTCCACTACTTCCCCACTTAGTGGATTTGCCCAGTTAGTTTTTGGTTGATGCTGCTGGCTTATTTTTCATCTCCCATTCTCTCTTTCTTAAAGTTGTCATCTTGATGTCTTTTTGTTAAAATGTGCTAGTTTTGGTTGTGGCGTTGGAAAAATTGGAACGGAGCTCAGGGTCACTAGTTGGAAACAGCATCGCTTCAATCCAGAAGAGTACGGCTCCTGAGGTTATTTATTTTACTTTTTGCAATAGTATGCGTTTAACAACAACTTTCTACAAGGTGCAAGAGAGGATAATAATTTATTCTGTGGTTGTAGATGCTACTAGCACTCATGGATGAAGCTTATACCGGATCAACAATAGGAGATGGAGGAGGAGATTCCGAATCTGAGGACAGCAGTACAATAGATGTTGCTGATCCTGTGTTCCTTGAACTACTGAAAGATGAAAATGATGGCCTAGCTGTACATACAGTACTTTATACCTCAATTTTCTTATTTCATACTATAAAGTGTCTTAAATCCAGGCAATTATAAGATAGTACCAATGAGATTCGTCACGTTCTCTAGAATACAAGGAAACTCCTTTCCATGTATGGTGGAAATTTCCTTGAGTTTTTACCTTCTTGCTGATCTCATCTTAAAATCGAAGAATTTTAGTTCTTTCTTTGTCTTGCTGAGTTAAGGTTAACTACTAGATATTCATTTTTTTCTACTAAAAAACTAGATTTAAAATTTTTTCCCCATCTTGCTGTACAGTTATGCAGTAATTTTGATGAGTAAAGTACTGTGGACAGGCACTTATACATCTCATAATATAGTTTGTGGCTTTTTAACTTGGCCCTGCACTATATACATGTTCTTTTGAAACAGTAGGATTCAAAAGCAAACGATAATTTTAGGATTATTATTTGGAAAGAAGTTTCTGCTGAAACTGGGTGTCGAAATAAGTCATTGACATTATAGTTTGTGTTGCTTTTCAGGAACGCCACTGGACCTCCCCTGTAATGGCAGCAGCACTACAGGCTGCAATGAACACCCCTCAGTCTGATAGGCTAAAATATACACTCAAGATGACGCCCCGGCTTATCGATGTATATTTTGCCATAGCATTACGTGATGCCAATGATTGTACGTCAATCTAGTCTTAAGTTCTCCATCGTAACATGACTTTTGGAAAATTTGTTCTCTGCAGATTCGTTTTATGGAAGAAGAATGTTATATTTATTACTCTGTTAAGTTGGTGGCTGTTCTGAGATTCTTTTCCCGTTTTTTCTTTTTCAGCTTTGATCTGTGCTTTGATTCCGCTTCTAATGTCTAGAAATGCCGTAATGTTTCCAGAAACGAACTTTTGTTATGAAGTACGTACGCTGTTAATCATTATTAAGGTCTCTTAATGTTGCTCAGTATGTGATGAATATGATGTGGATTTCTTCGTTTTTGGTTTTTGCTAATCTAGTTAGAACTTCATTTTATAAGGTCTTAATCTTGTTATATTTGTTGCCTTCATGTTGAAGTTATGTTTATGAGGATTCGTTTATCTCTGCAGGTTCGGAAAAGGCTTTTAGAATTCATGCTTTCTGCATTCCAACGCTCTCCAGGTTTTATTGCAATTCTAAAGGTATGTTTCTTGAAGAATATTAGTTCTTGATCATTTAAAATGCTTAGGAGCATTTCACTTACTCTTTTATTTTTAGTACTTTTCTTCACGGAAAGGATTGAGACTATTTTATACATTTTGTAGAAGCCAATAATGGACAGGCTTGCGGAAGCATATGACAACCCGGAAAAGGTTAATTACTTCTTTCTTGCTCAAAGTAAATTGATTCTTTATCTGCAACGAAGAAATTCATTTTTGTTTTATTTTTTGTTTTCTTTTTTTGTGTTTATTATTTTTTCCCCTTATAGTCTGAGTTGGCATTACAATTGTGTTGGGCCATCGGAGAGCATGGTGGGGGTGGTGCACCTCATAAAGACGCAGCTCGTGAGCTTTTCGAGGGTTTAGAATTACTCTTATATGAAAACCTTTCATCTAGGTATGGATTATTGTTATTATTATTTTGTATGGATTTTATAATTATTGTTCTCTTTCTCTCTGTTTTGGTATATTTTTTAGTGCCAATGGCTCTTCATCCCTTGACGTTCATTTTTGCTCTTGTTTTCTCATGAAGTCGTCTAGGCTTAAGGCAGGAATCTACCCTTGGCTCCACCAGCCAAGTTTTCAGGAGGTCATCGCAGTCGAGGCTTCTATGTTTTGTCATTACAGCCATAGCAAAGCTAGCCACATATCATCGCGAGCTACTACCTAGGGCACGTGTTTCCTTGGGCAAGGTTTGGTCATTAGTTTTACCATATTTGTTAAAAATTTTATTTAAATTTAATAGTATATTCCAGAAATCCTTTGACAAGCCCGTGTTAATTAAATTGTTGTGCATTTGTCAGGTAGCTCGCTCTCGAATCTCAGACGTGAGAGTTTGGAGGCGCGCTCGTGATTATTTGGGTCTGATGAACGAACCTGCAATCTCCTTGTCTGTTTTGGGGCCTTCGCGACCTTCCCCCGGACAAGGGCAGAATCCCGGCACTGTCAAGTGGAGTGATGGTGCGACGAAGATGATTGCTCATATCCCATTTTACATTCTCGGCGAACAAGAAGGTATCGACCCTTTTCTTTGAACTCCTCGCTACCTTAACAAGTACCAAGCCATGAAATATAAGCAACCATTATTTTTAATCAACGTCTCTACACTTCCGCAGGTCCACCTTCCCATGATTTTTCGTTTTCGGATGTTCTTCCGAGAAGATAAAAGGAGCTCGTCTTGCGTAGCGAGCGTCTAGAGTTTTGGGAATTCGGCGAAGTCTCCTATTTCAAATCGAGCCATTCTTTTCTTCGGCGCAAGGATTCTTTGTTTGTACTGCATATTCTTTATTTAGGACCATAGGAATAAACAGCTCCGAAATTGTTTACTCAGTGGTATAAGTTGAGGCACAATATTTGCGTAAAATAGAATATTCTTTTGAACTCGGTTGCTTTTATATTATGCCTGATGATAAAAAATAAAGAATCAAAGGGTTTTCAAAGAATTTTCCCTTTTATTTTAGTCCTCTTTCACTTGCATTTTTCCATTGATATTAAAGATGAAAGTGTAAACTAGTAAACCGCCCAAATCGTACTAGACCGTACATTAGAACATTCGAGTTTTAAAACCTGTCTATTTATCATAAACTAGTAAACCGCCCAAATCGTACTAGACCGTACATTAGAACATTCGAGTTTTGAAACCTGTCTATTTATCAGATTGGTTTCAATCCAAACAGTTGAATTTTTGACGGGTCTTGGTACGATTCATAATTTATTTACGAAATATATTTATGGAAAGTTTATCTTGTGAATCGATAATTGGGTGATTTGTAGGTTTGTAGGACGAATGGTAAAAATAATAAATATCTTGACATTTTGCATGTATATGTATCCACATTGATTGGTGGTTGGCTGTGAAGAGTTAGCTTGCCTTTGGTTCGTATGTTGGAGATGAAAATTTTTAAATTAAAATTGATTGATTTTTCAAAAATTAATTATAATTTTTTTGACTTTTTAATTAAAATAAAAAGATAAAAATTGATATGAAAAAGTATAATTGAGTTAAAATTAAACTTAAATATCAATCGAAAGCATTAAAGTTGAGATGTCTAAGAGGAGTTGGAAAAGTTTTATGCTAATTTATACTGCCATGCCACAAACGAAACAAAACGGCATGTCGTCGTCTCTACTTTCTTAACACCTCATTTGAAACTGCACGTCTTCCTCACTATTTGCTTGCCTCCCCAAACGAAACGGCATTTCGTCACTATTTTCTTACCACCCCCCCCCACACTAAATGGCATGTCGTCCCCAAAGTCTTCAGGCGACCCCAAATGAAACGGCGTGTCGTTCATTGAATGCACTTCACCATAATTCTCCCTCCACCTCATTTAACCTTAATGTCGTATTTTTCATATCCGACTTGTAGTTTTACGTCGCCCTTTCCCTTCCTTTTTCTTTTGCGGATTTTGCGCTCCTTCATTGGTGACCTGAATAACATTTGATTTCTTAAATTTTTTTTGTCATCTAATCTTTGTAACAACTCAGCCTCGCTAAACGCATAATAATACCCCAAAAATTAGCAAATTACTAATACCAAATCAACGAAATAACATCTTCACATGCATTAAACACTCTGTTTCTATACTTGTTACGAAATTAGCAACGAAAATAAGCAACAAGAAAATCAAAAAACAAGAATATCAAGATTTACATGGAAAATCCTAAACGGGAAAAAACCACAAACAGAGTAGAAAAAAATTCACTAAATCAAATATCAGCACATAGTAGTTATAGCAAAAGAGCATGATCATGAATCCCTAAAATTACATCATATATATACCAAAAACCCTAAATCGAAACCGGGTAGGGTCCGTACCACAAAGTCCCCCAAAATCTCATATTTAAAGCTTCACTACAAATGTTGCACCGCAAGTTTTTCAAGCCGGACTTAAAAAAATTCAGGTCATCAAACTCTAACATATATATATATATTCGAGTTGTTTCCATGATTTTCTCAGCTGATTTTGTTCTTATGTAGACCATTGTGCTTTACTACTGAGTGATAAATCAAGCGAGCAAATGATAGAAGGCATGAAAATAATTAAAATGATAACTTAGAGACTCTACATGACTGTTACTTTAATGAAAAATCCTAAATCGTTCTTTCAAACCGCACCAAATCAATGGATTCGATTTTGTTGGTTTGGAATTTTCCAATAAGCCATAAAATAACTGTCCGAACTAAAAAAAAAAAATGATTCGAATCGAACCGCTTTCACCCCTAAATTTAAAAACGACAAGATTATCATTATCACAATCAACAACAAAAGCAACATGCCCAAAGCAACTACATGATATGTTAGCTTTCTCTCTCACACACATAAATATCTCAAGAGAGAAGCTTAGAGAAATTGTAAGTTTATGATAGAGTTTTTATTTATTTATTTTGATTATATATATATATATATATTTGGTTTTTTTGTTTTTGAGGATAAAGTTATAACAAAGTTTTAGAGTTTAATACATTGTTTATAACAATGTTTGGGGAGGCAATAACATCTCCCAACTTTAACTATATTAACTACAAGTACAACAACGGCCGATGACTCTCTCTCCTCATGCTATTTTGCTCAATTCCCTCTCTCTCTACTTTTTCATGTATCTGCAATAGCCATCAACATTTACAATTATACCCTTTTCAACAAAGATCAAATGCATCATAATTTATTCAAGAAAAAAAAAAAAAAAAACAGACACACACACACACTTTATCAGCGGTCAAAATTGTCACATAACGATATAAGATCTAGTTACTTTCTATTTGATCATGTGATGGCTTTAATATCTTGTCACGCGTGAGATAATCTGTCATTATGATATACCTAAAAATCATATGCATAACATGAATATTCAAGGAAGTTTATTTATTTATTTTTCAATTAAGTCAATAATATTCAAAGGTGTAAATATAGAGGAAAGTTATCAGTCAGTTCAAACATTACATGGTGACATGCACACCCAAAGAACCTTAAAGATTAATGTACAACAGACTACGTGAATTTCGCAATACATATGTTATATATTATTATACAACTGAATTTTTGTTTTTGCTTGAATTATACAAATGACATTCAAAACATTTCTTATATATATTTGGCACTCAAATGCTATCATTTAAAGTTGTTCCAACACCCAACACCCCCCCCCCCCCACCCAAAAAAAAATAAAGTTTTAAACATTAGAACATCTAAAACGAAAAATCTTGATTTGAAAAAGGAAAATTACCTGAAAACACCTTTCATTTTTAGTAAATACCACTTTTATCCTTTTTATTGTACAAACATTCGAATCTTCTCCTATATTTTTAAATATCAGTCATAAAATACTTATTTAGGGATTAAATTTTAAAAGTATCGAGATTAATACCCTTCCAATCATATTAAACACCACTTGTCTAAAAATGTTGAATAGAAAAAGATCAAAATGATCAAATTTCTCAAATTTCTTGGAAAAAAATAAAGAACAATAAGACTAGTACTCAACTACGATGCCAGTATATGCCCACTGAGAGCTCAAGCCCCAACTCTGTAGTTAAAATATATATATATATATATATATATATATATATATATAACTAGATACAAATATATCGTTTTTTATCAATACAAACAAAGCCACACTTGAAAATAATAATTTTTTCTTGTAGCCCCCATTAACAAAAGTCTGATAGATAATAAACTTATACGCCCATTACTATATAACTAATTGTTGTTACTGTTTTTGTCATTAGTCTACACACTGATGCAAAAAAATCAATACTCGGATATATTCATTTAACAAACAAATCATGCTTGCAGCCATGTTAATACAAAAATTAACTAGCAGTACTCCAGCTAAACTATATTATTAAGTGCTTTAATCTCATAGCCCAATTAAACATATCAATTTCTCCAAAAGCCTAATAGACAATAAATCTATATTACCCATTACTATGGACTAGTCCTCATTGATAAGAATTCCTGTCTCCTGCTAAAATTGATGCAAAATCTAATACTCGGATATATTCAAATTAACAAACAAATCATACAAGCAGCCATATTAATACAAAAATTAACTAGTACTCCAACTATACTATATTAATTAAGTGCTTTAATCTTATAACCTCATTAAGCATATCAATTTCTTCAAAAACCCTTGTTAAAATATAAAATTATTATTGACCCACGTCTTAATAACTTGAGCTTTTAGGATAGATTGGTAAATCAACATAACATCAAAGCGCCTAATAGACAATTTACCTATAATGCCCGTTTTTAGTCCTCACTAACGAGAATTCCTGTCTCCCGCTAATACTCCGATATATTAAATTAACCAACAAATCATTCGTATGCATGTAAATGCAAAAAATAACTAGTAATTAAACCTAAAAAAATAGTAAAAATATTGAGATGGTGAGACTAACCATATATTGCTGAATTCAATCCATAGCAACCTTAATTTTGGAGACAGCATCAGTGATAATCCGGTACATGAGATCAATCGAATCAGGAGTGATGCGCTGTCCGGCGGCGGTGACATCGTCAACAATGTGCAACGCCAGAGTCAGAAGGCTCCCAGATGCAATTCCTCCGCGCATCTTTGAGACATCAGGGAGAATCACAAACCCGCACGGCAGGATCCGCACGAAGTCGGAGTTCTCGCCGCTCAGGACGCTCGACACCGTCGTGATATCCAGAGGCGCAAAGACCACGTACGAGGCTGCTGAGTCTGTGTAGCACCGCTGAAGGTACATCGCTTCTATGTTGTCTGGTGTCGACTGAGAAATTTCTTTCAAACTTAGCACAATATCAATATTTCGCAAATATTAATTTTAGAGTTCATATAGTAACCGTCTATAGGAATGAAATCTAAATATAAATCTATTTCTGTACTATATTAAAATTAATATTAATTTTGTACCCTTGCTTAATGAATTTATTGCATTGTGCAATTTTCCTCCTAAAATATCAATTTTGGCAATTTGACATATATATTTGACAATTTGCTAATTTGGCAATTTTCCTCCTAAACACAGCACAATATTTTTGACATATATTTTTACGGTTAATATAGTAACAATTTATAGGAAAGAAATCTATATCTATCTGTCTATACAATATGTAAAAAAGATATTTGAACTCTCTTTTTTTTTTTTTTTTTTAAGGCATTTTTGCGCCCTTACTTTCTAAATTTATCGTATATAGTTGTAATTTTCCTCATAAAATTTCAGTTTTGACAATTTCCATATTAAATTTATAAAGAATTTATCGATATATTAAACATTCCCTTTTCGTCTTTTCTTTCAATATCTTTCCTCTCACTTATTGGTTTTTTTTTTCCCTTTTCTTTTCACTTTTAAATGAGTGTTCTGAGACAAACAAAGAAGGCTTAAAAATCCATTTTATCAATTAAAAGTACCACATTATACTGTTAATAATTTAGTAGCATGCTGAAACTTGTATAATACATAATAAATTTACAATAAATATATAATTAGGTGTAAGGAAAACTTACATTCACTTGAAAGATAGAAAGATGATTTCCAGGGTACTGGCTAGTAGTGATGCGTGCAATTTCTTGGCTGTAATGGCCTTGGGAGAGAATATCCCACTATAAAAAAACAATAATAATAAATATATAAGTACATATATTGTAATGAACATATATAAACATTAGAACATGTTCTCTTTGCACTTAATTTGGCACTAATCCGTACTTATATGGTTAATTACATGCACGTGGAAACCTAATTAAATGTTTTTAATTAAGCTGATAATGAACGACAAGGATTTATTATTTGTTATGGGTACGCATAACATTTAATTGGTATATATTTGGTTAAAAAGAAAAATTAAAATTACATGCCTTTTTTACGGTCCTCACGGTGGGAGGTCCCAACACTGTAATATAGAGTATTTTCGATGTAAAATTAAATGATTAAGGTGCATCAGTAATACAAAAAAAAAAAATATATATATATATACACATATATATATATATATGTAACATATGTTGTTCATGTTATGTTAAATGTTGAAGACATCTATATTACGCCAAAGAAACCTCCTACCAGAAGTAAGAATATATCGTAATAAGTACAAAAAGTGTTGATAATTTCGGAGTACTAGAGAACTACAAAGTACAATGAAATCCAGAAGTCTGCATTTCTTTTAACACAAAATTTGGAAGGAAGAATGTCACTGATGCAGATTTGTTTGGGACAAAGATAAGAGAATGAGGCCGGAGCATATAAAAGGAAGGGGATCGACCAACTTACGGTTGATTGCTTATTATGCTTATAATTAGTAAAAAAAGAAAAGTAAAAGCTATTTATGACATGCCAATTAGTGTTTAGATCCAAAATTTTTAAATAGTTTAATGAGACAATACCAATATTTACATTTCCTAATGGGCAATAAAAATGTTAGAAAGAAGCTTTTATTTTTTATTTTTTTTATAATGAAGCTTTTAGTCGGAAGAAAAATCTTATGTAAAGACTTGGCATAAATTTGAAAGTCTAAATGCATTTTAGAAAGACAAAACTCTTCTAAAATATCATCCAAACACTCTTAAAAAAACTTGTCAAACAGGTTTGTCCATATTAATGCAGTACTCTAAAGTCTTGAGGGGAAATATACAATCTAATCCTTCTTCTAAAATAGTCTAAACAAATTTAAAAAGATTTTTCTTAAGAAGTAGTATATCATGGTTTTGATTGAAAATGTTTCATGAGGCATCCAAACACTCAGAAAAACAACTTCAGCTTCTAGCAAGTAATGCGAAAACTCAATCTAGGGTTTTTATGGGAATAAATTAAAAAAAATGCGGTCTAATCCTTTTCTAAAACTGTGTGCGTTTGAAAAATAGAACCTAGTCTCATATAAATATGTGTGTGTATATACATATATATATATATATATACCTCGGATCGGGAATTCTCACTACTAAGGAAATCAAACACTTGCTTTGGTGTTGCAGGGAGCAGAACAGAAGAAGCAAAGACAACAGTTGTTGCGGTAGGCATTCCGGGATCATCCTTGTTGGTTTTGGTCATCATCAACGTCGAATCTCCGATCGCTTCGGATACAGGAAGTTCCTTCCATTCGTTTGTTGCGTAGGCATTTATTTCACTTACGAAGCTTCCCATCATCCTCTCCGACAGGTTCAAGATGCTTCTGATTCCAGGTTCTGGTATGATTAACACTGGAAAATATACATGATAAGAAAACTTATCAGTTTTTAGTATTTAGAAGAAAACCAATTTGTATGTACATCCCATATATGTTGGTTAGAATTTAGTTAACCAAATTATAGTTCAACTAGAATCCATTTCATGTGACTTTCTTTGAAAGCATATCAAGGACGCTGTAGTAGTGATTGGATAGATTGTAAAAGAACTTTTGTTTTTAACAAGTTTTCAAAATAAATAAATAAATAAAAGTCAGTTCTGCTACTTTGTTTAAGAAAGGTTCGAATGAAGATAAGGAAGAGAATTTTTGATAGGTTTCGGAGGGGAAAAAAAAAAAAAAAACTATTGACAGGATACAATGACCTCTCTTAAATAAGGAGGAAGTTTTGATAGGATTTGGGGAAAAACAAGAAGAAAAAACGGCCTATTGACAGATATAATATTAACATAAAGATTTTCATCAAGATTCATTAAATTAATATCTTTTCTTAATTTGAAAATATTTTTTTTTTAAAAGAAAGTTGGGGAAGTGGGGGAACATCGTTATGTGAACATTCATTGAGGGTGGCATAATTCCGAACATTTCATAAATCGAGTACTAGATTTGTGAGAAACAAGCTTTCATGATTAAGACCCTCTGAGAGGGTCACCCAGCACTAAACCTTTAATGACTATAGACTCACTACTGAATTAATTACTGTTTGATCACATCGCTCGGTGATTATAATGTGAGATAACTTTGATCTCAACAAATTACAAAAACTAATTAAGATATTAAAAAGTATAATAATTCTTCTAGGTTTCTACTACGTAGTACATGAAAATAAAACCAAAATAAAGGAAGATCTTTTTACCTCCACCAACAATAGGATGGCAAGGAGCCATTAGGGCACAATGTTGAGCTAAAATGGAGAACCAACGCTTTGCAGAAAATGCAAAACCAGAATTGACAATTGGCTTGAAAATCTCGTGAACAAATCCATCATCCACTTGCACATGCTCAACCCATATAACCTACTTACCATTAAATTCAAATCAAAATATTTCCTTAACGAAAGAATCAACTCTAGTTGTATGACGATACACATGATACACACAAATATATTAATATATATAATGCATATTCAATTGTTATTCTAATATTTATCGATCGGGAGATATTATTATCATAGTCATGTAATATGAAATATAATTAGAACAGTAACCACCAATTAGTATAAGAAAAACAGAACCAATGAAAACTTCATATATATTATATATATGAGTGGTTGTTCCATCATTCACTTGTAGATGTTCAATCCATATATCCTAATTACCATTATATTCAAATCAAAGTACTTCCTTAGTTAAAGAATTAACTCTAGTGACAATACACATGACACATACAAATATCCATAGACATTATATATAATATATCCAATGGTTACTCCAATTTATATCTATAGGTGGATATCACCATGTAATGGATCATAATTTAAACAGTAACCACCAATGAATATGAGAAAAACATAACCATTGAAAACTCTTATACATATGCATGATAGAGTTGCATCATCCACTTGCACATGCTCAATCCACACAGCCTAATTAGCATAGAATTCAAATCAAATCAAATATACAAATTTATATACTGGTATAAACCCAATCAGATAGTTGTAATAAACTAGATAACGTTCAGAACAATTAACAAGAAAGGTATTTATCTATATAATTTATACAGTAACTATCGATGATAACATAGAAACGTAATCATTCAAAACCCATCTATAGATATATGAAGGACATAGATATAGTTAGGGGGGGATCACCTTAGAGCCCCCATCGGGCATTTCTATGATCAAACAGCCTGATGGTCGTTTTTCAATTCTCTTAGCCGATGGAAATTGGAACAAAGTTTCCAAGGACACGTCCACAACTCCCCACATTCTTTGGCAGAATCGTTTGCAGTACCTTGCAAAATAGATTTCCCGAGTTGGAATTTGTGGAGTAGGGCCATAAAATTCTGCACCCATCTGGGAAAAAAAATAATAATAAAACAAGGGTGAATGGTCAATTCAAAAGCACGTTTCCCTTAATTAAAAATAAATAAATAAATAATAAACAACATTATATGAAAATAAACTTTTAGTTATAAGAAGATGATATAACTAAATATCATACTTAAAATCGCACCAATTTTACATAACTAAATATCATTTTTCATAACAAGCTTGTGGCTGATATATAGTATGACTAGACTTTTCTAACCACAAGGTTTCGGAAACATTTTGGTGTGACAAAAACATTTTCCTATGATTAAAAGTAGAATTATTCTCATCTATACCTCTGAAATTTAGGGTCACTCTTACTTTGTCCCAACCCTGAACCTTGAACCCAACTTTATCCCTTCTATCATAATTTTATTTAAAAACAGATGGAAAAAGAAGTGAGTTAAGTACAATCATGTGGTCTTATTTCTGTTTGTTTTTACTAAGATTAATTCCCTGTTTTTCCATTTGTTTTAATTGAAACTCTAATAAAAGTGATAAAGAGGGGGTTAAATTCAAAGTTTAGGGAGATAAAATGGGAGTTATTAAAAGTTAATACTATAAAATAAGAGTGACTCTGAAATTCAACGGATATAGATAAAAATAATCCTTAAAATATTAATCACACCAAAAATATGTGAATAAATATATATTAGTTATTACCTAGCTAGTACTTTTTCTTTTGGGTAGGACAAAGCTTATTTATTGAAAAGAAGTTTTGATAATTTAAGAGAACGTTATGGCAGGATGAGCCGTCTATCATTTCGATATGTGTCAAGTGAAAGTACAATGATGTAAGTAGCTAAGGCATTCTAATAGACCGGTAGACTTTATATACAGTATGAGTAATATTAGAGTGTGCATAGTAAATGCAGGTAACCTAGCTAGTAACCTAACTAGCTAGTAAACTCTTCAAAAAAGTAAAGAAAAGAAGAAGAAGGGGGGAAAAAAAAAAATCTAGCTACTAACCTACTTTGGATGAACCTAAGAATGCTTCAATACTAGTAACATTTAGCATGGAATACTTTTATTAATCTGGTAAATTTGTTATCTATATGATGATTAGCAATTTACAAGAAAGTGAACTTAAAAGTAAAACTGCACATATATATGTGTGTATGTAATATGTCTGTGTGTGTTCAATGGATGTAAGTTCTAAAAACAAAATAGTACTTCACCAAGACAGTAGAAACTATGTACACTTTAACTTGTGACAATTTTGTCTACTTTCATTGTAAGGTTTACACATCAATCTTTACACACACACACACACATATCTATACACAAGAGTGTGCGTGTGTGTTGGTCTCCTATGAAGATCCCGAGTATATAATGATTAGATACATGACCAAGCTAGAAGAGTTCACACACTTTTCCATTAATCAGAAAAGTACAAGTGTGTGGTGTATATATATATATATATATATATAGATGTGTATAAAACAACGAATTATGTGGAAATAAAGGAAGATAGAAAATTAAAAATTTGGATTCTCAAAAAATAAATTACCACTTGAACAGTTCCTTCATAGTTTTGCTGCAGTATGCCTGTAGAGGCCAAAACTCGAAGCACCTTTGCTCTAGATACAATTTTTGAGAATACTTGAGACCACTGTTTCTGATAATTAGAAATTAGGCAAAAAAATTCAAAAAAGAAAATCATTAGAACCATATCGTAACAACCTCTACTTCACATTTTCATGATCTCAAACTTTTGCTTTAAAATAATTTTCCTCTTAAAATTCATGTAGATGATGTACATTAATTTAAAAAAGAAAAGCAAAATTGACGGGTTTTCTTAGAGGTCGAAACCCTACCGAATCCATAAGCAATTCGACAAGTTTGGTTGGCTTCACGCCAACATGGCCAGTTTCTCTTGTACCTTCAGTATGAAGCAGATCATCATCTTGACTAGGTGCCTCACTCAAAACATCATAAGATGTCTTGTTGGATATAGGAGAACTTGGCAAGGGTGTGTAGTCCTTCACCTTAATCAACCTCAATATCTCCGCAATCGCGGTTTTCGCATTCGCAATTTCCTTCATGTACTCGATGTTGTTAAGCATCTCGATGTCCTTATCTAGGTCAATACTCCATAGAGGCGGTCCCTCCATGGCCACTTTCCTAAGCTCGTCCATTGCCTCGGAGGCAAGATCGATGATTTTTCTTTTGTTTTCCTCAGCACATAGTGAGACGGCTATGAAAAGGTCAGTTGCTCGGTGAGGAGTGTTGTTTTTGTTGTTTCCGACATCGATCGAGGTTGATACACTGTGGCTGTCCCAGGTTTGCACTTCATATGACTGTTGATCAAAGGACTGCGGAATTGCTGGAGATGAGGAAAGAAAACCCGCATTGTTTTGTGGCTGAATACTAGCTATCTGCAATTGATGCAAAAATAATGTAAAACATTTTTTTTTCTATCAAAATGGATACATGACAATTGATATCAGAGAAATTTAGCATATACTAACTAGCTTAAAACCTTAAAAAATGATGTGAACAACTGAAAAATGTAATTCAAATGAAAAAAATCAAAAGAAATTGCCATCAATATATAGGGAGGCTCATTACTTTCAATTGAGACAATGAAAAATCATTTTTTTAATCGTTTTAGTTAGAACTTTTGACAGTTTTCGAAAAAAAAAAAAAAAAAAAGAGCTAAAGTTACCAAAAAGAAAGAAACCCAAACTAATCAACAAAACTTGATCTTTCACTCCAAAAAAAAAAATGATCTCTATTCATTAAAAAAAAAAAATCAAATCAAATCAAATCAAAATTGATCAATTTGTTATGACACATTTGGGTAATTTCATCATTTCATAAAAATAATTATTAATTTCCACAGGATCTCTATGTGTCCAAACCTTGATGAACATATATAATAGGCAGATGAACAACATTTTGATTTATCACACCCATTCAATTGTAGTGTGTGTGTGTGTATATATGTATGTATATATACACAAATTGAAGCCCTAATTTCAGCAATTACCTGGTGATCCCTAACATTTGGCTGAGGAAAACCAAATTGGCTTCCCACCCTATCATGACCACCACCTGATTCTTCACTTGCTTCAAATGGGTAGCTAAAATCAAGTCAAAAAACCCTAATTCCATAAGTATCAAATTAAAACAAACGCACACACATATATATACATATATATATATATATATATATTTATCTAGTGGATTAGCTAGCTAGGGTTTTCTTCAAGACAAAAAAATAAAAAATAAAAAAAACCATACTTTTGATCACAGCGTTCAAGTCTGTGATAATCAGGAAAACGCTGATCAAAGTCAATTAGGCGTCTCTGACTAGAACTTCCATTGGTGTAGTGCCTTTCAAACTCATTCTGAACCAACTTACAAAACGGACTCCCTCCGTTGAATTCGTCGTTCCAAGCCATTCATCTGAAAATATATACACATATATTTACACACACACATATATCACAATATCATAACCAAAAAATTAAAAAAAAAATTCAAACAAAATTCAAAATACAAAATTCAAAAAACAAAATGTGCGATTCTTGGGATAAAATTAGTTACATATTTTAGCTAAATCACGAACTTGAAAAAAAAAAAAAAAAAAAAGAGTTACTTAAGCAAATGTTCATAGAGATGAGAAATGAGAAATAATCTTACACAGGGGGGAGAAAATTCTATCAGTTTCTCTCTCTAAACTTTCTTTCTCTCTCGGAAATATCGACTGTCATATTTAACAAAACTGACATTATACTTATATACATATATATAGAGAGAGAGAGAGAGAGAGAGAGTGAGAGAGGATTGAAGTTCTTGGGGGTTACTCTTTTGCTTTGCATTGGAGGCAGCACTTGGTAGTGAGGCTCTAAGAGTAGGCTGCCAGGTGGAACACAGTGGAGATTCCACGTCACACGTGACATGGCTGTTTTCTTCGTTCTGATTGGTGGGGATTTTTTGGTGGGTGGAGGGAGAATTTGAATTATATATATATCTTTATCCCCCCATATACGCGTTTATCTTGTTTCTCAGGCCTCCGTGTGTGTGTGTGAGAGTACGGGAAAGTGATTATTAGAGGGAAGTGAGAATTTAGCCAATAATGGAATGACACGTGGAGTTCTCTAATTTACCTTTAATTTATAAAAAGTGTACTTTTTAAAAAAAAAAAAATGAGTTTCTTGAATTTAATTAGATGAGAAACAATGTTTGTCTTTTTCCCTTTTCTTTTCTACTCAAACCAATTAATGTAGCGCTATATTTATTTTATGCCTTGCGATTAAAAAAAAAAATCTTTCTTTTTTTCATTTAAAAATCTCTCTCTCTCTCTTTCTCTTAATTACTCCCCTAGTAAAACAATAACCTTTTTCGATATATATATATATATTTGCTAAAAAATTTCTGCTTTAGATATCTTGCGTTATATATCAAGATTTTTTTTTTTGTTATTATAACAAGATTAATTATACAGCAAATCTTAAGAAAATTTCTGCTTTAGATATCTTGCCTTATAAAACAAGATTAGTTTTTTATTATAACAAGATTAATTATACAGCAAATCCTAATCTGTCACCCCTATATTTCTGTTCTTCCTTATTTCTTCATTCACAAATACATGTCTATCAGATATTTATAATTTCTGAACGTTTTTTTTTTTGTTGGAATTATTAACATATTGGGTAAAAAAAAATTAAATATTTGTTGGATGACTCCGAACTCAACCCATTAAAAAAAAAAAAATCCGAAAGTAAACCAACATTTTTCTTGTTGTCTGATTGTTAGCGGTATCATCATGATTCCATAACATCATGATTGTTAGCACCCCACAATTTATTTAGACATCCAACAAGCCAACAATAATTTTTTTAAACAATATAAGACATAAAATATTATATTGTGGCTATTTTTTACGATTTTGAAGTTGCGTATACAAGTCAAATTTGAATAACATTTCTTTCCCGACATATATATACGATTAAATTATTGATTCAACCAATATTCTTTTTCCTTTTAAGTTTTAATTGTTTTTAACTTTTGATATGGACAATGAGTTTTGACTAAAGAAAAAAGTTTTTAGCCGAGACTCATGTAGAGATAATCACTCTAAAGTGGGAGCAGAAAGGAGACATAATAGAAAAATCGTAAATCTTTAAATTGGAGGTTTTATGGGGGAAAAAAAATCAGTGGGGATCGACAGTGACTCCACCCATCTGGCGCTCAATCGGATTACCCTTTCTTCATCGAAATTTTAAATTTTTATTGGACGTTTGTTTCTCTCACATCTCTCTCCCTTTACCTCACTCACCCTCTTTTGCAGTTCTTTCCTTAATCCCTTCTCAATTATGATTTTTATTTTTATCATCATCATCATCCTCTTGAATGGAATCCCTTCTCAATTCTCATGCTCTAAAAACCATGATTTTCTGATTCTATTTATCTGCATGTTTGTTTGTTTTTTCCATTCTATCTGTTTACTTATTCATCCTTGTTTAATCTCCTTTTTGGAAGCCTTGACTAAAACGAGAAACATAACACTATAGCTTTTGTGTTTTCTTTTCCCGACTTTACTAAAAAATGAAGTGTTAGTAGTTTAAAGATCTTTTTTTTTTTTTTTTTTGGAATGAGCAGTTAAAAGACTTTAATAAGTAAACATTGAAATAAGGAAGACCCAAAAAAAAAAAAAAAGGAAGATAGTAAAGAAAACATCAACGAAAAGCAGAGGGGAAAAAAAGTAGGAAAACAATAGGTATATATGCGATAAGTATCATTTATTTTTGTTTTCCAAGAAGATACATAGGACAGTGGTGGATGATATTTATCAATAAGGGTGACAATTGGAATCATGACATGATAGCATGACTTAAAATCCATATAAAGTTAGCGGATTTGAATCTACTATAAAAAGTTTATATTTGTCACTTACAACTTAAGATAATAATGTAGAAGTTTGTATTAGATGGTTGATATTAAATACAGATAATATGCTTTTAAAATTTGTAAGTAAACTTCGTTTGTTTTCTTCTTTTTTGTTTTTTTCCCCCCTAAAGAAAAGATAAGTGAACTAATATTCATGTTAAACTTGATCAGGAGTGAATAATATAAACAACAACCGGTCGTGTTTGAATTTACTACAATTTCAGGTATTTCCATCAAGATTATAGTAAATTATTCGGTTGATCTCCAAATTTTAAATTCGTGAGAGTTTGGTACCTAAATTTTTTTTTTTTTTGGGTTAAAATACCCTGAATTCTTAAGTTAGTGAGAGTTTGTTCATTAGTCTATTTATTTTGGTTAAAATTCCTCTAAAGTTTAAAAAAAAAAAATGTAAGTTTTAATCCTAACGTAAAATTTTTAACGAAGGGTGGGATGCAATGATGGCGTCACAATAATGGCGAGAGAGAATTGAAGTTCTTGGGGGTTACTCTTTTGCTTTGCATTGGAGGCAGCACTTGGTAGTGAGGCTCTGAGAGTAGGCTGCCAGGTGGAACACAGTGGAGATTCCACGTCACGTGTGAGGTGGCTGTTTTCTTCGTTCTGATTGGTGGGGATTTTTTGATGGGTGGAGGGAGAATTTGAATTATATATATATATATATATATATCTTTATCCCCCAATGTACGCGTTTATCTTGTTTCTCAGACCTCCGTGTGTGTGTGAGAGTGCGGGAAAGTGATTATTAGAGGGAAGTGAGAATTTAGCCAATAATGGAATGACACGTGGATTTCTCCAATTTGCCTTAATTCATTAAAAAAAAGTACATGTTTTTTTTTTAAATTAATATTACTTTCTTCAATTTAAGATAAGAGACAATGTTTAGTCTTTTTCCTTTTTATAGTCAAACCAATTAATGAATATAGTGCAATAATTATTTTATACCTTTAAAAATTTTTATCTTTTTTATTACTCTCTTAAAACAATAAGTTTAAAAAAAAAATTTAACAATAAGCTTTTTCGATATATGTATGTTTATAATTTTTTTTTTGCTGGTAAAAAAATGTCTTCTTTAGATATCTTGCTTTATATAACAAGATTTTTATTATGACAAGATTAATTATACAGCAAATCTTAAACTGTTACCCCTATATTTACGCTCTTCGTTATTTGTTCATCCATAAATGCGTATCTATCATATTTATTTATTTGTTTATTAACCTTCCTTTTTTTTTTTTTTTTTTTTTTTCTTTTTTGTGGATTTATTAACGTATTTGTTGGATGACTCCGAACTTAACCCATTAAAAAAAAAAAAAAACCTCGATCTTTTTTTTTTTTTTTTAAAGGGAAAAAACTTCGAACTTAAACAACATTTCTTGTTGTCTAGCTGATTATTAGCGTTATCATCATGAGTCCATAAAGTCAAAATCATGAATAAAATTTATTAGAGAAATTATGTTAGCACCCCCACGACTTATTTAAACATTCAACAATTCAACACTAAATTTTTTTTTTCCATATAAGTTACATAAATAATAAAAACAAAAATATATTACGGTAATTTTCAAAAGCTACCAAATTCATAACTAACATAAAGAATCATAAAACATATTATATAATATTATCATTAGTTTTTACGATTTTGAAGTTCTATATAGTTTTTCTTCTTCTTTTTTTTTTTTTAAATACAATCGAATATTTCTTTTCGACATACACGATCAAATTATGATTCAACCATTGTTCTTCTTCCTTTTAAGTTTCCTTACGACCCCTCTTGCTTTTCTTTAATAAATTTTTAATTTTCACACGATTAATTGTTTCTCTCTCCCTTAGGCATTAACCTCACCCAGTTATTGGCAGTTTTTTTTTTTTTTTTTTTTTTTTTTTTTTTTTTTTTTTAATGGAATTCCTTCTCAATATATTCTCAAGCTCTAAAACCATGATTTTCTGACTATTTATTTATTTATTTATTTTTGTCCATTCTATCTGTTTACTTTTTCCTCCTTCCATTAATTTCTATGTTCCATCTCCTTTTTGGGAGCTTTGACTAAAACGAGAAATATAACCCTAGCATTTGCGTTTTGTTTTCCGGACTTTACTAACAAATGAAGTATTAGTAGTTAAAAGACTTTTTTAAGGGGAAAAAAATGTAGTTAAAAGACTTTAGTAAGTAAGAAAGAAGACCAAAAAAAAAAAAAACGGAAGATAGTAAAGGAAATTTCAACGAAAGTAGAGAGGAGAAAAAAGGTAAAACCATAGGTACATATGTGAGAGAAAATAATTATACTTGCATAAAAATAAATTTATTTAGTGTGAAATTGATTTTTGAGGAGTGTTCATTAAGTAGTAGTTATAAAAACATAAAATGAAAATTAAAAAACCATCATGAAACGACAACAAGAAGGAGGTAGAAATATGTTTCAGTTTTTTTTTTTAAGATAAAATAAATTTTAGTGGTGGTTATGCGAGAATTTTTAATTTTAGTGGGGTAAAGTAGTAAAAGTATAAACTTTTTTTTTTTTTTTTATATAAAACTAATATTAGTAGGGATTATATGAGAATTTTTAATTTTTTAGTGGGGACAAAAATAGGAATTGTATGAGAACTTTTTTCTTTTTTTTTTTTTTTCATTGGGGGGCAAATTGTACAATTTGTAAATTTTTTTGGGCAAAACTAATAGAACAAAAAATTACAAACAACCCTCACTTACATCGCTCTAACTCTACCCCTGCATGATAACACGACTTGAAACCTACACGAAGCTAGTGTATTTGAATCTAAGAGTTTGGGCCAATAATTGGTTCATACGATTAACACGATTACTAATAGGCTGTGCTCGGATTGACTTGCCTAACTTGCACCGATATGAGCTAATACAATTAACTATATTTGTCATCATTTACAACTTAACATACATAGGACAATGGTAAATATTATTTGACAGAGATAGGGGTGGCTATTTGAATCATGACATAAAAACACAACTTGAATCCCATGTGGAGCTATTTGAATCTATTATGAAAGAGCTTGGGTCCAACAATAAATTGATACAATTAACACAATTAATAACGGGCTATACTCAGATTGACTTGTCTAACTTGTATTGAGACGAGCAAATGGTATTAACTATATTTTTTCATTTACAACTTACTATGATAGAATGTAGAATTTTAGATAGTTCATATTAAAAGCAAATAGTGTGCTTTTAAAATTTGTAATAAAACTACATTTGTTTTTATTAAAAGCAAGATAAATGAACTAACATACATGTTAAACAAGGAGTGCACAATAGAGACGGCAATAGATCGAGTTTGAATTTAACTGCAATTTCATATATTTTCATCGAAATTAAATATTTTATAAACAATCAAAACAATATTAATATTTAGTTGAGTAAGTCTAATCGGCTTAATCTTAAGTTAACTAACATTTGATCATTAACAACATATTTTGTTTTTATTAAATTCACAATTTGCAACTAACGACTAGATGCTATTAGAAAAATTACAATAACAATAACCAAAAAAAAAAAAAAATTACTTGGATACTAATTTTGAATACATGAAACAGAATAGCTTAATAAGATATTCTAAAATATACCTTGATCCATAGTGAGAAATGATTAAAAAAATATTTGTTTTAGATACTAAATCAAGATTCTTCAACTCACTATTTTCACTATAGTTGATGGGCAATTATTTGTGATGTATATCAAAAGATGGAGGGTGTGAGAATATAAGTTGGGACCTTGATTTATTTATAGAGAGAGTAATAAATTAAGTTTAGTCTTCTCATCAAAGACTCTCATTAACATCCATAACTTCTCCTCTTAATTCAAATTGAGTTATCAACTCACTTAAAAAGCTTGAGAGTGGTTACAAATTTCAATGTGCAATACATCCAACATGAACTTGACACTTTGGAATTCAAGTGTTATGTATTAGAGTTCTTATTACACTTTAAACTCGCAAATTAAATACACTTTAAGTCAACTAGTTCACCTTCCTAATGCCTTCGAGGTTACTTAATTGATTCCATGAGTTACTTTAATATAATAATGCTAAGGCCACATTAAGTTAAGAAACATCTAACAATCTCCCACTTGGCCTGCATTGTTATATATATTCAAACTATTACCAAATCTTAAGATTCCGTTCATTGAAAACCACTATTACCAAATCTTTGAAGTCATTGTATCCCTCAACGAGACAAGACCTTTTCAAAGGTTATAGTATTAGTAACTTCAATAAATTGAATCATTGCTTTGAATTACATTAGCATAGTTATAATGATTAAAGCTAATTCATTTTTTTAGATTTTATACATTACTAATGTGCACAAATTTAACGTATCAGAATAACTTTATTTGTTGCATAATCGTACAGCAGCATCGTTATTACAGTATACCTTTAGCGGCTTCTTAATTGAATCAATAATTTGTAGTCCCAAAGTGAAATTCTTGAACCATATTGCATGACTTGTTGCTACTTAACATGCTACAAATTCTGCCTCCATTTGTGGAAGAAGCAACCAGCGATTGTTTGTGACTCCTCCAGGAAATTATAAGCCCTCCAGCTAGCATGAAAAGATAACCAGAAGTCGACTTTCTAGTATCTTTACAACTTGCATAATCTGAATCCGAGTAGCCAATAATCTCCAAATCCTCCGATCTTCTATACGTCAGCATGTACTCTTTGGTGCCTTGTAAATTTCGCGGTATCTTCTTAACAACTTTCCAATGATCGATGCCAGGATTGCTTTGGTATCGACCAAGCATTAACACTGCATATGCTATGTCTGACGGGTATAAACCTGAGCATACATAATACTCCCTACCGCAGAAGCATAAGGAATTTTCTCCATTTGTTTCTTTTCAAGATCATTTTTAGGGCATTTCAGTTGGCTAAATTTGTCATCTTTAACAACAGAGGCGATACTGCTAGAGCAATTTTTCATGTTGAATCTTTTTAGAACCTTCTCAACATAGACCTTTTGGGATAATCCTAAAACACCATGAGATCGATCTCAATGTATTTCAATGCCTAGTACATAAGAGGCTTCAGCAAGATCTTTCATATTAAAATTCCTAAAATGAAATTGTTTTGTCTGATGAATCATTCCCATGTTATTGCTAGCAAGCAATATATTACCAACATACAAAACTAAAATACCATATTTGCTCCCACTGATTTTAAGGTATATACATTGGTCCAATAAGTTCTCTTTAAAACCAAAAGTAATGAGAACTTCATGAAACTTTAGATACCATTGTCGATATGCTTATTTTAAACCATAGATGAACTTTTTAAGTTTACAAACCAGATTTTCCCTGCTTTTGTCTTGAAAAACTTCAGGTTGGTCCATGGTCATCTTCATGCAAATCACCATTTAGAAAACCAGTTTTGACGTCCATTTGATATAACTCAAGATCATAATGAGCTACTAACGCCACAATTATTCTAAATGAATCTTTCTTAGAAACAGGAGAAAATGTTTCCTTGTAATCTATTCCTTCCTTTTGAGTGTATTCTTTTGCAACTAGTTTAGCCTTTTATCTTTCGATATTCCCTTTGGAATGTTGTTTGGTTTTGAAAACCCATTTACAACCAACAGTCTTAGCTCCATCAGGCAATTCCACAAGATCCCAAACTTCGTTGCTTTTCATTGATTGCAACTCGTCTTTCATGGCATTGAGCCAATGAGTTGACTTTTCATCAGCTTTGGCTTGATTGTAAGAAATTGAATCTTCATTCAAGCCAATATCGTAATCACACTCGTTCAAATAGACTTCACAGTCACTTGATATATCTGGCCTTTTCTCTCTTTGAGATCTGCGTAAAGATATTTCTGCATCTGGGTTTTCTTCATTTCCATTATGGGCAACCTTTTGAATTCCACCATTTTCCATGTCAGGTGTAAGAACCTCATTTTCATGGGAAGCCAATGAAGGCACAAAATCCCCATTTTCTATAGAGGTGAATTCTTTTGGTTTATTTCTCCCAATGAAATCACCATCTTCCAAAAAGACAGCTTGTCTAGTTTCAACAATTCTAGTACTGTGAGTAGGACAATAGAATCTAAAGCCCTTTGACCTTTCAAGATAACCAACAAAATAACAACTTGTGGTCTCAATTTCTTTTGTTGTGGGTTATTAATTTTAGCTTCAACTAGACAACCCCAAACATGTAAATAATTCAAAGTTGGTTTGTTGCCTACCCATAACTCATAAGGAGTTTTAGGTACAGCCTTACTAGGAACCCAATTAAGAATATGAACATCTGTCTTTAGAGCTTCACCCCATAGAAATTCAGGCAAAGATGAATTACTCATCATGCTTCTCATCATATCTGTAAGAGTACGGTTTCGTCGCTCAGCTACACCATTTTTCTCAAGTGTATATATTTGGCATTGTGTAATTGGAAATGATGCCATTCTCTCTTAAATAGAGGGCAAAAGTACCAGTATTTTGACCTGATTCAGTGAATCTTCCATAATATTCACCTTCTCTATCATACCTCACACTTTTGATCCGATGATCATGTTGGTTTTCAACTTCAGATTTATACAATTTGAAAATATCTAGTACTTCAGATTTTTCATGAATAAGATACACTTTAATTTAGAATTTTCTCTTTATTTTTATAGTCAGTTTTGTTGAAATTAATATGTTATATAATATTTAATTATCAAAATACAACATTAAAAAAATATTCTATTTTTATTTTTTTGGAAACTTTTACGACTGTCATTTAATTGGAACGGTCTTCTCGTACTAACCAACAAAATCAAAGTCTTTTATTCTCTTTTATATTAATTTAGAATTTCTTTATATTTTAAAACAAAATACCTAGAATAAATGTCAATAAAAGTAACAAAATATTTATGTCCATTAATAGTTGGAGTTGGATAAGTTCCTCATATATCAGTATGAATCATTTCCAACAATTCTGTGGACCTTGGTGCATTCTTTTTTGTAGTTTTTGCAAATTTCCCTTTAATGCAATCCACACAGGTGTTAAAATTAAAAAAAAAAAATCGAGTGAATTTAAAATTTAAAATTTCTCCTTTAATAAGGCGTTCCATCCTATCTTTGAGATGTGACTCAATCTCTTACGCAACAACATGGATGAATTTTCATTCACTCTAACACGTTTTCTGATGTCTTTATCATTCACATAAAAGGATAAAAGAGACTGAGCATTTAAGTAATCCAAATTCAAAGAATAAAGATTACCTTGCATTGAATTTGTTATGTGAATACTAGCACCTGTATCATTCCACCAAGTATTTGAAGAAACATCAATTAATTAAGATTCATGGGATACAAAACAACAGGTTTTACCTTTCTTCTCCAACCAAGAGTTAAAACCCTGACAATCTATTTTTTTATTGCCCTTTCTGGAGACAGAAAAAACAGCGTTTCTTGTTTTCTTCTTTTGGCCCCAATGTAAGATTCTTCATTATTTTGCTTTTCTAATTAAAAGGCTTCTTGTTTGGACCTCCAACAGTGAGGTTGGCAACATCTGGCTTCTCAGCCTTAAGTCTTTCTTCTTCTTGAACGCACATCGCCGCCTTCAGCTCGCTCATCTTCCACTTATCTTTCTGCGTATTATAATTAATTTTGAAAGGACTAAATTGCGCAGTAAGAGAAGTCATTATGAAGTTAACAAGAAAGCCTTCAGAGATTTCCATGTCCATTCCCTTAAGTTGTGAAGCCATATCACTCATTTTCCATGATATGCTCACTAACACCATTATGACCATCATATACTTCATAGTCATCATTTTGATCATAAGGGTACTAGCTAGCCAAAGATCTGGAAGTTCCCAAAAACTGCTCTTTGAACTGATTTCATGTAGCTCAATGCAATATCTGAATCGGGAATTGCACCACGAATAGGAGGATTTATCGAGCTTTTCATTAGCATCAGACTCATGCAATTTGAGCGTTCCCACTTTTTATATAAAGCCTTTTCCTCATTTGAACTTTCAATTTTAGGCTTTGTGGGAACGGACTCTCTTGATGCATAGACCAAAACTAAACAGCCAAGAACAATGCCAATTTGTTCCTACCATTTCTTAAAATCAGTTCTACTCAAAGCATCAATACCAGACAAATAACTAGTAACAGCATTAGGATTCAGTGCTGCAAAATGACAACTTTAATAAGCACACAAGTACAATTAACACAAAATGTCATGCATTTTTTTTAATTATAATACACATACACATTAATTAAGATTAGTTAAACATTAAACTAATCTAATCATAAATATTTGTAATCTTCCGTTGGGATGAAAACAATAAACCTAAGGTGAGTGAATTTCTTGATTACTCTTCTAACCTTTCTTGTTGCCTTAAATTACAAACTCTTTAATTGAATGCTTTCTAATTACAAGAACATAAGATAATTAATTACCGTTGGGTAAGAATAATTCAAAATAACAAATATATGTATTTAAAGCACCCAATAAGCCATGCTTTATGGTAACAATCCGATGGGTTAGTCACTATGGCTTTTATTCATAATGTAATTTAAACCACATTGTGAATTTAAAGCATTTAACCATGCATTATGATGATTATCCGTTTGGTTAATCATCGTGGTTGAGTTTCACATTTAATCAATGAAATAATAATATTGACAAACATTAATATTACTTATGCTTTCAATAACTACACAACAATTATAATTCACATGATACATGCGTATAAAAATATCAACATATATGCATCTCAATTTATCATGAAGAATTGAACATAATATATGTGTATAAAAATACATACATATACACACACACACACACACACACACACAATTATAAGCTCGTGAACATGATATACATATGTAAAAGAATAAGTAGTAAGGAAAGGAATCATCATCACATTAGAGACATGATCAACGAGTTCATTGATTATTTATAAACAAAACAAAATGCCAATAAATCAAAATTAATAACATTTCTCTGATATCAATTGTTAGAAAAATTACAATAACAATAACAAAATATATAAATATATATATTTACTAGGATACTAATTTTGAATACATGAAAAAAAAATAACTTAATAAGATATTCTAAAATAAACCTTGATCCATAATGAGAAAATGATTAAAATCTTTGTTTTAGATACTAAAATCAAGATTCTTCAACTCACTATTCTCACTACAGTTGATGGGCGACTATTTGTGGTGTATATCAAAAAATGGAGAGTTGGGCCCTTGATCTATTTATAGGGAGAGTAAGACACTAAATTTAGTCTTCCCATCAAAGACTCTCATTAGTATCCATAACTTCAACTTGAGTTATCAACTCACTTAAGAAGCTTGAGAGAGGTTACAAATTATAATGTGCAATGCATCCAATATGAACTTTACACTTTGGAATACAAGTGTTATGTATTAGAGTTCTTATTACACTTTAAACTCCTAAATTAGATGCACTTTAAGTCAACTAGTTGGCCTTTCTAATCACTTCAACGTTTACTTAATTGATTTCATGAGTTAAAACTATTAGTTACTTTAATATAATAATGCTAAGGTCACATTAAGTTAAGAAACGTCTAACAGATGCTTGTATTTCTCATTAAATATACCGACTAAGATTAGCATTTTCAATTATCATAATAGTCGTTAAATGCTCATCTATTATTAGATGTAGACTTAACAAGAGAAGGATTATATTTATCTATTCCATGTGGGAGAATATATGCTGCGAAATAACATATACTTCAATAATTGTACGAGGACAGAAATATAGGCCATGTTTCTCATCTTGTGGCTCCTTAAAAAGTTTATATATAATTGGAAAAATTAAAGTATCTTTGCCGCTCATGAACATCCTTAACCTGCGAAAACTGCAGATTTCTATATTCGAAATTGGAGCCGTTCCTAGGGGCAACAAAGAAAAGATAAAGCAGTCTTTCTGATCAAAGAGCAGGCTAGTAGTAATTTAACCAAGAAATTTTGTAGTGCACTGGCTGCGGGTTTGACCAAGTAGAACAGTTGCTTTGAACCGATGCTAAAAGGCGTTAGGCCGGTATTCAACGCCACACACTAATAGAAAATATATCTCATAATATAAGGCACATATATAAAATCCACTTGTTATTATTTATGATGCTTAACATTGTTATTACTTAAAAAATATCTTTCCATAAGTTTTATTGAGGAGTTTGTCTGATCACGAAGAAAAATATTATCTTTTAATTTTTAGAGTATAATAGATTCCTAATTTATACATGTCATTGTAGTTATAGTCCACCAATAAATTTACACCTATAAGGCTATAACTGCATTTTAGAGTGTAGATCATTTTGAAGTCTAAAGTTCAGATCCTAATTAGGAAAAAAAAAAACACTATATATATTGCATCCAAATTAACGTAAATAAATATTATATTCAAGCTAGAAAACAAGGTTATTTTAAATGGCAAACATTTAAACCTCATAATTTTAGTGAGCGTTTGTGAGACAATTATATATTCGCAATTATGTGTATGATCGCACTCTCTCTTAATTATATAACTATGCACACACACATACATGTATATATACTTTTCTTTGCATCAATTAAAAATATCATTCAATCATTACTATAACAGTATCTTTCTTTTCTATTTGGAGTTCTTTTTTTTTTTTTTTTTTTGAAGAATGTCTGTCTTGAATGAAAAAACCTAACCAAATTTTATTCTCTCGAATATATTCCATACTTGCTCTTGATACATACATACATGCGCACACACACATATATATATAGATACAAGTACTCTGGCGGCTAACAGAATTATTAATTAATTAAAAAAGGGTGTTATATATGTGTGCGTAAATACATATATATATCTAAGTTCTAACACACATGTCGTAAGACATGATGTCATATATAGATTCTAAGATACAATAATTGGTAAGATACATGCATATATCAAACTATATATATAGTTAAATCATGTGTTCCTCGGCAACTTGTCAGAAAAATGAAGAGAGAGAAGAAGCAACAAAGTCAGTTTTGGGCCATTAAATCTTCTTGAATAATAATAATTGTCCATTTACATTGACAAGTGAAGCCTTGGATTTGCACCACATTGCATGCACTTATTGGGCAGGATCAGGTTAGCCGAGCATAGACAAATTTTGAGCCAAAAAAAAAAAAAAAAGGATATTAATTTAGAAACCAAATATTATTATGCAATACTTTATATGGACAGATCTTCTATATAGATCGATTATGGTGTTGACTCTTTCGATGGGATTGGAACCATCTGTCAGAATGCTTGAAATTCAAAAGCATACATGTATCTACGCTAAACATCATTATTAATAAAAGACGAATTTCATATATAGATTTTATATCATGAGATCTATTTTTTATATTAGTGTGTGCTACTTAATATCACCGATATTTTTTAATATTGTTCTTTAAACCTTATAGTTTGAAACCTACTCATCAGATTAACAAAAACTAGCTGAGGAGTAAAAGAAAAATAAAACGCATGCAAGGCACCGAAAAGAAAACAGTCACGTACGCCGAGATGAAAATTACAAGAAAGCTTATTGAAAGGGTCAGGCGTTTGATCCCAAAGGCAAAAATAGATAATTGACATGATAGCAACTCCAAATACACCTCGGTAAAATCATTTAGCCAAAATTCAGCAAGGAAATAGACTAAAAAGAAAAAGAGTACGGCAGATTCTTCCAATCCAATTAAAAGTGCAATGATAGAGTAGAATTTTTACTCAGGGACATGAATAAAATGAAAAACAAAATTTTTACATCGAGTACATTTTTTTAGCTCTTTCTTTTACTTTCGCTTATCTATATGTATCATTTTTCTTCTTTCTCCAAATAAACTTGTAATCAAGTTAATTAATTCCATACTATTCAAAATTTAGAGTCCCAAAAATTAAAAACTAACATAGTATTAAATTTCAAATATACTTAAAAGACAAAACTTAAGGTATTTAAGAAAATGCGTAAATATTGTAACAATTTAAAAAAAAATTTGGTTGAACAATTTTAAGTGTTTTGTTTTAGTAAAGTATAAAGAATTATTATATAAAAAATAGAACCTGAGTATTTAAGATAGCTCTGCCCTAATAAGATTTTTAATGAGGTTTATTATAAGAACTAATTTTTAAAGTTGCAGTTTTCAACTTAACCTTCAACCTTCTGTTGTAAGATCTTAGTTATTTTTTCTTTAAACTTTTGTAATCTTTCTTTTATTTTAATAAATTGAGCTAGGGCTTAGTATAGAATG
The DNA here is from genome assembly GCA_025413025.1 of Ficus hispida. NCBI lineage: Eukaryota > Viridiplantae > Streptophyta > Magnoliopsida > Rosales > Moraceae > Ficus > Ficus hispida. The sequence continues at coordinate 24,850,725 of CM046374.1, read as the reverse complement.
GGTTAAGATTTTGGATGTCAATTTAATTGGGATGCTTAAGTCTAGTTTAACAAAGTTTTTGCTTTTTCTTTAAGCCAATAGAAGAAAAGAAACAAAAGTTGTGATTTCTCAGTAAGTGTTTAGAATCAAAAAATTTATTATTAGGTCAAAAGATCTTTAAAGTTTTCTAATAAGTAATAAAAATATGAAAATGAAGCTTATAATATCTAACTTAAATTTAATATAAGTATACTCAGAAAGCTTTTACTAAAAGTCATATTTTTTGGCTTTGACAGTAAACACTTTTGGAGAAGAAGACTCTATCTTCTAACATATCTCAACAAATACTTCCAGATGCTGTTTTTGAACGTAGAAAACTCTGCTAAACATGTTTTTAATTTTACTCTAATACCAGTTGTCCCTTCTCTTCGTTATTAATTAAAATAAAAAGAAGAAAGAAAGAAAGGGAATTTCATGCCTCGGCCATATATACGTGTGTGTATATATATATATATATATATTCATATATTACTAAGTGCAAATAACTTATAAAGTTGGTCAAGAATATTGATCATAAAGTAATTGGCCACATCATGTTTACAATTGAATTGGTAGTGTCTCTATGATATTCTTTACCACTAATTTTGTCGGTACCAAATACATATCTGAAACATTTGTTCAATTAAGTAGATAATAATAGTTAGGTATTCAGTCGGCTATCAATTAATTTTCCTAAATTTATACAAGTATTTTAGGAGAATAAAACATTATATTTATCTGTTCTCCTTTTTTATTTTTTATTTTTGATATTTTCTTTCCAATTTTTTTTATTGTATTTAGATTATTGAATATTTAAGTCTGTCATAATCTAGTTAATTATTTTGATAAATTAATCTAGTTAATTATTGATTATCTGCATAGTAAGCAACTGGAATATTTAGTTCTAATTAAAGTGCCCTTTTCCAACCTTATATATATATATATATATATATATTATTTTTTCCTCAAAGGACCTCTATAATTTGTCCTTATAAATTAAAGTGAAATCTCCAAGTTTTAGATTTCTTACAATAGTTTAGTGACATATAAGATCTTCTCATTTGACTCGGTACGTACTCCCCATTGGTGGTGGTCTGGACCCCTCCGATCGAGTAGACAAAGGAGACCACCGGTGACCAAGAGGGAACTCTTGGTAACTTGGGGTCTCCACACAAAATGCGAAGTTTGCTTAAAGCCGACTAGTTGATGTATATATAAGCGAAAGAGAATCAATTAACTTAGTTCTGATAACAGTAGGCTTATAAAGCATTAACATATATATATATATATATATATATTTTATTTATGGGATAAAATACGTGCAATTATTATCACTACCTAATCCTTAACCTGATTTGCTTTGTCTCCCAATCGTACTCCCCCAATTACGTATTACAATTTTTCTTCAGATTCAATTGTCACATGCATTCACTTCTCTACAAAAAAAAAAAAACAAAAAAAAAACGATTAAAATGATAAATTTTAGTATCATTTTACCCTCATTGTCTTCAACACTCAAGAAATTCCGAGCCCAAAAACGAAACAGAAATTATCCAAATCTACTCGAAGATTGGGATCTTTTTTTCACTTATGCTTTAAATGACAAAAATTATACTCTTTTATAAAATTTAGACTTTTAATGATGACAACAACCTTTGTCGTTAAATGTAATTAGACAACTCTTTTACTGACAATTTTTAACGGCGACTAATGTATCGTCACTAAAAGTTGATAATTTATGACAAATACTGAAAAATTAATGACAAAATTGATTATAGTTAAAAATCACTAATACATTAGATTTTCAATGACAACGACCTTTATCGTTAAATGTGATTGGACAAAACTTTTATTGACAACTTTTAACGACGACAATTGTGTCGTCATTAAAAATTCATAATTTACGACAAAAAGTGTTTAATTAATTATAAAGTTAGTCATCATTAAAAATTACTAATTTTGAATACATTCAACGACGACATATTATTGTCACTAATTTATATAAGTTATCGTTAAAAGTTTACCCGCCAATATGAGGGTGCCAAAGCTCGTTGGCGCTAAAAATCTCAAATTTTTAGCGACAATGTGAAGAAAAGTGTCGCCAATAAAAGCTTTTTAACGACAATATAATTGTCGTTGATGCTTATATTGCATCCTGTCGTTAATAGCACAGTTTCAACGACAACTTGTCGTTGAATGTCACTTTCAACGACGAAGTTTTAGTCGTCACTAAAATTGTTGTCGTTGATTCTCACTTTTCTTGTAGTGAGAATTGAATAGTAAAATCAAAATAGATTCGAAAGGAGACAGATAAATTCCGCCATGGCCAGAAGTAGTGTAATATATCTATAAATTATTAGAACACATTTTGTTTTTCCATCTTCGGAAAATCATCTATGTGCATTGCTCACAATTATTATATCCTGAGATTTGTAAATCTTCTTCATAAACTGGGGTCGACTGATTCAGGCGTTTAATGGTCAATCATTGATATATAAATACACACATATATACATGTATGTATATATATATATATATATGATGGAAAGGACTGTTTCATCAAGTTATATATATGCCCTGTGTACATGGGACCATGGCCAGGTAGAACCATATGGATTCTGAAAATATGTACGTATTCCTAATTTTATATATATGTCTTGTCATACTACCATGTTTAACAGACAATTTCTAATATGTCATGTGCTTTAATTTAGTGTTATATAATTGTGCTACGTGTGTGAATTACACGCATACTTACATGTTCCGATATAAGTAGATATATATATATATATATATATATATGTGGACATTTTTGTAAAGAAGTTACTTTGTGAACCAAAATTTTCTATCCTACTGCAACTAAAGGAACTAAATTTTACCTGATCCTATTTGGTAAAGTTTAGCTTTTGTTTTTAGTCAAAAAAAAAAAAAAAAAAAACAGAAGAGAAAGCAAAAGTTATGATTTTTAATTAATTAGTGTTTGGAATTACATTTTTTTTAAAAATTAACAGATCAAATTATTATTTTAAAACTTTATGGTGAGCAATAATAATGTTAGAATGAAGTTTAAAATATTTTGTGGGAACTCTCTGAAACAAGTTTTGAACTATAGTCAAGAGTAGAGAAAATGACACCAATTTTATTCTTAATTTGTTTATGCCAACTTATAGGTTATTGAGGTATTATATATTTTTATACTAATTAAATCTTTCAAATTAATAAAAACAGAAGAAAAAAAAAATGACACTCGTGTATCAGACTGAGATTAGAATCGGAGAATAATAACTTCAATTATTTTTGTGCGTAAATTCCAAAACTGAGACATGTGGAAGCATGTGCAAAGCTATGGATTGAGAACACGTGCATGACTGCCCATATGCCATTTCATTTTTATATTTAATTTCCTAAACTCTACTTATAATAATAATAATCATGATTGTATTGTGCGAAAGCCATATTCCTCTAACCGTGACCAAAACCCATGCATGATCCGATACATATATCTGAAAATCATGAAAAAACTAAGCAACATTACCTAATCTAGGAACGACAATTATAGTATCTAGAGAAATGATATATTTTCAATTAAGTTTAGGACCTGTTTGAAACACTAATTAGAGTTGGAATTTTATAAATTAGAATTAAAATGTGTATTTGATTAAAGTTTGAATTGATAAGAACTGTGATATAAAAAGTAGTATTAACATTTGAAATTGATTTTGTAATATAGATTTTATTTCGTTTATCTTGTCATTCTATATGAATTTAAAAAAAAAATATTTCATTTGGACTTCAAATAACAAAGTTTTAGACTTTTAAAGTTTGAATTTTTTGAAAATAAAGTTAGAGTGATAAGATATAGATTTAAGAGTCTGATGAGATATAATTTAAGAGTTATGAAGTTGAATTGCAAAATTTCAATTGAATCGACTTTTTATTCAAATTTTCTAATTCAAATTTTCTAAAGTCAATTCAAATTTTCAAAAGAAAATTTTCTAGTTCAAATTGTCTTAATCTACCCTACCTTGCACTTTAGTTGATTCCGCCTTAAATTTTTGGACTTTTGTATATATGTTAACCGACTTGGAATGTAAATATATATCTTGAGTCTTGACATTAGTTCCTGTCCTAGACAATTTTAATACAAGTAAAAAGCAAAAATCAAAAAATGAAAATATAAAGGATTGTTTTCATTTATGAGCGTTAAATATAATTTTTGGTAATTGTATAATATAGTATATTTAAAAAGTATTAATGAAAATTATAGCATATTTCTAAAAATGAAACAAATTATAGCTTATCTTAATTTCATATTTTAATTTATTCCAATTTTACCCCTTTTTCTTTTGGTGATGGTGGAAAGATTACGGCAGCGACAAGAATCGAATCTAGACGGCGGCGTGGAGAACGCGAAGCTGAATCCCAGCCGCTGCCGGAGAAGATGCGGCCTAGCCGCTGCCGAAGATTGCCTGTGAATCCCAACGCGCGATGCTCTCGCACTCCCGAGCTTCACTCCGTTCCGATCAGTCATCGTCGTGAAGCTTGATCCAGCAAATGCTAGTTTTTTTTTTTTTTTTTTTTTTGCAGGTTCCTCCTTTGTAGCCAGAGGATGTTGTGACAATTCGAGGAGATCGTAACTTCCGTCGTGTTTCTTTTTTACGCGACTTCATGCAGACCGGTCTTCTTCTCTGGTGACGTGGAGTGGCGACAGCGGCTGGCGGCGGCGGCGGCATTGTCTGTTGCAGCAATTGGCTTGGATTTAGTTAGGGTTTGGTAATTTGGGTTTATTTGGATTTTCTTGGGATTTTGGGTTATTTTGCATTAAAAATTAAGTGCATGGATTTTTGTTAAAAAAAAAAAGAGTTTTGTTTTTTATTTTCTTGTAAATACATTTATTTACACTTAGTAAATATACATATTACTTAGTAAATCCATAAAATAGACCTTGTAAATACATGTAAATAATCGTATTTACCGTGTAAATAGTCATATTACATCATTAATACTAATTTTACCTGTAAGTATAAAATTTGGGAAAGAAACTAAAAAGAAATAGAAAAATGCCAATGTATAAAAGATTCACATGAAAATATTAAGATTTACTGGTTTTTATCTAAATCACTTAGTAAATCCATTTTGTTTTACATATTAAATTTATTTATTTACATGTAAATATTTGGATTTATTGAGTAAAAATAAAATAAATTATCAAGTAAATACATTTATTTATTTCTAAATATGGTTAATTTCTTTCCTACTTTTCAAATTTTGTCAATGTCATAATATACTTATGATATTAATCAATAAATATTATAATATTATAATTGTTTTCTTTTATTTTTTAGATCATATAAATACATGTATTTACTTTGTTAATAATCACATTTATTGTATAAATATTTTTCAGATCATATAAATGCAGGTATTTACTGTTTTAATAACTACATCTAATGTGTTAATAGTCGTATTTACATCGTTAATATTAGTTTACTTTTACCTTGTAGATACAAAACTTGGCAAAGTAACTAAAAGAAATAGAAAAATGCCAAAGCAAAAAAGATTTACATGAAAATATTAAGATTTACTGGTTTTTATCCATCTCACTTTGTAAATCTATTTTATTTTATTAATTATATTTAATTATTTACATGTAAATATTTGAATTAACTGAGTAAAATAAAATGGATTATCAAGTAAATCCATAAATTTATTCTAAATATTTTTAATTTCTTTCCTATTTTTCAAATCTTGTAAATTTGTAATTATTTACATGTAAATATTTAGATTTATTTGAGTAAAATAAAATAGATTATCAAGTAAATCCATGTATCACAATGTACTTATGATATTTATCAAGTAAATATAGTATTTTATTATAATATTATAGCTGTTTTCTTTTATTTTCCAAATCATGTAAATATCATGATTTACTTGTAAATATCAATATTAACATCTTTTAATTTTACAACTACATTTTACTTTAAATTGCTGAAATAACACTCAAATTTATTAAAACATAAAAGTAACCCCGAAATAAGATCATTGTGCTGCCGGAGACGCCGTTGCCGCCAGAGATGATGGCGATGCAGTCGGAGAACATGACTCACGGAGGTCATCAAAATCGGCAAGGCAAAGTCACCAACAAATCGGTGAAAGCAGCCGTCAGGATGGCCAGTGAAATCTCCGACGACGATGGGCGATTCGGAGAAAGCTGTTGACATCTGCTGGAGGGTCTGTCGGGCTCGCAATTCACACTGAGATCGCCGACGCTTCGTGAATACCGACGATCTCCAACCGGCGAGAAGCAGAGGCGACGATCTCTTACCGGGGAGGAACAGGGAGTTCTCGCCTCCCTCCTGCTGCGATGGCGACGGCGACCAGAACGGCGAGATTGGATCTAGTAGAGAGAGAATCGTAGGGAGAAACGAGTGAGAGAAAAAATTCAGGGGTATTTTTGGTTTTGTCTTATTATTTAATTTAATTATTCTATTTAATAATAATAGTTTAGTTTAGGCTATTATTTTAAAATCTTATATTGTATAATATTATTTTTTGACTAAACTTTCAATAATTTTAGGATAGTTTTCACTGAACTAGTCTTATTTAACATCCTATGTTAGAAAACAAACATAAAATATTAAGTCGAAGTAGTGCAATTATATAATCTTTCTTCTGTTTGTTTTTAACAAAATCCTAAAAAAAGGGATTTAGTGAGACAAATTCAGATCTTTTTTTCGTCTGTTTTTAATCAAAATTCTAATAAAAGGTAAAATATTACAAATTTAAAATTTAAAAAATAAAGTGAGAATTTTTAGATTCAAATGATAAATTGATAATGATCTTAAAATTTGAGACACATAAATAAAAATAAATAAAAGCATAAAAAGGAATAGAAATCCATGTATAAGTTCTAAACTCCTAATTTTCTCTTCTTATGATTGAAGTTACAATCAATATACATATATATATATATATATAAATATTTTAAGCTATCCATAAGGCACCTAGGTATAATAGTGCACCCACATTTTCGTCAACAAACCAACATGTTAGGAATATACAGCCTTCTAGTGTTTAATTTATTCTATGTTTTGCTAAGGCGGCTGATATATATATATATATATATATATATTGAAAAAGGTTGTTACACAAATAGAGCCAATTTATGACCTAAGATTCCCCGAGTGACTTGATTGCTACCCAATAACTAATTTTGTAAGAGCAAGAGATAGGTTTATATAGGTTTAGGCCATTATATATATTTTCCTAAGCACTATTGATTTCCCTAATAATATATTATAATTTGTTTGTTTAATATTGCAACAAAATCTACATCAAATCTTCAAAATGAGAATGTCATAAGGGAGATGGAAAAAGTCAATATTAATAGTATATTAGTGAGTGAAAGGTGGTAAGATGCACATTTGTCCATGTATCAAATGAAAAATATGTATTTGTATTTAGATGATATAAGTGTGTGTAAATATATATAGAATTGGTTCAGATAGATGGGATTTTGGTGTTGAGAGCTTAAAACAAAATGGCAAAGAGACATGGGAGGAGATATATATATATATACATATATATATATATAAGAAGATTGTAGAAATGACATTTAATTAGTAATGTTTCTTGAAACGAGACAATGGTCGGGTGCAAGGACAATAATATACATGGATATGACTCCTCACTGTTTCTCCTAAATGTGAACAAAATAATAATAATAATAATAATAATAATAATAATAATAATAATATTGAACACAATATTAACTCGTAATAACCAGGCATTAAACGTATTTGTATTTTGGAAAGTAGGCAATAAATATATATATATATATTTATATAGCTCATATATAATAGAACTCTATTCACACTTATCTAAAGAATTATATACTTTCTGCCCTAAATTTTTACATATCATACACCACATGATGTAATTGTATGCTTTGTTTAAATATCTAATTTAACTTGGTATTATATTTTAATAAAATGAATGTATTTTATTATACGTTTGGATGTTTTATTATATCATTGAATTCAAATAAAATATGGATTTAGGTTATTTTCATTTGAATAATTATTCTAATAGGCATTGATACTAATGATATGAGAGAAAGACGTTGTTGGCATGAGATATATATATATATATATATATATATGATAAAATTATTTCTTTCACTTCCGAATCCCAAACAATTTGATTCGGGGTCAGTACACAAAGATTTAAGGTCATTTCTTCAATTTGTTCTCCATTTCTAAGTTCGTAGCCTTCACAGTAGCTTCATCAATGTTACCTACCAAATAAAAAGCCTGTTCAGGAAGACCATCTAATTCACCAGAATGTATGTATAAGTATATGAATGTAAAAATAGATGAAAAAAAAATGGATAAATAGTAAAAGTGAGTATAGTATTGTTCGAATGGAGGTGCGTTCATATACAATATCTTGGATAACCAAATAAACATTATTGTGTTGAGCATAACAAAACATAAACTGTAGAGGTTTGATGTGTGACAAGTTACTTAATGAGTATTAATCTAATTAAGATATGTTTATTTTTTTTTAATATTAGTTTCTTCTCTCTTCATCCATTAAAAAAAACAATACAATAATAAGTAGTAAAAGTAGCTTTTGACCATTGTGTAGGATTGTTTATTATCTGAACTACGAATAAAATATTATTCGATAAGCTCTTTGCAAGAATTTAATTTTGTAAAATAGGTGGAATCTGAATTATGATGAGTTGTGTGTGATTATATTATTTTACAAAAAAAATAAAATAAAATTGAGCAGAAGTACATGTATATAACATGAAAAAAAAATATATGTATGTTCAAATTAAATATTATTTAATTAAAGCCATCAGCCAAAATTAGAGAAAACTTTAGACAATTTTTAAATGGGGAACTAAAGGCCATAAGCTATGTTGTTTTGAAAAACAATTTCTTCAACTTCTACTTTGTGTTTGTTTCCGGATTGAAGTCAATATAGAATATAAGTCATACAACAATAATTGATGTATATAATATACATAAGTGATAAGTTGTTGTGCGTGTTTCCCATGTTTTCAAAGCTTATAATTATAATTAGGAAAAAAAAATTAGTATAATTTCAAATCTCAACATGGCAACCAAAAAGATCATTTATATATGTATAGATGCCTTTTTTTCTTGTGGGATATCGTATCGGTAGTCTCAAAATTTTTCATACAGTTATAACTTACACTTTAAAATTTAATTTTGATAATTTATAACATGAACTTATAAATTTATACTAATTTATCCTCCAATGATGATATTAGTCTTCTGAAGGAAAAAGACATATGATCTGTATGAAAGTTGTTAATTAATTGATGACATTCATTTGTAGTTATTTTAAATCAAATTTATTAAGATATTTAAGATCTTAATTAGGTCTTAAGAAAATAGAAAATTTAGAATTAACTTTGTTTTAAATCTTTATTTGAGTTAGCATCGATTAGAAGAAACAGATTTTTGTGCTCTTAATTAATGATTTTTGTGTAAATAAAGTGTCAATTTTCATTAAAAGATTAATATTACTAACGGAGGATAGAATGATATACATTTATCAGTTTAAGATGCAAATTACCATATTAAAAATTCATAATGTAAATTATACAATAATTCAAATGTACTGATACATTTTTCCTTTTATAATAATAAAGATGGTCATCACCTAAGATGCCACATTATTACATAAGAATGTTTATAAAGTCGAGAAATAAGGATATATATATATATATTATATATATATATATATTTAGGAAAGCTCATCTATACGGCAGTCTGCCGTCCAGTGGAAAGAGAAAGAGAGGACAACTTAAGAAACTAACTATTACAAATACCATTGGTGTTCGACAAAAATAGGGTACCGGACATGAGAGTATGCCTAAATATTTATTCCAAGATAATTAAGAGAATGTCAAAAGAATTATTAGTCCAAAAAGTCTTCCTGGTGTTCGACCAAATGACTCATTCAACTCCTTTTTTAATGGGAAAAGTAAGTGCTCTCCCAAGAATGAAAAAAAAAAAAAAAACTTTTGCAAAATCTTTGTTGGTGCTCATTTCATGTTGCACCACAAAGATCAAACTCTCTCTCTCTCTCTCTCTCTCTCTCTCTCTCTCATCACTTCATGTTCCACATGACAAAAATTTTTCCATGTATATAAATATCCTCTAAAATCCCATTGTATAAATAAGTCTTCTCTCTAGAGCTCTAACCATAGTTTTCCTTCATCAAGGTGTTCCTAATTTTAAATCTTAAAAACTTTCTTCTACTCATTTTCTTGGTCTTTTCACTGTATTTTTCCAACATGGAAAATTCCACCAATATTTCCATGAGAAAATTAGGCCCTAATAACTCTTCCAAAACAATTAGAACACGTACTGATTTTCAGACCACCCCAGAAGAGAGTAGTTGGACTTCATACTTTGAAGATTTCTTGCTCCAAAATCACAACGAGTACAGTACTAGTTCTCTGATGATCTCCTCGGGTTTTGAGAGCTCGCTGATCTCCGATGCCGGTTCCTCGGCGAATGCTAAGAGGTTCCCGGACAACGAAGAAATCGAAAAGTTGAGTATCAACCGAAGTTGCAAGAGATTGAGTTTCAAGAAGAGAAAAACCAAAGAGATTAATTTGCTTGATGATGCCTTGGAGGACACTGCTAGTTCTCCTGTTAATAGTCCCAAGGTTAGACCTGCTTTTTTTCTCCACTCTTGTACTCTTCAAGGGGTTTTTTTTTTTTTTTTTCCTTCTCTCTTTTTTCTTTATATAAAAAAAAAATTGTGTTCTTACATATATTTGCAAATGATTTTTTTTTTTTTAAATATTGTGTGAGGCCTATGACTCTTCTTAATAAACAGAAACAAAAAAGCACTCTTGAGGTTTGGAATATGAGTTTTACCAGGTGGGGCTCTTTGCAAAAATTATCATTTCACAAAAGTTTTTTTTTTTTTTTTTTTAATAGGTTTTTAGCTTGAGCCAGCAGGGCGTGAAACCAAAAGAGAAAAATGATGTTATGAAATAAATGTTTGAGGTAAAGCAGTAATTTTTCATATTCATATGTATAAATATATACATCTTTCCTTTCCTTATTTTCCTCTTATATATATAGTCTTCTTGTTCTTAAAAAGAATAAAAGAAAAATTATTTCTTTTCCCCCAAACTTGATCAATCCTGAACTTAAATACATTAAAAATAACTCGCACACTTGCTAAATGCCAATCGGGCTCGTATTAATCGATCTGGGCACGGTAGAAACTGTCGACAAGGAAGCTTTTTATAAATTTTTTTGATAAGGATATTGTGCTAAATTTCTGGGTATTTTGTGTTTTTATTTATTTATTTATTTTGCAGGACAAATTATTAGGAAGTACTATTAATGGGAAAGGAAGTGACTGCACAGAACTGAAGAAAAGGGGTCTTTGTTTAGTTCCTTTATCTATGTTAGTAAATTATCTTGGTTAATATTAAAGACAATCTCTCTCTCTCTCTCTCTCTCTCTCTCTCTCTCACATCAAATATTAATGCAAGAACAATCATGCAAAACTGATCATGTTGTAAATGAATAACTAGATTTGCTTTATTGTATGATCAATCTGCAACTTATTATTTATATCTCCATGGGAAGAACATTAACCTTTGCAGAATTGGATTTTCAGCTGTTAGGGAAAAAAAAAAAAAAAGAAAAAAACACTTCCCATTTAAATGGTTAATATATATATATATATGTGTGTGTATTTGAAACTTGAGGATAGGGAGAGTTGAATTATGGGTAGAGTTGGATGAAGAAGTACTGTTAGATTAGATAATTTTACGTAGAGTCGGGTGTAATATTACTATATGTGAATGATTTAATGTTGATGTGATCTCAAATTATATATATATATATATATTTTTTTTGAAGAAATTAAAAAGGAAAGATATTTCTCTTTAAATGAGTTTATTTAGCAGTTACCGATTTAGTTAAAGATGTATAATAATTAGTAATATTGATATTAGCAAAGTGCAAGAGAACATTCTCAATTAAGTTGACTTCTCCATTCAAATATCATTTAAAATAAAATGATCTGTCATAGGAAAAAAAAAAAAAAACAATTTCCCTAAAGTGAACAAGGTAATCAATTAAAAAAAAAACCTCGCCTGCAACTTGAGATCATAAACCACCATACGAGGTTTATATACTACCCTTTATATATATATATATATATATATATGTACTTAGTTGTTTATATTATATCATACAGTATTGTAAAGTCTATGGCTAAGAGCTACAGACAAACGCAACTTCAACTACCTGACGAGGATTATTCATAGCCTCTTTCAAAAATATCTTTTTCATTTAAATAATGACCTCGCCTGCAACTTGAGATCATAAACCACCATACGAGGTTTATATACTACCCTTTATATATATATATATATATATATATATATATGTAGTTAGTTGTTTGTATTATATCATACAGTATTGTAAAGTCCATGGCTAAGAGCTACAGATAAACTGCAACTGCAACTATAGAACCTGACGAGGATTATTCATAGCCTCTTTCAAAAATATCTTTTTCATTTTTTTTTTCTGGTATGAGATTTATGATTCTCATTTAATAATAATAATAATAATAACAATAATAATAATAATAAATTTCAAGTTTCGAACATGTGAAATCCCTTTCCATCCGTTGAACCGGTCTCAATGGGTTCCTAGCCTCATGCAATATATACTCTCGTTATTAAAAGGTGAAATTTTAATGGTTTTAATCACGTACTCTTGTCATGTGATTCATATGTGTGATTTAAACCTTAAAAAAAAAAATCTCAAAAACCGACCAATAAAACGGAAAGAAACAAGAAATTGATTAATCTGCTAGCCATGTAAGTTCTATATGACATTTTATGATTTGGCCTATACCAAAAGTATATTTTATATCCAAGTACTTTCTCAACCAATAATTGACAATTTTACCCTTTGTGTGGATGACATGTCCAATTTTTAAAATTGAAAATTTTTTGCAAAAAAATGTTTGTGTCAACTTTTTTCATCATTCTCTCATTAAAAAAAAAACATATCTCATTTTCAAATTTATTTTTGTACATACTCTTTTGGGAAAAGGAAATAAATTTTTTGAAATCTTCTCACAATGCACAATTTCCAATACTATTTTTTCTCATTCCAAGCAATTTTTTTTGTTTTCAAGAAGAATTTTTTTTTAATATATCCAAATATCATCCTATTCTCAAATAAAAAGACTTTTCATTTACAACAAGAAAATTTTTCATTTAGAAAATGGATACTCCATTCAAATGGAGCCAGTATTCTCGTCACTAAAATCGCAATTTTTTAACGATTTTAATCACATATTCATATCAAATCATTCATATGTGAATCTCAATTAGTACCCATTAATAAAAGGGAAAGAAACTAAAAATTGATTAATCTGCTAGTCATGTAAGTACTCATAACTAAATTCATGCCTATGTACGCTTTATGATTCAGTCTACACTAAAAGTATATTTTATGTAATTTCTCAATCAACATTTCCAACAACACTTTTGATATTTCCACTCCGGAACATGACTCTGCGTACATATATAAAATTTTCCCACACCTTCCGCATTGTTTTTCCTAATAAATTGTATGTTACAGGGAAGGAGTTAGAATCTTAGGATCTGTTTGGATCATAGGTATAAACCCATAACTATAAACTCAAATTTTTATATTTAAAAAAAAAAAAAAACACTTTAAAAAATTTTGAAAAAAATAAATTTAAATGTCAAAGGGAACCTTAATTTAACTTTTCAAAGGTAACAACTAAAAGCTGTCGTGTTCATCATAAAGGGGGATTATAATTGTGTTCAGTTCATTATCTTATTTATTCCAAGCTGAATCAGAACTCATCCCCACATGCATTTAATATGAACACAAAAAAGAACTTTGACATATACATGTGTGTATATATATATATATATATATACATACACGCACAAAAACACATTGTACGTATTTATATGATCATAGGATTCCTCATTTATTATGTGCCCACCTAATAAATTCATGTTTCTAGATTTTGTTGTCCAGGAAGATTTTGACAACGAAATGAACAGCAACGAGCATGTGAAAATGTTAAAAAGTTATTATTAATCATTGAATACGTGTGTTGTCTAGAAGTAGTTGGACAAAAGAGATGATATAATCCGAGAAGTTGTATCTCTGTTCACCTTTTCTCTCACTAGCACCGTCTAATATCAGGAAAGTTATCGAAATGAACAACAGCGAGCATGTGAAATTGAAAAAGGTAATAATTATCATTGGATACGTGTGTTGTCCAGCAGCGGTACCATTCGAGAAATTGTATCCCTGTTCATCTTTTCTCTCCTTAGCACCGTCCGATAGGCAAAAAGGATTGCCCAACACAAGAATTGGCGTATATAAGTTGTGCGCATCCGGGGAATCGAACCCCGGTCAGTACCGTGGGAGGGTACTATGATACCACTACACTAGATGCGCTATGTTTGTTTCGAATTAACTGAAGCAAAACCTTATTGGTTTTTTCATAGCAAATTTGCGCATTTTTGGAAACAGCTATGAATGTCATCGTGATTTGCCATGTGATTTCAAAACATAACAATTGCTGTTCTTAAATATTGTATTTGTAACAAATTTAGTTTCATAATAAAACTTTGGACAGAATTTGACACCGTCCAAGATATCTCTAACCCAGACATGAGTAAATTTATTACAATTTCAAAATTTAAAAATACCATATTTTACATTTTAAAATTCAGAATATCACGTAATTCATTCTCAATTCAATCGCAATAAACTACTATTTAAAAGGGCGTAACTTTTACAGAATCGAGTAGGTCGGAATTGGGCATGAATCGAACCTCCCTACCGATTAACCCATCTTCCAAGTTTCCGACGATCAGCCTCCGCAATTTTGCCATTGATGGTGTAGAAAAATACATTTTTGACCTATTTGACATAATTTTGTTCAATCAATTTGTGGCTTCGTAGGTTGAATTTGACAAGCATCAACACTTCTATAGCTTACTAATTTATGGGAATTTCTAGCTATTCTTTCTCATTGAACTGTCTTACAATCATTAGATTAATTTTTACATCGCACGATACTTCAATCAGTCATATATAATACAGTTGAAAAACTAATACAACTTACACGGTTATTCCTACTTCTAGTGAAAAATGACAGTTTCTATCATAAAACAAAAAATAAAACAAAATAAAACATGAGAACTTTTCCAAACAAGTTATTGTGTATCAAAATCATATTCATCTTTTGTATCTACTCTTTCTTTGTTTCTTTCTTTTTTTTTTTTTTTTTTTTTTTTTTTTTTTTGGCTAGCAATTCAGTGAATTTAGAAACCTAAGGTAAAGGGTTCAATTCTCAATTTATGCACAAGCTAAACATCAAGAAAACAAAAAACACATACACAGACAAAAGAATACTGCCAAACAAATCGAAATGTTTTTTTTTTTAATCCGGGGAAATTTATATGGAAATTTGAATTTGCGTCATTCAACAAGAAATTTACATCATTCAGATTCCTTGGTATTGAAGGTATCAAATCCAACCTTCATATTATTAGCAAGTTTAGTTGTGTTTACAATTCTCTGCGTTCATCTATTTTACCCATGTATCCTCACTCTAATGAAGGTTATGAGTGGGCATGTCATCTAAAGCGCGATTAGTTACTATTATCATTTGTCGCCCATGAACTGCACAAAGAAGTTCAGCAACTCTTACCCGCTTTAGAAACTACGCATTTTTGTATCAAAGGTCATGGTCTTCTTTTAGGCAAGATCCAGTAACTTTCAGCATTTCGGAAACTTCAAAACCTCAAGAGAGATTAGGTTATTTTTTCTCAGGAAGCTTCTCTAGCAACTCGGGTATCACCTCGAAGAGATCGCCGACGAGTCCATAGTCAGCAACCTGCGGGTGCATATAAAAAAGTTCATCAGATTGTACAAGCTAGTAGTGCATTACTTAAGCCCGGTAATTTTCTGGTGTTTCGTAAGTTCAAACCATCACCTGAAATATAGGTGCATCTGCGTCCTTGTTCACAGCAACAATGACTTTGGAATCTTTCATGCCTGCTAAGTGTTGAATGGCTCCAGATACACCAAAAGCCATGTATAACTCGGGGGCGACTATTTTTCCCGTTTGACCAACCTAAAACAAACAATCATATTTGAGAACGATAGACTGTTGATATTACAAGAGATTGGAAACATGAAAAGCATAATGAGGCCAATTTGACGCTTCAAATCGTACTCTATGGGTAACCGAACTTACGAATCATATGAAACATGTGAATAATGTCAATTCAAGCAACATACAAAAGTAAATACAAATTAGGTTGAAAATACACATTACTGGAAGTTTGGAACCACCTGCAGATCATTAGGGACAAAACCCGCATCAACAGCAGCTCGGGTAGCTCCAACTAAGCAAAAAAGAAGATAGAAATGTCAGGTTATGTATAACAAATAGAAGGAGCTCTATCGAAAACAACACTAAATGCAGTTACATCTAAGCTGGAAGATAAAGAGTTCTCGTGCATTTAAAACATCATCATATCATATTCTGTTTGAAGACGTCGCAAGAGAACAAAAAGAACAATCCAGATCATGGAAATATAACAAATGTACTTTTCAGCATGAAAATATTTATGGAGGATCTACCTGCTGCACCAAGTTTCTCTGCAAGTTTCTCTATCATTTTGAAGTTTTCAGCATTTTTCAGCCCACGCCCACCGGTAACCACAACACGAGCATTCCCAAGATCAGGCCGTTCTGTGTCTTGAGATGAAAGCTTTACATATCTTGATTTACCAATAAGGTCTGCAGATAACAAAAAATCTATATTAAAGTTGGCCTAGATTTAATCAAACACAAACACAGAATATAAGACGCATTTTCTTTCTGTGAACTTAATTTCAAGGCAGGATTCTGGCCAATAAATTGTAAGAAAAGGATAAAACAGACCTTCACTAAAAGTGGAGAGATCAACCTGGGAGATAGGAGCTTCGTTAGGTTTTGAATCATCAAAGATGGTAGAAACCGGAAAGGATGTTGATCTTATGGTCAGTAAGCAAGGGCCGGTGCCAGTGTATCTGACAGTAGAAAGTGCATTTCCCGCATATATTGGCCTGTCAAATTAAAATGAAATAATTAACTTGACATTTTGTCGATCACAATTGTCCTAAAGACCAAGGAACAGGAAAATATCCCCCTCTAGCACTAGCAGAAACCTAGAAAGGAGATCCCTAATGGGATGTGCATAACTGTACGACTATAATTTGTCTATAGGCGGGCTGCTAAGTGACAACACTATGGAGAAAACAGTGCTTTCATGCAACATAGCCATGGTCTCAATCGAGCAAATATAATTTCCATCCCTTTGATGTTGAGCCAAGTGCAATTCCCTCTACTGCTCCTCATATAGTTTACCATCCCCCAGTTAGCTGCTCAACTCTTGCTTCTTCAACCAGAACTACGGGAAAAACAAATGTCACGGTACGGTAACCCTCTCTTCCACTACTGGTGGACTGTTGCATAGAAAGGCCGACAGAAGCAAGATTTCTTTGTACCTCGTGAGAGTTTGAATAGCACAGAAATTGGATGATAGAGTGCACAAGCGTGTTTCTACGTGCTCATCACCAACCAATATGCAAATGGTATCGAATCAACATATAAGGTATGAGTTAAGATCTTTTAGGTCCGCTTGCAGGAATTTTATCTTTTTAAGCCTCGTTAAGTATATGGAAGCAGAAAGCAATGATTGGACAAGCAAAAGATCAACACCATTTCAGATACCAAAAACAGTACATGCCTGACAAATAGATGAGAATCAGAAATCGCAACCACATCGGTAATTGGCGAAACATCCAAAAGCGCAGCAGCCCTTGGCAGTATGTTCTTCCCGAATGAACCCGACGATGCAACCACATGTGAGTAGCCACCTCTCTGCTGAACCAAATGGACTAGTTTAGCCCAAGGTTCTGCCAGAGGATGTGTAAACACATCTGAATCAGCCACAAGCACCTATATAAACAAATAACATTCATCAACAATCGAAACTCCAAAAAATTTTGTTACCCAAAACTCTAAACTTGAAACCCGTTTTAAGCAGACAGCACGCCCATAAGTTTGAAGTACCTTGGAAACCGAAGGATGGCAAGAAGCAGCAGTTTTAGCAGCTTCTTGCAGAGAAGAACCAGAACCAGCCAATAGTAATGAAATCGAGTTTTCTTTGCTCAAAGATTTTGCAGCTTCCACTGCACTAAAGCACGAGGGTTTCACACTACCACCTTCGATTTCACCCAAAACCAATGTGCTAATCTATTTACATACAATCAAAAGATTGCCAATTATTAGCAAAGCAAATTACAGAATTAGATTATGTATATCAAGAAAAATATCATTCCAACACCCTCTAGTTTAACACTTGATCAAATCGGTATCCCTCAGAAATCCCATTGAGGTACCCTATTATATAAAAAACAAACAAATATCATCCGGGCTCGGGGTTTCATGATGATTTTTCTTCTCTCTTTTTTTTTTTTTATCAAGAGCGTAGCCCATTGTGAATTGTGATTTCCAGAATACAATACCAATTTGATAAAGTGCTAAACTACAGATACCAGAATGATATTTTCCCAATGCACTATAAGCAAAAAAACTAAAACAGAAAAACAAAAAACACAAACAAAAAACAAAAAACAAAAACAAACTCTAGTTTAACACTTATCAAATTTGTACTCCCAGAAATCCAATTAAGTTACCCTATTATTGGAAAAACAAACAAATATCATCCCGGATCGGAGTACCATATGTATATAGTTTTTTTAATTAAGAAAGTAACCCATTGGGTGTTCGAGAACACAGTTCCAATTTGATAAAGTGCTAAATTACAAGATAACAGAATGATATTTTCCCAATACACTAAAAGAAAATAAATAAATAAATAAATCCCTCCTTTTTTTTTTTTTTTTTTTATATCAATTGAAAGCTTATCTTCAAATGTAAAGCCTATAATCTTCATTAATCCTTCTTACAATAACAAGAATAAAAGTGAGAAAAAAAAAAAAAAAAACAACAATATTTTCTTTCTTGAGTATTAATTTCTGAAGCTTATTTCGATCTTAATAATACATTTTTCTATAAACAGAAGCAGGATTTTCTTCAAATATATAATCTTATCATCCTCCAACATAAGAAAATCAACTAAAAGCTCTTCTTCGGATATAAAAACATATTACTTCAAAAAAAAAAGTCCTTTCAATAAAAAAGCTTATTGGGTATTGATTTCCGACGCTAATTTCGAATTTGCAGGTTTGTTATTGAACTACAAAGGTTCCAAGACGAGCTAAACGACATTGAAAAATGAACGATAAAGGGAAAAACGACGATAAATAAGAAAGAAAACTAACGGATCGAGAAGTCGAGGTAAGAGAGAGAATCTGAGAGGTTGAAGAAGACGGGCCAATTCGTCTCCTGAGAGCTCTGAGTAAACCACTGCTCGCCATTTCTGTTCGACTCGCTTTCTCTCAGCGACTTCGAGCTTTTCGGTTTCGAGATGACGATGTAGAACAAATATTATGTTATTCTTGTTTCTGCCCCATAATTTTAAAGGTAATTCTCGTTTTACCCTTGAATTTAAATACTCTAATTTTACCTTCTTAATTTTGAATTTAACCTCATTTTTACCCCTTTTTATTAAAACTTTAGCCTATGTTTAAGTAAGAAAGAAAGACAAGAAGAAGTAAAAAAAAAAAAAAAAAGATTGAAAGAAAAATGAGAGAGAGGAAATACTTTGTATTTTCTTTAAGTTGTTTGATATTAGAAAGAAAGAAAATTATATAATTATTATTTTATTCATTTATATATTATTTTATTTTAAAAACAACTACAAAAGTGATTTTAGTAGTTATTGAATGGACTATAGTTTTTATCTCATTTTTGAAGAGATTAAATTTGTGGACCTTAATTTTTTTTTTTCCATCCAATTTTCCTTTCATTCTCATTTTCTTTTATTAAAATGATAAATTGTTCGTTTAATATATTACTTTTTTTCCAAAATATCCTTTCCTCAAAAACAAAAAAAAAAAAAAAGAAAAAAAGAAACGGCGCCGTATCCAAAAAGATGAGACACAAATCTGAATGTTTCTATTCGCTCTTCAAGTCTCCCTTCATCTTCACATTACAGGGAAACAAATACCAAAGGCTACGCTCAGCCAAACGACCACATTTTGGTCTTCATTAACAAACGACACACTAAGTAGCCAAACGACAAGCAAAAAGAAAGGCTAAAACAGAGGAATAAAAAAGACAAAGCAAACAAAGGAAAAGAAAACGACAAGTAAACACAGATGTTCCTACATCAGATTGGTGGCTGTCGTTGTGACACCGTGTATGATTGTAAGCATTTTTCAAAATTGTCAACTAACCATTTATCTTTTTTAATAAGATCAAATTAGGTACAAATTATTCATATATAAATCGTAAATCACCTGTCGTTAAATTACCTTGTCTTTCTTCATGTACAACAGATGATCCCGATTTGAGTTTTTCCTACGCCGTCATTTTATAAAATTGAACCACTAAACAATCAAAAGTCAATTTATAAAAACCAACCACTAAACCATCAAAACCGCTTGTGTATGCACCCCCTTACATTTCATTAGTCAACTATTTTTAACTATTAGTTGTAATATTTGACCAGAAGTACAAGGGAGTGTTTGGTGTTTGAGTTTGAGTTAAGATTTTTAAATTTCAATAGTAATTTTTATTGACTTTTTCAGAAAAGATAAAAAAAAATTCAGGAAAAGATAAAAATTGAGTTGAAAAATTTAAATTTAAATGGGTGAACTAAACTATCCTAAGTATTTTTTTTTTTCATTTTTCATGATTGTCAACAAACCGTAATCTATTAACATTATTTTTACGTTTCAGACAAAGTTGATTTTTTTTAAAATCATATTTACATTCAAAGAGTCACACCAAAAAAGTAAAAAAGTAAAAAAAATAAAAATAAAAAAAATAAAAACGAAATAAACGCGAAATGAGATGAGTTAGCAGAGCTGGGGAAGAGTCACTCCGTAGAAAGCCATTCAACCGGAGAAAACAGAACAGATCCATAATGTCCGTTTTCCTCGGGATTTGAGCCCCTCCTTCACTTTCTCTCTCTTCTCTCTCTCTCCTCCATCTCTCGCCGTGATTCAGCAGCCATGATTTCCTCCGGCAAGCTCAAATCGGTCGACTTTTACAGGTCCGAAATCTCTCTCTCTCTCTCTCTCTCTCTCTCTCTCTCTCGCGCCACACTCTTCGCAATGTTCGAGTTCCTTTTTTCTTTTCTTTTTTTTTTTTATTTTCTTCCACGTTTCCGCGTTTTAGCGGGAATCGGAATGGCGATGGTCAAATCTTCGCTGCGATTCGATTCGGGTTATTATATATATATATATATATATTATATATGCATATGTATCAGGCGCCAATGGAAGCTTCTGATGACGTGGGTTTCTTTGTTGCTTTCAGTTAATTGTGTTGTTAATCGAACTTTGGACGGTGGCGATTTGGTTTTAGACGTGAGAAACTATGATGATTTACTTAATTTTTTTTTTTTAATTGTTAAGGTGTTTTGGGTGAATAATCGGTTGATTCCGAAAGGTTTTTGTTGTTTTTGGTTGTGGCTTCTTGTTGTTAGATTGAATGGTTCTCGTTCTGATATTGGTGAAGCAAATGTTTTTATATATTTGTATAGACACAACACATGCACATATCATTTGATATGTGTGTGTGTGTGTGTGTGTGTGCATAAATTTCATTTGGTTTGGTTTGGTTTATCTTCAGTTCATTGTGAATTGGACAGTAGAAATGTGAACATTAGAAATGCCTCACTAAGCAGTCGAATCTATATAGATGTTCATACATAATTATATATACACGCAGGACATGCATATATCATCTGCTTATATACATATATATACACATATATATATATATGTATATATTTACATTAGAAACACCTCACTAAGCAGTCGAATCTACATTGATGTTCACACATAATTATATATACACACAGCACATGCAGATCATTTGCTAATATAAATGTATATATATGTCATTTGGTTTGGTTTATCTTCCGTTCATTGTGAATTGTAATTGTTCATTGTGAATTTCACAGTATGAATTGTAAAGTAGAAACACCTCACCAAGCAGTCATATTTCTACTGTACAGTATGGTTTATCTATGCATATAAACGTACAAATATCCATGGGTTTATATATATATATATACGAAGATATATATGTATGTATATATATCTCAATTCTGTTTATCTCAGTTCATTATGGATTTTACAGCAGGAACATTCCCCCTCACTAAGAAATCGTGTCTATGTATACATGTTTTCCTGTGTTACCAGAAGTATAATTTTACATATATATATGTATATATACATGTTAACAATAGTGAAATAGAGGTGAAAGAAAAGGATGAACCCAATGCTTTTCAGTGAGTTTATTGTGTTTATTTATTTAATTATTGGGAATTTGTCATACTAATAGTGTTGTCAATTATTCTGTGTGACAATTACATTACTGTCCACAGGAAGATTCCGAGGGACTTGACAGAGGCGTCATTATCAGGCGCTGGTTTATCCATAATAGCAGCTCTTGCTATGGTGTTTTTATTTGGAATGGTTGGTCAATTTTCCCTATTTACTTTGATCTTCTGGTTTCAGGATTTTAAAACACAGACTATCAAACATTTTGTTGGGCTTTTGTAATAATCCTTTACTTATAGGTCTTATTTGTCGGTAAGTTTTTCTAATAGCTACTGTTTGTATTCCAAAGTTTTGGGATGAATGTGCATCCTGTTTTTCAACCATTGGATACTGAAGAAAATAATGAGTCGTGGAAAAAAAGTTATCATCAGCTGCCACCTGACAAAAATTGAAAAGAAAAAAAAACTTCAACGGATGAGATAGTTTTTAAGTCTCATTCAATGGTTGAGATTCGAGTTTCACATACATCCCAGGTCCAAAAATGGTGTGTATATCACCACTTGATTCATTGGTTTACCTTGATTTTTTATTTGCTTATTACCTATTGTTTCATCTATTTGTGCGCGTTCCAGGATATTGCTAGTTACTGCCTCAATTTTCATTTGTGGTTTCCTAAAAACAACTGACCTCTTCTAGCTTTTCTTTTGCTTGTTTCTTTACATCATATTTAATAAATTGTGTATTTCACAGGAACTGAATAATTATTTAACCGTCAGCACCTCCACATCTGTTGTTGTTGACCAGAGCACTGATGGGGACTTCTTACGTATTGATTTTGATTTAAGGTACAGTTCAATGGTTATATTTAAGCTTTGGTATGTAGTGTTAGTATTATGCTTAGCTATCCGCATTTGTCCTTCCAAATTTGGCATTGTTTTTTATGCAACAAATAAGGCATTTCCGACTTAGCTGTTGTTGAAAGATTTTGCCTGTTGTTGAAAGTTCTTTAAGGACAGATAGTCTTCAGAAGGTCACTAATACAATTGAGGTCCATGCTGGTTGGTTTAAACTTTGGCATGGACTTGATTGATTGGTATTGTAGGCAGATGTTCAGTTGGCGCCTGGAACTTTTTTCTTTTATTTATTTAATTAGTGATTTTGTTTGTTTCCCCATGTGTCACATGTAATCAGTGGTAAGCATTGTGAAGTATTTATGCAAATGCACACACACAGACACACTGAGTGCACACATACACACATGTGGAGTGGGTTGTGATTAATTTGATGAAGAATTGACAACATTCTGCCACTGATCTTTAAAAAAGTTTCTTCTTAGTTGGTATATTAATGTTCATGTTGAAATGTTCATGAATGTAATACCAGTAAAATCTATTTAACCTTTGTTCTTATCTATGCATTTTCTTGTATACTTTTACTAATATCACTTCAACTGTCTTGTAGCTTTCCTGCACTCTCATGTGAATTTGCAACTGTTGACGTGAGTGATATATTGGGAACAGTAAGTTTCCACTTCCCAACTAGTCATGGTTTGTTAGTTCTATTAGATCAATTGGGATTTCAAGTTTATTATTAAATGTTTTCTAATGTTCTAGCAGTTTTTTTTTTTTTTTTAATCCTTTTATCACTTTTTACTTTGTTGAAGATGTGAAATGGGCTGAAATTCTCCTCCTCGTTTTCAGAACAGGTTGAATATAACAAAAACAATTAAGAAATTTCCTATAGATGCCAATTTAAAACCTACAGGTGCTGAGTTTCACTCAGGGCCAGTTTTGCATTCCATTAAGCATGGTGATGAAGTTGAAGAAGACCCTGATGAAGGTTCTGTCACACTAACAGCTAGTAATTTTGATACATTTTCTCATCAGTAAGTGTGCCTAGCTTTACTAACAATCCTCAACTGTATTTCAATTAGACGTGACCATGGGAGGCTTGTCTTGCTATATTGCAATTACTCTAACATTCTTCTCTTGATACGTGTGACAAATCTCTTGCAGGTATCCCATATTGGTTGTCAATTTTTATGCTCCATGGTGCTATTGGAGTAATCGCCTGGTAATAATTCGTCATTTCTATCAGATTTTTGGGAAGAAAGTTTCAAGATTCTTATATTCATTAGTCATCTCCCTTGTTGGCCTTTTGAGTTCTAACTTAGGATGTCATCTTTGAATTAAAGATTATTTGCATTCCAAAGGTTTAACCTGCATCTTTCGGTGGTTCAAATTTCTGTGCACAATAATGATACAAGTTGACAACATTAGACCATTTTTGGTATACGTTACTTTGAGAAACTAATTTCACATAAGATGCTACTTTAATAAATCCCACTCTTGTTTGCTTGGTATCCATGCGGGTGTAAATTTTTAGGTTTGTGTACCCTTTTCTTCCAATAAAAAGAAAATACTACGAGAATAATTTTATCTCCTATATTTCAAGTTTTGGGTACATCTGCATCTCCAAATTACAAGATATTGTCAGTTTAAAAATTTTCCAAATCTTACCATCAAAGCTTAGATTGTTGACCAAAACAGTATCAAATGGCGAGGTAACTTTGAAAAGATTCTCTTGTTAGACTAATTGCATTCATGCTTCCTCTTCCCAGTTCTCTTTCAAAACCACAAATCAGCTGCTTTCAGTATCATACTATCATCGCACCATTTTTTCTCCAAAGGATATCAATCGTACATGCTTTCTTCCCACTTTTCCCTAACTGTGCACGATTGTGCTTTCTCCATGCATAAATTTCCCTTCTTATCTTTCTGTCTCTGGAACAAACCCCACCCTTGCGCCCTATCCAGTCCAGCGCCCTATCCAGTTATGGCTTCTACAAAAGAACAATTTGTGGAATTACATAAATCACTTGTTATCAAAGTTTTGTCCATTTCATCACTCTTCTTAAATAAGGCGTGCTTGAATTAGTACTTATTGCTCATGTTTTCTCTTCTGTTTCAGAAACCTTCTTGGGAGAAGGCTGCAAAAATCATTCGAGAAAGGTACTTTTCTTTTTTAATTGTCTAAATTCCGTGGAAATAATTTCCGAACTCCTTTATTCATGAAATTGCTTTGTAGTCTTGTATTAATTTCTTGTTATTTCAAAAATCACGGATGCTTCTTTTTCAACATTTTCCAGATATGATCCAGATATTGATGGACGTATAATTTTGGGAAAGGTTGATTGTACTCAAGAAGGTGACTTGTGTAGAAGGTACGTTTTAAATTTTGCTTCTAAGTTTCAAGCCGATTTTCTTTATTGCAATGGATTGGAAAGTTCTCTCGTAGAATTATTCCATTCTTATGAACTAATGGATCAATGAATTTAATTCATTTTAAGCTACTTAAGGGAATTCATTTAGTTCAAGATTACCCATTGCTGATTTCTTTAAAGTGGTTCTGAAACGCTTAAAGAATCCTTGAGGCGTATCCATAAACGTTGGATTTTTATTATGAAGAAATGAAATTAGTTAATAACAGTGTTTTTATTTGTTTATTTATTTATTTGATTCGTAATGGTGCTTATCTGCTATAAGGAAGTTTCTTTTTCTTTAAGATGTGACCTTCAATGATGGAAAATTACAATCGCATGCTTGGTGAATTTAAGCTCATGAAGGGACTCGCACGCTCCTTTTGGATGACAACCTTTTCCTTTTCTTTCGGCCTTTGCCTCTGATTTTGCAATTTTACATCTTTTTTAATCTTGAACCTGACCGTGCCTTCCATCAAATTCAGGAATCATATCCAAGGGTATCCATCCATTCGCATTTTTCGCAAAGGAAGTGATTTGAGGTAAATAGCATTTTTTCTTTAGTGTTATGATTGTCCGTTCAACTCTTGATTGTTTGGTGATTGCATGAGAGACGTTCCAATGGTACCATGGCATAGAAGGGGATTTTTCTTGTATGTATATTTTTTTCTTCAACATTATTTCTCATCTGTTATTGTTTTAAAATTCCCAAGTGTTTATTGATATGGTTATACGATGTGCTTCGATAGGTCTTCAGCAAATATGAGAAACTAATCTCTCTCTCTCTCTATATTACATATATATTTATATATGTATATATATACATCTGATTCTCGTGTGTCTATATACATGTACTTAATCCTTACTATGGAGACATTCATGTTCTTGCTCAAATGTATTCTTTAGTCCTCATTTACTTTTATTTGGCATTTTCTGTACAGGA
This sequence comes from Ficus hispida, assembly GCA_025413025.1. Classification (NCBI taxonomy): domain Eukaryota; kingdom Viridiplantae; phylum Streptophyta; class Magnoliopsida; order Rosales; family Moraceae; genus Ficus; species Ficus hispida. The sequence goes on along the minus strand of CM046374.1, from coordinate 24,823,950 downwards.
ACGAGCATGGACACCATGAACACGAATCTTACTATGGAGATCGGGACACAGATAGTCTGGTCAAGGTATGAACACGTACAGTCTGACTTACCCTTTTTTCATCCCCAGTGTAACTTCAAGGTTTGACCCATGGCTCCAAAGGTCAACCTACCAATGACAGAGAGTAAAAGATAGCTTGATCTTGAGTTTCCACTTATTGCAGACAATGGAAACTTTGGTTGCACCTATCCAATTGGAGTCTAATAAGCTACCTTCGGGAACTAGCAATACAACAGAAAGTGTTAAAAGGCCAGCACCAAAGGCCGGAGGATGCAGAATCGAAGGATATGTGCTTGTGAAAAAGGTGGGTTTACAATGGTAATAGAGACATTAGAAGCGCAGCCTAGAAATGATTATGCTCTAACGACAAAATGCTGATGAACAATAATTTGTGATTTATGTTGAAATACTCGTCTCCTCGATCGAACTTACTAATATAAATACGTACATCTTATCTCAATTCTGGGTTCTGGCCATCTCCTTGATTTTGGAGACCCTATAGAGTTGTACAGGCAGACGTTTTTTATTTCTTTTCACGTGTGAATAAGAAGATAGGTGTTTTTACTTGCTTTATATTGTAAATAACGAGTTGTAATTGCAGGTTCCAGGTAATCTTATCGTTTCAGCTCATTCAGGATCTCATTCCTTCGATGCCTCCCAAATGAACATGTCACATGTCATATCACATTTTTCTTTCGGCAAGAGTATTACACCAAAGCTTATGAGTGATGTGAAGCGATTGGTACCTCATATTGGAAGAAGCTATAACAGATTGAACGGTCGGTCATTCATAAATCGCCGTGATGTCGATGCAAATGTAACGGTAAGTTTGCCACATAGATTATTTTTCTCTCTTTTTTTTTTTTTTGGGGCTCTTCTCTTAATTTGGTTACCGACTGACAAACGAACATTAGATGAAAACTAATCAGTCACCCGAACCCAAAAAAAAAAAAAAAAAAGATTGCAACATTGAAGCTCTTATTTGTAATGAATGTTGCATTTGCAGATAGAACATTATCTTCAAGTAGTTAAAGCAGAGGTTTTAACGAGACGATATCGTTCGATACTAACGGAGTACGAATACACAGCCCACAGCACTATAATTCGGAGTCTATACGTACCTGTGGCAAAATTCCATTTCGAGCTCTCTCCAATGCAGGTAATGACAGAGACCGTAATTTGTAATTATCGTTTTTATTTTCAGTTTAATCCGTGTACGGAGAATTTATTCTTTGCTTTCCTTCTATACCTAGGTTCTGATACAAGAAAATCCAAAGTCCTTTTCGCATTTTATCACAAACGTGTGCGCCATTATTGGAGGTGTTTTCACGGTTAGTACTTTATTCTTGTTGCGTCTTTTCCTTAAGTCTCAAGAATGCTTTCCTGAAAATACTTGTCGTCGGATTCACCGTTTCAGGTCGCTGGAATATTGGATTCAATTCTGCACAACACTATTAGGCTGATGAAAAAGGTCGAACTAGGCAAAAATTTTTGATAGGATAAGTCGAAATTTGGCAGTGTAACTAAGAAAATGTGATTTTCCAATTATCAGTTTTAGACGGTACGAAGTATTTTTTGGTTTCATATGTGCAATGAACATGACATGACAACTGAATTCCATTTTTAATGAATGAGATTAGTTTATATCAGTGTATATTGAGTCATTGACTATAATGTACGGCAGAGAGCAAAAAATAAAAATAAATAAATAAATAATAACGATCCCCTGTTTTGCTTTCCATTTTTTCTGCTTTAATGCCTGAAATTACCGAGGGTGGTTGGTTAGGGGTTTTATATGTATACACTAGTTTGTACGCTTGCGTTGCACGTGTTATTACATATTATAGTAATTAATCTTGTATATTTTATAATTAATATAGATTGATAAAAATTATCAAATATCTTTAGTTTAATATATGTGTGCGGAACTAAAATTAAGAAAACTAATCATTAATATTTTTTGTAGTGAGTTTTTCAAAAAATAGCGGCACTAAACATCTCATCATCTAGACGTAGAAGAGTGAAACAATTTCCACACACACATGTTTTAAGGTCTTCTTCGTGTTTGTGTGCGTGAGAGAATTATATCCACAAAAATGTTGTGTCGATGTTTTTTTGCCTTGGAGAGAGAAACAAATGATTATATATATATGTGTGTGTCTGTGTTTGTGTATGATTAATGCGTACCGATTATTCGAGTGAGAGATTGCGCGAAGAAGTTTAATTATTTATAAACATACGAATTTCACAAGTAAAAATATGATTCTCTCACAGTTGTTTTGATTGATTGAAAATTGAACAGCACACAAACATGCTTGTAAGTGTTATTTAATATAAATATTAAAGAGTTATCTTGATCAATTACAACCGAAAGATAAATAAATTATAAATGATTAAAACCTTTCGTAAATTAGAGTTGCCTTAAACAGTTACAATCGAAAAATGAATAGATTTTGAATGATTAAAGCCTTTTATAAAATAGAGTTGTCTTGAATAGTTATAATCGAAAGATGAATATACTGTGAATGATTAAAATCTTTCACAAAATAGATACCTTTTAGTGAGAAGTTGCAATAATTAAACATGATACAACGCATATATCAAATCATTTAATTTGTCTTAAACAGTTATAACTGAAAGATGAATAAATTATTAGTGATTAAAATCTTTCATAAAATAGAGTTGCCTTGAATAACCGAAAGAGGAATAGATTATGAATGATTAAATCTTTCATACTCTTTTCAATGAGATGTTGTAATAATTAAACATGATACAGTACATACAATAGAGTATTTAATTAAACTTATGGGTACTGTTTTGGACAACCTACAATAAGGAGGACATCTCATAACCTACTCTTTAAGTATTATTAGGAAGTGAGAACTAAACAACAACATACGAACACACTTATATATTTTTTTCCTCAGTTATTATGGCGTTATTTTGAATTATTGAAACCAAGAGAACACATTAATACAATAATTTTAATTATTGTTTAATTATTGAAGAGTTGTCTTAAACAGTTTTCAGTTGAATAAATTGTAAAAAAAAAAAAATGTTATTTTAGATAGAAAAGGCCAAAAAAAAAAAAAAGAAAAATTTCGAAAAGATATTTGATAATTGGAAAGTTTTCTACCAATTGAATAACCCCTACATATGACAACAAATTTGCGATATAACTAACCAAAAACAGAAACAAAGCAACGACTTAAAAAGTAAAAACGACAGTCCAAAGTGACCGGTTTGGACAACGTTAACGTCAATAGTGAAAGTAAAACTTGCTCCCTTTTAGAATTGTTAGTGTATGTATTTATACATATATATATATATATATATATATTGGGTTAGGGATTTGAACTCAATATCTTTTAGTAGAGTCAAGTGTAAAATTATTACTATCACTTGATTAAGGATTTTAGCATGCGTTTGAGACATCCAATTGAGTTAAAATTTTGAGTTAAAGTTGTACATTTGGCTAATTAGAATTAAAAAGTGTAAAAACTTAAAATTATTTCAAAAAAAAAATTTAATATGGATCTTGTTTCATTTATCTTCAAATTATATGCAAGTTATTAAAAAGTAAATCATCTCATTTATATTTGTATACGCAAAGTTATGAACTTTTAAAATTTAAGATTTTTATTTATAGTTGAAATTTTGAGTAATAAAACCGAGTCGACTTTGTAGAGAGAAAAAAAACTGAGTTGAGTTTTTCAACTCTAATTAGTGAACCAAATATAGGCTTAGTCTTCCTTGAAAATTACAATTCCAATAACCTAATCAAGAAACGTTTTAATGTGCAAAACCGTTTCCTCTGTATATATTATTATTTGCTAGTGGAATGAAGTCTTAATTTTAAAATAAAGTATCATCACAGAAACAAACTTAAATTAGTGGGAGATTTTTCTCCAACTAAATAAATTTAATAATAGTAATTTGTTAATTTAATTTTAATGTTTTGTTTCTTTTTAATAATTAAAGTGGCATTTTAAAATAACTGTTTAATAACTAAAACCGTATTGAGCTTAAGATCAGTTGTACAGTGATGAAGCTTTTCCTAATTAACAAATGTGGATTAATGAGTACGAGGTTTTATCTTTGGTCTCTTCTTGATTAAAATGAGAGTAAATCTTAATCATTTGGTACAGTAATATTCACCACTACGTTTTGAACATTAAAATAGGAGCTTTTTGTTCTATCATAGTACACGTTTGTGAACATTAAATATGTAACATAATTTAATATAGATTCAATAGTTAAAAACATAGCTCTATCAATAGGATATATACATTTTTTTTTTTGTAAAAATAAGACAATCCAAACCATCAAATTCTTAACCACACAGCGTAAAAATCAATTTATTTCTTTGAAAAATACATATATATATTTTTCCCATATCATGATATGTTACAACCACACCCAATCTAGTTAACATACTAAAATGTACTTCGGTCAACTTATTTCAATGTGGCAAACAAATGCCAAACACCAAGCCAAACATCCTTAAATCCCAGATGAATCTTCTGAGCTCAAGGTAAAAGAAAATATATAAATCAAAAGGAAAAACAAAGTAAGAAAAAAAATTTAAAAAAAAAAACCTTTGTCAAATCCCAATTAGAATTTTTATATCACAACTGATGAAGCAACAAGTGCACCAATGCACCCAAGAAAGCTCATGTAGACAGAGGCAGCACCACTTGGAGGGGGAGGCTCACTGACAGGCACCGGGGCCGGGATCTCCCCGGTCCCGTTGGGCGGAGAGGGGGACTCTTGGCTAGACGGGGCCGGAGATGGAGGAGTGTTCGGGGTTGGGGTTGGGGTGGGTGAGGGGGAGATGGTTTGGTTCCTCTCAGACAAGACAACGACAATCACCTTCTCATTCTTGACGCAATTGTCTTTATTCCCGCTGATGAAGTAGTGAGGACCGGATTCCTTGAAGGGGAAGACGGTGTCGCCGTCGTCGAATTTCTGAAGAGGGCGATCGGTGTTGCAATTGTTGTAGTCGTCTTCGTTCACCAGAAGCACTGAATCTTGATCAGCAGGGTACCTAAAGACTACACATGCAAGTGGAAATAGTAACATTAGTTCAACTACTCAAATATATATTTTTTAGAAAAAAAAATAATTAAGCCTCGTTTGGAATAACATTTCCAAATAGAGTTTTGATACTCAATTTCAAAACTTAAAATCTACATTTCACTTTCTCTTTTTTTTTTTTTCATTTTCAATAAATCAAACTTTAAAAATTGATAATGTTCTTATTTTAAGTTCGCATTGTATTTTTTTTTACACATTTTAAATTTTTACATTATTTTTTATATAATAATTTATTTTCAATTTACATTTTAATCAAACGTATATTTTCAAACCAACTTTCAAAACTCCGTCTATAATATTATCCCAAACAACCCACAAATATCCAACATAATCAACATCAAAATCCGCAATAAATTCTTTACTTCATTACAACTAAAAATCATCATGTAAAACTTCGTGGATATAACTTTGTACTGGTTGTTCAAAATATATATATAAAAAGGACATCTAATTGCAGCTTGATTAATTTGGATATAAACATTAGAGTTGTCGGCAAAAAATTTTCACTTGTGATTTTTTTCTTGGGAAAAAGTAAAACAAAGAAGATCAAAGAAAATTTTTCTTTCAGAAAATCAACATGCAGAGATGAAAAGAGGAAAATGATCATAGTATAATAACTCATGATAATACACACACACATACACACACACATATATAAATATATATATATATATATATGTATATGTATGTGTATAAACACTTGCCTATAGAGTCTCCAATCTGAAACCTGTTATTTTCAGCCCATTGATTATAGTGTGGTGCATTGGGGTAATCTGGAACACTCCAACCCTTTGAGCCTCCAATGGTGAAATTAGTTCCACAACACTTCTGCACCAAAAGGGTGAGACAAAGCAAACCCAGTACCTGAAATGCCCTAATACTCGAATCGGTGTTCGCCATTGAAAAATACTTGAATCCGCGATAACCCAGAAACCGATATTTACTCTTTGCCAAAATGTGAATGCTAGTTTGAAAAAAAAAAAAAAAAAAAAAAAGAAGAAGAAGAAAGTGTGGTGATATGAAAACTGTCCTAATGAGGGGTTTTTGTAGGCCAATTTGCATGGGAACTCTTTACATGATGTGGCAGTGAAGCTTTTAGTTATTTTTCTTATTCTCTCTCTCTCTCTCTCTTTTCTTCTTTCTTTCTTTCTTTTTTATTTTTATTTTTATTATTTTTTTTATTCCTTTTTAGGTTTCTTAGCTGACAGTGCAAAGCATATGTGCATTTTCTGAAAAACAAGGCGTTAGCTGATTCCATAGTGACTTTATTTTGATACCTTTTTTTTTAATATTATGTAACTTGGTCTGCCAGTTTATACTTTGCTTGACCATTATCAAGAATATTTATGTCTTGTGCTCTTGGGTAAACTATAATATATATATATATATATATATATATATATAACAATACTATTTATTTCTATTGCAGAATTAGTCTAATGATAATTAATCTACGACATTTGCCTCTGATATTGAGGTCTAGCGTAATAAAAACCTATAGTGCTAGTTCATTAATATCGGATTTATGATTTTATTTCTGAAACTAACACAAACTTTTACAATTGAAGTGCTATAATAGATATTTAACTCTAGTTAGTTCCTTAATAGAAACTCTAATAGCAGCTATCTGATAATTGTTCTATTAATCCAAGAAAATCTCCTAATTAACACGATGATAAAGTTTTGCATACAACATCATTAGTAGCTATATTTTTCACAATTAGCATTATTTTATTAGTATTAGTATTCCTACTATTAATATGAATATATCTTATTGTTCTTATTATTGCTTGCCATGTCTATTATTGTTATAAGTATATTGTTTAATTGTAACAGTTAATGTTATTGTTTGGTAGATTGGATCAATTTATAGTCACAAGGAGAAATGAATAGTGTTTTACACGATAAAAAAAATACAAGAGAAGTTAAATTTACACATGGGAAGAACATACTATAACTTCTTTTTTTTTTTTTGTAATTTTGGGGTGAGAGAATAATTTAAGCTCTATATCTTCCAATGACATAAGTCTTTTAAGTCGTAGCTAGATTATATTTGTGACTATGCTAACCTAAATTTCTTGAAGGACGATAACTTTGGATCCAAACTTTTGGTAGGACCCAGTACGAAAAAGTTAAAAAAAAAAAAAAAAGGAGTAAGAAAGGAAAAAAGTTAATTTTCTATGAGTAGAAATTTGAGATCAGAAAAAAAGATAGCAAAAATTAAGAAATATAAAGTTTTGTGTCCTTATGGACGTACAATTAGAAGACTATATATAACTGCCCTGCATGTGGGATTCTCACTTTGTCCACTCTCCTAGTGATTATGATATGAAAGGAGATATAGAAAGTCAATATTTGTAATTGTATATGTCCTAATCGAGAGCCAAACAGACATGTTATTACAGCAAAACATAGGATGAAATTTAAAAAGCATATTACCTGCCATATCATGATCATTTGTACGTGGTCCAATTAGTTTCATGTTTTTTTTTTATTAGATCAATGTTTAGAAATATACACTCAATAGATTTCTTATCCATACAATAATTAGAGCCTACTGTCTTAATTTACACTAGTGTCGGGAATATTTTTTAATTATTAGAATAATCTCTGATATTTGGTTTAAAAATTTTTAACACATAACATAAATTTACTCTAGTCATAATTGATTAGCTATTTAAAAAATTAATTTAACAGTTAAAAGTAACAATTTTTATTGATGACGAAATGGATAGAGCAGTGTAAATAGCTGTCGAATGGTCCTATTGTTTTCATGACGCAACCATGGCCCTAATGTGCAGAAAGTACCAGGTGTGCAGTTCCTTTAAATAATTTACTTTAAATTAAAGAAATTTGACATTGAAGCAAAGTCAAGTTTGACAATTTATGTCCATGCAGGCATGGCTATGTTTGATAACGATTTGGATGCTGCTTTTAGATCAGGAAAAATACTTAAACACTTTTTGTATTCAGTTAAAATATCATTTTTGTCTAAATTATTATACAAATATCCAAAACACTTGGTGTATCAGTTGATTTGAGTTTTTGTGGTCGGAATTGTTTGACTTATAAAATTTAGTTATAATTTTTATTGATTTTTAGAAAAATATAAAATATTGAAATATTTTAGTTTAAATAGTAACCAAACACTTATGTGTGTACCAAACCGTCACGTACTACCCCTGAAGCAACTAAATTGAGAGTAACAGAAGCCCAATAGGTGAGTGAAAATCGGCGTAACTTTAATTCTCTCATTTTTAACTACTAAATTTAACTTCCTTTGTAATATATATTTTTTCTTTAAATTTGAGATAAGAAGATTTGAACTCTATATCTTATAATTTCAATATAAGATGGTGTGAATTTATTTCTAAATTAAGCATGTAATAATATTTTATTTCGAACACTAAGTTTTGCATATGTTATTGTTTTCATAAAAACATAAATAAATATATATATATATAGTTGTTCTTTGTTTGAGAATGTTGTTTTGTTTCTTCAACTACTCAATAGGGAACACATAGGACAGATGAGTTAACACGGGAGTCAATCTTAAGATCACACAAATCGGGAGGTTGGAGGTTTGAATTCCTGTCAATTTAACGGAGTGTCTTGTCTGTATGGACTCAAAAATAAAAATGACGGGGCACCAATAAATCTTATTTTTAGCGCCCAAAAAAAAAAAAACTACTCATTAAAAAGATCAGTAGTAGTGTTCTCGCACTCTTCTGGAAACACTTTTGGAGTACAGATGACAGAAAATTGTAAAGCAATCATCCATTATCATTAGTGGAGGAGCCATAATAAATTTTCTTTTTTTCCAGGAGGAGTGAAGTTGACACAAAATTTTAATCTAAAATAGTTGTACGACTTTTTAAAATTTATACTTTACAAAATTATAAATGTTACACTAGAACGTGGCTGTTTTTTGATTTATTTACTTTCTAAAGTTTGAAATAAATATTTTAAATGCCAAAATTTGGGATATAATTGAAACTTTTCTAAAATTTTTTAATATAAATAGAGTAAATTGAAAATTTTAGGGAGATAAATTAATAAGAAAAATAAGTGTACAATTTTGTGTTTTTGAGGTAAAAGTGAACTTTGGATTAGAATAACAGCACCCCCGGCCCATGATAACTCCGTCGCTGCTTACCATTAAGTCATCAACTTAAAATGCAAGAGCTTGAAGGGGAAAATAATAATAATAATAATAATAATAATAAAGGACTGGATACAGGCAGAGAAGTTTGGGCTAATATCAATGTCATGTGTTAATATATATAACTATATATATTGCTATTACTTATCAAAACGCTAGAGAATTAACCACCAAAAAAAAAAAAAGGGAAAAAATGGCCTGGTATAGATAAATAATTAAATTATTTTACTACTACTTGAAAGGAAGTTCGGAGAGGACAACCACAATTCATGCATTCTATAACTATATTATAAAAGAGAGTTATCATTTTGACACTATTCAAAATTTTAATCCCTTTATTTTGTCTTTTTGTGCACATATATATATATATATATATATATTTAGCTGTTTACCTCCTTCTTTGTTTTATTTTTTGTTTTTACTTTTCTCCCCCAAAGTTTTACATATTTATAGTTGACTCATTCAAAATACTTTTCACTTTTTTCAAGTTGTCCTTATGTAAAATAACTTTTTTCAAATATGTCTCAACAAACTTTTTTCCTTACAATTCTTCAAATCATTATGTTCCTTTTTAATCACTGATTACTTGATTCTGTTAAATTCTCTAAAAGACAATAAATTAATTAAGAAAAGATATATATTTGTTAAAAAAATTTAACATCTACTAATTCTTTTATTAAAAAAATATACAAATATTAATTTTTTTTAAAAAAAAATCAACATATTAAATCCACACATGCGAAGCACGTGTTAAAAACTAGTAGATGTAAACAAGAGCATATCGGGAAAATTATGAGAATAGCCCTTTTAGTGTACATGTTTAGTGTTATTGTCTCAAGATTCGGATTTTTGTCCTGAAATCACTTTTTATTTGAGATTATAAAGAGGAAAAAAATCTAAAACATTAGATAATATTTTAGAAATACGTTCTTTTTAGAGTTTTTTTCAAAACTGGTTTTGGGGGGGGGGGGGGGGGGGGGGGGGGGGGTGTCTTTGTTTGACGGGAACAAAGAAAGGGGTAGGATCAACAATGCAAGGGTCAATGATGAAAGTTGGTTTCATTTTAAAAAAAAATTTTGCAAGTTGGTCTACGGCTGGAAAAGGGAGAGATTAAAAAGAAAAAAACTTAGTCATACATTCGGACCCGACTTCATTTCCATACAAACAAATACAAAATAATATATGGGTAATATTTTCGTCACTATATAAAAGTTATTAATAATGAGTTTAATTTAAACTCGAACTCAGTTAGGAGTCTACTTAGGTAGGAGCCTACCTAATAACAAGGTAGAAATCTATCTATTATAAGGTAGAAATCTACCTAATAACGAGGTAAGAATCTACCTAAATATACGTCTACCTAGCTATAAGATAAGATAAGGTAGGAGTCTACCTAGGTAGAAAGCCTAACTAGCAACGAGGTATGAGTCTACCTAATTATGAAGTAAGAGACAACATAGTTAGATGTTTGCCTATTTATGGGGAAGAAGTCCACCCAAGTAGAAGTCTTCCTAAGGCTATATCCAACGTCAGAGGGAGAAGTTCAATCATCTATAAGGAAGTAATGATCGATGATTAATAAAAGTTTACAAAGGGAACTCAATCGTCCATATTTAATATCAAAGATGTTAAACATTCATATTTATTACATATCAAATTATCGAAATATGAAGATTTCATTATAATTAAAGAGAGAATAGACTCTCAATCATGCACCTAAGTTTTCCAATTGGATGAGTATACTGAAGTAAAGTCAACAAGGAAAAACAAAGAAGGGATCTAAGACGTCTCAAAATCCTACTCTGAAATGGATGTGCCCAAACAAATAAAACAAGGACCTTAGTATTTGACAAGTTAAAGACATACTCAGAAGGAAGCGTTAATAAAGTAGACGGCATATGGACTCTTCAAGCTTATAAGAATATGATACCAATGACTAGCGAGATCGACTGAATGCTCAATAGACTTTCCATCATAAGATGTTAGGAGAAATTCTCCGCAATGATCAAGCCAATTAAGACAATAAAGATGACCATGCTATCCAAAACAAGAAGATTATCCAACTAAAGATGGAGAAGTTAAGCATGCTAAGGAGCTACTTAGGGGCCAAGAGCTAGAATTGACAAAGAACATGCCTTGAAAGGTCAAAGTCATGATTGGACAGTGGAACGGTTAGACACCCAAAATAATTTCAGTCAAAATGATGAAAAAAAAAAAAACTCTCATTACAACAAGCAATCGAAGAAGCACCTGATCTAGCAATGAAAGTAATAACAGTGATTTACTCCACAAGGTGAAGTTATGATAGAATTGATAAGAAATTGGAATTGAAGATTAAGAAGACAGACTGAACAGTAAAAATGAAGCATCCACTTACATAGAAGCAAAGGAATAAGCCAACCCAAGCATATGTTAGAGAACCACCATGGAAAAAGGGGCATGAGTCATGTTCTTCAAAAAAAAAAAAAAAAAGCCCAATTGCTAAGTGTCATCAAGAATGGAAAATTTTGTAAAGTGAAAGTTTGAAGAAGAAAAAAAAAAAGAGGCAAATTTGTTTAGACTCATTGAGGCTGACAAAAAAAAAAAAAAAAAAAAAGTGAATTTCTTCACTTAGTCCAAGTAGTTATACTCTCATAATTTGATATATGCCCACATCTAGATAAGTTTGTGCCTAGAAACGGGCTCGAAAATGTACATCATAATTCCAATTATCAACCAACATTTACTCTTGACTAGTTTGAGCTACACACAAGAAGCAGTCTTATATGCATTATCTATTATATGATCAAGATACAAGATCAAGATTGACGAGTCTGAATTGATATACGTAAATGGTCATGATACTGGCAAGAAATGAAGTCAAGTTCGACACTTGAACTAAAGTATATAACTGTGACGTCACCAAGGCACAAATAAAGTTCGGTATGACTATACATAAAATTATCCAATAAGACTAGATAAAAACTTGTTTAGCAAGACTAGGCATAAACAAATCCAGCAGGCGTGGACATAAACTTGCTCGGCAGGTCCTGACGTAAAAAGTCTAGCAATTAGCATTAAATAGTCTAGCACGACTATACATAAAAAGTTCTGCATATCAGAACACAAATTGTTCGGCAGGTCTGGATGCAAATAAATCTAGTAGGACTAGACATACACTTGATTGGCAGGTCCGGATGCAAACAAATCTTGTAGGACTAGACATACACTTGTTTGGCATGTCCGGACGTAAAGTTTAGTAGGATCAGGCATAGAATAGTCTAGCATGACTAAACATAAAAAGTTCAGCAGGTCTAAACACAACAAGTTTGACAAGTTTAGACATAAACGAATCTAGCAAAACTAGATAAAAACTTGTCTAACAGGACTAGTTATAAAAATTTAGTAGGACTGGATATAAACTTGTATGGCAGGTCCGAACATAAAAAGTTCAACAGGTTTGAATACGAATTTGTTTGGCACGTCCGATCGCAAATCTGTTCAACCAAATTGAATGCAGATTTAATATCTCAAGTTCCCTTTATTTGACATTCTATACTCAGAAATTGGGGGGAGGCTGATGTTGGGTACTATTTTTGTCATCATATAAAAGTCATAAGCAATAGGTTGAACTTAGACTTGAACTCAGTTAAGAGTCTACCTAGGTAGAAGCCTACCTAGTAATGAGCTAGAGTCTACCTATTATAAGGTAGAAGTCTACCTAGCAACTAGGCAAGAGTCTATCTGAATAGACGTCTACCTAATTATAAGGTAAAAGCCTACCTAGCCATAAGATAGGAATTTACCTAGTTATGAGGTAGGAGTCTACCTAGGTAGAAAGCCTACCTCCTACCTAGGTAGAAAGCCTACCTAGCAGCGAGGTAGGAGTCTACCTAATTATAAGGTAGGAGACAACATAGGTAGATGTCTACTTATTTATGAAGAAGAAGTCTACCCAAATAAGAGTCTTCTTAAGATTATATTAGACATCAGCGGGAGAAGTTCAAACGTCTACAAGTAAATAATAGTAAACAATTAATATGAGTTCATAAAGAGAACTCAATCGTCCATATTTAATATCAAAGGCATTAAACGTTCAAATTTATTATATATCAAATCACCGGAATGTGAAAGTTTCATTGTAATTAAAGAGATAATAAACTTTCAAATTAAAAGGAGAATTAAAATCTTTTATTCCTAATGTACTGTAAATTCTCTCGAATTGAGAGGAAAAATATAAGATACACGAGACAATTATACCAGACTCTAGTTTTCTTTATATTGTTCTTATAGTTCTTGTATTTTCTTGTGTTATTGCTTAACGTTATTGATTATTTTGTTCATTTGATCTTATTTTCTAGTTTGGGAACATTCATTTGATGTTGGACGAAATTTTACTCTAACATCTTTTTTTTTTTTTTTTATAATGTTTTTACCCTTAAACTTTTAGCAAATGGCAAGTTACCTTTTAAAAGTTTAATTTTAACAAATTATTACTCCCTTAAGTGTGATAAAATATTCAAAATCAATGAAGGATGTAAAAAATAAAAACCTTCATGCGTATGATATAATATACTCTATTAGCATTAAAAATTTCATGCTTCACCTTTAAATGAACTCACATAATATCTGTGAAGGAATTATTTCTTATTTTAACAGCCATCATTAATTTGGAATATTTTGTAATATTTTATCAAATTGAAAATTAATTTTATGAAAATTAAAAATTTAAAAGACAAACTTACAAAATTGTACAAGAAACATAAGCCATTGACCCAATCCTAAAAAAGTCCCTGGTCCTGCGCAAACAAAGAGGACTGGACAAATGGGGTCCTACCAATTTAACTATAGCAACAAATTCAACTACCAAAGCAAAAATGTCAAAATACATTTAATTATTATTTATTATCTATTACAATATATACAATTAAAAGTATAAATAATTTTTTTTGGAATTTCGTACAAGAGTATCGTACTGATATATATATATATATTTACTTTGTTAAAAAAAGATTTCATCCAAGGTTTTTTTTTTAATTCATAAAGAAGTTTCTACTTAAAAAAAAAAGTTTCATTTTTGTTTTAATTTTAGTTGTTTTATACTTTTTCTTTTTCTTTTTTAATTTTCTTTTTAAATTCTTATATTATTTAGACAATTTATTATTTCAAATTAGTGTATAAAGAGTAACAACCTTGAATGGACTATTTACCAAATAAAGTTGATCTAAAAAGAATCCAAGATCAAAGATGAAACAAAAGGAAAAAATAAGAGCAAAATTCAGTTATAGATAAAATACATTAGCATTTTTGTGCCCTTTTTTTCTAAACCTATTTATTTATTTCGAGGAAAAAATTATTTATTTTTAGAGAGTGTAAAAAAACAAAACCCAAAAAAAAAAAAAGAAATGAAAAGAAAAAAGCTCAACAAGACAATTTAGGAACGTCAAAACAGAGGGCATTAAAACAGTTGGTTGTTGTGGCCAAGTTATGTGGGCGGTTGGAAAAATGGGGAAGAAGAAGAGGGAGAGGCTTCTCATTGGCACTTTGACAGAGTAAAACTCACCGAACAAAATCAATAAAAAAATAAATAAAAGTTTTTCTTTTCTGTTCTTTATTTTTATTTTTATTCTTATTTTTTATCCGATGGGTTTGGAGCTGTATTTAGGATCTTGGTCAGGCCAGCTCCTCAACTGGGTCCCCTGAGAAATCCTCTGAAAAGGGTCTAAAGATTTCATCCTTTTCCATTTTTTGTTCCTGGGTTTTGATTTTTGGTTGATCTTTTCAAGTGGGTTCAGAGCCTTTTTTTTTTTTTTTTTTTTTTTTTAATTAAACTGGGAAATATCTGGTGTTCTGGGTCTGTTTCTGGAATGTGGAGGGACGCTGGAACTCCTGCTGATTCTTTCTATCAGGTCCGACCAGAGTGCACTGATGTCCCCAAAACTCGCTTCAAAATCAAGGTTCGTTTTTTCTTTCTTTTGTTTTTCCTTTTTTGGAGACCCCTTATTTTATTTTTATTTTTAAATTTGGAAATCCATGATTTTTATTTGTGTTTAATGAATTAGATTTGACTTTGGTTTGTATTGGAATATGTAGATCAGGCATTGGATTGTGTTAAAAAAGGATAGATAGAAAGTGGCTTGAATTGAAGAACACCTGAGTATTTGCACATATGATGGGGACTTAGATTTTGTTAATTTCTGATGTTGATTCGTTGAGGTGGAAAGGACAAATCTTGTGTGTGTGTGTGTGTGTGTGTGTGTGTGTGTGTGTGTGTGTGTGTATTGAGGCGCCTCAGATATGGCTATTCAGATATTGAAATGATGACATTAAGCTAATTTGACTCTTATTTGGAAGTTCTTAGATCTTGTGATAATTCACTTTTTAGCCGGAGGTTTTCTTGTCTGGACAATACCTTGTAATGATCATAATTATGAGCCGTTGAGCTTGATTAGATGTTAGTTCATGTCTTTTTTTGCTGCCGATTCTTTTAGCATCTAGACAGAGCTGCCTCTGCCTATTCTGTTCTTCGAATATTTTGCAAAACTCGATGTTGGATACAATGTGGCTTATTGTTTTTTATCTGCTTTTGCAGGCTGGTAGAACTCTAAGTGTAAGAAAATGGCAGGCTGCGTTTACTCCAGAAGGGTATCTGGATATTGGCAAGACTTTAAGCCGGATCCAACGTGGGGTAAGCGCATGTCTTCATGATTCAATAGCTGCTGCAAAGTACTTTAGTTGTTGTTCCTTTTGAGAATGTAGAATTCAATTTCCGTAAGTGAGCAGTTAATGTTATTTTCTGATAAATATCAACCTTAGCATCCTAGAGAATCCAGAGTGAACTGCACATGTAATTTAAGCATTTGGCATTGCCCTAAACACTGTAATTTAATTTCTGGGTAGGATAATCACTTCAGAACTGTCTATTGCTTCTATAGGCATGCTAAAGTATTTAGACTATATTTGTATTACAGTCTTACAGATAGTCGAATATGGAGCTCATAGGTTTTGTGAAGGTGACAAATCTGTTAATAGCTTAACATGGTTGCTTAGGTCCCATATCATATTTATTCTATTCATGCAAATATTACAATGTTTTTGTTGTTTATCATATCTAGTACCTTATCATATTATGTCTCCATTTAGGGAATCCATCCATCAATTAGAGGAGAAGTTGGGAATTCTTACTCGGTTGCTATGATCCAAGAGCACATTTGATGAAAGAGACCAGATACGGCGCGTCGAAGGTATCCAGTTTTCCTTTTCTGATTATGAAAAAACAGAATTAACAAGCTAATGCTGCTTATTGGAGAAACAAACTTGGGCGGGTGTTAGATGGTTCAAACACGCAAATGCCCCCCATTACAATTTTGTGTTATGTACCCAATTGACGGTTGAAAATGATAGATAAATGCATCCCGTGTTTTGTAGTCTCAATGTAATCTTTTTGGAGCTTAGCTATATCAATAATTTTAGGTCCAAGATAACCCTTACTCTTCTGAAATGTGGTAACATGCCTGCAATACATTTTAAATTATTTTCTTTTTCACAACAGAGACACCTCCAGATCCCAAATAAGTGTCTCCTATTTGCGCGCCCTTTTAATTAAAAACCAAATGAGACAAAATTTGTGCTGCTTGGTCGTTTTTTTAAGAATCACGTTATTTCTTTGCTCCTTCAGGGTGCAATATGCTAGGTGGAAGGAAGAATGCCGCCAACTATTTCCGCTTGTTGGAAGTGGTAGGTTTATTACTGCACCCGTAGTCTCTGAAGAAGGTCAGCGCATTCAAGATCCATTAGTACTTTCAGAAACAAATGTGGAAAATGGCATATCTGATCAAAATGCCATGGTTGATTCAAGAACAAATGCTTCCAGTGAATTGGGAGTGGTGAAGGACAAGAAAGTAATCCAGTGGATGCTTACCTTGCATCAAATAGGTCGTGCCATCTCCTATTCCAATGCAATTTCTCTTTTTGTTTGGAAAGATTTACACGCTGGTTCCTGGGCTTGGATGTGATTCAAGATTACTAAAAAAGAATTTGGTTATCGTGGCAGGTCTTGATGTGGTTCGCACTGATCGGACATTGGTGTTTTATGAGAAGCAAGATAACCTAGCAAAACTTTGGGACATTCTAGCTGTATATGCCTGGATGATACAGATGTCGGCTATTGCCAAGGTTGGTTGCTTTTACACTACAAGGATTGATTTTAAATGACGGAAAATACATACAATTTAACAAGTTATGAACACTTTGATGGTTTCTAGTTCGTTTAAACGTACGGATACTGTTATGTTGTAGAAGTAGAAGCATAAATGACTGACAAAAACAGAAACCTTACTGTGAGTTTTGACGTATTTAACTTGCTGACAATGCTGAGCAGGGATGAGTGACCTGTGTTCCCCCATGATTATCCTTCTCGAGGATGAAGCTGATGCATTTTGGTGCTTCGAACGCTTGATGCGCAGATTGGTACTCATTTTTCCATAGAATTTGATTCCACTGAATTGCATAACGTTTTTGATTCTTGTCATTCTACTTGGTCAATGTTTCATAAATGGCATCCAAACTTTTTATCAATGTGATGAACCTTGTTCTTTTTGCTAAAATCTGAGACTTCATTTGAGCACTTTGCGGATGATTGTTTACAAATTGGAGAATTGTATTCAGAATACATATGTGTTCACTACTATTTTTTTAAAGTTTCATATGTGTGTGTGTGTGTGTGTGTGTGTGTGTGTATCTATGTATGTATGTATAAGCAACATTATTGCCTTTTGTCTTATGCCTCATTTTCGATATGACTTCGAAACTCCTTATTTTTGGGCCGTTTTTATATCAACGTAATGCTGCATTAATATCTAGATAGTGTCTAGATATCTGAATTCTGTTTGCAGTCAATTTCAATTTGCATTTCCATTCGTGCCAATTTTTTCATCTGATATTTTGCGTTTCCTGATTTTTTTTTTTTAAAAGCGAGGAAATTTTAGATGCACTGATAGCTCTGTTGGAGTGGAGACTCAACTTAACAATTTGGCTGCCATTACTCAAGTTATCGATCCAAAACTTCATCAGCATTTAGGTATACATTGAACTCGCATTGGTTCTTGAAATTCTATACATACTAACCTCAAATAGCCATAATAATCCCTAGACTTGTCTACTTAAGAATAAACAAGTGATGTTTTTGTTCTGTTTTCCATGCAGAGACACTAGGTGGAGGTGACTACTTATTCGCCTTTCGAATGCTTATGGTTTTATTTCGGCGAGAGTTCTCCTTTTGTGATTCGTTGTACCTTTGGGAGGTAATTCAAATTCTTCCTGCTAGTCTTAAATATTTCGGTTATTTTAACAATGGTTGCTCTTCTGTTGTTTGATCTTTTAACAGATGATGTGGGCACTAGAATACGACCCTGACATATTCTCCCTATACGAAGAAGCCGATGGAGCTAATGAAAGAGCCAAGGGATCTCGAGGGAAAGCAAAGTCAATACGTCAGTGTGGGAAGTATGAGAGGGAAAATATGAGAAATGGGGCCAAAAATTCAGAAGCCCAACTCCCTATCTCGGTTTTCCTAGTTGCCAGTGTGTTGAAGGATAAGAGTTCAAAGCTGATGCAAGAAGCACGTGGTCTCGATGATGTTGTCAAGGTCAGTTAGATAAGTTGTTTACTTGAGGTACTTGTGGAAAGCGCACGCCCTTTTATCTTTAGACACAGGATTTCGTTTAAGCAAAACAACAATTTGCTCTCGTACTAATCATGAGAGAACATCATTTCAAAACGGAAAAGATACATGGTTTGTTGAGCCCTTAGGACGACAAGAGTGAAATTCTTCGAGAGCATTCATCAGTGAAGCAAATTCGGTCCTTTTGAGTACTTCTAGATGGTGTAGATTTCCATTTCATTTCTCATTCCTTTCTTTCTCAATTAATTCTTTGCAGATATTGAATGACATAACTGGAAACTTGGATGCCAAAAAGGCATGCACCGGCGCAATGAAACTGCACAGGAAATATTTGAAGAAGGTATTAATGCAGTTTTTTTTCTTCTGTTTTCCTATTTAACGTACGAGAAATAAAAACACTACCATGTTTCAAACTTGGGTGCTCCTACCCAAACCCCTCCCTTCCGACCCGCTGAGCTAGCCCCAACGTGGTTTGTATTAATGCAGTTTTTTATTTCATAGAACGCTTCAACTAATTATCTTCACATAAAATATTTATTGAACCAAAGTTCGTTATAATCATCATTATCATCATTATTTTGATTTGCTTCTTAACTGCAGGCCAAGAAGACATAGCCGTAGAAAAAAGAAAAGTGCGATATTTTTGGCTAATCGAGAGCTAATCACGATTTTTCACACGTTCTGGTTTGATTTGGCCGGAGATTATGAAGTTAATTCCACAAGAATATTGGCTCAAGAGTTCACCAAGTTTGAGCTTTTGGTGTCCAAAAACAACTCCTGCAAATTAACATCCATTTGCTTGTACATCAGAGACATTCTTTTCCAAAAAAGGCCCTATACAAATCCTACTTTGTCTGCAGCCAATCTGTTGTTGTCTGTAACTGTTTGATATAAATTAAAAAACGAAAAAAAAAAAAAAAAAAACAAAAAGAAAGAAAGAATGAAAAAAACAAACAAACAAAAAAAAAAAAACAGAGAGAGATAAAGATTACTGGGGTCTTGAACCCATTAAATGAAATTATTTGTTCTTTTTTTTCTTTTGGAAATGATTTGTGTTGTTTTTCCCTGCCAATTTGAAAAGCCTTGAGAAACATATACTTATGATGAGATTGTAGAATCATATTACACCTAATCAAAGTGATTTTTTGTATTACTAGTTCTAGTTTCTTGCAGTTATTTTTCTTTGCATAGTTTCTTTGCTAAGTGATGTAGGATCTATGTCCTCGAATGTTAGAATCATTCCTATTTTACCCACTGAATTTTGAATTTGTATTTCTTAATCACTTTAATCAAAATTTTAGTCAAAAACAAATGAGCAAAAGGAAGTAATTTCCTAAATCTATTCTGTTAGGAATTTTGTTAAATATAAATGAAAAAAAAAAATCACATGACTATACTTAATTTTTTTTAAACTGAAATTTTAATGTAAGGTGTTAAATAAGGTTAATTAAAAATTCAGGAGATAAAGTAATAATGAACTAAAATTTAGGACATAGATGAAAATGATCTTAATATTTATAAAGTCTATAAACTTTTCTTTTCATCTAGTTGCTCTGAAAAGTTAGGTGGTGCTCAATTAGTAATTGAGAGCAATTTTTAAAATAACTTAATAAAATTAAAATACATTTAATCTTCTTGCACGGAATAAAATGTTGAAATAAAATTCATAAAAATTCTTATACAAGTTTTTTTAGAAGTCAAATTAGAGCTTTATATAATATTTTGTGATTTTCCGGCTATGAATTTGGGGTATTCACACAAGTTCTGTTTATTTGATTTATTATTTTTATTTTCATAATACAAACCAATAAATCATATAACAGTTTAGTTAAAAAAAAAAAAAAAGGGGTAAATTACTAAGTTCATCCCTGATTTTTTTAATTTTGTCCCACTTTGAGCACTGATTTTTTTTTTCTAGCTGGAATATTTACGTTCATGAACTGTTAAAATATTACTGTAATAGTCATTTACGTTAATTTTTAGATGAAATATGTTAGTTAATATCATTTTTAATCAAAATACTAACGGATTTCGTATAAAAATTAACAGAAATGATATTACAGTAATATTTTAATAGTTTAAGACATTTCGGTTACAAAAAAAAAAAAAAGAACCATTTAAGGCGTACGGCTACGGAAAAATGAGTTCGTAGGGATGACAAAACTGCCTTTCAAGTGGGAAAAAACACATAAACCCACCCAAAAAAAAAAAAATACAATGCCAAACAGTCTTATAACAAATAAATTTACTGTATCCATGATGAGGAAAATCCTTCTTTTCCTAGAATTTCTTTAAAATTTTTAACAGTTTCTATATTAATACAATTACAAAGAAAAAAAGAAGCATAAAATAATATTTCAGACACCATAATATGTGAATATGGGTTTCATATTAACTTATCATCGTAATGTAGGTTCCTGTTTGATATAGTTCTAAATTAAGTTTGTAAAATTTATATTCAGCTAATTTAAAATTTTTAATTTTAAATAATTGGAGAAAATCCTAGTCTCTATATTCAAACTCACAATTAAAAAGTTGATATAAATTTTTTGTGATTAGAAAAAGTTTTTAAAAAAATTAAAATTAAAAAAAAAAACCGGGGTGTCAAAGGAGAAAAAAACCTTTTTAACAACAACATAGATTGAAACATAAAAATAAACTTACATATCTATCTAGTTAAAGTTGGTTGATAACAGAATTTTACCGAAATGAAAACCTTTTGTGTGTGTACATACATGTATATATATATATATATATTTATATATCATCAATGCAAACCCCGGTCAACCACTAACCAAAAATCAATGTCGCCACACCAAAACTGGCCACACCAAGCCAACTTGAACGGTTCTCCGCCCGGAGCTCCCCGTCGGAAAATACGCCGGAATTTCACACTCCTCCCCGTTGAAGAAGACTTTCGTTGGAAACCCGTCGCCGCGGCGGACGTCGATCCCCGGCGTCCGCTTCTTGGTAAACGAGATCACTGATTGCTGCTTCCCGGGAACCCGAGGGTCCGTCTTCGGGTGGGTCCCGTTGGTCATCCCGACCAAGTAGTTGAGCCCCGACAATCCTTGCATGAAAATCGTGTTGTTATTGTCTTCTAATTTAGTTCCGTTGAACGAATAAACGTTTTCGTATCCGAGATAGGCCTTTTTCAGTTGGACGGCGGTGAACCAGTCGTCCAACGAGATGTTCAGCCAGTTGAACAGCGTGATCCTGGCCGTCCATCCGCTCTTGTAGTCGGTGTTGATGTGCCAGTTTATACTCACCCCGCAGTTGTCCGGACAAGGGAGCTTTTTTGGAAGAGTTTTATGTTTTAATCTTGCCCATGCCTTCGCCTTCTCCGTCCTGTTTGCGAACGGGACGAGAAGGGCCTCCGGAGGAAGCAGCAATGGCTGCGCCTCCGGATCACATGTTAATGTCGATGGAAATGTCGATGTCGATGTCATTGTCGATGTTGTTGACTCCGTCGTGTCTGCACTGCACCCGCAGGCGCAGGTGTTGCAGGGCACGACGGAGTCGTTGTAGTAAGCAGAGAATGAGACGCAGCAGCGGGACTGCCGGGTCTTGGGGCGGGTGATGTTGCAGACGACTTGCCAGCTGGCGATGGCGGTCGTCACCGACTGGAGGCCCGAGGGGTCGGGGAACTCGGTCGGGTCGACGCGGATTGGGGACCCGCATTTGTAGTTCGGGTTGAGGATGCCATCAACTTGCCACTTCTGGGGAGGGTAGAAGGCGGTCCGGTTGTTGACGTCCGGCGGGGACTTGTAGACTTGTAACTGGAAGACGGACTTTGCTTTGGAGGGGTCCATTAGTGGTGGCAAGAGGGTTCCGTTCCTGCAGCAGAAGGGCAGTTTTCCGACCTTCTCGTCTTGGGCTCGGTCGGCCGGGAGGTCGGAGATCGTCGGCTTCTTTTGGCAGTTCATCACCTGTGATCAGCAAGGACAACGTATTTGGATTATTGAACAATTTACATAAATAACCGTGTTAGGGACACCAACTATAATCTATTAATTCACGTGTCATATTACGTGTCATATTTCTGTTGATTTATATAAGAATATTTTAAATATTATCCATAAAAAAGAACTACAACTCATGTAATATTTTTCTTTAGACAAAATATGGGGAGATGTAAGCTGCACTCTCTTTTACTAAGAACATTCTCTCCATATTTTGTGATCATTTTAGTCACGGATTTTGATCATCATCAGAATAATTTGTTTGACCAAGGTTCTTCTCTTGTGAGATTTTATTGGAAATTGCACGCAAAAATCAGCATTGGGTAACCTTTTTTCCCCCTTTAAATAATGGATGACTCTCTTTGTACTAAGAGACATATTTTATTAGAGCTTGAAATTTGTTGTCCCAAAATATATTTCATTTTAAAATAAAGTTAGATGCACAGGTAATGTCCTAACACCACACTAAAAAAAATGTTATTTATAACGTGGAATCCACAAATGGGGTAATCTATATTAGATAGTATCTAATAAGCAATAACACACCCAAGCCTTTTTTTTTTTTTTGTTTATTATCTCGTTACGTGAAAATAGACTTTATTTTAATAAAGAAAGAAAGAGGATAAACTGAAATCAAAAGCTACAAAGGCATCCCAACTAAGTTAACAGTTACTAATATTCAATCCTCCGACAAGCAAAACATGAACCTAATATGATTTCTACATCGAAGCAATTATTTTTATTAGTACGAAGATTTTAAGTTTAAGTATTACGATAAATCTTAATTAGTGAGCCAACAAGAGTGACTTAAAATAATCATTATGTATTTCAACTCTTCAAAATAATCACCAACTTAAAGAGAAGGTAACTAATTCTAGTTTAGTGGAATTTACATACAAATGTTTTCAATTAAACTATCATCATTAGTGATGATTACTAAAAGCATAAGTTTAGACGGACAAATAAATTACTTTTATTTTTTAATTTTTTGTTAAATGAAGAGAAGAGACAACTGATATGATGAGAAAGAAATTACGACATATGCTTTTACCTGAGAAAAATCGAGGTCTTTGTAGTAGGTACCGGCGGGGCCATAGATGCAGGCGGAGGAGTCTCGGAGGTGGGTGTAGGCGCCTCTCATGGCGTAGATGAACTCTCCTCGGACCCACTCCCAGGTGATGTTCCAGTGATCCAGGCGTCCCAAAGGGCTGTCGTTGTCTATGGTCACTTGGGCCAAGTAGTTTCCTGAGAATGCCTGGATGATGTCGTATGAGAAGGCTAGGTCTCCCTTTTGCCGTGGGAGGAAATTTGTCGTTTTGTTCTTCATCGCCTTGTATTTTGGGTCGCTCTTACAACATACGTACATTACACTTGTTCCTACATGATGTACAAGAGGAAAATGAAAGTTAATTTCTGTTAAAATATTGGATATTTAGCACGATTATCCCCTAAACTTGTAACTGTTTAATAACTTGCCCCGTAAATTTTTAATTTCTATAATTTATCTTATGAATTTTTAAATTTCGTAATGGGTTACCTTTGGCTTAATTTCCGACTAAAATCTATTTATGACAAAAAAAAATGTTCAAATCTTTATTTTATTGGACAGTTAACAAAATAAGACATATTGTAATAATTTAAAAAGTTCAGGAAATAAATTATTTAAATTAAAAATTTATGTGTACAAATTGGTAAAGAATGACAAATTTGAGAGGTAGCTATACTAAAATATCCTACATATTCAAATGTCTCGTATTATATGAAAAAAAAAAAAACAAAAAAAAACAAAAAAAAAAAACATTCTCCAAGTATTAATTCTAGCCTTACTCCATTTTAAGTTAAATAGTTTGAATTTCCTACCAAAGTTCAAAGTACTTTGTCAACCGTTCTAAGTCCAAACAGAAGGGGAAAAAAAAAGAAAGAAAGAAAGATAAAAAAACATATTATCATTTATCAAAATGATAAATGTTGAATTTCACGACGGTTTTAAATCATAATGGAAAATTCTGTTTTAAATCATAATGGAATCTTTTGTTGTGATGCATACAAGGATTAAACCTACTTGGAAATATGACTTAACAAACATTTAAATTCTTGTATAAATTAATTTTTGTAATCCGATATATATAGTTGAGAAACTTACAGCCTATTGTGACGTAGTAGTATAGTCTTTCTTTCTCCAGCTTCCATTTTATATGAAAAGCTAATCTTGTACTAGTTGAGCTGTGTTATCACTTTTTTTAACTTAATTATTACATATTGAAAAGAAGAAGCGTCCAACATATATATATTGTTAGGTTCTTTAAAAATAAATATTTTCTTTCAAAAAAAAAATCCTATTTCATCTAGTAAAAATGAAATATATTAAGTAGCTCATGTTAGAGCTACCACAAAAAAAAAAAAAAAAAACGATAATTTGTTGCTAGGATATCAATAACACGTTTTGGTTTGAACAAAGACTATATTAAAAAATAAATAAATTTTGAATAAACATTGAAATAAAAATTTTGAATTATAAGTTAAAACAACAGATTGAAACGGGACCGAAATAAGTAAATAACTTTAAATTTTTTTAATCAGTATTATTATTATTATTATTATTATTATTGGTTTCATTTCAATGGTGGCCATGCATGCAAGAAAACACGTCGACCAAAAATAGCAGGCAAAAACCTACCATGACGGCGAGGTGCCGGGCACTTGTACCCGTCGTTCTCGAGCCGAATCGTCTTCGGCATCGGGACGGCCTTCGGCTTGAGCCCGAACATCGTGCCGGTGATGTCGACGGTGGCCTGAATCTGGTCATAATCGGCGGCCGTCTCGATGGCCGTCTTCAAGTCCGTCAACGGAAACCCAGTGAAGTACGTTCCGTTCCCCGCCGTCACCGGAAAATCCCCGCCGTCAATCAAGGCGGCACCGTCGACGGAGACGAGGATTTCGTCATGCTGAAACCCGACGAACATCTTCCAGTCCTTGAGCTCCTCCGTGCCGGCGTTGAGCACCGCCGCCTCGGCCTTAAACGCCCACGACTGCTCCGACACGTTTTTCACGTGCGGCAATTCCTTTGCCCGCGAGATAAACGTGTACGAGAGAAATATTCCGTTGCAGTCCTGGACCTCCGGTGGCGGCGCTGCCTTCGTCACCCTGACGTCGTTGTTCCCGTCATCGTAGTCCTGGCCGTAGCAGATCTTTGCCCTCGCCCAAATTATCAAAAGCACTGAAATAACTAGCAGCCGAAGATATGGCAGTGGGTTTCTCATCGTCGGGATTTGAGGAGAGAGAAAGTGGGAGGAGAGAGAGAGAGACAAATATATCAGAAGCGGCGGGCTTGAATGCCGCGTTCTGGGAGGAGAGAGAAAGAAGTGTTTTTTGTGAAGAGAGAGAGAGACAAGAGAATTACAAGGTCAGCTTTTCGTTATCTTCCGTTGGTTTCAGCGTCGGGTTCGCAGGATTGTTTTTTCGTTTTTTTGTTTTTTGTTTTTTGTTTTTTGTTTTTTGTTTTTCGTTTTTCGTTTTTTTTTTTTTTCCTTTTCTTTTTTGTTTTGAGAAAATGGCTGGAAGAAATAACAGCAGCTAAAGGCGGCAAATAATTAATGGGCTACGGTGGTGTTGGGCCTTATATGGTATTGGTCCAATTTTATTTTATATTTTTTATGCCCCACATTTCTTCCCCATTAAATTTCTTTTCAAATTTGTAAACCTCTGGATCCAATTATAGTTGTTATGCTTATTTGAAGTTGAATTGACTTAAAATTTATGAGAAAAAATTTACTTAAAAAAAGGTATGAATTGTGCTCAAATTTATGAAACGAACTGCGGTTAAATATTTTAAGATCATTTTACCGTTCTCTGTGAACTTGGAGCGACTAAGATATTAGTGAGGGTCGGAACAAACGAGATTCCGGTGCGGAGCTAAAACTGAGACTATCGTATTACCGACGGGATCTCTAAAGGATGGAAACGAGCTGCGTGTGCTTTCTCCTCGACGACAGGTTGATTTACAGTTACCAGTTATTATAGGCATAAAAAATTAATTTTGAATTTAGCCAATAGAAGTCTGTTGTTATGCTTATTTGAAGTTGAATTAATTTAAAATTTATGAGAAAAAATTAACTTAAAAAAAAAAAAAGGTATGAATTGTGCTCAAATTTATGAAACGAACTACAGTTAAATATTTTAGGATCATTCTACTGTTTAATTTTGAATTTAGGCAATATAAGTCGGAAAATTCGTTAAGTAATTCGTATCACTTCTGTTTAAAATTATACCAAAACATTGTATCTATGATATGCACCAAATCAGTAGTCGTCATCTTCCCAAAACGGAGCACAATAAAGTCGTCTTTACCAGCGGAATTCATCAGCTGCATTTCCTTCGAACCGTTTTTCTTCAAATTTAGGCGGCGTGAATAGAGTTCTTCGCCGGAAGCATAGGTTCATGTCCTAATGAACCTTGTGCAGTCAAACATGGTGCAATAAATTTTCCCATGCACTTACAGTTATGATGCTAATTTCATCTATGACAAGAGCGAAGTTAAGAGTTTAACTTCATTTTTGTAAAATTTTCCATTTACAAATAGAACAACAACATTGTCGGGTCAAGAGACGACGATCTCCTCTGCACTACTGATTTCCTCTACGAACTGGGCTTTCGGTTCCAAGTCGATGAACTGGTTAGACTTGCTAGCAAGATGTGAAATGCTAACCCGGCCCTGACGCTTAATATAATCTGCAACAGCTTGCATTTCTTCCTGAGAGATGTATATATATTTTCCTCGGTCATCCATTACACCAGAAAGTCGCCCTATAATGGAAGAAACAAAATAGTTTTAAGATCTGCAATGACTTTTTTCGGAACTAAACACAAGTTCCATACTCTAGTCTCGTCGGTACAAAATTCAGTTACGAATCCGAATATTGGATTTAACTTCAACTAATAAATAGTAAAATAACTTATATAAGGATTTGAATTAAAACATACCCATACTCTCCAAAGAGGTTATCCGGTTGATACATTCCTGCATCAAAAAAAGGAAAAATTTAAAACAAATTAACGGAGTTCGTTAACATTATTATATGATAAAATTGTACAGAGCTTACCTGAGTCCTTAATTTGAACTCTGCAGCAAGATCTTCCAAAGGAACACACTTGTGATTCTGCAAGATTACATTTAAAATAATTAAGAAACATATATTTAAGAAATTACCACCATAAATACGTTTTAAGATCCCTCATCCCACCCATCAACACTCTCAGGAGGAGGTTTGGAACTTCCATCACATGTGAGAGAAAATGTTCTTGAATAGTTTCGTCAGGGTAGATATCTTCTCAAGTTTTAAATCAGAAATCTGACAAGCCCCGTTACGGGTAAGGTTAAGCTTGAGATTGTCCGTTAAAGAGGTGAATCAATTTTAGAGCTTCAAATGACCAACTCATTTTGTATCAAGTTTTGAAATAAAATCTCAAGGCTCAAATCAATACAGATGGAAGAATGATAATCATGAAATTAGGCGTCTAAATAAAGAACTGAAAGCTACCTTTATGTACTCCACAAAATTAGAAAGCTGATCCTGATTTCCGTCTTGCACTTCGTTTTCTGTAGAACCTTCAGCATCTACGGAAAATTCACCTTTCCACTTTTCAAACTCCAATGCAGCAGCTTCCTCCTCCTTGGCTTTTTGGGCTTGGACTTCTTCTTCCTATGTAAATGAAGACCATATTCTTCAATTGAGGAATGCTACAATAGACAGACACAGAAACATACTGAACTTCCAACAACATAGAAAGTGGGGTACAATCACCAACCAGCTTACGCTCCAGTGCCTCACGCTCCTCATCTTTCTGCCTCCTCTTTTCAGCATAATAGTCTTGTTTCGTTTTTCTCGACTCCCGTGAAGCTTGTTCGGCCTAAACAAAATCAATTTAAGATGACACAAAACATATCTGGCACTTCAGCTTCAAAATAAAGGAAAACAAAAAGGATGCCCATGAAAAAACATGACCACCAAAGACCAAAAATGATGTCAAGTCTGTACTTCCTGATGTATGAAATAGATGTTTCCCATTTAGTTAAGCACTTTGGGGCCATTTAAATTCATCAATAATAGTATGTTTACTCACTCGATCAGAAAGATACCTTTAAGTCTTAGAAGTTAAGTTTACACTTGAATCGAATGCTTCATTCCTTTCCCCATTCCTCATCTATCCTTGCTAATTCCTTTCCCTTTCTAATTAAATCCCATTTTTGGTTTACAACCCTCAATTGGGTTCACTATTTTATCCTATAAGATTTAGGAGTCAAACTCGTTGATGATCATATACACCTCATTCATAACACCAAAAAACAAAAAAATAAACTCATTCTGTTTTAGTTAAGATTCCTATACAATTCGCTAAAACTAGCTTACGAAAAAAAAAATGGAACAAGGACTAAGAAATTGCCTGTCGTTGTGCTTCCCGTTCCTGCCGCTTCTTTTCCTTTTTCGTAGATGCTCGTTCTTCATAATACTCGCCATCAACAGCTTCATCCTCACTCTCATCAGCATCTTCTGGATTAAGAACAATAAACTATTAATTTTCAAACTACTCAACAAAAATGCAAGTCTAGTTTGGGAGCTATCAAAGTAACAATTAAGTTTTTCAATAATTACGACAAAATTATGCAAAATCCTCTCACAAGTCCAATAAAAATTGAAAATCTAACTCCAAAAAAAAAAAAAAAGAAAAAAGAAAAGGAAAAAAAAATAATTGTTATGATCTTCCTAGCTAATTTTCTCGGCAAGTTTTTCGATAAATACGATAAAATTATGCAAAATCCCTGCACAAATTCAACAAAATTGAAAATCTAACCTTAAAAAAAAAATATACATATATATAAAAAAAAAAAAAAAAACTGTTGTCAAGATCTTCCTAGTTAATTTTCTCCCGAAGTTTTTCAATAATTACGACAAAAATTGAAAATCTAACCCAAAAAAAAAAAAAAACCTAATTGTTATTATCTCCTAGTTAATTTCTCCACATCTCAATTCTCATAACTCTGAATCATCCATTCCACAAAAACCTAATTTTCCTGAGAATTTCTGCCTGCTTATATGATAAATTCAAAAAAAAAAAAAAAAAAAGACGAAATCAAACCTTCTAGAGGCGGCGGTGCCGTGGAGGAGCTGGCTCCGGAGGCCGGTCGCCGGCGCATGCGCCGAGCACCGGTGGCGCGCACCACAGTCTCTCTTATCGGGACCTGAATCGGAAGCAAAAAGATTGAGAAGAAGTTTCAATTTTTGGGAAGAGAAATCGGAAGAGAATAATGGAAACGAAGAATCGAAACCTGAGGAGGATCTTCGCGCTGGTGAGGAGGCGATCGAGAATCTTGGCGGCGTTTCCAAAGATAAAGAGGAATCAATGCGACGAAGAGAAGCATCGAGAGAATCGCGGCCACGAGTTCGTCCATTGATGCCGGCGAACGATTCAGAGAATCACAAGTCTAACCGGAATCTAGCCTTGGTCGTCTTCTGATAGAACAAATTGTAAACAGTTCAATGCCCAGAAATACATAAAGTTGAGTTTTTTTTATTGGGTTTTATTTTTATTTTTTCAATCTGGATTTAAGGGTTATTAGTCTTAAAAAAAAAAAAATGAAAAAAGAGAGATTTTTTAACAAATTGTCCAAATTTTAAAAAGTAGTTAAAAAGTTAATCAATATTTTAAAATGATTAATTAATATTAACACATAATATTATTGATAAATCAGTTATTCATTATAGTTAAGTATTGATTTGATCATAATGTAAATTATCAATTTTTAAATTAATCATTTGATAATTGTTATTATGATTGATTAAATTGAAAATAAAAAAAATGAATTTTGTTAAATAAAAAAATTTTGACTATTTATTAGATTTAGTAATCAAAATAGACTACCTAATCTAATTTTTCTTTTCCTTTTTCTTTTTTTTTTTAGTTAAATTATTTAGTTGGTCCTTAAACTCTAATTTGATGAGAGTTTAATTTATGAATTTTGATAAAGAGATAAATAAAAAATGTTGTTTGTTGTGAAGAGATAAATCGGTTTAAAATAAAAAATAATAATAAATAAGAAACAATATTTTTTTATTTGTCTTTTTAAGAAAACTTTTTCCTTGATTAGTTATGATTTTTTGGGGGTTTTTTTAATTCATAAAGATTATTTTTGGGTTGGGGATTGTTTTAACTTATTGATTAGAGTAATACAACACTTTTGTTCAAAAATGGATGTCCATGCCAACGTCCATGAGTTGAGGCAACCTTCTTCATCGTCGTCACACCACCGTCATACCTCATCCTCCATCTAAAAATTAATGGAAGGATCAAAAAAAACTTTTTCATTTTTAAAGAGTTGCAGAGTATTTTAATAAATGAAAAAAGGTTAGTGACCAAATTCTTACCCACTTAAAAGTTTATGAGGAATTTTCCACAATACCTCTCCCTCCGTCTCAAAATTAATTAAAGGATCAAAGAACACTTTTTTTTTCTTTTAAGAGTTACGGAGTATTTTAACAAATGAAAAAATGTTAATGACCAAATTCTCACTGTTAGAAAGAAAGAGTTCTCGAGAGAAAGAGAGAGAGAGAGAGGGAAAGAAAGAGAGAGAAACTGGATCTGAGAAATGAAAGATATTTTTCTCATAGAAAAGTAAAGTGGGTTACAGCTAATAATAAATACTCTACACAAGCCAATCATCCTTTTCCACAAATACAAACTTTAACAAATCTATAACAAATCTAACTGACACACAAGTGACTAACATGTGAGCAGCCACCTAAGTATACTTAGCCACATAAGCAGTCTAAATCTTATTCCTAATATCCCCCCTCAAACTAAGAGTGGATATTTGTTCAACTCTTAGTTTGAATCTCATTTGGGCAAAACGAGAACTAGAAATGGCTTTAGTAAAAACATCAGCCGTTTGATCTTGAGAGGGAACATGCTTAATCTCCATCTTCTTTTGCAAAATCTTTTCTCTGACAAAATAAAGATCCAATTCTATATGCTTTGTTCGAGCATGAAGAACTGGATTTCCAGCTATCATCACCGTGCTAATGTTATCACACCATACAACTGGATTAGTGGCTTGAGATACTTGAAATTCTCCCAGTAGGGACTGCAGCCAAGTAAGTTCTGCAACCAGGTTAGCTAAGGCCTGAAATTCTGCCTCTGTTGAAGACCTAGAGACAGTGTGTTGCTTCTTTGAACACCATGATACAAGGTTAGGACCTAAGTAAACACAATAGCCTGATGTTGATCTCCTGTCGTCCAGATCTGAAGCCCAATCAGCATCACAAAATCCAACAAAACTCAGACCTTGAGAATTAGCTTTCCTTAGATGAAGTCCATAGTCCAAGGTTCCAGCTAAATATCTCAAAATCCTCTTTACTGTTTTCCAGTGAG
The DNA here is from genome assembly GCA_025413025.1 of Ficus hispida. Taxonomy (NCBI): domain Eukaryota; kingdom Viridiplantae; phylum Streptophyta; class Magnoliopsida; order Rosales; family Moraceae; genus Ficus; species Ficus hispida. The sequence continues at coordinate 24,791,606 of CM046374.1, read as the reverse complement.
CTTCTAAAGGATTATGCATAAATTGGCATACCCGATTGACGCTATAGGCTATCTCTGGTCATGTGATTGTGACATACTGTAAGGCACCAATGATGCTTCGATATAGTTGAGGGCTTTGCACTGGATCACTACCATAGGCTGTCAATCTTAACCCATGTGTCATAAGGGCAGAGACTAGCTTGGCAAATTGCATTTTGGCCTTGGCAAGAATATCTGTGATATATTTGGTCTGAGACAAAAGCAGACCAGATTCGGTATGTGTAACCTGAATCCCAAGGAAGTACTCAACCTCACCAAGATCCTTGAGTGCAAAACTCCCATTTAGCTGATCCACTAGATCCTGTACAGCATGGTTGTCATTTCCTGTCAACAAAATATCATCCACATACACCAATACAAACAGGCTTGTCTAAGGAGTTCTCTTCACAAAGAGAGATTGATCAGACTTGGCTGACACAAAGCCAAGAGAAATCAATGTATCATGGAGTTTCTCAAACCAAGCACGTGGTACTTGTTTGAGTCCATACAGTGACTTATGAAGTCTACAAACCTTGTGTGGGCTGCTAGGATCCTGAAAACTATAGGGTTGCTGCATATAAACTTCTTCCATTAAATCCCCATTGAGAAAAGCATTGTTGACATCAAGTTGTCTAACTGACCAACCTCTGGAAAGAGCAATAGTAAGCATAATCCTGATTGTTTTAGGCTTGACCACTGGACTGAAAGTTTCTTAAAGTCAAAACCAGCCACTTGATGAAACCCCTTTGCTACTAATCTAGCCTTATACTTGTTCACTGTACCATCAGGGTTCTCCTTCACCTTAAACACCCACCTACAGCCAATGGCCTTTCTGCCTAAAGGAAGATCAACCAAGGACCATTTTCTATTTCTCAGCAGTGCCAAAAACTCATCTTCCATTGCCTGTTTCCACTTCAAATCTTGCAATGCATCATCAACTATTGTAGGCTCTTTGCTGGCCATGAACACTTTTGGTCTTTGAGTACCATCCTTGCTCCTAGTGATCATGGAATGTGTTGGAGCAGCACTTGTCTTTCTTGAGTTGTCAGCATTTTGAAACCTGTCTGTAACAAGAGGAGCAGAATTAGATCTAACAACAGTTGGATCATCCATGTTTTCAGAATTAGGACATGACATTGGTTCAGAAATAGTGATTGGATCTGAGACAGGAATAGGCTCAATATTTGATGATGTTTTAGATATTTTGGGATAGGGAACAAACGAATGTTGAGGAAGAGCTAATATAGAAGATAAAGGGATAACAGGATGTGACTCTTTTGCAACTTGTTGAGTAAAAGGAAATGTGAACTCATCAAAGAGGACATCTCTAGAGATGAAAATCTTTCCAGAGGAATCTAGACATTTGTACCCCTTGTGATTCAAACTATAGCCCAAGAAAGTACAATGGGAGGAGTGAAAATCGAATTTATGACGACTATAAGGTCTAGAGTTTGGGAAACACAAACAACCAAAAACCCTTAACTGAGAATAAACGGGAGGAGTGTGAAAAAGCTTTTCAAGTGGTGACATACCTTGAAGGACAGGAGTAGGCAGCCTGTTATGCAGAAAAACTGAAGCCCTGAAAGCTTCATCCCAGAACTTTAATGGCATAGAAGCTTTTGCAAATAAGGTAAGACCATGTTCAACAATTGTCCTATGTTTTCTCTCTGCTAGGCCATTCTGTTCATGAGTATGAGGACAAGAAAGTCTATGAACAATACCAAAGGACTGTAACAGATTAGTAAAAGGTCTGTATTCCCCTCCCCAATCAGTTTGGACAGCAAGAATCTTAGATCCTAGTTACAGCTCAACAAGTTTTTTTAAAATTTTCAAAGGTTTAAAGAGTTTCTAATTTTTGTCTAAGCATATAAACCCAAGTGAATCTAGTAGCAGCATCTACAAAATGAACATAATAATGATATCTATTTAAAGAAGCCAAAGGTGAAAGAGCCCACAAATCAGAGTGAATCAATTATAGAGATTTAGTGTATTCTGTGTTAGAACTAGGAAAGGGGAGCTTGTGCAATTTTCCCAAACAACATGCTTGACAAAGGGAATGAACCATTTTATTTGAATAGGAAATGTCACATTTACTAAGAACTGCTTTTACAACTTTATCAGATGGGTGGCCAAGTCTATTATGCCACAACTCAAACATTGTACAAGACTTATTAGGAACATTGGCAGATACTAAACTAGAAGTACTAATAGAAGAAGCAAAAACAGTGGGTTTGTGCTCCTGTGAGACAGCTGATGACTGAGAAGTGAAGCCAAGATCATGTTGAAGAGCAATCTGAGTGTTATCGAACACATAGAGCCCATCCTTAAGCTTCCCCATCAGCAAAACAGTATGAGTGACCTGATCCTTGACAAAACAGACAGTGGAATGGAATTCAAAATACACATTATTGTCATGGGCAAACTTAGAGACACTAAGAAGATGTTTTGTAATTTTAGGAACATGAAGTAATTGTTTTAACAGTAGACACCTAGAAGATTCTAAGGGTGATGAAAACATGGATTGACCAACATGACTGATAGTTAGACCCTTACCATCACCAACATGGAGTTGCTCAGGTCCATCATACCCAATCTTTGACATCAAGTTCGAGGCTTCTGAAGTGACATGATTAGTAGCCCCTGAATCAGGATACCAATTGTTGTCACAAACTGTCTCAGGGGTAGCTAGCATAGCACTGACTTGAGGATCCTCTGAGTTGTGAGATTATTATCCACCAAAGAAGGCAACGTTGCCTTGTGGTCGCCCAGAAAACTGTCCAAGCCCCTTATAAGAGGGATCAAACCTGTAATAACACTGCAATACCTCATGACCCACTTTGTTACATAGCTGACAGACCATTTTGTTATTGACTCTAGAGTTGGCAGGATTCCAATTACTACTTGAGTTCTAACCAGTGTGCCAATTCCCACGACTACCAGTGAATCTGCCACCACCATTAAAGCGACCTCTGCCACTGGAAGGGCCCCCACGACTATTAGGGAAAGGGGCACCATTGTAGGGTGAATGAAAACCAGAAGCTCCATGACTAGAATTGGGATAAAATTATTTCTTATTCTGGGCATAATTTGCAGTGGCTACATTAGCCAGAGACGAATCAAGTGACTTAGCATTCTTGTCAAGTTTGACTTCATAAGCAAGAAGAAGAGCCTCAACATCTTCAACAGAGTAGTTATCTATTCTTGAACTGATAGCTAATTCAACACAATCATATGCAGAAGGTAAACCCTCAAAAACTGCATCAATCTGATCCTTTACAGTCATATTATGACCTACTCGGGCTAAAAGATCAATATACCCCCGAATCTTAAGTAGATACTCATTGATTGTTAAAGACCCCTTCTTGGTAGATTGGAGTTGGGTTTTAAACTGTGTTACCTTGGCTCTTATCTGACTGGCAAAATACACTTCGATCATTCTCCAGATCTGTGCAGAAGATTCACAGTTCACCATACGAGAAACAATGCCCTCAGTCATGGAAGACATGAGCCACGACATGATTAATTGATCCTGTTGTTCCCAATCCAAAAACTCAGGGGTAGCACGTCCAAGAATCTCATCTTCAGCAGAAAGAAACTTTGCTGGTGGAGAAATCGAACCAAAAAGAAAATGTTGGAGACGATAACCTCTGATTAATGCAAGAATCTATTTTCGCTATATTAGGAAGTTGTTCTGATCCAACTTTGTTCCAATCGGATGAGAAAACGAAATGGGAAGAAAACGATGCGAGTTTGTCTCCATCGCCATTGTTGTTGCCCTTGAAGTGCCTTCAACTTGAACTCCGTTCTCCGTTGCCGGAAACTGTTGCATCGCCGGAAGCTCTGATACCATGTTAGAAAGAAAGAGTTCTCGAGAGAAAGAGAGAGAGAGAAAGAAAGAGAGAGAAACTGGATCTGAGAAATGAAAGATATTTTTCTCGTAGAAAAGTAAAGTGGGTTACAGCTAATAATAAATACTCTACACAAGCCAATCATCCTTTTCCACGAATACAAACTTTAACAAATCTAACTGACATACAAGTGACTAACACGTGAGCAGCCACCTAAATATACTTAGCCACATAAGCAGTCTAAATCTTATTCCTAATACCCACCCACTTAAAAGTTTATGAGTAATTTTCCACACACAAAAAAAAAAAAGAAAAAAGAAAAAAACCAAACTCTTACCTACTAAAAATTCGGAAGCCAATCAAACAATATATCTTTTACAAAATAAAATAAATAACACAAACAAAGTTTGAGTTGTGTACTGAAAAAGACGAAAAAAAATTATGTTGATAAAAAAATTGAAAATAAACTTGACGATAATGTAGCAATAAAATAAATTAAAGTTATACTACTTTTAAAAAAACTTATATGGTAAAGATCTCTTATTTTAAACTAACAGTCTGGTTGGAATTGGTTCTAATTATTGAATTAATGTTTAACTCTCAAATCTATGAGTATATATAATAGACGTTTAAAATGTGCAACAACGAACTGGTTTAGTCATAAATTAGACTGTTGAAAAATTGATCTAAAAGCCAAAATCACCGTTCCTATAAATAATGCAAAATAAGAAGTTTTTATTATCTAAAATTATTCTAATTTGAATAATTAGTCCAAAAATCTTAAAGAAAAGATAATTAAGATATATATATATATATATAACTTGTAGTATCAGGTTTTAGTAAAATTTATTCTCCATTGCTATAAATTATGTATTTCATTATACATAGAGTTTTCTCAATGATATCTTATCGATAGTATATGTTTTTAAATGTTAAATATGTTTCAAATCAGCACTCGAGACTCAAAATAAATAAACATGGAGAAATGATAGAATTTGAAGATATATACTATTAAAAACAAAGTCTTACTGATGGGAGATTCTTTTGTATTCTGTGGTCGAATTCTCCTTTCATATTTTTGACCGATTAACCATGAAAGCAATTTGGAAAAAAAAAAATATGATGCTTCTTACAAAAACGACAACAGCCCCATGAAACACTTCACCTAGAAAATCGAGAATAACTATTCGAACCACAATAATCCCAAATAAAGACAGCAACAGAAGAATAACCAGTGCTACAAGTGGTATAAGAGAGAACAAATGAAACTAGAAAAATGATGACTCGATAACTACCTAAGAACACCAACAATCGAAAAACAAAAACAAAAACAAAAAAGACGAAGACGAAGAAGAAGAAGAAGTGATAATTAGCTTTATTATCTATTTGAAAAAGATTATCCTTTTCACAATGACCATTCACATGTTAACTCGGATTCACATGTTAACTCGAGTCGGGTCATTGATCAATCTGTAAAAAGATGAGTAGATATTAAGATACAAAGAATTAGTACCGCATTATATGTAATTACTTATCAAATATGTAAGTTAAACTTGGAGTCAAGTCAATAATATTAATGACAACCCAATCTTTCTGTGAACAATATAAAATTATCATGAGAAACTCTTAAAAAAGGTTCATCTTCATCTGCAACAATTTATTATAACGGAAAATCTGGTCATACCAAGACAAACCATTGTTCAAATTCAGCTCATCTCATCACCATGAATTCAACTCACTCAAGATAATGATCACTCTCACAGGATAAAGACATAGTAATTTACACTAATTAGACCAACATGAAGAAAGAAAATAGGATAGAAAGAAAAATTATAAAAGATAGAAAATTAAAATGGTGGAGAGAATTTTAATTTTTCTTTGGTAGAAATAATAAAAATAAAAGGACGAAAATAAGAAAAATGTGCAATTACTAGTCCATCCACTTATTCAAATAATTTTAATTAATTAAAAGGGGGAAAAAAGTAACTTTAAACATTAATGAGTGTATTTTAGTTCTTCATAACCCCAAGGGGTTGCAGGTTTTTTTCTACCAATTAGGGCCCTCCCTTCACCACCCCCATGGGGATGGTTTACAGGGTTCACAACTACTCATCTTATTATAGGACGCTTATCTAGCAAACATTTAGATCCGGCTCTACTCAAATTTTTCTGATCCGGCTCTAATTTTTTTTTTCCAACCCTATTTTCCTTTCTCCCCTTTCTTCTTTCTAACCAAACGAACTACATCACCATTTTTCATCTAATTTTCCCTCCACCCACTTCTTTCCTTCCTCCTTTTCATCATACCAAACATAGCATTAAGTTTACCCATGAATTAAAGTTATCTTTTTGAAGAAAAACTCTTTACGTTAGAAAAAGGTTTTAGCACTTCTACAAAAAGTACTCACTCATTATTCAAATCGTTAAAAAATTAATCAAATTAAAAAAAAAAAAAAGAAAAAAGAAAAAAAAGAAGAGCCTTCTTTCACCATACAAGGAGGTCACCCTGATGTTCCCTACTATGGTGTTGGTTTCGAGCATCAAAATGCAAACTACTCATTTTGCACAATTTTCTCTCTTCTTGTTTTTCAAGCTATTAGACTTCATGTGGTCACAAGTCTACAAAGCAAGTACTTAGAAGGAAAGAGAACATAAAAAATTGGTACCAACAAAAACATCTTTTTTTTTCTTTTTTTTTTTTTTTAAAGGTTGCCATTAACTTTCAAAATGGAGTCTTTAAAAGCGGGAGAGATAACAACGATAATGATAAAAGCAAACCCTCCCCTCATTATTAAGAAAAGAAAAAAAAAAAAAAAAAAAAAAAAAAAAAAAAAAACCAACCACATAACCACACGAAAATCACATATTGGCCACTCTCTTTGTCTTTGCCACCACCATAACCACCACAGACTCCTAACAAACTAGTGGATCACAAAAACTATGCAGATAAGATTTTTTCAAATTAATTTTTTTTTTCTTTTTTTAAGCATCGGCAATCTCTGCATTCTCAGCTGCGGCTAGGATCAGCTCAGGGTGGATGTTGCCGCCCACATACGACCCATCAAGAGCATTGGGCAGTCCCAGTGCTTTCAGTGCCAAGTGTGCTGCCTTTTGCCCTGATATCATCATGGCTCCGAATGTGGGTCCCTGCCAAAACACACACAAACATTTGTATCATCATTCATTAGTCACCATCATCGTGAGGACCACATTGAAAGAATTATTGGATTATTATATTTTCAACGATCTCGTATATGATTGTAATAGTTCTGTATCAAATGCTGTAAATCTAAATGCACACTGATTGTTAATAAAATTGATCCAGTAATTACTCATAGTACAAAATAGAAGGTCTTACTATTGAATCAACGATTTGGAAGCAATTTTTAACATAGGCACTCGTAAATCAAACTTTTAAAAACAAATAATTTCTACCGATAATTTAATTTTAAAAAAAGGTACAATAATTCCAAAAAAAAAAAAAAAAAAAATCTGATAAAGGTTCCATCCTTATCTTTCAAAGTGCAAATGTACCACTAAAGGATAAAGACAAGGATGGGGACAAAAGAGAGAAAAGGTGGTGGGACTAGAAAAGCATCAAAAGTATAACCATGGAGATTGTGGTTAGGTTATGTATATAAAAATGGTATTTGGGTGGGTCCACACCCTTTTTTATATGAATCTTCGCAAGATATCTTCACTAAATTAGCTTAGTTTTATAACCATGGTAGTGCTACATAACTAGTTGCCTAGGATAAGGACAAAGAGTTGTTTTAGTGCAATATATATATATATATATATATATATATATCTTTCTTTAGTTGTTAAGTTTCCAATCTAAAATTATTTACCAAAAAAAGTTTCCAATCTAAAAGAAAATGCATGAATTAATTTAAGAATTAATGCCAAAATGAACAAATGGAAAACCTCGTTTTTGCTCCATGGAAAAATCTCTAGAATGGTCATCATCTCCTAGGCACAACTTTTCTTCCAAAGTTCAAAAATATCACTAACTCAAGAGTAAAGACAAAGAGATAAAAGGCAGAGTGGACCCAACATAATTGAAAAAAAAAAAAAAAAAAACGTCATGTAGATTTTGATAGATTTTTTGGTCCATAATAATATTCCATGATTGATTCACCAATAAAAAAAATCTTCCATGATTGAGAGTACCAATTATACGAGGTTGGGTCTAATCTCCACTAGATTAATTATTAATTACTTAAACATATGGTGAATTTTTTAAGAAATCTTGGTCTAAAATGGAGAAAGAATACAAAAGAAGCTAACACTACCATGATACTACATATCCTGAATTCTAAAGGAAACAAAAGCCTTTTTTTTTTTTTTTTCTGGTCAAATCACTTCAAAAAACCACTTCGAAAAATCAAAATAACTTGTCACAATTTGGCATTTCGTGAACGTTTTCCTTTTTCAAGTTAAGATATTTTTCTTTTAGAAAATCAAGACACAAACAAACACAAATTAAAAGAAAGATATTTACTAAATAATAAAGCAAAATATCAGTGATGTCGAACGTCACTTAGACGTCGAAGTCATAAAAAAATAAACACGAATAAGTGAAAATAAGTGGGTCCTATGTGACGATTATAGGAAAGACTTAGAGAATTTTACCATTCTTGGAGATCCATCAATCTCAGCAACCTCCATGCCGGTGACAATCATCCCGGGCACAATCTCCCTAGTGAGCTTGACAATGGCGTCCTCGGCGGCGTTCATGTCGAGAGCCTTCATGCCGGGGACGCTCTCGATCATGCCGATGCTGCGGAGGCGCTTGACACCGGTGGCACCAAAGGGGCCATCGTGGCCACAAGAGCTGACCACCACCTTGGCCTCCATGACATTGGGGTCCATGCAGGACTGAGTGTCATGGTTCATGGAGACCAGGGCCCAGTTGGTGACCACTCCGCCGACGCGGCCGCCCTTGACGATGAGGTCCTCGACCGCCACGGCATTGAAGAGCTTGACATTGGGGCGGGCCAGGAGCTTGCTCATGATGGTGGAGGTGAACAGGGCAGCGTGCTTTATCACCACGTAGTTTTCCTGCTCGTCGTACTCAACGCCCAGCTCGTCAAGGAATAGGTGGGCTGGCTTGCGCACCACCTGAATCATCATGTGTGGAACACAAAATTTGGTCAAAGTTTTTATTTGCATATAATATTTTTAATTAAGCATCGTTTAGATTGTTAATTAGAATTAAAATTTTTAAATTTGAATTAATTGACTTTTTAAAAAATTAATTATAATTTTTATTGATTTTTCAAAAAAATAAAAATAAAAATATAGTAAAAAAAAATACAATTTAATTGAACATAAACTAACGTGTTAAACAAAACCCAAAACCCAAACCTAAGATATGTTTATATACAATATTGATCCCAAGATTCACTCATTTATAATATTTAATAAATATAATCTAACAGTAATTAAGTAATTAATTAAGATGAAGAGTTTGAATTCTCCCCTCTCATATTCACCCATTTGTATGTGTCATATGGCTGTAGAGTTCGAATTCTCCCCTCGTATTCACCCATTTGTATGTGTCGTATGGGATGTGGTACAAAAATTCCGGACTAATTTGTTCTATGCCCGTTTGGATTATAAGTTTTAATTTTAGAAAACTTTCTATGTGGTACAACATTCTCAAGACGGTGACTTTGATGTAAATTGATAAGCAACGTTCCATGTATAAATCCTAAAAATGATCTAACATCCGGGGAACGAATTAACGAAAACGACAATAAGAAAACAAAACGACATCATGTAGAAAAACGACAACAACCGAGAAAACACAAGTCCATAAACCAAAACGATTGCAGCATAAACGACATCAACCGGTAAAACAAGAATAACCCATTAACGACATCAACTAAAAAACGACAACAATATCAGAAAACTGAAATTAATGAGACCGACGATAAAGAACATGAAGGCGAAAAAAAATATTTTCTCTATTAATTAAAACAAAAAAACAAAAAAAACAAAAACAAAAATCTCCGCTGTATTTATCAAATTTGTTTTTGGAAGAAAATCCCCACTGTGGTTGGTGGCAATTATTAGTATTTGCTATATATAAATATATATATATATAGTATTTGCTATATATAAATATATATATATAAATATTTGCAATAAAACTCAAAATTATTTTTCCAATCTTGAAAAACAAATTACCAAGTTAAAACATCAAATACGGTAATAATCTGGAGGAAAAAAAGAGTAAGCATTTGTTTCCATATAGTCTGCATGCATAGTTGGTATATCAAAAAACAGTAACGCAAACTAGTGTATTCATGTGTGTATATATAAATATGACTGTATACCATGGCGGAGAAGAGCTGGCCGCCGAGCCACGCGCCGCCGCCGGGGCTGACGGACTGCTCGACGATGGCGACCTGGACGTCGGGGTTCTTGCTGAGCTCGTAGGCGCAGGAGAGCCCGGCGGAGCCGGCGCCGACGATGACGACGTCGGTGTCGGCGTGGCTGATCATGTCCATCATGTAGCGGCGCGTCATCTCACGCGACACGATCGACTCCTTGATCGGCTCGAAAGTGAAGTTCCTGAGGTCGTACGGCGCCGCCGACATCGACACCGAGAGCCCCGGCGCCGCCCTCGCCGGCTGCATGCGGAGGCTCGGCGGCGCCGGTGGGGCCAAGGGCGTGCCGTGGAAGGAGGAGGACTCGAAGAGAGAGGCCTTGGCCGCCAGAGAGGAGGTGTTGAGTGTGGAAGCCATAGTGGCCATCGGAAAACGACACGTCGTTTAAGTTGTGGGATTTTTATTTTTAATTTTGTGTGTTTCTTGAAGAATGAGATTGCGAGATGAGATGATGAGGATGAGGATGAGGACGAGGGGGTATATATAAAGGAAAAGAGAGAGGTGTAAATATCTCAAAGAAAGAGAGTGACACGTGTGAAGGAAGATAGAAAATGAAGGGTCTAGAATTTTTGAAGCTTTTTTTTATTTTTTATTTTTTAATATTATTTTTATTTTTAAATAATAATTGAGTTGTTGGAGTTATTGTAGAAGCTTTTTTTCTCACAAGTGGCATACATGAAGGGTCCTTTGGGGATGGTGTACTCAAATTGAAATCTTTCCATGTGTGGGGCCTGCCCATCTTTTTTGATATTTTGATTTGATGACACTTTTTCGTGAAGATTTTTTGTCATCAAGTGAAAAAAAAGTGGGTTCTGAATTCTGATATTTGGAGTTGGAAATTAATATCTTTGGCAAAGGAGAGGAAAAAAGGGAAATGATTTGGCTCGTCGTTGTACTTTTGTCGTTTGTCCGTTTTTTGATGTCACGAGAACGGTTGATGCCAAAATTTGTCGTCTTTTGCTTTGGTTCAAGCATCATCCTCTTTTTCCAGCAAAAACTTATCATAATCTTCTTTGACAAATAAATAATCATGAGTTTTATCTTAATAAAGTAATTATTTAAAAATTATAATTTAATAATATCGATTTATAAGTTTATTTGATTTTTTTTTTTTTGAAAACTTATATGATTGATTTATTTGTGAAAATTTTTATATGTATGCTTGTTGTGTATATCAAAAAAATATCATGATCCATCTTAAATGTTTTAATTTTTTTTTAATTCAGAATCCAAAATAAGTAAGTGTTTGTAGCATAGAAAAATAAATGTATTGCTAATTTTTAAAAAGTGAAAAAGTATACTTAAATTTATTTGAGTTGAATTTTTTGAATTAACATCGGTTGACAAATGTATATTAATACTCTGTTTGGTGAAAGAGAGGAAAAAGAAGAGCGAGAAAACATATTAATAAGAGAAATTTTGAATGAGAGAAACAAAGTGGATTTTTCTTCTTGTTTGGTAGAAAATGTTAAACATCGCTTATGGCTCAATTATTATTATTATTTTTTCTATGATAGAAAGAAGGAAAATAAGTGAGAAACTAAATTACTCACAAAGATATAGTGGATTTCATTTCATGGTTCCTTTTATCACTTATCCCCATCTATCCACTTTTTTCTCCAATTGAACAATTTATACTTCCACATTTTTTGTGCCCTTTCACTTTTCACCTTAACCAACATAGCATCAGATGTTTCCTCCAAAATATATATATATAGCATCAGATGAGCTATAAAGTTTTTACTGGAATTTTGGGAAAATTTTGTTACAAAGGATATATGTTGTGTATATATCACTTGATTTGATGTGACTCTATCTCTCTCTAGATATATTTTATTATACATTATCTTAAGAATAAGTTAGCGTGGTTGAGCATAAAAAATTACTTTGACAGTAGAAATCATTTCATATTAAAAAAAAATTAATAATCCGTTGGTTAAGAAAATTTTTGTTTTTAAACTTAAGAATGAGGGGATTTATTTCTACACCTTAAGATAAAAGTCATATATGAAATTACTGCTAGACTATACTTATAATCATGATTAAAAATTATAGTAAAATATATTTTTTTCCAACACACAGTCACATATAGGGTGATATTTTTACCCATAGATGAGAGTACCCGATAAGTACCCATTTTATTTGGGGTGGTTATAGGAGATAGTATATGAAATATGGGGACAAGTATAGATATTAAAATTAATCCCCAACATAGGTGCAGGACGAGAGTGGGAGAAGCTCCTGCATATACACATCTACCTCGCTTATATTCACACTTATAATATATATATATATATATATATATATATGTTTACATGCATAATTGGATTTTTAGTGTTTCACCGTTTTAATTTTCTTTATGAATTTAGTTTATAGATTCTTGGAGTTTGGATTTGGTTTTTAAATTTTAAATTTTATTTTTAGTTGGATTTGCGGGTAGTGCTGTTAAAATTTTATGAAAATTTAATAAAATTTGTTTTGATTTTTTTAAAAAATTCTTAATGGGTAAGTAGGTAGAGTATGGTATACCCTTAATGAAAATTACCCGCACTTGTATTAAATAGACGAGTATGGGTAGGTAAAAAGGGCTGCAGATATGGGGATGAGGGAAACATACCCACCATGCACTACTACAAATATAGGATATACACGACGGAGATTACACGACGGTTTTGTGAAACCGTCGTTATAAATGGAGGATTACACGACTGTTGAACCAAAACCATCGTGTAATCTTAAGATTGCACGATGGTCTCAGTCACCGTCGTGCAATCATCGGATTACACGATGGTTCTCAAAGAACCGTCATGTAATCTCATGACTATACGACGGTTCGTTGGAAC